>OX442344.1:5982343-7205636 GCA_949358125.1 Idaea dimidiata | reverse complement strand
TAAAAAGAAATAGGTAGGTAGTCAAAAAAACGTTGTCAGTGGGATTCAAACCCGCGACTACTGGTAATCCAACCCAACGCAATACACCGCTTAGCTACGTATACTTTTACTATAGTATCCGCTAACTGACTCGAAAAAAAGGAACAAGATTTATTGACCGAACGAGCGAAGCGAGTGAGGTCCAGTGTAGACGGGCCTGGCGCTTGTATCTTTGTATGTTTGTAACTTCGTATCTTTGTATGTTTGTTCGACGATAACTTAAGTATCGTACAAGCGCCAGCCCGACTACACTGGACCTCACTCGCTTCGCTCGTCCGGTCAATTATTTCTGTTTGGAAATGTTTCCTAGTTTGTTTTTAACGAATTTTGAGTTGTTGCTGTTTGCGTTTGAGGGTCGAGTTATAACATTAGTGGGCTTGTCCCGGTTTCACAAAAAGCTCGAAACGTCTTTTTCATTTTGATCATTTTCATTTTGAAAAAGGTTTTGATCATTAGGTAGGGTTTATACTACCTAATGATCAAAACCTTCCCTATACCTAATACGCGCAAAATTTCACAGAACATTTATATGGAAAATGGGGTAAGTAAGTTTAGATATTTTTACCACTTTTATAACCCCTTAGACGCAAACTGTGGCAACTCTGAATTCCTCAAGAATCAAGAATCAAGAAAATTTATTGAATATCTGTGTACATTAAGGTGACATTAAATATGAAAGGTATCAATTCAACAGTTTGTCCATCCCGGACATACATACAATATAGAGTAGAGGTACACTTCTTTAAAATTAAAAAAAACTAGTAGTTCGCCCCGAACTGAGACCTCACGAGAATCCATTTACAGAGATTTTGTTTTTTGTAGGATTTTAACACCAACAGCTATTTCTTTACAAAATAAGAAATATTATTAAACGAATAAATATAACAATAGACAAGAAAAACGATAACATAACAAGAATTATTCCTATAATTACGACAATCGACCACAATTTGTAACATTCCCTACAAAAATGTCAGATCTTGGAGTATATATCGCAAGCAAACGCAACGATACCGCGATCTAGGAGGTATGTTGAGCGCCATCTATTGACAAATTTTTAGAACTTGATTATTTTCTCTTTTTGCACCCCCTATCTCCCCAACCCCCCTACCGATCCGGCTCATCTTCGAACTCATAAATTCTATGGACCTAAACTACGCGCATACCAAAATTCATGAAGATCGAAGCTACGATACTCAAGTTATCGTCGAACAAACATACAAAGATACAAGCGCCAGGCCCGTCTACACTGGACCTCACTCGCTTCGCTAGTTCGGTCAACAAAGCAAGTTATAGCAAAGTAAACATCTAAATACAAATATAAACTAGGAGTTCGCCCCGAACTGAGACCTCACGACCCCCTATCTTCCCAACCCCCCTACCGATCCGGCTCATCTTCGAACTCATAAATTCTATTGACCTAAAATACGTGCATACCAAAATTCATGAAGATCGGAGCTACGATACTCAAGTTATCGTCGAACAAACATACAAAGATACAAAGTTACAAGCGCCAGGCCCGTCTACACTGGACCTCACTCGCTTCGCTCGTTCGGTCAATTATTTAGATGCTTACTCTATATTTCTTATGTAAAGTAAACATCTAAATCTAAATATTCTTTGACACTATAGAAAGCTTTAGAGATTAACCATTTTCTTAATTTCTTAAACAAAAACAAACAAAAGAAACATTTCCAAACAAGAAAAAAAGAGGTTTTTCATCGGTTTACGCGATATTGATAATTAATATTAAATAAAACACCGATTGACTGACTAAACTTTTATCTCAACTTACAGCGTAAGTCTTATTACATTATCCATTTAACATCCTATTACAGCTGGTCCTTGAAACACGAAATTTGGAGACTGTTCTTTGTGATGTACAGAAATCTAGGTTTTGCTGAATTCCCACGGGATAAGGAAAGTTACCGCGCAACTTCCGTCGTAATCGGCATCGAAATACGACTGCGCAAAAAAATAACCTGCGCATTGGAATCGACAGCGTTGATTTGCATGCATTTGAAGCCGGCACCTTCAAGTTTAACTGTCATTGAAAGCGTGGTCTCTTGAGCTGCCGGCCGAGACACGTAACGCCTTCGCTCCTTGAAGATTGTGCACTTCACAACTTTTAATAAACCAATTTCCATCATGTTCTCTAAGAATAAGGTAGTTTTTGCTTTGATATATCAAAACGCTCCTGTTGAACCCAGTTGGATCCAGACTGCATGTCCAGTAGAACCAACCGAGGAACACTTAAGTGAAAAATGGACTGGTTCGGATCTCTTTAACATCAAGTGGGACTGTTTTTTTTGACCAAGTAAGCTTTCTAGTTACGAAGTAGTACTATTTCTATGGCTGCCGGCCGACGTGGCGTCCGCGTCGTCATTAAATGCATGCTAATTAACGCTATGGTTTGAACCACGCAGGTTAATCCTGTGCACAGTGGGATTGCGATGCCAATTTTGACGGAAGATGCGCGGTTGGGCCCCGGGTAAAACGGCCGGACGCTGCTAGAGTTGGTAAACAATAAACAGAAAGCACTCTATTTAAAGAAACTTATAAATATCAGAGTAAGATCGAAGGTAATCGTAGGCGTATGTTATCAAAACTACGCCGAATTTCGACTTGTTTTGACCTAAATAAATCGCATGCGCAGATTCAAACATAAAACACATGTTTATGGAAAAAAAATGGCGCATTATGCTTTGTTTTGACCGAACGAGCGAAGCGAGTGAGGTCCAGTGTAGACGGGCCTGGCTCTTGTATGTTAGTTCGACGATAACTTGAGTATCGTAGCTCCGATCTTTATGAATTTTGGTATGAGCGTAGTTTAGGTCAATAGAATTTATGAGTTCGAAGTTGAGCCGGATCAGTCGGGGGGTTGGGGAGATAGGGGGTCGTGAGATCTCAGTTCGGGGCGAACTCCTAGTTTATATATAATTTGAGTTAATATAATAAAACACAATAAGCATTTACCGGGTTTTACTCGCATTTTATTCAGTAACGTCATTATTATCAACGGCCGTGCTTTCGTCAACTTTACAGTTGCCTTTTTCAAGGTTGACTTGAAGCGAGAATAAAACCCGGTGTATAGGTGTTGGGTTTTTTTTTATTAGTGGATAGGTAAACGCTTGACCACTACCTCACCTGATGGAAAGCGATGATGTGGTCTAAGATGTAGCACGCCTACCTAGAAGAAACCTATTCACTCGCGACTTGAAGACCCCCAAGTTGTTGTTTATTATGCAAAAACGCGAAAATCTTAGACAAAATTAAATGAATTACCACATAGATTTTGGGGAATTAATGCGCGTAAATTGAACAATGTTTTGCAAATACTTGCACTAAACGAGATTTATGTTTGAAAGGCCGGTATTTTTACATTCAACACTGAAACATGTGTTTTGAGCTTTCAAGAAAAAATGACGCGTTAATCAGCTGTTTACACTACAGCGTTGTTGGTGGAAAACATTGCGTATTTGGATATTTATACAATTTGTTACGGGTATGCCCTTTTAATCCAAAAGGGGGTTGTTCTAGACGTCTAGACGAACACCTTTTGTTCTACGACTTTTGAAAATTCAACCTTTTATTTTGAAAATTTCGAGATTATATTATGTACTAGCTGCGCCCCGCGGTTTCACCCGCGTAAGTCCGCGGGAATATCTGGATAAAAAGTAGCCTATGTGTTATTCCCGGTATCCAGCTACCTATATTCCAAGTTTCGTCGCAATTGGTTCAGTAGTTTTTGCGTGAAAGAGTAACAAACTCACATACATACATACAAACTTTCGCGTTTATAATATTATTAAAATGTAGACGTCTAGAACAACCCCCTATCGGATTAAAAGGGCATACCCGTTACACCTTGTATATTAAAAACATCGATTATGAAAGTTTTCAATAATAAAGAGGAATTATTTCGTAAATTTGTTTTTATTGCTCAAGGCATATTTACTAGAAATATTTTTAAAGGAGGTTCTATTTCTTATCGGTTGTGAACCGATTATGGCCATTAGGAAATTAGCCAGTGTCATGTATTTTAATATATTATGCAAGTTATTTGCATCGAAACAGTCAAGTCGTCATAGTTAAAGTCAAGTCTAGGGAATCATTTGTAAACACGGCGGCCATTTACAAACAATCTTCACGGAGCCTTGGAGACAACACTAAGTCAATGTTTTGCACCGATTTTCACTTTCATTCCACTTGTACACCTTCACGAAACTAAATTGATTAATATGCCCCCGAAATTAAACAATTTGCACGCAGATGAACTAGGTTTCACAAAAATGAAAATTTAGCACCACATCTCCTCAACGAGTTCCCGCCAAGACTCCTTAAAGGAGGTTCCCTTCGGGAACTTGCGTGGCCGAGCGGTATAGGCACTGGAATATTGATCCAGGGATGCGAGTTCAAATCTCGCCGCAAGTGAATTTTTGAAGATGAATTTTTCTTTTAAAAATATTTCTAATAAAGAGGAAAGTTTTTTTTTGTTTATAATGAATTGGCCAAGACTGAAATCTATAGTCCGTACTTTGACTTTGCTCAGACTGCAGCAAAAACTTTTAATTTAAATTGTAGTCTAAATAATTTTGTAATAATATTCTCATAACAGAGAAGCAAAGTTTGGGTCATTATTTTTGATTGGTCTAAGTACAATGTAAATTTGATAAACTTCGACTTACTAAGCAAAAACTTTGGATAGTTGCGAAGATCGCATTATAAATACCAAAAGTTGTCTAAAGTCAAAGTTTCTGCTTAGCAAAGACAAAGTAGAGTTTTGGCGGGAACGCGTTGAGGAGATGTGTTGCTAAATTTTCATTTTTGTGAAACTTAGTTCAAATGCGTCTAAATTGTTTAATTTCGGGGGCATATTAATCAATTTAGTTTCGTGAAGGTGTAGTAAGTGTAAATAAAAGTGAAATTCGGTGCAAAACATGGACTTTAGCTTAGTGTTGTCTCCAAAGCTCCGTGAACAAACGTTGTAAAAAATGGCCCCCTTTTTACAATGACTCCCTCGACTTGACTTTAACTATGACGACTTGACTGTTTCGTTCGATGCAAGTAACTTGCAAATATTGATAATACTTGACACTGGCAAATGTCCGAATGGAAAAGCCATTTGAAAGAACAAGAAGAAGATCCGCATTAGTTGGACTACTATGGTAATAAGGCGGTTACAGTAAAACGCGAGTAAAACCCGGCAAATATTGTGTTTTATGATTGTAGTGGTCAAACGGTCATAAAAAACAAATAAAAAATGTTTTTGCAGTTATTTTTCAATTGCTATCTCCATAAAATGGTAATGTAGCGCCCGTCGGTCAAAGAACCGACGCAAATGGCGTCCAAACATAAACCAGACGAAGCGAAAATAGCACGCGTCCTCGATATTGACCTCCAAATATCTACTGACGGAATTACCCCTCAAGGATGTTTATTTACTTCCTTTTTTTACTAGCAGAGGCGCACTCATAGAATTAGTACTACAAAGTAACTAGAAAGCTTACTTCGTCAAAAAAAACAGAACAACACAGTCTGTCCTTTTTTCACTTTAGTGTTCGTCGGTTAGTTAGATAAGGACAGACTGAAACCAACGGGGTTCGACACAACTGCTGTGGTATCATCTAATTAGCATATACCGCTAATAGTTGCTAAGTTGCAGTACATTGCTGCATTGACGTAACGTGGTTGTTACCGGTGATTACTTCAAAGCAGCAATGTAGAATACGAAATATGTTTTTTGTTGACAGAAAATAGCAACTAGTAACGGTGGATGCTAATTAGATGATACCACAGCAGGTCCGTTTTGATAATATCAAACGAAAAACTACCTTAACCTTAGAGAACATGATTGTAATTGATATTTCAAAAGTTGACAAGTGCACAGTCTTCTAGGAGCGAAGACGACGATGTAACATGTCTCTGGGCGCACGTCCATGGGCCATGGCTCACGTCGATTTTTTTTAATTTCATTTCTTATCGGTAGTGAACCGGTTATGGTCATTTTGCAAGTAGCAAGTTTCAAGTATTACTTATTGATATTTGCAAGTTATTTGCATCAAAACAGTCAAGTCGTCGTAGTAAATGTCAAGTAGAGGGAGTCATTGTAAATGGTAGCTCTTTGCAATGACGGTTCACGCGAGGTTTGGAGACAACGCTAAAGTCCATGTTGTGTACCGGTTACATTTGCGGCGGGAACGCATTGAGGAGATGTGTTGCAAAATTTTCATTTTTGTTAAACCTAGTTCAAATGCGTGTAAACTGTTTAATTTCGGGGGCATATTAATCAATTTAGTTTCATGAAGGTGTACGTACAAGTGTAAAGAAAGTGAAAATTGGTGCAAAACAGAAACTTTAACGTTGTCTCCAAAGCTCGCGTGAATCGTCATTGTAAAAAGCTTCAATTTTATTTTATTTATTTCTTATCGGTTGTGAACCGATTATAGCCATTGAGCTACAAATTAAAATGACTCCCTCGACTTGACTTTTACTTTGACGACTTGACTGTTTTTATGCAAACAACTTTCAAATATTAGGGGTTAAAGTATGAAATTGCCGATTTGTACTGAAAATCTTAATTGTTTATTTTTTAAATTTTTAACAAATTTATTTAATCAAAATAGTTGCCATTATTATCTATACATTGCTGCCATCTAATGGGAAGGTTATTAATGCCTTTGCGATAGAACTCCGACGATCTAGACTGCACAAACTGTGTGAAAGCATTTTGTACTGCCTCCTGGGAAGAAAACTTCTTGTCACGTAGATAATTGTCCAAATCACGAAAAAAATGGTAGTCCGTTGGAGCAAGGTCTGGTGAATACGGAGGATGACGAATGGTTTCTAAGTGCAGTTCCTGAAGGGTCAAAATGGTTTCTCGTGCTGTGTGAGGTCTCGCGTTGTCGTGGAGCAATAATGGTGAAGATCGATTCATGAGTCGGGGCTGTTTTACTGCTAGTTTTGTCAACATGGTTCGGAGTTCGGCACAATAGACATCTGCCGTAATTGCTTGACCAGATCGAAGAAAACTATAGTGAATAACACCATGCTGAGACCACCAAACAGTTACCATTACCTTTTTATTGGTAAGTTTTGCTTTAGGACACTGTTGTGGCATTTGACCTGGGGTCAGCCATTGCATTTTTTCTTTTCCGGTTATCATAAAGAATCCACTTTTCATCACATGTTACAATTCGATCCAATATTCCTTCATTTCTGTACCGGTTCAACAAGGCAACACAAGTTTCAACACGCGTTTCTTTCTGCAGATCAGTCAAATCATGAGGCATCCATTTTTCGTATTTTTTTATTTTATTGATTTGACGCAAGTGAGTCAATAAAGTGGGTAAGGTAACGTTAAACCATGCCGCTAATTCCTGGGTAGTTTGACTAGGATCGGCTTCCACTATCTCTCTTAATTCATCGTTATTCACCTGTGTGGGCGGTCTTCCTCGTGGCTCGTTCTTTAAGTCGAAATTTCCATCACGAAAGCGTTTAAACCAAAATCGCACGGTGCGTTCATTAGTAGACCCCTCTCCAAACGCAGCATTGATATTGCGGGCTGTTTCTGCCGCGTTAGTTCCGCGTCGGAACTCGTATTCAAAAATCACTCGAATTTTCGCAGTATCCATCTTTCTTGTCTAAATTGAATAACAAAAACAATTGAAAGTCGATATTCAAATGATTCACATTTTTTAAAAAAAGAACATCACAGAAACCATTTGAAAAAAGTTTCATTCGAAAACCCCAAACCATGAAGATTCTATGTCAATTCAAAGAACCTATTGCAATAAAACGGCAATTTCATACTTTAACCCCTATTATTAACAATAATTGACACTGGCTATTTTTCAAACGGCCGTAGCGGTTTACAGCCGTTAAAAAATAATAAAAAGGTGTTGTTCTATTACTTAGCATCTCACTTGGAGAGTAATACCTTTCTGGGTAGCCCTATTCTATGCCGGTTCTACAGTTTAATCAAAATCTGACCTAATCAAACAAACAAGTCTATTTTTATAACATTACCTATTTAAAAACCGTTCATTCGCCTACTGTGTCAAGGTTTAGCACGTTGCATCACTACACCCTTGCCAATTCAGTCTAGTTCAGAACTAATAGACCGGGACATATATGGACATCTTGAATGTAGATAAAGGGGTCGATTAGTGGTCAAAGTTAAAAAAAAACGATCAAGTACGAAACTGATTCGCGTACGAAGGGTCCGGAACATTAACACAATTGGTACCGAACCCTAAAATAAAAACTGGACCAAGCGAAATCCCTGAACGCAACTTACTTCATTTGATCACTAGATGGCGCCAGTGGTAAAAATACATCGCGGTGTTAAGCGAATGTGTTGATAAATTTTCATTTTCGAGAAACCTAGATCAAATTCGTGTAAGTTGTTTAATTTGGGGGGAATATTATTCAATAAAACATTTTATTTACCGGTTTCCTGACCTTGACTTTGTCAACCTTGTAAAAGCAAACTGTAAAGTTGGCGAAAGCTCGGTCGGTTAAAAAATTATGAATAAAACGCGATTAAACCCGGTAACTAAAGTGTTTTATTATGCAAAATCGCGAAAACCATAGAAGAAATCAATATTATTAAATTTAGTTTTGTAGAGGTGTACAAGCGTAATCAATCGGTATTAAAGTATTCAGCCAATCGTAATAAAGAAAGTTATAAAATAGCTTTTATTTTTACTCATGCAACAAATCGACTTCTGCAATGCTCCTGCATCCCCGCCTGCTTGTCGCATGCTAAGTTTTTACAGAATCGGCCCACTGTACGTACGTTATTTCGTATTCTGTAAATGTTATTTTACTTAATCACTACTTAACTAGTTAAGTAGCCTTCAAATTAAAGGGCTACCTAATTATTAAAATAGCTCCCCTTGTTCCTTAGCCAATCAGTATTTACAGAAGTTTTAAAATAAGTATTATTTTTACTCCTGCAACAAATCGACTTCTGCAATGCTCATGCATTCCGCCTGTTTGTCGCATGCTATGTTTTTAGAGAATCAGGGTCCAGAATGTAAGTTTAATACCAAAATTTTAAAGCCAATAAATACACTTTTAGACGGTCGCAACAAAAGACATCGCTTCAGAGAAATAAAGTAAAAACAATAAAACATATTAAACCTAAGGAAGTATGCTTATACTTGGCGTTTGTCCAGACCTAATATAAGATGAACTTTTGTATGAAGACTGCGCAATTCCTGTGACAGACATCAAGGTTTGGGAGGCTGGCTTTGAAATAACTAGGTCGTTGACTTATAAACACAATGATTACCTAAATAAATAAATAATAAATCCTGTGACGAACACACAGCGCCATCTAGCCCCGTGGTAAGCTGCTAAGCTTGTGTTACGGTGGCTAGACAACGGATATACTACTTATATTTATTTTTCTTTTGTAAATACATACATATTATACATAGAAATACGCCTAGACCAGATACAAATATTTATTTATATACAAATATTTATAAATAATTATACCATACAGTAAACGAGGCCGTGTATATATTCATTTTAGGATGCGAGGCAACAGCAGGCCTAGACAAGTGGCAAACGCTTCCAAGCGTTTCGTTTTCTAAAAACGATAAGGCTTTAGCTTTAACGATATTCAATTCGTAGCCAAATGTACAATTACCTGGCGAACGCTCATTCTATTTATTCATTCGATAAAATCTACAGTTTTGTCTATGGTTTCTATCGCAAACGTCAAATTCAATTTGACAACTGAAAGCAGGCGCGTAGAGTCCATACAACTCGATTCCCATCGACTTACCTTTGAAATTGGGCACATAAGTACATAGTTAAAAACCTACTACCAACCTAGTGCCTAACCTTTTCAGTGCGTTTTGTTGTTTTGTGTTTTGTGTTTTTCTGTGTTGGATTGATAGAACACGTGTACATAAGGTGAAGTTTGACTATAAAGGTAGGTGAATTATGAATTACTGATTTCCTCCTTTTGGCTGAAGGAAATTTTCATAACCTGAGTTATGAAAATAAAAAAAAAAAACACATAATATAATTAATTGATTTAGGCCATGCTCGTCCTGAAATGACGATTGATTACAAAAGAAAGGACAGAACGGATTTACGACAAATTTATCGTATGTGAAGGTGGGGCCTATCACCGCGACAAGTTTCTCAAATGTTCAGTTAAGGAAGGGAAGTACTGATAATGCCAGGCGCAGAAGCGCCTGGCTTTAACAGTACTTCAATGGGCGACCGTTTAAGTGTGGAATTGCATTGCGGTTGGTAGTTGTAAGAACAACGCGGGATCGCGACTTGCGCGAGTGAAACCGCGGGGCGTAGCTAGTAGCTCTATAAACAACGAACCCGGCATTTTTGCTATTAGGTCCAAACACCGGCGAGCAACATGGTTTCTACTTCTAAGCCACACTTCTTCACAATGCGCAAACCACAAGTCTTAGGGTGTGTATTTTCACAAACAAAACGTCATTATTCTATTTAACAAAAACTCGACACGACGAAGCTTTCCCAGCTGATTAAAAAATCCCCTTGTTTTTTTAGTTTTCTACAAGGTGCTGGCGTTCGCTTTGTAAGCGTACGATAGAAACGCTCACGGAGCGTTTTCGTTTGTCAAGTATGCCACTTGGCTACACTATACATGGCGCTAAACGCACGGCTAACGTTTCGTTAGATGGAATAGAAATTGAATAAACGGTTGGCTACCAATTTTAAAGTTCGTTACGCTAGACCACGTGATATTTCGATAGCTAATGTCAACCACATACATTTACCATTCTATTCTACTAGCGTTAACGATAATAGAAAGCCACTTGTCTAGGCCAGCAGGGCAGTTAGCCGTACAAAAATTAAAAATCACATGAGTATACTTTTTTTTATTTCTTATCGGTTGTGAACCGATTATGGCCATTTGGAAATCAGCCAGTGTCATGTATTATTAATATTATGCAAGTTATTTGCGGCGAAACGGTGAAGTCGTCATAATTAAAGTCAAGTCTAGGTAATCATTTGTAAATACGGCGGTCACTTACAAAGATTGTTCACGGAGCTTTGCAGTCAACGCTAAAGTTCATGTTTTGCATTGATTTTCACTTACATTGCACTTGTACAACATCACGAAACTAAATTAATTAATATGCCCCCGAAATTAACAATTTGCACGCATTTGAACTATGTTTCACAAAAATGAAAATTTAACAACACATCTCCTCAACGCGTTCTCGCCTAAAAACTCCCTAACTAAGTATACTTCATTTTTTAATTGAATGCAACCATTTGACACTTCTTTCTATAGAAAAAATTGTCAAATACAAGGAACCTAAACGTCAGATTATAGTCTAAAATTAAAAAAAACATACTAAGAACTCTATAATTATTATAAATTCTAAATTAGCTTTATTATAAAACATGAGACTATTTTTAAAGGTGACAAACAACTTGGTAATTGATTCAAAAAAGAAATATTTTTCCCACATATATTTCTTTGTTCGCAAACATTCGAGGAAACTCCTTGACGTATCACTTTTGGCTCGAAACTGGCCGTTCGCGCGCACTTAGCTTGGATAGACGCCATTTTTGTTTGTTATCTATGGTACCTACGCGTTGATTGAAATAAATTACGGTTCTAGTAATTGATGAAGACAATCTATTATTCTGGTGGTGTCAAAAGGAAGACGGCTTTTAAAATTATCTCTGTAATTTCCTACCTAAAACATTTAATGTAAGTAGAAAATTAAATCTTTGATGGGCAATCTTGTCAGGATTTCGAACTCAGCTCCGACGGACGAGCTTCATCAGTTCTAAAGTCAAAATGTTCAGGAAATTACTCACACCTATGACTCACACACCTTTAAAAAAGGTTGAACAAAACTCGAACGTTGTTATTAAAAAACCCATTGATTTCTATAATCTATAGTCTTGTGTACAACTTTAATAAGGTTATTCAAAGTTTATTTTCGCCAAAAAACCTAGTTTTCTCTTTGAATTGGTGACGCCGTGACGCCATTGACGAATATACGGACAGTCTGTCTGTGTGTCGTGCCAATTTTATATATCCTTGACATCTAGCGAGGTGGGAAAAGAGTCTAGAACATTTTCATTTTAATGTAGGCTATAAGATGTAGATAAACTAAAGCAATGACGACCTAATAGTTGGTGCGCAAAACTCAAGTTGTTTTTTTTCTCGATAATGGCCGTTTGGAAAATGGCCAGTGTTTCTAATTTGTAATATTTGCAAGTATTTTGCAAATACTTAACTTGGGGCTAGATTGCGCTGTTACGCAAAATGATGTATCAAAATAAGATAGAACACTCGTGACGGGAAAAGACAAAGGTTAAAGTGTCAACACTTGAGATTTATTTGTTTGATTAATTGTGTAATGAGTATAATGTTGCCAAATTCGTCAAACCGATTTTGGTAGATTATAAAATGAACTTGGGACACGTGTCGCTAGTATGTTTCGTATTTCGTATCACAGAATTGTACTTTTTAAGGTTATTTTTTTTTCTTATCGGTTGTGAACTGATTATGGCCATTAGTAAAATTAGCCAGGCTCAAGTATTAATCTAATGATGCAAGATATTTATATCGAAACAGTCAAGTCGTCATAGTTAAAGTCAAGTTTAAGAAATCATTTGTAAACACGGCGGCCATTTATTTACAAAGATTTTTCACGGAGCTTTGAAGACAACACTAAGTACATGTTTTGCACTGATTTTCACTTTCATTCCACTTCACGAAACTAAATTGATTAATATGCTCCCGAAATTAAACAATTTGCACGCATTTGAACTAGGTTTCACAAAATGAAAATTTAGCAACACATCTCCTCAACGAGTTCACGCCAAAACTCCTTTTTAAGGTTCCCTACCTACCCAAAGTACAAAAAAACGAAGGCTGAAAGAAGACCGTTCAAAATGGACCAGCTATGTTCCACAGATAGCACATTTTGCACTTCAAACAACTTTTAATATTAAAATTTTTCATTCCTTAAAGAAGATATATGGATTATTCAATATATTTAAGTGATCTAAGGCCACTGTGTTAGTATTTTCGTTTTATTTCCGCTAAATTAAAAGATATTGTATGTTAAAGTTTCACAGTTATGAGCGCTACACAATTTTTATAAGTTAGGAGAGATTGAGCCGTCATTTTTAGGTTTGGTGCTCCTGACCGTGAAACTTTAATATAAAATGTCTTTTAATTTTTGCGGAAAATAAACAAAAATACTAACACCGTGGCTTTAGATCACGTAAATCAGTTGAATAATCCATATCTTGTGTTTTAGGAATGCCTTTAAAATTTCATTAATGTACCTCTACCCCCTAGATCTGAGCTCTGAGGAAAAACGCCGATCTTCTTTATAGTCCGCACTTTGCTAAGCAACAGCTTTGACTTAAGAATTTTTTTAGTAATTACTTATTTATAAAGCGAGCTTCAACTATCCAAAGTTATTGCTTAGTAAAGTCGAAGTTTTTCAAATTTAGAATGTAAACCAAACCAAGTTTTTGATTTAAGACATTTATTTAAATGATTTAATTTAATGCAAATCAATTTAAGAATTCCACCTAAACCAATTCACGAAATTGGCATTATTGCAAAGTAAGCATTTTTTTATAGAACCAATAAAAATAATGACCTATTGCTTCTGTGATGGATGACTATGAAGTTCCTTTTATTTTATTAGTGTATTACAAAATGAATTTCGATTATAAATCCCAATTGAAAGTTTATGCTTAGTTTTTGTTAGGCTCAGTCTGAGCAAAGTCAATGTACGCAGTACGCACTGTACCTAGATTTCACCCTAAGACTCCACTGTGCGTTGTCGCTCTGTTATTAGGCTTTTTATACCTCATGAACCGTGAAAGCAAGACAGTTAAATTTATGAAGTGGTGCACCGCACACAAATTTTTACGTAGGTATTAAATTAAACTGATCCGTCGCGTTCGGAGGTAAACAGAGTTACATCATTCATTCATTTTCTTAGTTATGGCTTTCTGTTAGCAATATAGGACAATTTAGCCAGTTTCTCGTACTAATAGTGAACTACCACTATTATACTGTAATCGTTTAAAATAATTTTCAATGCGTGAAGGCTGCAGAAAAAACGGCGACTATTTTTCTCCAACCCCATGGAACATTTGTTTGTAACCTGATATTTTCGTGTTTGCCACTGGTATTTTTATTTTCACTTCACTCGTTGAACTTCGCGTAACTAAATTGATAACATGCCGCCGAAATTAAACAATTTACACGCAATAAAACTAGGTTTTGCATAAATAAAAATTCAGGACGACGTTCCACTAACGCGTCAAAATCAAAAGTCCAGAGTTACATCGTCGTCTTCGCTCCTAGAAGACTGGCACTTGACAACTATTGAAATATCAATTTCAATCATGTTCTTTATGGTAAAGGCTCCATTCTCACAGTGACGTCACTCAACGACGTGACAGGGATAGGGCTAGCAAATTACTGATGTGTAAAAGAAGGACGTAAGATGCGACTATGCAATATTTTAGTGAGTAAAATCAAACAATTGCTAATAACAAGATAACTATTGCTAATTTAGTAAAACTGTTCTACCGATTTCAAGTGTATGTTATTATGCTTTATTACAGAAAAATAGGTATTTCCGAATGTTTTGTAATTTCTGAGATATCTTGAGATTCCTGCAGGCAATATCGCGAGAATGGCACCGTAGTTTTTGCTTTGATATATCAAAACGGTCCTGTTGAACCTTGGTTCCAGTCTGTCTTTATCTAACTAACCGACGAACACTAAAGTGAACGAAGGACAGACTGGGATCTCTCGATTGACGATGTAAGCTTTCTAGTTACTCTGTACTATTTCTATGGAGGCGGTACCAGGTGCTCGATTCGGTAATGACATGGCATGCGGAATGCCGGCGGAATGCAGGCGACGTGCAGGAGATGTACGTTATTTCGTATTCTGTGTAAATGATATTTTATTTAGTTACCTATTATTATACTTAATTATTTATATCTTAACCTTCAAATTTAAGGGCTACTTAATTATTTAAATAGCTCCTCTTGTTTCTCAGCCAATCAGTATTTAAAGGATATTATAGAATAGCTTTTATTTTTACTCCTGCAATGCTCGTGCATCCCGCCAGCTTGTCGCATGCTATGTTTTTACAGATTCGGGCCACAGGTGAACTCGTGACCGACCGTAACGTTTTGCGTGATTGAGTAACAAACACAAATATACACATAGGTACTCACAAACTTTCAGCTTTATTGACCGAACGAGCGAAGCGAGTGAGGTCCAGTGTAGACGGGCCTGGCGCTTGTATCTTTGTATGTTTGTTCGACGATTGCTTGAGTATCGTTGCTCCGATCTTTTTGAAGTTTTGGTATGCGCATAGTTTAGGTCAATAGAATTTATGAGTTCGAAGATTAGGTGGATCGGTTTCGGGGGGGAGATAGGGGGTCGTGAGGTCTCAGTTCGGGGCGAACTCCTAGTTTATTGTAGGTAAATATTTAATGTACCTAATTCTCTCTTGTTGCAGCATGCCTTCAGAGGTGATATCACCGAAGTCCCTGCAGCGGGAGCTGGCTGACTCCATCATCAGGATGGTTCCTCTGGACGACATCCGGATCCTGCTCGCTTGCGGGGCGAAGGTACGGTTCTAATATTACTATATTAAAGTGTGGACTACATCAGAGTTGGGTAAATTGTTTCATACCAGCCCCCTTGGCGTAAACTGATCTATAAACACCTATATATGGCAACAGCCTAATAGCAGCAGTCTTTAATTCAATTCAATTCGATTTGACTCAATTCGTCTAATGCAACTCAATTTAACTCAATTCAGCTCAATTAAACTCATATTGAGTTAAATTGAGCATCTCGATTCGATTCAATTCAATTTTGTCAAATAAAAACAAAGTTCATTACAATACATTATAAATGTACTTTATTTAGTAGTAATCTGTCCTTCGTAAAAAAGTTTCGTAAAAAAGAGACGTCACAGCTACCCATAGCCCATAGCAAACTAGTATGAGTTTCTGGTTATCCTTCGCCGAATAAAGAGTCTAATAAATTGAAAATGTCATCCTTCAGGTGAACGAGCCAGTGACCCAAGGCCTCCGGCCGCTCCACTACGCCATCTGGCAACGTCACCTGGAAGCCACGAGACTGCTGCTGGTGCGAGGGTGTGACGTCAATGCTAGGGACGATTGCGGTTACAGCGCGTTACATCTCTCTGCTGAACACGGGTAGGTACCGTACATCATCTGGAAACTTCACTTGGACAGCTGCTGGAGCGAGGGTGTGACGTCAGTGCTAGAGATGACTGCGGTTACAGCGCGTTACATCTATCTGCTGAACACGGGTAGGTACCGTACATCATCTGGAAACTTCACCTTGAAGGCGCCAAACAGCTGCTGGAGCGAGGGTGTGACGTCAATGCTAGACTGCGGTTACAGCGCGTTACATCTCTCTTCGGAACACGGGTAGGTACCGTACATCATCTGGAAACTTCACCTGGACTGCTGCTGGAAAGAGGGTGTGAATGCTAGAGACGACTGCTGTTACAGCGCGTTACATCTCTCTGCTGAACACGGGTAGGTACCGTACGGTTTCAGCCGCATAAATCCCGTTCTCGCGGAATTATCGGGATAAAAAGTAAAAAAGTCTATGTGTTAGGTATTCCAGGTCTCCAGCCACCTATATTCCAAGTTTCATCGCCATCGGTTCAGCGGGTTTTACGTTATTGAGTAACAAACTCACATACATACATACATACACCCTCGCAAACTTAAGGCCCTTATTCTCTAAAAAGATAGCATGCGACAAACAGGCGGGATGCATGAACATTGCAGAAATCAATTTGTTGCAGGAGTAAAAATAATGGCTATTCTATAACTTCTTTTAATACTGATTGGCTAAAGAGCAAGGGGAGCTATTTAAATAATTAAGTAGCCCTTAATTTTGAAGGCTACTTAAATAATTAAGTAGTAATTAAGTAAAATAACATTTACAGAATACGAATTAACGTACATCTCCTGCACGTCGCCTGCATTCCGCCGGTATTCTGCATGCTATGTCCATACCGAATCGAGCCCCAGCTTTATAATATTAATAGGATAGGATAGGATTAAAATCGGAATTAACGAGTTTGACAGCAACGATCGCTTTCCTTCTCTAGTTACACGGAGCTGGTGAAGCTTCTGCTGGAAAGTGGTGCGGCAGTGGACTATAGAGCGGATACTGGTGAGGAGTTCCCGAGGACTACGCTCTGTGACGAGCCGCTGAGGTTGGCCATCAGGAACAAACATTACGTGAGTTCTAATGTCACATTTGTTAACTTCAACCTCTTGAATCTTATTAATATCGATTGCTTGATCAAGAGGCACATCAATCGTTCGATAATCTCGATATATTTTTAATTAGTTGCGCTCCGCGTAAGTCCCGTTCCCGCGGGAATTTCAGGATACCGAGAACCGCTCGGCCGCCCGGGCCCGTGATAACGCGTTTTCACTTCTACGGGTGAAACCGCGGGTCGCATGAATAAAATGCGATTATACCCGGCAAATAATAAACTTTACACACCTACTGCTCAACAAAGTTACTTTATTTGACCAAAAAGGTCTACGGGAAGCGAGTCTTTATTCCCTAGGTCCATAAAACTCTCTAGAGTCCTTCGTACGCTTTGGATTCAATATGACGCCCGCTATATAAGACAGGGCTTTAGTACCTCGGTGCATAAACTACTACTATTTGTCCCAGGAGGTAGCAAAGCTTCTGCTAGAGCACGGAGCGGATCCCAACAAACGCTACTTCTTCGGTTCCGAAATCAACCTGGTGTCGGAACCGGAGTACCTGGAACTGCTGTTGATGTTCGGAGCCAACCCTGACTCCAGAGACCGCGCTGGACTCACGCCGCTTATGAAGGCTGCGAGGCAAAAGAGGGTGAGTTACATAATAAAGCCAAGCCCTTTTTCCCATGCCAATAAGATTGCCTGGAAGAAATCGCTTTAAGCGATAAGGCCGCCTTTGTTCAACATTTATTTAGTTTTAAATGTGTTGTTTTTGTAATATTTTTGTGATTGATCAAATAAAGTATTATCTATCTATCTATCTATCTATCTAAAGGATGATTTATACAAGGTGTAACGGGTAAGCCCTTTTAGGCCGAAAGGGGGTTGTTCTAGACGTCTAGGCGAACAATTTTTGTTCTACAACTTTTGGAAATTCGAAGTAGTTTTCGAAAATACATCAACTTAACATTTAGAAAATAACTTAAAGTTTACTTAAAAATCAGCTGTTTCTCAGAGTTCGAGGTCATTGACCTTATCTTGTCCTTTCATTTCGTTGAGTCGACAACAATCGAAACTAAAATTACGTTTATTTTCAAAAGCAGCTGTTTTTTCAGTGCACAATAACCTTAAATTTTTTTAAAAATGTTCAAATGCTTAAAAGTCGTAGAACAAAAGTTGTTTGCCTTGATGTCTAGAACAACCCCCTTTCGGCTTAAAAGAGCATACCTATTACATCTTGTATTAGACCCTAAAGGGCGAGGGCAGGTGGAGGAGCTAGGAGCACTACACTATTCTCCTAAGTTAGGAGAGATTGAGCCGCCATTTTTTAGGTTTGGAGCTTTTAACTGTGAAATTTTAATATACTTGTAGTTCACCCCGAACTGAGACCTCACGACCCTATCTCCCCAACCCCCCTACCGATCCGGCTCATCTTCGAACTCATAAATTCTATTGACCTAAACTACACGCATACCAAAATTCATAAAGATCGGAGCTACGATACTCAAGTTATCGTCGAACAAACATATAAACATACAAAGATACAAGCGCCAGGCCCGTCTACACTGGACCTCACTCGCTTCGCTCGTTCGGTCAACAATATCTTTTAATTTAGCGGAAAATAAACGACAATACTAACACCGTGGCTTTAGATCACGTAAATCAGTTGAATAATCCATATCTTGTGTTTTAGTAATGCCTTTTAAAATTTCATTAATGTACCTCTACCCCCTAGGTCTGAGCTCTGTGGTTTGACGTCACACTAGGAGGGGGGAGGGGGGGGGGGGAGAGGAAATTACACTTATGTGACAGCTGTAACAAGGAGGGGTGGGTTTGGGTCACAAAATCATAATTCGTGTGACATTTATAGATGGTCAAAAGTGTGGTAAATCTTCGAAGTGAGCGTTGTTGATCCAGTGGTAGATACCCCCCGACTTTCATTCCGAAGTTCGTGGTTTCAAATCCCGGCCGCGCACCAATGTGTTTTTCTTTAAGAAAATTTTTGTGCTTTTTTAACATCGCTCTTACGGTGAAGGAAAACATCGTGAGAAAACCCACGGCTTAAAATCACGCACAAAGGCCCAATAGTAGGGCTAATTGCGCAAACACACGAGTTAAAACTTTAACTTTGTATCTTCGGAGTGTGTATTTATTTTAAAAATAATTCCCTCAGGCCAATTAGGCAAATTAGAATAAAATCGAATAGCTTTCTATCTGTATCGACATATTGTACGCCCAGTGTGGTGAACTATTGTGACTTCTTTTAAGCACTATTAGAGGCTCATGTACACAGTTAGGCAATCAATTATTTCTATTTCTATTTCCAGGGTATGGAGGCGGTGCTGCTCCTCATCAGCTACGGAGCGGATGTGAACGCGATGGCCGATGCAAGAAACGACTACCGGACCGTCATGCATTACGCTGTTTTAAGTGGTAAGATGTATTTATGGTCATTTTAAGCAAGCGAGAAAGCGAAAAAAACAGCTGTTAAACTAATTTTAAACGTTTGAAAATCGGTGCAAAACATGGACTTTAGCGTTGTCTCCAAAGCTCCGTGAACAATCATTGTAAATGGCTGCCGTTGCAACTCCTGCAAACAACTTTTATTTCTTATCGGTTGTGAACCGACTATGGCCATTAGGAAATTAGCCAGTGTCATGTATTTCAATATATTATGCAAGTTATTTGCATCGAAACAGTCAAGTCGTCATAGTTAAAGTCAAGTCTAGGGAATCATTTGTAAACACGGCGGCCATTTACAAACAATCTTCACGGAGCCTTGGAGACAACACTAAGTCAATGTTTTGCACCGATTTTCACTTTCATTCCACTTGTACACCTTCACGAAACTAAATTGATTAATATGCCCCCGAAATTAAACAATTTGCACGCATATGAACTAGGTTTCACAAAAATTCAAATTTAGCACTACATCTCCTCAATGCGTTCCCAAAACTCCTGCAAACAACTTGCAAATATTAATAATACTTGACACTGGCTACTGTCCAGATGGAATATAGCCATATAAAAGAGGAGTGTCACCGATTACTTAGAAAATGGCGCTTCTAAAAGGTTCTTACATGTCTGTGGTTGGCGCCCATAGGTTCCACGCAATAATATTTTGTATTTAATAATCATTTTTCCAATTCAGACCACAAAATATACTCGATTTATTCCATTAGAATATTTGAAATCATTCTATGATAATAAAACACTTTATTTACCGGGTTTAATCGCGTTTAATCGGGTTTATTAATCAACGATCGTGAATTTTAAACGACCTATCTTAACGACGATCATTCTATGATGAGTGAAGAAAAGTATGAGAAGTTTTTGAAGACAGATGTTGAGAGAAAAAATAGAGTAATGATTGTTAATGCCAAAATAAAGTTTATAGTAAATTGTTATATAAGTTTGGTCCATTGTAAAGCAATTTTTAATATTAAAGTTAAGTTTTCAAAGCCTTAAACTTGAGTCTAAACTCTAAATAATATTTGCCCTAGGTCCTGTGTTTTGTGAAGCATTTTCAGGATGAATACAAAAAAAAAGTGATTTCAAAAGCGCCATCTATAAAACGATTCTGACAACTACCTTTTTACAACAGGCAACACTGACGTGGTCAATCTACTGGTGAAACAAGGAGCCCGCGTCAACTACGAGTGTCCGGAACTCAGCAAACCCAGCCCTTTAGATCTGGCGATACTGAAGGGAGATGTGCCTATGTTGCAACTGTTACTTGCTGCAGGTATGTTGGAATTGTAAACTTCGTCCTTATCACAGCTGGTCACATTTATCACCCCCCCCCTCTTCCTCTTTGAGACTCCCCCCCCTCCTTAATGTTGGAATATCTTTGTAATTGTAACATTTGTCTTTGTCACATTTATCACCCCTTCCCCTCGTCCTCTTCAAGACTCCCTCCATCCCTAGTGTTGGAATAGCTTTGTAATTGTAACATTTGTCTTTGTCACATTTATCACCCCCTCCCCTCGTCCTCTTCGAGACTTCCCCCCCTCCCCAGTGATGGAATATCTTTGTAATTGTAACATTTGTCTTCGTCACATTTGTCAACCCCCCCCCCTCGTCCTCTTCAAGACTCAAAGTGTTGGAATAGCTTTGTAATTGTGACATTTGTCTTTGTCACATTTATCACCCTCCCCTCGTCCTCTTCGAGACTCCCCCCCCTCCCTAGTGTTGGAATAGCTTTGTAATTATAACCTTAGTCCTTGTCGCAGCTGGTCACATTTATCACCCCCCCTTCGTCCTCTTCGAGACTCCCCCCCCCAACAACCCCCCCCCTTACAATTACAAAGCTATTCCAACACTAGGGATAGTGTTGGAATAGCTTTGTAATTGTAACATTTGTCCTTGTCACATTTGTCAACCCCCTCCCCCTCGTCCTCCTTGAGACAACCCCCTCCCTAGTGTTGGAATAGCTTTGTTATTGTACCATTTATCAAACCCCCCCCCCCACGTCCTCTTTGAGACGTCTGTGTGACGTAATATTTTACAATAATTCATCTAGAAATTCTTGAATTAAACCAGCAGTTCTTCGTCTTCTTTAAAATGGCTTTTCCATTCGGACATTTGCCTATAGGCAGTGAGACAGCACGGGAGCCGATTTGCGCAAGACGGCTGAAACAAACTGGATGCGAGAAGCCGAAAATATATCTAGGTGGCGTGCAATTGAAGAGGCCTATGTCCAGCAGTGGACTGCAACAGGTTGATGATGATGATGATATTCGGAATGAAAGCCGGAGTATCTACAACTAGACCAACACCGCCTTACCTAAAAACATCTTTTAAAACATAATGTTAAGAAACACTCCTCCATGTTTACAGGAGCTCAAGTGAACGCCTCAAGCTCAGTCATAGGATCACCTCTACACGTCGCCTGCTCCGATAATATTACGAACAGAAAGGATATTGTCAAGGTAATTAATAATTATAAAGCTTTTAAGCCGAAGTTTTGGCGGGAATTTTTCTATAGAAAGAAGTGTCAAATGGTTGCATTCAATTAAAAAATGAAGTATACTTAGGGGAGTTTTGGCGGGAACGCGTTGAGGAGATGTGTTGTTAAATTTTCATTTTGTGAAACCTAGTTCAAATGCGTGCAAATTGTTTAATTCGGGGGCATATTAATTTAGTTTCGTGAAGGTGTACAAGTGGAATGAAAGTGAAAATCGGTGCAAAACACGGACTTGGTGTTGTCTCCAAAGCTCCGTGAAGAATGTTTGTAAATGGCCGCCGTGTTTACAAATGATTCCTTAGACTTGACTTTAACTATGACGACTTGACTGTTTCGATGCAAACTTGCATAATATATTAATAATACTTGACACTGGCTAATTTCCTAATGGCCACAATCGGTTCACAACCGATAAGAAATTAAAATAAATAAAGCTCAAGCCTCGAGCTATCATGTAATGTTGAAAAGACCGTTCAAAATGAACCAGCTAAGTTCCACAGATACCAAATTAGGCACTTCAAACAACTTTTAATACGAAATTGTTTCATTCCTATTAAGAAATATAGATTATTCAATAGATTTACGTGATCTAAAGCCACTGTGTTAGTATTTTCGTTTTATTTCCGCTCTAAATTAAAAGATATAAGTTTCACAGTTAGGAGCACTTCACTATTCTCCCGAGATAACAGAGATTGAGCTTTATAATATTAGTTGGATAGGATAGGATAGCGTAGGAAATGATTGGAAATCGCGAAAAACTTAAGACAAAATTACGTCTTTAAATTGCTTATTTGTTTTTGGTTTATAGATTCTTCTCGAAAGCGGAGCGGATCCGAATCTCAAGGTGTACAACGATGATGACGCGACGCAACTCCGGCCGGCGCTCGCTGAGTACTTAGCTAGCAATACTGAGCCTTGCGGGGAAATTATCACCATGTTATTGAGATATGGCGCTAAGGTAAATAAATACACCATTTCGACAAGTCCTTGGAGTCTCCTTGGAACTTTGAGTATACATAATCAAGCTATAGAGCGCTGGTATGCGAGTATGAACTGTAAGCACCGGTATGAACAGTCAAAAATGACAAAAACGATGTCATCAGTCACCTAGGGTTAAGGGAATTGACTGTTTCTCTCGTTATAATTTATTCTAGTAATAATTATGGTGAAATGTTCAGTGCCGCGGTGTAAAAATGATTCGCGGATCAGTATTCAACCTCAACATTTGAATATCTATGTATAGAGCATCTGCTTACACTTTGCGCAGTAGGCAAATACCCATAGGTGCGCTCTATAGTGTGCTTATGTATACTCTAAGCCTTGGAAAGCATTCTTTATATTTATTAATAGGTATCTTTTAGGCTAGTATGTTACACCGACGACCTCATCGTCGGTGTCATCGTCCCATCAGATGAGATGAGGTCAAATACTAGCCTATCCCATGTAAAATGTACTACTATACGGCGCAGGGCTCCGTAAAACTGAGTAACTAGATACTATCCCATCTTTTCGAAGATTCTTGACAAGAAGAAACTCACTATACCTAATTTCTTCTATGGTTTTTGCAAATTTGCTTATACACTTTATTTATCGGGTTGAATCGCGTTTTTATTCATGGTTTTAGACGAACCGAGCATTCGCCAACTTTACAGTTGGCTTTTTCAAGGTTGCCTGTCTATTTTAACATTCTAAAAAGTTTAACCCGACAAATAACGTGTTTTATAACACTATAAGTACCTGACAGAAAATCAATAGGTAACGCAATTTCACACCTCACTTGTCTTAAATCTTCAGCATTGCATCATAAATCATAATCATCCACGAAGTAATCATCTATCCACAATTGACGGTACATTAGAAATTTTGATTTACTTGTTTAGTTACGATTTAAAATACAGATGGCTCTGTAATCAATTTATTAAAGTAAAGAATAAAAATATTTTTTTCTTCACAGGTAATAATGAAAACTCAATTCCGAGACCCCGACGGCATTTTGAATCATTTACAAAACGTTACCTTGATGGAATTTGAACACATTTTCTATCAACTCCTAGAAGCTGCTGAATCCTTCGACTTGTGCATGATAAAGCGTAACAACATACTAAATGCTAAGCAAAAAGAAACCTTAATCGAACGGGCTAAAACTCCCATTTCCTTATTAGCGCAAGTAAGAATTTTCTTTCGCAAATTCCTAGGTCCTGACTTAGTGCATATTGTTGAGGACTTGGAAGTTCCTAAAATTCTGCACAAATACCTTCTTTTTGACTGTCGTTAGTTGTTAGCTTTTTATTGATTTGGTTTTTATTTTTCGCCTGAATAGACCATTCAGCCTATGCCTAAATGGCAGACGATTTAAAAAGCTAAATGGGGTTGCTAGGTTTTTGTATAACCCCAAGATGACGGGTAATTTTTAGAAGTAGGTTTTTTGATGTGTTGTCTTTAATCGTTTTATTGTAATAATCGTTATATTATACACCGATTTTATTTGTATTCATGGTTTCGTAAATAGTTTTGGGTGTATTCATTTTATAATATTGAATAGTATAGGTTTCTTTTCAATTTAGGTACTTTATTATTGTCAAAGTCAAGTCAAAATCAAACATTTTTTTTTAATTGGATGTTGATCACTTCAAATGCCTCGAATGTTCTTACAACTATGACTCAATTGTGGCTTCGGAACGCGCCCTCCGATGAGAAGAAGCCACAAGAAACTCATGGGTTTTTTTTGTGATCATGTTTTACAATCGTCAAAATACATATATTTTTGAACATTTTATTACAATGATCATAATATGATTCACATTGTCGCATATCTATGGCTATAGTGGAACCGGAGCAATATTCTACTATAATCTTTAATAACAAAAGGTTTTATATTATATTCTATTAATTAAAAAGTAATTATATTCTATTAATTCTATTTTAATATTATTATTTACCTGTTTATTGGAAAATATATTTTGAAACGTTAGTAGTAAGTAAACATTATAATATACAAAATAAACTTTGATTTATATAAAGTTTTATCAATAATAATGGTTTATTTTTATGGAAAATACATACATACTTTTCAATAATTATTTTTATCCAATCAAACACGTTGGTACTGTCTAGGGAATTGATAAACATATTTTGGTTTGTATTCAGAAAGTTTAAAAACATTTATATAGGTACCTAGGAAAAAATGAGTGATACCATGCGATAAATAGGAGAAAGCTTGAAGTAATACATCTCATACCAAATAAAAAAAATATAATCACATAAAGTAAAACAATGTTTTTTATAAATATACGATTTTTTGTAGAAATTGTAGTCCTCTCTTGAAAAAAAAAAAGAAAGAATCATACTTCCCAAAGATTCTTAAAATAAGTACTGATATCCTTGATTTTTCTGAATTGAACCGAATTCATAATTTTATTATAAGTGTATCTCATTATTATATTTTTTGGAATATAATAGTCTGATAATATGTAAATATTAATGTGATACATTGTGATAATTTCATAGGTTAAGTTTTCACTTCTGATTGTTAATAATATATTTTAACAATCCTAAGTATTATTATCATTTAACATACGACTTTATTATTATAAGGTTAAAGAAATTAAAATTGTGTTTATTTTTTAAAATGCGTTTTAATTACTTATTTAGGCTCTTTGAGACTGAATCAGATTCTTTGTGGTTTGGTTATTCTGTAACTACTTTTAAAAATACGAAGAAGTTTCCGTAAAAATTGAGTCAGTAGTTTGCTTCAACATTAGAATAAGAGTCATTGACAAAACAAACAACTTTTTTCAGCGAAATATTAATATTAATATATTATCTATACTAATAATAGGGGTTAAAGTATGAAATTGCCGTTTTATTGCAATAGGTTCTTTGAATTGACATAGAATCTTCATGGTTTGAGGTTTTCGAATGAAACTTTTTTCAAATGGTTTCTGTGATGTTCTTTTTTTATAAAAACATTTGAATATCGACTTTCAATTGTTTTTGTTATTCAATTTAGACAAGAAAGATGGATACTGCGAAAATTCGAGTGATTTTTGAATACGAGTTCCGACGCGGAACTAACGCGGCAGAAACAGCCAGCAATATCAATGCTGCGTTTGGAGAGGGGTCTACTAATGAACGCACCGTGCGATTTTGGTTTAAACGCTTTCGTGATAGAAATTTCGACTTAAAGAACGAGCCACGAGGAAGACCGCCCACACAGGTGAATAACGATGAATTAAGAGAGATAGTGGAAGCCGATCCTAGTCAAACTACCCAGGAATTTGCGGCATGGTTTAACGTTACCTTACCCACTTTATTGACTCACTTGCGTCAAATCAATAAAATAAATATACGAAAAATGGGTGCCTCATGATTTGACTGATCTGCAGAAAGAAACGCGTGTTGAAACTTGTGTTGCCTTGTTGAACCGGTACAGAAATGAAGGAATATTGGATCGAATTGTAACATGTGATGAAAAGTGGATTCTTTATGATAACCGGAAAAGAAAAATGCAATGGCTGACCCCAGGTCAAATGCCACAACAGTGTCCTAAAGCAAAACTTACCAATAAAAAGGTAATGGTAACTGTTTGGTGGTCTCAGCATGGTGTTATTCACTATAGTTTTCTTCGATCTGGTCAAGCAATTACGGCAGATGTCTATTGTGCCGAACTCCGAACCATGTTGACAAAACTAGCAGTAAAACAGCCCCGACTCATGAATCGATCTTCACCATTATTGCTCCACGACAACGCGAGACATCACACAGCACGAGAAACCATTTTGACCCTTCAGGAACTGCACTTAGAAACCATTCGTCATCCTCCGTATTCACCAGACCTTGCTCCAACGGACTACCATTTTTTCTCGTGATTTGGACAATTATCTACGTGACAAGAAGTTTTCTTCCCAGGAGGCAGTACAAAATGCTTTCACACAGTTTGTGCAGTCTAGATCGTCGGAGTTCTATCGCAAAGGCATTAATAACCTTCCCATTAGATGGCAGCAATGTATAGATAATAATGGCAACTATATTGATTAAATAAATTTGTTAAAAATTTTAAAAATAAAAAATTAAGATTTTCAGTACAAATCGGCAATTTCATACTTTAACCCCTAATATTAAAAAGCTGAAGAGTTTGTTTGTTTGAACGCGCTAATCTCAGGAACTGCTAGTACGATTTGAAAATATATTTTTGTGTTTGATAGTCCATTTATCGAGGAAGGCTACTTTTGATTCCGATATTCTTACGGGGTCGGGACTTACGAGGGTAAATCCCGCGAGACCCAGCTATAAAAACGAAAGTCGTGTTAGTTACACTATTTATATTTCAAGAACGGCGGAACCGATAGGAATGAAATTTAGTACAGCGTATAGGGGTATACATAAGATATAGGGTACTTTAAATGATCGTACGGGTTAAGCAATGCTTGGCGTGACACATACTTGATGGGTCAACAAGAACGATCGCACCAATTAGAATGAAATTTGTCACAGGGTTAGTTTAAGGGTATAAATACGACATAGGGTACTTTAAATGATCGTACTGGTTAAGAAACGCTTGGCGTGACACATACGTGATGGGTCAACAGGAACGATCCCACCAATGTGAATGAAATTTGGTACAGGGATAGTTTAGTGGTTGAAATAAGATCTATGGTACTTTAAAATATAATCATACGGGTTGAGCAACGCTTGGTATGACATACGTGATGCGTCACATACGTTACGGGATAGGAATTTATGCGAGTGAAACGCGGGGCACAGCTAGTTATAAAAATATAAATATTACCTCATGTCACTAAAAAAGAGATTCTTTAAGTGTTTGAATAACTATTTTCTAAAGATATGTTTTCCAAAACCCAACAGCACATGACCCCCAGAGATGCAGGTTGAAGTCCTGTTGGATTTTTATTTATGGAAAGCCTTTCTTCACAAATAATTCAAATTTTCAATAGTCGTAGAAAATATTTCCCACATACCACTGCTCTAGTTAAAATAGTACTCTTTCGCCTTTCAATACCTGTTCCGGCTATAGTGCGCGATCGACGTGAACTACGCGGTGAATTGAATACGCCGGTCAAGCCCATCTCGTAATATTTAACATCTATCGTACGAGCTTCACTCGCCAGCGAACTGGCATGACATTCCTTTTTTGCTTTCCCATCTAACGCTCGAGATGGTCAGACACGCGTACTATCTCCAAAAAAGTGTAATTAAATCAAAAGTATTCATATTGTAAAAGTACCAATAAAACCACAGCACAGTAAAGCACAGTATTTTCGCAGTCTCACCAGCGTAAGTCCCGGTCCCGTTCCCGCGGGAATATCGGGATAAAAGGTATCCTGTGTTCTTCTCATGGTGCCTCCCTACCAATTTTCAGCCAAATCGGTTCAGCCATTCTTAAGTTATTTGTAAATGGTGTAACTTACACTACTTTCTTTTATTTAGTAAAGATTTTGCTATCGCACATTATCATTATTGTATAAAACCAAAATCAAGGATCCGAAGGCTGAGTCAATCAATATAAGCAGGTTTGAAGCATATTTATGTTGTGTCATGATTATAATAACATTTATTTTTCTCATGCAAATGCTTTGCTTCTGCATTACAAATGCTTTAGATATGCGGCTCCCGTTCAGAATAAATCCCCTGTTGGGTTCAAATCTGAGTTTCAATGTTGACGTTTAGCCTACGTCCGTCCGCACAGCGATTTTTCACCACGCGATTCTATTATCGCGCACTAGAACTACCTACAGCTTATGCATAAATTTTTTAGCGCCTGTGCGGCTACTTCAATGAGCTTCAATTAAAACGTAGTGATTATATTTTTTCTTTAGATTAAATCTCGGAATAGTAAAAAATATCGACATTTTGTGCGCGTATTTCCCCCTAAAATATAGAGTAGGTTAACTGAAATAAACGGCTGGCAGCACTGTCCACAAACGTCGTGGCTGTCAATGTCATTGAATGAAACTGCATTTTCATTTCGTGTAGCTGGATCACGCCATCGGTTTTCTCAAATTATATTTATAAAATCTTAATAAATATCTACAAAAATGGCAGATAAACAGAAAGTAGATCTCGGTCTATTGGAAGAGGATGATGAATTCGAAGAATTTCCTGCGGAAAGTGAGTAATTTTCAACAAAACATCGTCAGGTTGTCAACATTTTTTGACTTCAAATTTTGTTGTTTTGACCCACTGCTCGGTATTAGACTTCTCACAGAAGAAATATATAAGCTTTAGCATTGTTATTACATCTATTTCAAGTCAAATTATAACCAAGAACTCGCAAAAAATCCATAAAGGCCAAATCCATAAATTCTTTCACGATGTTTTTTGAATAAGATTTGATAACTGTCTTTGTGTTTCGTTTCTAGATTGGGGTACAGAAGACGCGGATGACGCCGACGTATCTGTTTGGGAAGACAATTGGGAGGACGACATTGTGCAGGATGATTTTAGCCAACAATTGAGGTTAGTGTAAAAGCCAATCAATAACAACTGTACTGAGACCTAAGCTTAGTAATAGTATGAAGGTAAAGTTGAAGGTTGGTTTTTAGAGTTTCATAGAGCTGTGTTGGTCTAGTGGTAGATATCCCGACTTTCATTCCGAAGGTCGTGGTTTCGAATCCCGGCCATGCACTAATGTCTTTTTCTTTAAGAAAAAATTATGTGCGCTCTTACGGTGAAGGAAAACATTGTGACGAAACCCACGGCTTCAAATCACGCACAAAGGCCCAATATTAGGGCCAATTGTGGAAAAATTTAAAACTTTAACTTTTAGAGTTTCATAGTTAGAAAGAAAACCTTAGACTATGTCCACACGGGCAGGCATCATGCTTTGAGCCTAGTGGCCTGCATTCTGGCTCGATACAAGCTTCGTGACTAACAACCAACATGTTTGTTTACTTTGATGCACCCTAAGCAATTAGCTGTAGCTCAGTGTGGCCGGTGGAAAATATTCTAGACTGTTTCAGTTAGCTAGTTGCTAGGTGCATAGCAAGCTGCCTGCCATTTATGTAGCCTTTTAGTTTTTGGATTGTCCATCTGTTTGTCTATCAACGGCTTAGTTCACAGACTTATTATTGAAGTTGTAAATTTAAATGACCATAAGTATTATTTCTAGAATACTGGTGAAATTGACTTTTGCAGTCTAAATACCATGTCATGTTGTATTCACAGTGTAAAAAAAACAAATAGCATATTATTATGCTAAAAATAAACAACGATTGCTAGTATCTTTACGTTTTTTTTATTGAAAGTGTGATTTTGATGTAGCAACTCCAATACACCAAATTCCAATGACCAAATAGAACTGATTAGTGATAATACATTTCTCAACTAGTTGCCATTCTATGCCTATTTTGCACCTATAATTATATGCTGTGCTAATACTAATTCTTGTTTGTTTCAGACAACAACTAGAAAAATTGAAGGAGCAAAACAAGGCTTAGTTTTTAGTTTAAAAGAAAACATAATTTAAGATAATATTAAGTAATTTTTTTCTCTAGTTTCTGCAAACTTATGTTCTTTCTTTTATAATAAATTTCTAAAAATGTATTTCAGTTTCATTCTTTTGGGAAAAGGCTTCTATAGACCAAGATATCCAGATTGATAATAAGATAGAGTTAGATTTGAGTGTTTTGTCTTACTAATATTATAAACGCGAAAGTTTGTATGTATGTATGTATGTGAGGTTGTTACTCTTTCACGCAAAAACTACTGAACCGATTGCGATGAAACTTGGAATATAGGTAGCTGGGGACCTGGATTAACACATAGGCTACTTTTTATCCCGTTATTCCCGCGGGAACGGGACTTATGCGGGTGAAATCATCTATATTTATGTTAAAGAAAGTTGTGTCAGTAACACTACTTATAACTCGAGAACGGCTGAACTGATTTGGCTGAAAATTGGTGCGGAGGTAGCTTAGAACCATAAGAAGGACATAGGATACTTTTCATTCTGATATTCCCCCGAAAACGCTATTTTACCTATAAAACAAAGTCGCATTCCGCTGCCTGTACGTACGCTTAAATCTTTAAAACTACGCAAAGGATTTTGATGTGGTTTTTATAGTAGACTAGTTGCGTCCCGCGGTTTCACTCACGTAAGTCCCGTTCCCGCGGGAATATCGGGATATAAAGTAGCCTGTGTTAATCCAGGTCCCCAGCTACCTATATTCCAAGTTTGGTCGCAATCGGTTCAGTAGTTTTTGCGTGAAAGAGTAACAATAGAATAGAATTTATTTTTTAATATGAAATCTTACCAAACATTTATTAAATTACATTAGAAATCGGCTCTACACTAAGCAGAAGCTTGTATTGCAGGAACTGAGATACTAATACAATAACACAAAACATTTGATAATAATTCAAACTGTAAATATATACCTTACAGACTAACATACATATAAAATATAAATAGATCTAAAATTAGGTTTTAGGGCTTTCTATCTTCGGTCGCGCTTCCCTAAAGCGTCGGTAGACTATGCCAGCTGGCCAGAATGTATATGTATAACACATCCTGATATTCCCACGAGCTTGAGACTTACGCGGGTGAAACCATGGGGCGCAGCAAGTCCTATCCTATCATCTATATCCAACTAATATTATAAACCTGAAAGTTTGTGAGTATGTGTGTTTGTTATTCAATCACGTTAAAACCGCTGAACCGATTGCGATGAAACTTGGAATACAGGTAGCTAGATACCTTGAATAACACATAGGCTAATTTTTATCCCGATATTCCCACGGGAACGGGACTTACGCGGGTGCAACCACGAAGCGCAGCTAGTATAAAATTTCAAAATTTAAAATCTAACTTTGACAGCTTTTGTGACGTGTCTTGCGAATGCCCGACTGCTATGCAGAAAGTTGCGGGTTCGATTCGAAATATTTATGCTTAAAAATAAAAATTTGTACTGTGGGTGCCTTTCTGTGTATAATATGTATGTTTTACAAAAGAAAAATAAATATAAGTAGTATATCCGTTGTCTAGTCACCGTAACACAAGCTTAGCAGCTTACCATGGAGCTACATGGCGCTGTGTGTTGGACATTTATTATAGACATTTATTACAGTTATTAAAATAAAACTAGAAGGAAGATGGCAGTGGAACACGATTAGCTAAAGTTATGTCATTCTGTTGCTAACACATCTCGATTAAAACAATAGAAATTACCACAATATTTGCGATTTTGTATAATAAAACACAATATTTACCTGGTTTTACTCGCGTTTTATTCAATAAAACGGCATTATTTTTATCGAACTTTGTAGAATATTAAAATACACGAATTACGTCCCACATCTCTGTTAATCTTGAAAAAACTTTGTAATAAAGCCGTTATTAGATAAAACGCGAGTAAAACTAGGTAAATATTGTGTTTTATTGTGCAAAATCGCGAAAGCTTAAGGCATAATTACAATTGAAATTGTTGACTTTTTGTGATTTGGCGGATGGGCCAAGGGGCCAAGCCTCTCACAAAAAAAAATTAAATAAATAAAAAAGGTAAGTTCTTCTTTAAAATGGCTATTCCATACGGACATGTGCCAGTGTCAAATATTATCAATATTTGCAGGTTATTTGCATCGAACGAAACAGTCAATTCGTCATAGTTAAAGTCAAGTCGAGGGAATCATTGTAAAAAGGGGGCCATTTTTTACAATGCTTTGGATTTGGATGGAGCTATGGAGACAACACTAAGCTAAAGTGCATGTTTTGCACCAATTTTCACTTTTATTTACACTTGTACACCTTCACGAAACTAAATTAATTAATATGCCTCCGAAGTTAAACAATTTACACGCATTTGAACTAAGTTTCACAAAAATGAAAATTTAGCGACTCATCTCCTAAACGCGTTCCCGCCAAAAAAAACAATCGGTAAGTTCAAAACATTTTATTTAGAAATACTTATAAAAACCTTATTTAAACTTATATAGTTTAAAAAAATCCAGTTCCTTTATTGTTACAAAAAATTATCTAAAATTTCAGGTACATTATTCGAAAATTTTGTTTTTATTGCCGTCCTACGGATAATTAAGTTTAAAATAAATGTTAGTACATTCACCTAAAAAAGCGAACCACCGCATTCCACAAACTTTGGAATGTTCGATATTTGTTAAGTATGAAAATTAAACTAATAAAAAAAATTGTGTAAATTACATTTCAATTATATATATTTTTTTACTATTTTATAAACTAGAAAATAAATAAACGTACAAAATAAAAAATGATAATATAAAATTACGTGCAAATACTGTTCATAATAATCTGGAGTTTTAATATGTTTTCAATTCTGTTAAAAAAACTGCGATCGTCCTTGGTTTCCGTTTCCATCGTCTTTTTTTTTCTATTTCAATCATGTTTCTTAGGTTTGGCTTTCTGCCAGCAATAAAGGGCAAATTGAGCCAGTATCACATGTTTAATTTTAGGCCATGCGTATTGAAGCAATACGATTCTAGGCGTTAAAATGTCATTTAATGAGTGATAAAATTTGTATGGTCATAATAACATCGGAACCTCAGAATTATAATATCTGAAAACCCAGAATGATATCTGGATGACCAGATTAACATTTGAATGTTCAGAATTACTTCTGAATGACCAGAATACCATCTGAATGCCCAGAATTACATCTGATTATCCAGAATTACATCTTATTATCCAGAAATACATCTGAATGCCCAGAATTACATCTGAATATCCAAAATTACATCTGATTATCCAGAAATACATCTGAATGCCCAGAATTACATATGAATATCCAGAATTACATCTGATTATCCAGAATTACATCCAAAATATTAAATTAATTGACAGAGTTCTTCAATAATTGCGGCTAAAGTTGTAAGAAAAAATTGATGACTGTGTCCGATTGCAGAAAACATATAAAAAACTATTTAAACATAAGAGATTCGCTTTAGAACTGTAAATTGTTAGCGTTCTGGTTCATTCCGAACTGGAATTCTCCATCGTTTTGATTCGGGGCCGTGTTTTCGTCGTCGGCGAGTTGAAAGTAAGCGTCGAGGATGTGAAGAGTACGTTTGTAAATCTAGAAGTAAGGAAATACCAGATTATTAGTTGCCTGGAAGAGACCGCCCATAGGCGATAAGGCCGCCCATTGTACCACTTTAGTTTAAGGTTAGAGAAATCTTTATTTACTCAAAAAGAACAGAGTTCGCTTACATAGAGCTATTTTTGGTACAATTTATTGGCATATTTTTGCTTCGCTCTACTACAATCGAAACTTTAATTGCCTTTATCTTCAAAAACAGCTGTTTTTTCAGTAAATGATATAATAGAAATTATAAAAAAAATATTTATTTCAGACAGTTGGTCCATATTGGACACCATATCAATTACATATTTATGTAAATCAAAAAAAAAACTGACTTAAGTCGTAGAACAAATGAAAAAAAAAACTGAATTAAGTCATAGAACAAAAGATGTTCGCTTAGACGTCCAGAACAACCTCTTTAAGCTATCTGTGTATCTGTGTACTCTATTGCATTGGGGGATCCTGAGTTGTTTTTGAAATAAATAAATAAATCTTTTCAGCTTGAAAGGGTGTCCCTCCACCTTGTATAGTAATCAGTACTCACATCTTCGTTCTCATGCTGCTGCAAAACTTCTATAGTATCAACAACTCCGATCTCTTCCAACTTCAGGGTGAAAGCTTCCAACTTCCCGTACTTCGATGCTGCCTGCAAGTTGTTCGGTAAAGGTTAATACATTGAACTCTATACAACATCGATATTAGATATAATAAAATCAAACAATTTTTAGATGATAAAAATTAACAAAGCAGTACTTGACAATTTGAATAGAATTATCGCTGTATTACATATAAAATACAATTGACGAATTAATAATATAATTATCCTTTGACAATGTATGTATCTTACTAATATTATAAACGCGAAAGTTTGTATGCAAGTATGTATGGATGTATGTATGGATGTATGTATGTGAGGTTGTTACTCTTTCACACAAAAACTACTGAACCGATTGCGATGAAACTTGGAATATAGGTAGCTGGGGACCTGGATTAACACATAGGCTAATTTTTATTCCGATATTCCCGCGGGAACGGGACTTATGCGGGTGAAACCGCGGGGCGCAGCTAGTAAATACATAAATTAGTCAAAATGAAATGTCAAAAATTGGTAAAACGAATGCTAAATTACAGTTTTAAACTCATAAATTCGTCAAAAGAATAAAAGCATTGCTAATAAGCCACTGCATAAAATACAATTAACGAATTATTAATAAATTTGACAATATATTATGTATATTCTATATTAATGTACCTAATTGTGTATTGTGATTAATATGAAAACAGCTGCAATTGTAAAGTGAACGGGATATGTTAGTAGCCTACCCTCACTTTAAAAATGAGTTTTAAAATTGACAACTATTTCTAAGAACCATGTTCATGTAGGTCTAGAGATTCTTTAATTGTGTATACTCTCTATTTTTACCTAGATCCACAAACGATAAATCATTTCATTTCTACACGTCTAATAAGTTATATGTCGTCCAAGTCATACACGCTGTACAAGTGTCACAAGTCGTCCAAGTCCTATAAGCAAGTCATACAAGTCGTTCAAGCCGCACATGCAGGAGATGGTCCAGTCCATCCAATATGATCTTAGCAAAACACAATGAGACTCTAGGAAGTGTTCCAAGCAAGTCATACCAATCGCTCAACTCATCCAAGTAGTTCAAGCCATAGCAGTAAACTAAGTCATTACAAGTCCTCTAAGTCATACATGTGTTACAAAAGTTCTAAATAGTTTATTATTTTAGATTCTTGTACAACAATAAATGTAGGTACATGATCATTTGGATTAAAATATGACGACGTATCAAAATATTATTATGTTTAATATATTTTTTGATTCTTGTGACGGACATGTCAAATACGTCGTTCAAGCGCGTCATATCAGTCAATCAATTCTCACGAGTCATACAAGTCGGCTAAGTCATATATACGCACCTGTAAAAAAGGTCCATTCATCTAAGATTAGCTGCACTACTTGCACGTCCGGCGAGGTTAGCAAGCCACAGAAGGCCCTAGGAAGTGTTCCAAGCAAGTCATACGAATCCCTCAAGTCGTTCAAATCATACCAGTAATCCAACACATATAAGTCCTCCTAGCGAATCATACCAGTGATCCAAGTCATCCAAGTCCTACGAGTCTTCCGATTCATCCAAGTCTGCTAAGTCGTCCATACGCACCTGTAAGAGATGGTCCAGTCCATCCAGGACGAGCTGAACTGTCCGCACGTCCGGCGAGGTCAGCAAGGCACAGTAAGGCTCTAGGAAGTGTGAGGCCACTTCTAGTTGCTCGGAAGTGCCTCCGAGGCACAGGTTTGTTATGGCCCAGGCTGACTCCTTTTGACATCTGGACAATACATAAATAAATATTAATTTCTTCTATGGTTTTCGCGATTTTGCATAATAAAACGCTTTATTTATCGGGTTAAATCGCGTTTTATTGAGCTTTCGCCAACTTAAACTAACTTAACTTTAACTTTAGTTGGCTTTTTCAAGGTTTAGGTTCAAGGTTTTCAGTCAACCTTGAAAAAGCCAAATGTAAAGTTGGCGAAAGCTCGGTTATAATTATTGCACAATAGTACACACAGCGCCATCTAGCCTCAAACTAAGCACTAGGCTTGTATTATGGGTACTAGAGAACGGATACACTACATGTTATACTTTTTTTTGTAAATAACATATACACTTACATACAATTATTGCTAAAAGCGGTTTCATCCGGGCAAGCTTTGGATGGAAAGGGAGAGTAGAGTATAATTATTAGGATGTATACTTACTTGGCGAGGGAAAATTGAGTATAATTGGTAGGATGTGTACTGACTTGTCTGTATTATTTTAAATATTATACTGTACTAATATTATTAGTAGGATGAGTAGGAAGTAGAGGATATTAGTAGGATGTGTACTGACTTGGCGAGGGAAAGTAGAGTATAATTGTTAGGATGGATTAGTAATAGGACGCCTTATCAATAGACTGGTGGAGCGTGTTGACAAAGATTTGGATTTGTTCAGTACCAGTGCTGAGACAGTGAGGCGGCGGCTAACTAGGCATTCCTTTGAGGGTAAATAAATGATGTGTATTTGATTTTGTTTCATTTTTTAACTGTTCCTCTTAAATTTGCTTAACTTATATTCTTTGTGAAATGTATTGTGATGTAGTTGATGGTTGATAGCTCACTCCTTATTTTAGTATCATTCTATTGTTAGTCGTGAGATCCTATAATTGGCTTTCTATTGTTAAACTATCACTTCTGTTTTATAATAGCTGTTGGATTTCCAATTAGATAATTGAATAAATAAATAAATGTGTACTTACTTGGCGTCACCATTGACCAACACGTTCACAAGTGGGGTGATGATGTCCTGTCTTAACGCTGCATCGATCTGAGTCGGAGTTCCTGCCAAGATATTGCTAGCGGCCCACGATGCTTCCTGGAAACAAAGTCACATACATGACGACCTCTGTGGCACGTCGGGCGAGCGCTCGGCTGCAATGCAGAAGGCTGCCGGTTCGATTCCCGTCGGGTGCAAATATTTATGCTTAAAAATAAATATTTGTATCTGGTCTGGGTGTCTTTTTATGTGTGATATGTATTTATTGACCGAACGAGCGAAGCCAGTAAGGTCCAGTGTAGACGGGCCTGGCGCTTGTATCTTTGTAACTTTGTATCTTTGTATGTTTGTTCGATGACAACTTAAGTATCGTAGCTCCGATCTTCATGAATTTTGGTATGCGCGTAGTTTAGGTCAATAGAATTTATGAGTTCGAAGATGAGCCGGATCGGTAGGGGGGTTGGGGAGATAGGGGGTCGTGAGGTCTCAGTTCGGGGTGGATTTTCGTAAAAAATCGCGGGCTTGTTATTATTTCAATATTCCTATCGAATTGAGACTTACCTTAACTAGGGAAGGTTTCGAGCTTTGTAAAAGTGTGATTATGTGAGGTATGCAGCCGGCTTCTATGCAACGATCAGTCTGTGAAGTGTGAAGTTAATAAAATTAGTTATATCAGCCAATTTTTCATTTTACGGATAAAAGATATCTATCGAATAAGTTCGAAACCCAACCAAATTTAACAGCCTTCAAATTTTGATACTTTTTAATATCATAGTGACGTTTTTTATTCGGTGGTGTTACATTTTATTTGTCAGATATCTCTTTCTAGTCTAGGGGTTTAAAAATCGGCCCTTAATAAAACACTTTATTTACCAGGTTAATCGCGTTTTATTCATGATTTTTAAAAGACCGAGCTTTCGTCAACTTTTTGACATTCTATAAAAAAAAAAAGGATGAATTAATGTTTTTTAGAATGTCAAAATAGACGAATTACATCTCAGTCAACCTTGAAAAAGCCAACTGTAAAAGGCGAAAGCTCGGTCGTTTAAAAATCATGTATAAAACGCGATCAAACCCGGTAAATAAAGGGTTTTATTATGCAAAATCACGAAAAACGTAAAAGAAATTATAATTATTTTTCTTTATCCGTAATTATTTTTCTTTTTAAGAAACCACAGTTACGTTTAAGGATTTTTTTACTAAATTATAAAGTTAACTAGATCCGTAGAAGGAAGAATAATTATTTCATCGAAACTAGCGATGTAAGTCAAATGCTCGAGGTTAGGTTTGCTAAATTTAATTCTGACGTTGGCAATGTACAAGTAAAATTAATTAACATTGCCTTTGAAACATGTCAGGTATCATATTCTGTATTAAAAAAAAGGTAAAAGTAACATTTTAACAATGACATTGCAACAATGTCAAAGTTAAATTATGAAATTGGATTTGAAAAGTTTTAGGAACTATATTTCTATTAAAATTTGTAGGAATGACATTGAAACAATGTCAAAGTCAAATTCTGACATTACCTTTGAAAAGTTTCAGAAACCATATTTTATATTATAAGAAGGTAAAAGTTACACAGTAACAATGACATTGCAATAATGTCAAAGTTAAATTCTGATATTGCCTTTGAAAAGTTTTAGATACCATATTTTCTATTAAAAGAAGGTAAAAGTAACAATGACATTGCAACAATGTCAAAGTTAAATTATGAAATTGGCTTTGGAAAGTTTTAGAAACCATATTTTCTAATTAAAGAATGTTAAAGTAACATTGTAAGAATGACATTGAAACAAAGCCAAAGTATAATTCTGACATTGCCTTTGAAACATGTCTGGAGCAATATTTTATATTGAAAAAAAGGTAAAGTAACACTGTAACAATGACATTGCAACAATGTCAAAGTTAAATTCTGACATTGCCTTTGAAAGGTTTCATGGACAATATTTAATATTAAAAGAACGTAAAAGATACATTGAAACAATGACATTGAATCAATGTCAAAATAAAAAAAGTCAAGTTTTCCTTTCTGACCTGCACATCGCTTCCCGTCAGCATGTTCCCAAGGGCCCGTAGTGCCGGGGTTTTCACGGCAGCCGTACGGAATCCTAACAGCGCGATCAGTCGCTCCGTCAGTCTGGGAGTCGACTGGACGGCCTCGATGCGGTCGTTTGGTCCGTCCGTTAGGTACGATAATGCCCAGCATCCATCAGCTGGGAATATTAGTGATAATTAGTAATTAATGTTAACGTTCGATAGTTTACTATCGACCTTTAATCGAAGATATGGCCGAGAAATTATAACATGACACGTGATTCCCGTGTAGCTCAGTGGTTAGAGCACTCGCCTGGTTAGCGAAAGGACGCAGGTTCGAATCCTGTCTTGGGGATTTTTTAGGATATACAAGGTGTAACGGATATGCACTTTTAAGCCGAAAGGGGTTTGTTCTCGAGACGAACAACTTTTGTTCTACGACTTTTGTAAATTCAAAGTACTTTTCGAAAATTATAAGTGTAAAGATTACTTGAAAATCAGCTGTTTCTTAGTGTTCGAGGTCATTGACCTTATGTCCTTTCATTTAGTTTGGTCTACGACAATCGAAACTTCAATTACCTTTATTTTCAAAAGTAGCTGTTTTATCAGAGAAACATAATATTAAAATTTTCGAAAATAAAAGTTCGTAATTCAAAAGTCGTAGATCAAAGGTGGTTTGCAAAGATGTTTGGAACAACCCCCTTTCGGCTTAAAAGGGCATACCCGTTACATCTTGTATAGGCCCTTAAATGAAAAAGCTAATTTCCATAGTTACCTAGTACGTCAGCATCGTCGTAAACAAGAAGTTCAGATATGTAAGGTAACGCTGGCGCAACCAAATCGAATTTCACTAGAGGATTCTTGTTTCTGAAAAAAAAAGACAATAAAAAATAATGCACGACATTAAACACAGCGGAATATGTCAAAATTCAAAATTTCTTTTTAACTTTATGTATTCGATCACTTTATACGTCGAGCGTTCTTACAGCTAGCTTACGCGCCCTCCGATGAGAAGAAGCCACAAGAAACTCATTGTTTTTTTTAGTGATCATGTTTTTATTTACAATCGTCAAAATATATATTTTTTTACATTTTTTTTTACAAAGATCTTAATCATTCAGATTGTCGTAATTGCAGAAAAAGTACACAACCGCATCCACAAACACACAACCCGCCCAACCAATCAGCTATCAGCGAAATATACCCGTTGGCTATATTTCTGATTCTACAGGCTATATTGCTATTTTTACTGGCTATATTTCTAATTCTACGGGCTATGTCTAATTATACGGGCTATATTGCTACTTTTACGGGATATATTTCTAATTGTACGGGCTATATTGCTTCTTTTACGGGCTATATTTTTAATTGTACGAGCTATATTGCTATTTTTACTGGCTATATTTCTAATTCTACGGGCTATGTCTAATTCTACGGGCTATATTGCTTCATTCATGGGCTATATTGCTACCTACCTGCACAGATTGCTATAAGTCCACACGTTGGTCCGTAGCTGTGTCTGTGAAGTCCCACTGGTGAGGTACGGCAATATAGCCGGCAGGGCTCCATGGTTTAGCACCAGATCCCTCGTAGCCGGCCCGTCGCCGGCTATATTGCCGAGAGCCCACGCTGCTTGCTCGGCTACAGCTCCTCCGTGGGATAGTAGCGTGATGAGTTTTGGCACTGCTCCTCCCTGAAAATGATGATGTTTAATTTACTGTAAGATCCCATACCTTAAATAAATAAATAAATCATGTGACGAACACACAGCGCCATCTAGCCCCATGGTAAGCTGCTTGTGTTACGGTGACTAGACAAGGGATATACTACTTATATTTATTTTTCATATTTATTTTTAATATTTATTTTTAAGCATAAATATTTGCACCCAGCGGGAATCGAACCCGCAACCTTCTGCATTGCAGCCAAGCGTTCGCCCGACGCGCCAGAGGTCGTCAACATCGCTTCGCTTTGCATCGCATCGCAACCTTTATTCGCAATAATAATAATAATATGTGGGTACCTATGTCTACACATTAATCAGCTGTTTGTTGGATATTATGTCTAGTTAGATGGTTTTTATTTCCTTTTATAAATGTAGACTCCTGGAATGAATTAAATCAGATATGTAGGTATATAAATCAGATGGATTTACCAGAGAGGTTATCGGGTCGGTTTCACCGGATCGGATAACATGATGAATATGACGAATTAAATTAGATAGGTAGTTATCTCTGTTTGTGGACTGAATCTACTTTCTACTGATTGTAATCCTAATGTTTTTGTATTAATTTATCTTAATCTTCTTCACATGTTAACTTGTTTCTTGTTATATATAATACGAGTATATATATACACAAAAGGAAGAGACTAGTCGCCCGCAACACAGGGTATCCTAGTGTGGGGACTATAGTGCTCGTTTTAAAAACAAAACATAATTTTTCGCTTTCTTAGTTACTGATATGCATGTTAGAATAAGTTTAGTTTGTACCTACTTTCAATGAATAAACGTATTTGTATTTGTTTTTGTAATAAATGAATTGATTGATTGAAAGAAATAATATTTTGAATATTTTAAGTTCACCTCTCGATAGAGGTGAAGTTGGGTTGGTAAGAAGGTAAGGTTGGGTAGAATAAATCGCTTTTAGCGATAAATTCGCGCACTTGTGCAATGCTCTAGGAGCTTCTAAGTGATTTAGGTTGTGTTTTGAGATTTAGTTGAGTAATTTATCTTACTATTTATTAATAGTTGAATTCTAAGTCTATGGCTAAGTCCCGATACCGCGGGAATATAAGGACAAAAAAAAGTAAAACAGATCTTTACCGGGTTTTACTCGCGTTTTATTCAATACCATCATAATTTTTAACGATCGAGCTTTCGCTAACTTTACAGTTAGCTTTTTCAAGGTTGAAAAATTCTTATTTCATAATTTCCTCTATGGTTTTCGCGATTTTGCATAATAAAACTAAAAAGTTACTGTAAACTACATTACATTTTTAGTATGTTAAAATAGACGAATTACATCTGAGCCAATCTTGAAAAAACCTACTGTAAGGTTGGTGAAAGCTCGGTCGTTTAAAAATCATGAATAAATCGCGATTAAACCCGCTAAATAAAGCGTTTTACTTATTTCATGTTAATTCAGACTCTACATTTTGAGTTTCATCGGTTTTTTTTAGCAATATTGCTAGTCTGGGCTATATGCTAATCTGGACATTTTTAGTCTAGGCATTACTAGCAGTGCAGCACAGACTATCAGTATTGCCCCAAATAGTAGTATAGCTGCTACACTGCTAATCTGGGCTATAGTGCTAGTCTGGGCAATACTACTAATCTGGGCTATATTGCGAGTCTGGGCTATATTGCTAGTCTGGGCAATACTGCTAATCTAGGCTATATTGCTAGTCTGGACAATACTGCTAATCTAGGCTATATTGCTAGTCTGGGCAATACTGCTAATCTGGGCTATATTGCTAGCTCGGACAATACCGCTAATCTGGGCTATATTGCTAATCTGGGCAATACTGCCTAATATAGCCTAATATAAGGGTAGATAAATTACTTACATTGACAACAGCCATTGTATGTTCACTGGTACCCGAAGCGATATTGGTGAGAGCCCATGCCGCTTCAAATTGAAGATCAGAACTGGAATTCATTAAAGGAATCTATTGAGCAGTTTGGAAGAACAAAAAATATTATACTCATACAAAGTTAGGGGAGCAAAAATAATGCTTTTCTTGCAGTCGGGTAAAAAATTAACAACTTTAGATTTACTATTATTCTATATTCTAATCTATTCCATTCTGCGGATCCATGGGATTTTCGTAAAGAAATCACAGTAGATGGCACCAACACATATAGTGGCCGTATAGTGGATACGGTTGTTATCTCTGATAGCAGTCGTTAGGTCAAGTTAGAGGCCTTAGGGCGACCTGACAACTCTAACACTAGGTGAGACTCACCACTTTACGGTTGTTATCTCTGATAGCAGTCGTTAGGTCAAGTTAGAGGCCTTGGGGCGACCTGACAACTCTAACACTAGGTGAGACACACCACTATACGGTTGTTATCTCTGATAGCAGTCGTTAGGTCAAGTTAGAGGCCTTAGGGCGACCTGACAACTCTAACACTAGGTGAGACACACCACTATACGGTTGTTATCTCTGATAGCAGTCGTTAGGTCAAGTTAGAGGCCTTAGGGCGACCTGACAACTCTAACACTAGGTGAGACCATACCACTCAAGAAGAAAAAAAACTGAAAAAAATGCATTTCTTCTAAATACAAACCCGAATAAAGTCTGACTGCTTGTTATTTGATGCCGATTGTAGTTAGCTTGGAATCTATATCTATTCTCTATCTATACTTATAATAAAGGAAGAGAGGACAAAAAGTCTGTACTTGGAAGTAAATTTAAAAAAAAAGTGGTCTAGGGGACTTAGGATAAGTTGTAGAACAAAATTATAATATAATTTTTAACCGACTTCAAAAAAAGAGGAGGTTCTTAATACGTCGCGTATGTTTTTTTTTAAATGCATGTCTGTCTGTATGTTTCTCTGTTTGTTCCTTAAACAATTAAAAACTACAAATCCGATTAAAATAAGGTTTTCAATATTAGATGGTTCAATTTTCGAGGAAGGTCGTGGTACTAACATCGAAATCCAATTAGTAGAACCCGAGTAATGAACGAAGAAGTCGGCTATGCACTATTTCTACGCAGTCGCGGGTAACTGATAGATATGGAATATAATTTCTTAAAACTGTAATCTCACCAATCATCCCGGTCTAAAGCTTCGACCAATGGCGGTATGATCCCAGCAGCCACCATCGGTGTGATGGGTGGATTCTGTTCCTTGGACAGCATGCGGCGGCCGGCGCGGGCTGCAGTCGTCTTTGAAGCTAGATCCGACGACTTGAGAGCTGGTGGAATATTACATAATTCATAATTCGTTTATTTCATAATCATGGGTTTAGTTATCATGGAATTAGACATTGGTGACGTAAAAAGCCTCCCACAAATTTTCAAGAAGCCACATCTTGTGGCAAAATTTATGGAAGAGCTGGGCTGGTTCTCCCACTAACGTAATAAACCATCACACAAAAAGGACCCGAATCTAAGGCGGTCTATTTGCGGAAAACGAGCCCAATCTTGGGTTTACATAGATCTTACGAAATACTTAATACAAGGTACATCCATGGTTTGCCTTTTTGGGCTTATGAAAATTATATTTTAATTAATTTACGGAAATATAAAAAATTAAGTCACAAACGTAGATTATCGAAATGATAAATTTGGTCAATGAGCCCTGAAATTATTGAACCGATTGTGATGAAACTTGGAATATAAGTAGCTGGAGACTAGAATAAGACATAGGCTACTTTTTTCCCAATATTCTCGCGGGGACATGACTTACGCGGGTAAACCGAGAGGCGCAGCTTGTTATACAGTGTGTTCCGACGATGACCATTTAAGCCGAAAGTGTGTTGTTCTAGACGTCTAGGCGAACAACTTTTGTTTTACAACTTTTGAAAATTCGAAGAAGTTTTCGAAAACTTCCAAGTTTACTTGAAAATCAGCTGTTTGTTGGAGTTAGAGGTCATTGACCTTATTTTGTTCTTCCATTCAGTTTGGACAACTACAATCAAAACTTTAATTACCTTTATTTTCAAAAACAGCTATTTTTTCAGTGAAACATTAACTTAAAAATTTCGAAAAAAAAAACCGTTAAAATTTTTAAAGTTGTAGATCGAAAATTGTTTGACTAGACGACTAGACCAACCCCCTTTCGGCTTAAAAGGGCATACCCGTACACTTTGTATAAAAAAAATCAACGAAGCCATACATAAACTTAAAAGCTTGGTTTAATCAAAATCAATGAAGCCATACAAAAACCTACCTCGCACAATATCCTCAGGAGTATACATCTTCTCATTTTGGACTTCATCAGCTGGTTCGGGAGATAAAGCTCGTCTCTTCAGGAGCTGCTCATCACGAGCTTGTTTCCGAAGAGCTACACTGAGCTCCACACGCTTCCGACGGAGATCCTGGGGGCAGTAACTTTTTAGTACAATCATCAACATCATCAGCCTGTTCTGCGGGTGAAGCCGCGGGGTGAAGCGCGCAGCTAGTGTTATAATAAAATGACCACCACCACCTTTCTTTTAAAAACCAAACAATTTTAACCGAGAAAGTGGTTATAGGCTCTTGTCTACGTGGAATCCAGTAATTAAGATGTGCAAGTGTCGCGATAAAAATCCGATTAAATCTTCGGATGTCGTGAGTGTAGTGTGTCGCCGCTCTTACTCCCTTGCTTATAAAAAATACTAGCTGCGCCTCGCGGTTTCACCGGCGGCCTAAGTCCAGGTCTCCAGCTACCTATATTCCAAGTTTCGTCGCAATCGGTTCAGTAGTTTTTGCGTTAAAGAGTAACAAACTCACATACATACATACAAACTTTCGCGTTTATAATATTAGTAAGATTATTTACACATGACTAGGTTATGTGATGTTTGTCTCTATCTGACAACTTTAAACCTCATGTGACAGTAAAAGACAAACGATGCATAGTTATGCAGCGCATTAATAAGCGTTTATAAGTAAAGGGGCTAGTCTGTAGCGAACTTTAAAAGTGAGAGTTTGCCGGCTACCCGCAATTTTTACCACCGAAGATGTGGGTACTTCGGTAACTACCCACAATTACGAACATTAACCGTTACACCGAGGTTATAAATGGAGGACGACGCCGCAGCCCCAGTCCCCTCGAGACCAAGATCATTGTAACATGATCGAAACGTTGAGGTGAGGAAAATTAAAAAAGTTATTAAGACCCGTGAAAATGTGTAAATATTAAAAAAAAAACTCAATCAGTCATTGTAATCAGTGAGTAATCGGTGAACATTCTGTAACGTTGAAACGTAGTCCGTATGTGAGTTTGTTACTATTTCACGCAAAAACTACTGAACCGATAGCGATGAAACTTATATGATGATGATGATATGAAGATGATGATGAATATAGGTAGAACCGGGAATAAAACATAGGCAACTTTTTGTCCCGATATTCCAGCGGGAACGGGCCTAATGCGGGTGAAACCGAGGGGCGCAGCTAGTAACATATACATATAACATACCTACACAAATACATAAAATAAAGTATACCTACAGAGGTCAAATAATGCTCCTTTATTCATTTTTTAAAAAAATTGAGAGATGGACTCGTCTGAATGTCATGTGACAATAATTCTAGAGCTGCGCTGCATTAATTGTGAAAGAGTGAAAAGTGTGTACCTGGGTCCTCATTTACTAAAATCTAGCAGGTGGGATGCACGAGCATTGCAGAAGTTGATTTGTTGCAGGAGAAAAAATAATAGCTATTCTATAACTTCTTTTAATACTGATTGGCTGAGGAACAAGGGGAGCTATTTAAATAATTAAGTAGCCCATAATTTTGAAGGCTACTTAACTAATTAAGTCGTAATTAAGTAAAACAACATTTACAGAATACAAATTAACGCACATCTCCTGCACGTTGCCTGCATTCTGCATGCTATGGATTTACCGAATCGAGCCCCTGGGGTACACACCTTAGATATACATTTCTAAAAATGTTATAAATTGCCCCAGTGGTATTCAGGGAGCTCCAGTTCAAATAATAATTGATTTTGTTACATTTTACAAGGTCTTCATCGCATATTTTTGTTTACTGTATTACCTCAACATTTAGATAATGATCTAAGTCATGAATGAAGGGACCAAGACCTGGTAATCATGTGAATTTAAAAAGTTAAATCATTGATTTGATATGCTGTTTTATTTGTGACTTGTGTTTATTTGTACCTACAGACTAGTGAGTGACTGAACTTAATTGTGACTGATTAATACTTAACAACCTCCGTGGTTTTTAAATGTTAAAATACCTTTGTTTTTTTATACACATTGATAAAATTTAAAAATAATGTTACTCTGAGTAAGATGTAGATAAAAAATAATAAATAAATCCTGTGACGAACACACAGCGCCATCTAGCCCCATGGTAAGCTGCTAAGCTTGTGTTACGGTGACTAGACAACGGATATACTACTTATATTTATTTTTCTTTTGTAAATACATACATATTATACATAGAAATATGCCCAGACCAGATACAAATATTTATTTTTAAGCATAAATATAAACTTTCCATTGTTTTGGATTGAATAAAAATATCAGAAACATGCCAAATTCACACTGAAAAGGCATTTCTTAGGATACCCACAAAATCAGATTGGTATTAACGATTGTAAAAATGGAGGAAATAGCTAAAGGTTACCTACATCAGAATTCTTGAAATACTCCGAAAAATGGGGAATTAAGATTTAAAATTTCATCAAAAGTTCAGTGTTAGTCTAGAGGTAAAAACCCCAACTTTCATTCCAAAGGTTGTGGTCTCAAAATCTGGCCGAGCAAATTGTTAAAATGCAGGAATGATCTCTACGCTAAGATAATAATTATCAGATTGTGTTCTCGAACAGTATCGCAAGAAACCACAAGTGAAAATCAAATCTACCTTCTTATTCAAAAGAAACTACGTTGGATGACTATAATATCGAATGTAAGTGCACAATATATATAAAATAGTCAATATATTAATCTTTTAAATATTTTTTACAAAATATACCGTAGAAACTAAGATTTTCGAGCTTTTTGGAAGAATAAAACAACTTTTTGTGAGAACTACGAAACACGTTTTCAGGATCCTAAATTTTTGATGAACTTACGGTTGCTCCGTGTCCAGCATTTTTGTAGGATGATAGCCGAGATGTATGGTTTTTTTCAGCCATCTCAATTGCTTAAAAATTACCGAAATTAAACTCAAAAAAAACAAGTAAAAAGTGCACACACAACGAGCAACGGCCAACTGAAATGGAGGGTTTAAAAATGACAGTGACAGAAATCCGGAAACAGCTGAGACAGTTTTTTGCTTATTGCCAGCATAGGTAATAAATAAAATGTAGTATAAATTTTGAGTTCAGTGATTTCAAGCAAAATAATGTAAAAGGGGAAAAAATCAATGACCTTCCTTTCTTTTCATTTTCAACTACTGACTGGCTGGTATGGCTGGCTTTATTGCTGAAAAAATTGCGGTTTTCGTAAAACGGTTGGTGCAAATAGCAAATGTAATTTGCATGATTTGCTTTGATACAATTTGATTCATTCATTCATGTACGCAATGCTAGGCATTGGCATGCGATTTAACTCAATTCCACATTATTCATTTTAAATAATAATTCAAATAATCCAAAAATAATGTAGTACATGGTAGTACCTGAGTATTTGCCATAAACTCCGAAGTTCAATATTTGAAGAAATATTTTAATGCTGGCAATCTTTTGTTAGTATCTAAATGTTGGCTAAAAGTGATGTCACGATTGGTCTTGACTTTATTTTTCACAAAATCGATTTTGCAATTATCGATTCCGTTCGGCAATTAGTAATGTCAAATTGAAACGAAGTTAGAGAATAATACGAATGCGCCCGCGCCGCGCCGGCGCGCCGTTGCGATGATTGACGTTTGACATTGACATGTCAGTTTGAAAACACAAAAAGTCAATAAACCTATTTCATATCCAAACGCTTATTAACTTTTATCGATGTACTGATTTATTAAATAATGAAAAAAAAAAAGCGTGACTTAGGTTTTAATTAAGTCGTTATTAAGATTTACATTCACATTGTTATGATCGTTAGATACTCATTCTAATGATTAAAATTATCTATAAAAGTCATACTTACATAAATAATTTTTATAAATCAAGGTCAAGTCAAGGCATCATGAAATTAAACGTATCATTAAAATAATTGCCGACATCAAAGCTCAAGGATTTAGTCATGATTATTAATTATTATAATTATCTATTAAAAATGTAGGTACATTTTATAATAATAAACATGACCAAAAAATGATTTATTGTAATGTAGTTTTTATTTGCAAATAAAGGAAAGAGCATTTTCATTTGTAGACAACGTTGTTCTAATATTAATCAAACTGCAATGCGACTCTAAAGTATAGAATTAATGCAGTCGAGATCTTCATCTGAAAAAAGCGCTGAATAAAATAAGAAGAAGTAGGAGGTACGACAGATATTGAGTGGTGGGATGGGCTTAACATGCGCAAAGACACATTAACATGAAATATCTCCATTTATCTCTGCCATTAACCTATGGTTTGACCGACACTTTCATCCATCGACCTCATAATTTGTTACGATCATAAATTATCGTTATTAAAACAAGTTTACAAGCATTCATGAACGTGTAATTACGCAAAACGTTACGCCGCTGGGCGTGACATCACAAATCAGTCCGGTCGGGTTGAAGACAACACGTCAATTCTCCTTCTCTTTTTAACACTCTTTAAAAAATGAGATAGGGATATAGAACAGGCCGCGGCTGATCGTATAGAGCTCCCAACTTATAACTTCTACCGGGTTCCACCGGAACTATAAACTGACTTAATCATTTAGCGGTATTGCGTAGATGCTAGCGCCACTGCCAAGTGTATAGTTACCGCGGTCGGACTGTATTCTGTCGAGGGTGTCGCCATTTTCGTTTTGACGAATATTGACAGCACGGCAGACAGACAGTAGCGCGGCCGTCGACGCTTCGTCTACCGGACTATTTTTATTTATATTGTGAATCATTTTAACGAGCTGATTACGTTTACTAACCCACCGTGATTCTGTTTGTAATAAAAACTTTATTTACAAATACTGTGACGAGCGAGAGACGGTTTAAAACTCTGATTTTTGGTGCTAACCTCTTAGGTTTTTTTGTTGTCGTGTTTTGAGAACTGCAAGACTGATCGATATGTGCAAGATGTACTACAGATGACTCTGCATTACTTCTACGCCTGTGTTAATTTCTGGTAAGGTTTTGACCTTTTAATTATTTCTTTTTTTTAGTACGCAATATTTAGCGTCGGTAGAATAGACGCATACAGAATTATTTTGAGAATTAATACAAGACGTAGGCGTACAATTTGGCACTGTTGTTAGATTTACTATTTAGAATGACAGTCGCCCTTTGTTGCGGTAGCTCCAGTTTGTTTACGAACTGTCAGGGGCAGTACACGGCCTAAGATATATTGCCTGGGTTGGCGACTATGCGTGGCTTGAATGCGCAAACGAAAATGTACCTTCATGTAAGGCAATAAAGCATAGATTCCCTTTGCTCCGAAAACGATAACGGCCCGTAGAATTAATTTATCACACGCCGCGCTTGACAAGTTGAAAACATAAATTCGACCTTGGCGCTCCACGTGGTTTGAGAGCTTTATGTTTCTGTTATTGCTTCGTTCGAAGACAATTGGCTGTCGAATATTTTAATCGATTTTCGTTAAGTACTTCATTTTATCGATTATTTTTCGTTTTCACTTCCTTGTTTTGATTGGGGATTGGCAGTGGCACTACTGAAATAAATAAAATCAAATGAAAAAAAAGGAAGACATGAAAAATTTATATCAGTTTTGTTTGATTGTTTTTACAATAGCGTTATAAAGTAAGGTAGGATCATTGGATAGAAAGTATTTTTTGATATCGAAAACTTCCTTCATTCATACATTTGAAGTGATAGCTGTGTCCTGTTTACACGTTCGTGATATTTGCTCTTTTATTTTAATAATACCCTGCTGCCTGCTGTATTAGTAAAACTTAAATTTAGTGAGAAAAGATAAGGTAAGTACCTATTTCTTTATTATTTTACCAATTAACAAAACTTACAAGACTTAGGTAAATACAAGCTCAAGCTCAAAATACAAGCTACAATCTACGATACAAGAAAATCAATTTACAACTTCAAAAAAACTGAAGTTCTTTACATATATCTGTAACTAGATATGAAGTTTCAATCGACTCATTGCTTCGTCTTATGTTTCCTTGAGATATAAGCATTTCGGCAACCAGTGAACCAATTACCGAACGAAATCTGCATTAGACTAAGTTTTTATACAGGGCTTCGAAATCGTTCTTGTTCCATTATTTAGGCCAGTGTAGCCACTAAATAGAGGGGTCTTCACTTGTTCTATTCTTTATCAAACATCCCAATAATGCCTTAGTATTGTTAGATTTGACTAAACGATTCTGCACTTGATGATAATTTTGCAGAAACTACTGACACTTCAAAAGCTTTAGCTAAAAGTCAAATTATTGAAAAATTGTTTAACCATTGGTAAGTATATCAAACAATGTTGAACTTATAGAAACATTGAAATATTTTTAGCAACGAGCAAGCATATTTCCAAAAAATCCCCATGACAGGATTCGAACCTGCGTCCTTTCGCTAACCAGGCGAATGCTCTAACCACTGAGCTACACGGGAATAAAATATTTCAATGTTTAAAATGCCTTGAGCAATAAAACCAAAAAGAAATCTTATAGAAACATACAACTTAAAACTCAACCACAACTTCACCCACTTCACCACACAGTTTCACCCACGAAAATACCGTTCCCACGGGAATATCGGAATAAAATGTAGCCTATATTATGTTACTAGCCGTGCCCCGCGGTTTAACCCACGAAAATACCGTTCCCACGGGAATATCGGAATAAAATGTAGCCTATATTATGTTACTAGCCGTGCCCCGCGGTTTAACCCACGAAAATCCGGTTCCCACGGGAATATCGGAATAAAATGTAGCCTATATTATGTTAATCCCGGTATCCAACTACTTATATTCCAAGTTTCATCGCAATCGGTACAGCGGTTGTTGGCTGAGTAACAAACACATATACTCACAAGCTTATAGCTTTATAATATTAGTAGGATAAGATGCTATATTGTGACCTAATTTTGAATTACTAATATATTAGTAAATCCTGACCTAATTTTGTCTAGTCTGCGTACACTGGAATGTTTTGATACAAATCATTTATAAGGCGGTAGTTTACAGTACCTTTTTAGAATATTAAAATAGACGAATTACATCTCAGTCAACCTTGAAAAGCTAGCGCAAGCTCGGTACTTTGTAATAATGCCGTTATTAAATAAAAGCCGAGTTAAACCCGGTAAACATTGTGTTTTGAATCTAAATATACTTGTTTCTTTTTTAGTGTTGACTCCGAATTTTGATTTTAATACACCTAGTAGGGACCCTAGTTACATACATCTACTTGCTAGCTAAGTATACTCATTTGGGAAAAAGAATGGGGTTGACACAAGGAGAGGCGAATAGATAGGCAGATGGACAAGAAGCTATTCTTATTGACCGAACAAGCGAAGCGAGTGAAGTCCAGTGTGGACTGGCCTGGTAAGTCTGAGCTAAGACAAAGTATGGACTATAGATTCCAGCCTAATTGTTTGAGTGGGCTCTTAAGATGCCGCATCAACTAGCTGTGATTTGTTGAGTCTAGTCTAGAAAGTACAGTCAAATATTTTGTTTCATTATAATAATCTTGTACACAATATAAACTAGGAGTTCGCCCCGAACTGAGACCTCACGATCCCCTGTCTCCCCACTCCCCCTACCGATCCGGTTCATCTTCGAACTCATAGATTCTATTGACCTACGCGTCATACCAAAATTCATGAAGATCGGAGCTACGATACTCAAGTTATCGTCGAACAAAGATACAAGCGCCAGGCCCGTCTAAACTGGACCTCACTCGTATTATTAGATGTCGACAGCGCAATCTAGCCCCAAACTAAGCACTAAGCTTGTACTAAGGGTACTAGACAACGGATATGATACACATGATCATATAAAACATCCTATAGCTATAATTTTAGTGTGGTTTCTGACCCGGGTTACACCCGCCTAAGTCCCGTTCTCGCCGTGATATCGGGCCTAACATAGGCTACTTTCTATCCCGAAATTATTCCCGGTCTCCAGCTACCTATATTCCAAGTTTAAACGCAATTGGTTCAGTAGTTTTTGCGTAATTGAGTAACAAAGTCACATACAGACAAACTTTCGCGTTTATAATATTAGTAACAAGTCATATGTATTTGCATATTCATCCCTTACTTATTGTTATTACTTACCTACACGCACACATTCACCTTAAAAATGTTGGTAGCATAAATTCTCACTAGCAGGAATTAAATCCGCATCTTTCCGCGTCAAAAATACCCATAATATTATCTATACTAATATTATAAAGCTGAAGAGTTTGTTTGTTTGTTTGTTTGAACGCGCTAATCTCAGGAACTGCTGGTCCGATTTAAAAAAATCTTTTTGTGTTTGATAGTCCGTTTATCGAGGAAGGTTATAGGCTATATTACATTACGCTACGACTAATAGGAGCGGAGCATCCATGAAAAATGTTGCAAAAACGGGAAAAAAATCACCCTGTTCCGAGATTCTGTCGCGTGCGCTGAGTAAACGGTCAGAGTTACATAAAAGCCATTTATGACAGAATTCTTCCTTTAAAAAGGATCTAATAAATAGTCTGTGACAGCATATCTCTTAGGGTTGACTCAATATAACATTTTTTAGAGTTATAAATTTTGTTGTAGAACAATGCATTGTTTCCAAAGGTAATTTTGTAAATATGATATTAATCCTTATCCAAATAAATACGTTATTAATTAAAAGTATTTAATTTTAAACATAATTGTCCTTAACATCATTTGATTTCAATGAATATCTCACGAGATATTACAGTTTTAAAATACCTCCACAATAAATAATTACTAAGTACCAAGCGTGCAAATCTTATCTTACTAATATTATAAACGCGAAAGTTTGTATGTAAGTATGTATGTATGTGAGCTTGTTACTCTTTCACACAAAAACTACTGAACCGATTGCGATGAAACTTGGAATATAGGTAGCTGGGGACCTGGATTAACACATAGGCTACTTATTATCCCGATATTCCCGCGGGAACGGGACTTACGCAGGTGAAACCGCGGGGCGCTGCTAGTTTGTAATAAAACCAAAAACAAACCAAAAGCAGGTCTGACATTTCTAACTTAATTCTATCAATGACAGAATTTATAAGAACAAAACTTTGCTCGAAACTAAACTCTAAACCAACTAGCTTTAGGTTTAAATTGCAACCACGTTGGTAATTTGAAGAGAATTCGACCAAGTCACAGATGAGTACAGCTGAACAACTAGATAGAAGGGTTTGTCCGACTTGTTCTACTATAAGTTTTGTGGTAGTACAAAATGGACAAATAATACCATAATTTTGTCATTGTCGATTTCGCATAATAAAACACAATATTTACCGGGTTCTACTCGCGTTTTATTTATTTGTATTTACGCTGTTATTAAGGCATATCCACTAGAAATATTTCGAAATATCTCGTTGCAAATAGATTTTTGTTGATGATTTTTTTGCTATAAAACTAGTTTTATAAAGCTGAAAGTTAGTGAGAATGTGTGTATCATTCAATCAAATATTACTCAATCACGTAAAAACTGCTGAACCGATTACCATGAAACTCGGTATTCCTGCGGGATCGGGACCGCGGGGCGCAGCTAGTAGTAGAGATTATTACAATAAAAGCAACGTAATCCAGAATATAAGTTGTAATTTGCATCATAACTGTCTAACTAACCTATACATAATATAATCTAGATAGAACGGAATCCAAGAAGTAAATAGTGTTACTGTCAGTATGGTGACTTTTACCCATTTTTTTTTTCTAAAAATTGAGAGTAGATCTGGCCGGACGTTCTCGTAACCCGGATAGAACGTAATGCAAGTATAAGGGGTAATTTATGTTAGACCGTCAACAGGCTGTGCCGTGCCCGAGCTTCGTTGTCTATTGCTCGGCGAGAAGTCTATCGGTCTGTTGCATGCAACCGAGTGGTGCATGCAACCACTCGGTTGCATGCAACCGTGTGGTGGCAACGAAGCTCGGACACGGTACGGCCCGATAACGGTCTAATATAAATCATCCCTACCACAGCATGACATATTTAGTTCATTTTGTTCTACCATAGACTTAGTAGAACTAAATGGATAAACTGGTGAGTAGAACTAACCGGACGTTCCCGAACCCAGATAGGACGTCATCCAAGTAAAACACGACCGGGTTTAATTTTCCTTCGGCACATAATCTTCGCCAATTTCCTCGAGGCCTATTCCGAGCATACCTCGAGTTAGTTTAATACGGAAAGGCGGGGGACGGACTAAGGACGGGGGCTAGGGACGTTCGGGGGGTCCTGTCTCAGGGGGGGTCTTGTTTCAGGGGGGGTCTTGTCTCAGGGGGGTCAATCAATATAAATACTTTAAATTAACATTATAATGAATAGATAAATATAATATATTTTTTTGTACAACAGAAGACAAGAAACAAAGCTTAAAATAATAAAACACTTTATTTACTTACCGGGTTTAATCGCGCCTTATTCATGATTTTAAACGACCGAGCTTTCGGCAACTTTACAGTTGGCTTTTTCAAGGTTGACCTGAACCAACCAACCTTTGACCTGAACCTGGACCAATCAAACCAGTCGAACCTTAAAAAAGCCAACTGTAAGGTTGGCGAAATTAAACCTGGTAAATAAAGTGTTTTATAATGCAAAATCGCGAAAACAATAGAAGAAATTAAAGCTTAAAATGTAAGTTGCACAAATAGTTAATGAACTACCAAATTTTAATGCTTCATGGTAAATATATAGCATGTTCTTAAATAAGTAATAATTTTGGGGTAAATTAAATCAAAATTACTCAGCAAAAATGCGTCTAGTTGTTTTTTTAGCTTTTATTGTTAGATTTTGACTTTTTTTTTTCGGGACATCGGTAAGGGCCGGATTTAGGACAGGAGGAAAATACCCACGTAAAAAAAATAGTTTTTTGCAAATAGTTTTTAAGACTTTCGCAAATATTTGCTTCGAGGCGAGAATCGAATCCGTAGTCATAAAGGGATGAGGGTACAATTTTATTCGCGGCAGACTTAGGCTAAAATCTATAGTCCGTACTTTGACTTTGCTAAGCAAAAACTTTGGACTTAAGACTATTTTTGTTTTGGTATTTAAAAAGCGATCTTCGCAACTAACCAAATTTTTAGCTTAGTGAAGTTGAAGTTTTTCAAAAGAATGTAAACCAATCAAAATAAATGACCTAAACTTTGCTTCTCTGTTACGTTATGTATGACTACGAAGTTCTTTTTATTTTGTTCGTATATTACAAAATTAATCTTACTAATATTATAAATCCGAAAATCTGTTTGTTTGTTTGTTTGTTTGTTTGTTTGTTTGTTTGTTCCCTCTTCACGGTCAAACGGCTCGACCGATTTGGATGAAAATTTGCATAGGGATAGTTTAAATTATGGAGAGTAACATAGGATACTTTTGATCCCGAAAATCCCGCGGGATCGGGACTTACGCGGGTGATAATATTTATTAGATGAAAATTTGCATAGGGATAGTTTAAATGATGGAGAGTAACATAGGATACTTTTGATCCCGAAAATCCCGCGGGATCGGGACTTACGCGGGTGATAATATTTATTAGATGAAAATTTGCATAGGGATAGTTTAAATGATGGAGAGTAACATAGGATACTTTTGATCCCGAAAATCCCGCGGGATCGGGACTTACGCAGGTGATAACTATTTCTTAGATGAAAATTTGCATAGGGATAGTTTAAGTGATAGAGAGTAACATAGGATACTTTTGATCCCGAAAATCCCGCGGGATCGGGACTTACGCGGGTGATAATATTAATGGATGAAAATTTGCATAGGGATAGCTTAAATGATGGAGAGTATCATAGGATACTTTTGATCCCGAAAATCCCGCGGGATCGGGACTTACGCGGGTGATAATATTTATTAGATGAAAATTTGCATAGGGATAGTTTAAATGATGGAGAGTAACATAGGATACTTTTGATCCCGAAAATCCCGCGGGATCGGGACTTACGCAGGTGATAACTATTTAATAGATGAAAATTTGCATAGTGATAGTTTAAGTGATAGAGAGTAACATAGGATACTTTTGATCCCGAAAATCCCGCGGGATCGGGACTTACGCGGGTGATAATATTTATTGGATGAAAATTTGCATAGGGATAGTTTAAATGATGGAGAGTAACATAGGATACTTTTGATCCCGAAAATCCCGCGGGATCGGGACTTACGCGGGTGATAATATTAATGGATGAAAATTTGCATAGGGATAGTTTAAATGATGGAGAGTATCATAGGATACTTTTGATCCCGAAAATCCCGCGGTATCGGGACTTACGCAGGTGATAACTATTTAATAGATGAAAATTTGCATAGTGATAGTTTAAGTGATAGAGAGTAACATAGGATACTTTTGATCCCGAAAATCCCGCGGGATCGGGACTTACGCGGGTGATAATATTTATTGGATGAAAATTTGCATAGGGATAGTTTAAATGATGGAGAGTAACATAGGATACTTTGATCTCGAAAATCCCGCAGGGTCGGGACTTACGCGGGTGATTACCATTCAATGAATGAAAATCGACACAGGGGTAGGATAAGTGATGTAGAGTGGCGTCATCATCATCATCATCGTCATCCATCGTCATCGTCATCCTTCGTCATCGTCATCGTCACTTACTGACGAAATACAAACTTTAACTTACTTCACCTATTGAAGTACTGTTGAAGCCAGGCGCTGACGCGCCTGGCATCATCAGTACTTCCCTGGTCGTCCGTTTAAGTGTGGATTATTGCATTGCGGTAGGTAGGTGTTCGAACAACGCGGGATCGCGACTTGCGCGGGTGAAATCGCGGGGCGCAGCTAGTTTGGACTATAAATTCCAATTCAAAGTTTATGCTTAGCTTTTGCTAAGCTCAGTCTGAGCAAAGTGAAAGTACGGACTTAGAGTTGTCAAGTTGCCATAAGGCCTCAAACTTGACCTAACGACTGCTATCAGAGATAACAACAGTATAGTGGTGTGTCTCACCTAGTGTTAGAGTTGTCAGGTCGCCCTAAGGCCTCTAACTTGACCTAAAGACTGCTATCAGAGATAACAACCGTATAGTGGTGTGTCTCACCTAGTGTTAGAGTTGTCAGGTCGCCCTAAGGCCTCTAACTTGACCTAACGACTGCTATCAGATATAACAACCGTATAGTGGTGTGTCTCACCTAGTGTTAGAGTTGTCAGGTCGCCCTAAGGCCTCAAACTTGACCTAACGACTGCTATCAGAGATAACAACCGTATAGTGGTGTGTCTCACCTAGTGTTAGAGTTGTCAGGTCGCCCTATGGCCTCTACCTTGACCTAACCACTGCTATCAGAGATAACAACCGTATAGTGGTGTGTCTCACCTAGTGTTAGAGTTGTCAGGTCGCCCTAAGGCCTCTAACTTGACCTAACGACTGCTATCAGAGATAACAACCGTATAGTGGTGTGTCTCACCTAGTGTTAGAGTTGTCAGGTCGCCCTAAGGCCTCTTACTTGACCTAACGACTGTATCAGAGATAACAACCGGGACCAACTGCTATACGTGCCTTCCCAAGCACGGAGGAGTTTGAGAAAATGATTTTTTGTCACACAAATTTTTAGTCACCCAACCAAGTAATGACCGCGCCAAGCGTTGCTTAACCCGCACGACCGTTTAAGATCGGCAGGTACAGCTATGCTGATGAGCCCCTCAATGAATAGGATACAGGATTGGCAAGGACTTAAATCGATCTTTTGAACTTCTGATAAGCAATATCATTGTTTACCACCCCTCTTTGTAAGGCTGTTGTTTAGCATAGAAATCATTCAGGGACAAATTACCTTGTCTCAGTCGCTTCAGCTAGATATTGAACGGGTGTACTGCGACGCAGGTGGTTGAAGGTTTGATTCCCGTCTGGTACAAATATTTATGCCGAGCATAAAATATGTTTGTTTCTGGTTCTGGGATTATTCTATGTATTATATAATATGTATGTTTTTGCTAAAGAAAAGTATAACGTGTAGTAAAAAAAGTACTAAACTAAAAAAAATATAAATAAATAAATAAATCCTGTAACGAACACACAGCGCCATCTAGCCCCGTGGTAAGCTTGTGTTACGGTGGCTAGACAACGGATATACTACTTATATTTATTTTTATTTTATTTCCTCCTTTTTTGAAGTCTGTTAATTTCGCGTGATTAATATCGAACTAGTGCGACTATGTTTTTTAATTGCTATAACTTTGCAAATAAACTACAGCATATATTTAGTTATATATAATATAAATAAATATTATATATTTCTCGACAGCGCAATCTAGCCCAAAACTAAGCACTAGGCTTGTAATATGGGTACTAGACAACGGATATAAGTACTACGTTTTGTATTTTTTTTTGTAAAAACATACATATGATATTTTATGTATGTATGACACATTGACAACTCCCTGCTCAATAAAAAATAAATATATTTTTAAGCAAAAATACCTGCGCCTGGCAGGAATTGAACCAGCAACCTGCTGCATTGCAGTCGAAGTCGCACCGCAGAGACCGTCAAAAAGCAGGCAGTTACCAAAATGAACTTCATTCACCCAACCCCATCCCTAAATACGTTCATTGAAAGGGTTTTAATTTAGGCCAGAGGGTCCCGTACCTACCTCCTTTTGTACCTTTCGCTAACTCTAAAATAGCTACCGACATTTTCTAGAAAGAAAAAAAATGTTTTGCTATTTTTTTTCCATTCGTAATCTAAATAACATCCTAAGGGTTGGTATTTACGGTCTTATTTTGCTTAAAGAAAATTGCTTGTTTTTCTTTATCCTTAGTTTTTTCTTCGCCTTATTATAAAAGTAGCTATGCCGAACGGGTTTACCCGCGTAAGTCCTGCGGAATATTGGGAGAAAAAGAAGCTTATAGGTTACTAGCTGCGCCCTGCGGTTTCACCCGCGTAAGTCCCGCGGGAATATCGGGATAAAAAGCAGCCTATGTGTTAATCCAGGTCCCCAGCTACCTATATTCCAAGTTTCATCGCAATCAGTTCAGTAGTTTTTGCGTGAAAGAGTAACAACCTCACATACATACAAACTTTCGCGTTTATAATATTAGTAAGATTCCGGAACTCCAGCTTTCTGCGTTTTAAGTTTTGTTCCAATCGGTTTAGAAGTTTCATTATTTAAGTAGGTACTAAATCTTGAATTTGGCTAGTATTGTCTGTGCTGTGCAGAATGGCTGAAATCTATAGGCCATACTTTGACTTCTTGTCAATTTTAGGTATTTTTAAAGCGATCTTCGCAACTATCCAAAGTGTTTGCTTATTATAATTATTTCTAGTAGGGGACGCCAGCGCAAGCACCAGACGGGTGATCTGTCCTCTCATGTTGGGACCGTTCCACCCAGTTCCCCAAGACCCTATAGTTTTGAGTTAACTGGTAACTCACGGTGATGGCGACCCACTAAATCTACCTGTTACTTTGCAGAGTTTTAACAACTGCCCTATTGTAATGTCACTCAGGTCCCCTTCAGATAGGGTATCTGAGTTCATTATTTCTCTCCTGGCTTTAGTGTATGCGGGGCACTCCGCTACCAGGTGATAGCTAGTTTCATCTTCTTTCAGACAGCTAGGACAAACGGGGTCATCCCTTTGTCCTATAAAGTGTTTGCTTAGTAAAGTCTAAGTTTTTCAAATTTAGAATGTAAACTAATATCAAAAATAATGACCTAAACTTTGCTTCTCTGTTGTGACTATGAAGTTCTTTAAATTTTATTCGTGTAATACAAAATGAATTTCGACTATAAATTCCGATTCAAAGTTAATGCTTAGTTTTTGCTAAGCTCAGTCTTAGCAAAGTTAAAGTACGTAGTATAGATTTCAGCTGATTTCAGGCATAAGATGCAGTCAATGAATGACGACTAAAATGTCAAAACTGTCATTTTTTGTACTTAGCTGTTTTCAAAAAACTGTCATTTTCCTGATGTGATGTCTTCTTCTTATTTAAAAATGGCTTTTCCTTTCGGACATTTGCCAGTGTCAAGTATTATCAATATTTGCAAGTTATTTGCATTGAACAAAACAGTCAAGTCGTCATAGTTAAAGTCAAGTCGAGGGAATCATTGTAAAAAGGGGACCATTTTTTACAATGTTTGTTCACGGAGCTTTGGAGAAAACACTTAGCTAAAGTACATGTTTTGCACCGATTTTCACTTTCATTCCACTTGTGCACCTTCACGAAACTAAACTGATTAATATGCCCCCGAAGTAAAACAATTTGCACGCATTTGAACTAGGTTTCACTAAAATGGAAATTTAGCAACACATCTCCTCCTCAACGCGTTTCCGCCAAACTCCTTTCTTCTGATATGTTGTCTGTTGAGGTTGAGTGAGATCAATTTAGGAATGGTTTATATTAGACCGTCACGAGCGCCGGCCGGGTCCGAGCTTCGTTGTCCATTGCTCGGCCGCCACTCGGTTGCAACAGACCGATCGACTGCTCTCAGAGCAATGGACAACGAAGCTCGGAACCGTGACGGTCTAATATAAATCATCCCTAATGGTATCTGCACTTAGAAAGAAAAAATATTTTGTTTGTTTATAACGAATAAGCTCCAAAACTGCTGGACCGATTTCAAAAATACTTTCACCAATAGAAAGCTACATTATCCTGAAGTAACATAGGATATTTTTGATCCCGATGTTCCTACGGGAACGGAATGTACGCAGGTAAATAAAGGTGACATACTGAAAATATTGAAGGGCAGGATCTCAATATTTCTCAAAAATTACAAATAAAACATTCGCAAATACTATTTTAGTATTTTATTTTTCATTCTCGTATCTTCATTTTGGTAGTTTGCTTTACACGTTTGGTTAACTTAGCTATATGACAGTTTTTTTATCTAAAACAGCTCGTTTAAAACCGAATTTTTTTTTACAGCTAAACATGACGTATTTGAACCTCTATATTTAAAGTATAATAACATACACTTGAAATTGGTAAAACATTTTTACTAAATTAGCAATAGTTATCTTGTTATTAGGAATTGTTTGATTTTACTCAGTACTCACTAAAATATTGCATAGTCGCATCTTACGTCCTTCTTTTACACGTTTGCTAGCCCTATCCCTGTCTCGTCATCAGGTTTGTATGGGCCGTATTAAACCGCGGATGTCCGTAAGGATTGAGCAGCCAAGTCATGGTTTTAAAGTAAATCACACCCTTATTTAGTAGTAAAATAACTTATTTTGTAGGACAAATTCTGGATTTTGTAGTAAAATAGGTCAAAAGTTATATCGGTGGACCGCAGCAAGTGATTTACACAAAGAAACTCCACAAAATATGACGTCAAAGCAACCAGGCATTAATATTCCCCAAAACTCGATGTAAATTAACCACTCAAACAAAAACACGAACGCGTAAATAACTTAGAGACCTCCTTAAAACCCAGAATACCAAATAAACCCTTAAGAATTTCAACGAAAAATTCATGTAACAAAAGATTTTTGTCACAAACGCTATATTCGTAGAATTTTTGCCCAGAATATTCCCGCGAAAAAACAGCTTTGACAGCGAAAAAGGCGGGAAAGGCAGCCATTACGGCCAAGTGACGCCTGACCAGCGCTATATAATTGAAAGCAAGACTCTGGCAAAAGATTTTAATAACATAAAACCAAGAAATATGATGTCGGCGCCGTATTTATTATTTGTTGGAAGAAAACATTGTCTCCTGAATTTATAACGTTGTTTAAAATAGAATGAGTTTGGTTAAGTTGAGTTTTTAAAGTGTTTTAAGGAAGTTTTTTTTACGGAGCATTTACATTGTGCCGTTTACATCCCAAGCTAGTTCGTTTTTAGTATAACAAATACTAAAAACGTTTAAAGGGGGTTCCCATACAACAAACGTGTTTTTTTATTATGTAGTTATGTGGCAAAAAAAAATGGTCAACATAAGCTAAGAATTACTGGCTTACTATCCTGTTAGATAATATACATACAGCCATTTTGCTCACTGACCTGTCCTAACATAAACTCTTTATTAGAATTTAAATGTCTTTTGAATTCTATTAAATCAAATAAATCGATTCGCCGGTACCTATTTTCTTTACGAAAAAAAAACTCAAAGCAGTGGTACCAACCTTACGGCGTTACCTTTCGTAACTTTTGTCGAAAATCGGAATTCAAATTTGAAATTGGAACTAGGAACGCTGACACGAATAGTACCGGAAAGTAGGAATAAGGAAAAGCTTTGCCAGTTACGTGGCTCTGCAGACTAGTGATTTTTATTGGCCGATAACTTACTTAGTTGTAGCTGCATTCTTGATTGATTGGTTAACACTAAATGTATCAAAAAAAAAACCACAAATAATAACAAAGTTACAGATTACATCTTAAAACTAAAGTGGTACAATGGGCGGCCTTATCGCCTATGGGCGATCTCTTCCAGGCAACCAATGAATGGAAAAGACATAAGGAAACCTCGTTGCGAAAACCACATTGTTTTTTGTTGGAAATTGGATCAGGGGAGAATACAAATATTTTGACTAATACTTTTTAAAAAGCTTTTCTTCTTAGCTTACGTTCATTTTGATCGCAAGTGGGAAATGGGCGACTAAATAATAGTGCAAAGTATGATACCTTTTTGACCGAACGAGCGAAGCGAGTGAGGTCCAGTGTAGACGGGCCTGGCGCTTGTATCTTTGTATGTTTGTATGTTTGTTCGACGATAACTCTAGTATCGTAGCTCCGATCTTCATGAATTTTGTTATGCGCGTAGTTTAGGTCAATGGAATTTATGAGTTCGAAGATGAGCCGGATCGGTAGGGGGATTTCGGAGATAGGGGGTCGTAAGGTCCTCAGTCCGGGGCGAACTCCTAGTTTAAGTTGTTTTTTATTAACTGATTCAAAAAAGATGTTGTGTGTGGGTGTTTTTTGTACAAAGTATCCGTAGAGTTTTGCTTTTTTTTCTCTAAAATTTTGAAATTGTGATTACCAAGATTTAAATTTTCACAATAAAATGTTTGACTGAACGAACGAAGCGAGTGAGGTCCAGTGTAGACGGGCCTGGCGCTTGTATCTTTGTATGTTTGTTCGACGTTAACTTGAGTATCGTAGCTCCGATCTTTATGAATTTTGGTATGCGCGTAGTTTAGGTCAATAGAATTTATGAGTTCGATGATGAGCTGGATCGGTAGGGGGGTTGGGGAGATAGGGGGTCGTGAGGTCTCAGTTCGGGGCGAACTACTAGTTTATTATTTTTCGCTTGTGTGCGAATATAATAAAACATTTGTTTCACGGCGAGAATCGAACCTCTAGCCTTCTACGATAGCAGCCACGAATTCGCAGAGCAAGCATGCTAGACGAAACACAACCCATTTTGCATCTTGGAGTCGTGTAAAAAGTCTCCGATCTGCGGTGTCCAGTTTAAATATTTCTCTCTGAAATAGGTAGGTACTTTATTGGCGATGTCGAAAGTTTGAGAAAAAGAAATTTTCTTTCCGCTAACTTTACGTGTCTTATTCGAGTTATTTGACTTTATTTTACTTGTATATACAAAGTGTAACGGGTAAGCCCTTTTAAGCCAAAAGGCGGTTGTTCTAGACGTCTAGGCGAACAACTTTTGTTCTACGACTTTTGAAAATTTAACTTTTTTTTGAAAATTTTGATGTTATGTTTCACTGAGAAAACAGCTGCTTTTGAAAATAAAGGTAATTGAAGTTTCGATTGTAGTGACCAAAGTAAATGATAGACAACATAAGGTCAATGACCTCGAACTCTAAAAAACAGCTGGTCTTCAAGTAAACTTTAACACTTAAAATTTTCGAAAAGTACTTCGGATTTCCAAAAGTCGTAGAACAAAAGTTGTTCGCCTAGATGTCTAGAACAACCCCCTTTCGGCTTAAAAGAGCATACCCGTTACATCTTGTAAACTTACTTAGGTATATTATCCTCCTCTAATACTTACTGACAGCGTCTCGCGGTTTCACTCGTGAAAGCCCCTAGCTAGTGATTGGCGGGAACGCGTTAAGGAGATGTGTTGCTAAATGTTCATTTTTGTGAAACCTAGTTTATATGCGTGGTGCAAATTGTTTAATTTCAGGGGCATAATTAATTAATTTAGTTTCGTGAAAGTGTACAAGTGGAATGAAAGTGAAAATCGGTGCAAAACATGGACTTGGTGTTGTCCCCAAAGCTCCGTGAACAATCTTTGTAAATGGCCGCCGTGTTTACAAATGATTCCCTAGACTTGATTTGAAAACTATGACGACTTGACTATTTCGATGCAAATAACTTGCATATTAGTATATTAATAATACTTGACACTGGCTAATTTCCTAATGGCCATAATTGGTTTACAACCGATAAGAAATTAAAAAATAAACAAATAGATAATAAGGGTACTGGAATAACTAACGTGACCATACCCACATTAGGCGGGACTGTCCCACATTAGGCGGGACTGTCCCACATTAGGCGGGACAGTCCTGCTTTCAGGCAGTCTGTCCCGGCCGTATGTGGCAGCTCTCAGGCTGAAATATAGTGCGTACTTTGACTTTGCTCAGACCGAGCTTAGCAAAACTAAGCATAAACTATGAATTGGAATTTATAGTCGAATTCATTTTGTAATATGCGAATAAAATAAAAAGAACTTCATAGTCATAACAGAGAAGCAAAGTTTAGGTCATTATTTTTGATCGGTTTACATTCTAAATTTGAAAATCTTTGACTTTACTAAGCAAAAACTTTGGATATTTGCGAAATACTAAATACTAAAAATTGTCTTAAGTCAAAGTTTTTGCTTAGCAAAGCCAAAGTACGGACTATAGATTTTAACCTTAAAGTAAGACAAGAATGGTGTATTGGCAGGCCCAATTTCACTGCACCAACTCAATATTTGAGCAGCTGTACCCAGCTACGCGAAAATGTTATTTTTATGCGACCTACATGGAAATAGGACCCTCGGCTAGTGATGGGGTGTGGCTTGTGTATCGATATGTTGCGATATCGATAATAAGTTGAAACGCACGATGCTTTTTACTCCTTTACATAAAAACGACGATGAATTATTAGAAAAAATAAAATATTTGTTTCTTGTCTGACCAGGAAAAAAAGTATAATATCCTTTGTCTAGTAGCCATTTTTTTATTTTATTGAAAACAAAACAAACTGTCATTATAAAAACATGACAACTTCACAACTAAATAAACACATTAAAAAAAAACGATCTAAAACTAAAGTAAATTAAAATTCTTATACCCATAATACGAGCCTAGTGCTTTGTTTGGAGCTAGATTTCACTGTGTAAACGTCGTTCAATATTTATTTATTTAAAATTGATTCTATGTTAGTTTAGTTTACTAGATGTATTATAACTATATAAAACTATGCGGTAATCCAGATCTTTAGCTATCTGCATACCAAGTTTCATTGGAATCGGTTAAATAATTTTTGCGTGATTGAAACATCAACATCTAAACTTTTGAGTTTATAATATTAGTGGGATAGTGGGACTAAATTATATTATAATAGTTTTTTTAAAATAATTATTCAGTGTTTCCGCTACTGTAATGTAAATGTAAGCTAAAAGAGGGTTCTTTATACATTCTAGACGTCTACACATATTTTGGTTTAACACCTTTGAAAATTCGATTTTGTTAAGTATTTTTAATTCAAGGGAAATTTTTAATTATCCGAGTTCTAACTTAAGTGATAGTATGTATTTGTGTCTTTTATAGTGATTTTTTTTAAAACACAATTTTTTTTAGGAATATCGATATCTAGATAATATAAAATAACACACCCCATCTCTACAGTGAAAAATTTACCCTTCCACACACCCTTGAAGGGTGTATTTGTATCTTAAATACGGTTCCGCTTCTATTATTTAACGCAAGGTTATTATTTAGGATATATAAATAAGTAAAAAATAAGAAAAAAAATACAAAATAGCCTCAAGAAGGTAAAGTATTATGTACTTCTTAGAGGTCTACGGTAAATTGGACTTAAACATAATTCGATTTAAGGCCTTTTTTTTTTAATCTCTATAAACTTTGATCAAAAATGTAAACACATAACTGTCAATTATCTATGAAAAAAGTAAACAAAGAGCTGTCACTTTAGAAAAAAGTGAACTGTCACGGGACTCCTGACAGATGTGAAACATTTGACATTGACAGATATGTTTTCATATAGGACTCGCCGCGGCCTCGCCACGCCAATAATCAGTTTTACCGCCGCTTATAGATGTTTCACATCAATAATTATATTTTTGTTTACATTTTTGGTCTGTTTCTGAAAAAGGATATAGATAGATAAAGATATATGTGCATTAAAATGTAACACTACGAACTAAAACGCAACAATTTTTCAATACACATGACATTGACGATGTGTTTTCATACCTATAGCGTGGCGACGCATCGCCACGCCAACAATTTGGTTTACCTTTACCTATAAATGTTTCACATAAAAAGAAACTTAAAGGGATCTAAATATTTTCAAAAATAAATAAGTGCCTAGATCTCTTCTTTTTATAATTCGGTAGAGTTTGATTTTAGTCGACATTTTTAATTAGTAGATTGAAAAATCAACCTTTTAACACAATTTGACGTATTTCACTACCGAGAATGTTATTTCGATTACGCTGTCATAGCTCATAATAGCCCATAGCACAAGTGAGATCGAGGGTGATAGGCGCAAAAAGCCCTAGCAAGGACCCTATTACTGAGACTTCGCTGTCCGTCCGTCTGTCACCAGTATCTCATGACCCGTGATAGCTAGACAGTAGAAGTATCACCGATGCTGTATTTCTGTTGCCGCTATAACAAAAAATACTAAAATCAAAATTAAACAACTATTCAAAGTGAACTCTCACACAACAAACGTGAATTTTATTCACCGTATGCAAAAAGCGGTGGGAGGGTGGTGCTCTTTGCACGCTGCACACAGCACGATACATAGTGATACTAGTCAGGTGTCGGGATTTCTTCTGTTCGTGTAGTGGTGTGACTCACCTAGTGTTAGAGTTTTCAGGTCGCCTTAAGGCCTCTAACTTGACCTAACGACTGCTATCACAGATAACAACCGGGACCAACTGCTTAACGTGCTTTCCGGAGCACGGAGGAGCTCAAGAATATGATTTGATTTTGTCACACAAATTTTCGGTCACCCATCCAAGTAATTACCGCACCAAGCGTTGCTTAATCCCCACTACCATTTAAGATCGGCATGTGCTGTGCGCTATGCAGCTAGGCCAATGAGCTCCTCTTAACATAGTTAAAAAGAAATATGTTTTGCAATTAAGTTGCGACTTAGATGTCTAATTCTAATCGTATTGAACTTTAAAAATAAACTTCAAACGCATCGTTGCCGCGGTTTTTTTACACCAGTTTTGTGACGTTTTGCACGACACGACAAAAAAAATGCAACGAGGTTTGTTTTGTGTGTAATATGATTTCAAACCGCACTTTTCGAAGCGAAAAAACCATAAGGACTTCAAGAAGTTTAAGCCTGAAATTAACAACCGATCGATCGCTAGATCGGTTAATAAGTTCAGGCGGAAGTATATCGATAATATCGATAAACCGTATGCGCCCCACCCCTAAAATGAAAATGTTACCCTTCCACACACGCCCTCGACTGTATTTGTAACTTAATACGCTACGTTTCTATTATTTAACGAGATATTATCATAAATTATTGAGTACGTATCGGGGCCCAGATGTAGACGGCCATCTTTCTTATTTTTTTACGTGCGAAAAATTGGCGGGAATTTCTGATAGGTTATGTTGAAAGGTTTTAAAAAGTGTTAGGACGGGCAGATGGGTTAGCGTCTATACTTCGTTTTTTATTATTTTAGACTACGGTTTGACACTTCTTTTTTTTAAATTTTAGACTAGGGTTTGACACTTCTTATTGTGTCAACTAGGAATTTTTATAGTTATAACCTCAAAAAATCTCATATAAATTTTAATAGCTGCTCAATTATTTCAATATACCCCTCAAACTTTGAGTGGCATTTCTGTTTTCAGTTCTAAATCTCTCAGATTTTAAAAACACTCAATTTATTTGATCAAATCAAACTCTAGTGCTACCAAACGACCATCGAAATCTTAATTATTTTTCCCCTCTAGCAACACTGAACGTTTCGTTCTAAAATTGAGCTAATTGCGAAGGCGGCAAACGGCGGGATTTTGCGACGAAAAAAGAACAACATGGCGGCCGTTTTTCGTTTTTAATTAACGCCTTTGAAAGTGCAAAGGAACAGAAAGTAATGGAACGTAGATAATTGATTTTAATGCAGTTAGGAAGGGCTCGGGGCTTTTATTTGACTTAATTACGTAAATTGGAACTAATTTGTGACGATGTTTGGTACTAATTATCGTCTAAGCTCAGCGTCTATGGGCAAAGTAAACTATACATTACTGTCTCCCGTGGTTTTATCCGCGTAAGTCCCTACGTTACTTCTAGATAAGGTAGCTTTCTATTGGTGAAAGAATTTTAGAAATCGGTCCAGTAATTCCGGAGCCTCTTCGTTACAAAAAAACTAATTTTCATAGTCATAACCACCGAGCAGATATAAGTCATACATAACAGAGGAGCAAAGTTTAGGTCATTACTTTTAATTGGTTTACATTCTAAATTTGAAAAACTTCGACTTTACTACGCAAAAACTTTGGATAGTTGCGAAGATCGCTTTAGAAATTACCAAAAAATGTCTTAGGTCAAAGTTTTTGCTTAGCAAAGTCAAAGTACGGACTATAGATTTCAGCCAAAAAGTTTCTTGTTATTGAAACCATAAAAATACCAATATGGCACAGTGGAGGTCTTCAAAATGGCGCTAACCAGTCAATAACAAGTTCACTAATGATCGGTCCGTGGTGCGTGCTACAGCTGAGATCATGTTTACTACATTTAATGGTACAAATTAAAGTAACATACTAAATACTACTCGAAAACTTCTGGTGATAATTAATGTGAAATGTTTGCGGTCGGTACGATGTATGAGATGAAGCGGTTTTTTGCATTGACGTCAAGACGGCGGGACCAGGGATTTTGTTAAATATCTTTTAAACCAAAGAGGTAGTAATTTTTTAACGGAGGTACCAAATAGTAAAAATTTGGTACTAAATCTGACAAAATAAAGTTTGAATATTGGAGAGTTGGTGCCGCCATCTTGACGCTAATGTTTTTAGTGTTCAGACTGGTTATTTTTAACTTCACCTAACTAAAAACGAGTCATCGGCTCTTAGAAAACCGTACACTTGACAGTTTTGCAATAGTAGTTTATGCACCGAGGTACTAAAGTCCTGTCTTGTATAGAGGGTGTCTTATTGAATCCAAAGCGTACTAAGGACTCCAGAGTTAACTCCTGAGCGCAGCGAGGGTGTTAAAACCTGTAGTCCTGAGTGAAGCGTGGGATTCAAGCACACTAACATCAATTCATAATGTTAATATTTTAATTACCTCACAGTCGAATTGAAAAGTAGAGTGTTTAACTAGGGTGAATGTCAAGCATTTCACTCTCGAACTAGAAAAAAGAAATATCTCAGGTGATATGCGTGACATTCAGCCCTTGTCTAACAATCTACTATTTTGACTCAAATGTGCTAAGGCTTCAACACCTTTCGACATTTTTATTTCAAATCTACACCAAAATGTAGGGAACAATATTGTCATTTACAAAAGTTACCAACGAAAATATTCTTAAACATTGTGTCAGAAAATAATCAACGATTTTCGATGAATCCGACAGGGATTTTCAGTTTAGCTCGTATAGGGGTCTTAAGGATTGACTGCAATGATATTGAAATTAACTTTGTCTAAGTTTTCCACGATTTTGCACAACAAAACCGGGTTTACTCGCGTTTGATTTAATAACGGCATTATTTCTAAAGACCGAGCTTTCGCTTTCGCAATAAAACGCAAGTAAAACCCAGTAAATATTGTGTTTTATTTTGATATTGCAATTATTTTTTAGATCACTAGCTGCGCCCCGCGGTTTCACCCGCGCAAGTCGCGATCCCGCGTTGTTCGAACACCTACCTACCGCAATGCAAAAATCCACACTTAACCGGTCGCCCATTGAAGTACTGTTGAAGCCAGGCGCTACCGCGCCTGGCATCATCAGTACTTCCCTGGTCGTCCGTTCAAGTTTGGATTTTTGCACTGCAGTAGGTAGGTGAAGTAAGGTAAAGATTGTATGTCAGTATCCTGCGGGATTTTCGGGATCAAAAGCAACTCTCCATCACTTAAAGTATCTATGCAAATTTTCATTCAATAAATAGTTATCACCCGGGTATGTCCCGATCCCGCGGGATTTTCGGGATCAAAAGTATCCTATGTTACTCTCCATCATTTAAACTATCCCTTTGCAAAATTTCATCCAAATCGGTCGAGCCGTTTGACCGTGAAGAGGGAACAAACAAACAGATTTTTGGATTTATAATATTAGTAAGATTTTAATACGCTAATAGGCCAAATAGGCCAGCGGCCCTAGCCAACATTCTAATCGAATAACGAAAACGCCCATCGACAGATATTTTTGTATGAAATTGTCATAAGCACGCGAAAAATCAAGCGTGACCTTATGTCAATTTCATACAAAAAAATCTGTCGATTGGCGATTTCGTTATTCGTTGAATGTTGGCTAGGGCAGCAGGGTCGTTTGAGACCATACGTCTGAATGTTCCAGTACGCAGTTTAATAATCGCCAAGCTTATACCTTAGACACCTAACATTCAGAGACCACACACATCAAGACTCGATGATTTAAGACGAAAATCAAACTTGTTCAGACGAAACGTGGTTCTGTGTTAATGTCGGTAAACAATTTAACTTTCAATTAGGGAGTACTTTTTGGAGTCCCGTACTCGAAGGGCAAAAACGGGACTAGTACTCCCATGAGTTTCATGTGGCTTCTCATCGGAGGGCGCGTTGCGAAGCCACACTGAAATCATTAAATTTAAGACGTATCCAAATGATCATGTACATTGAGGCCGGATTGCATAACAGTTCCTAAACATGTTTAAGCTGTTAAACGTGTTTAAAATCTGTCAGAATTTCAAGAACTGTCAATGTGTGGCAACATTTATCAATCGTCCACTTAATGAAATAGAGTCCAACGTTCGATTTCCCATAAATTATTTAAAAATTGATTTAGTTAAATATGTTTTTTAATGGTTTTATGCAAGTCCTTATTGTTGTACAAGAATCTAAAGGAAATAAACTACACTTATGATCAAAAAAATCGAAACAGTACTACAATAACTATTGGATGGGATGAGTTATAGTTATATTATTTCCTCTTGTATAGCATGAGAGCAGTCATTAGAGCCCAGGGAGGCAATACGAGATGTTGAATCCATTTTTTTTTACGTCTTTACTTCTAATATTTCTCAAATTTTTCTTTAAGGGTAAAATCGTACCTGTTGGACTAAACACGATAGCTAAAGAAATTAAATTTTAATTTAAAACATGAATCTTCGTCAAACGTTATCTTATAATATCCGCAATAAACTGGCATTATTATAGTTTTATTTGTTTAATTTAGGAATAAGTTAAACTCTTTCAAACTTATACTTCTGAGGTGTTTCGATTTTTTTGATGGGAAGTGTATTTTGAATTTTTGAATGTTGAACTGTGATGATAATTGACAATTCTGTGTTTACTTACATTTTTGATTCTGAAAAAGGGTATATGCGTGTAAATTGTTTATTTCGGGGGCATATTAATCAATTAAGTTTCGTGAAGGTGTACAAGTGTAATGTAAGTGAAAACCAGTGCGAACCATGGACTTTAGCGTTGCCTCCAAAGCTCGCGTGAACTGTCTTTGTAAAGAGCCACCATTTGCAACGACTTCCTTGACTTGACTTTTACTACGACGACTTGACTGTTTTGATGCAAATTGCAAATAACTTCCAAAATGTAATTATACTTGACACTGGCTCCTTTAAAATGGCCGTTATCTGTTCACAACAGACAAGAAAAAAATAGCTGGCAGTCTGCAAAAATTGTCGGTAGATGGCGCTGCGTGCCTTAAAAACGTAAACAATAAGAAATGCAATCCTTAATTTCGACTCGATTGAACATGCATCCGTGGCCAAATTGCAAAAGGCGTTGGGACGGATCGCCAGAGATGCAGGTTCCAAGTCATTTCTTTAAGTATAAGAAAAAAATAAATAATAAAATCTACTTTACACCAATCGGCTAAGAAGAACACATAAAAGCCACAACCTACCACAATAATAACCATCAACTACACCAAAGTAAAGTAAGAACCAAACATCACGTTTACATTGCAATAAAAAATATAATAAAACTGCTTAGAGCGCGCCATTCATCACAAGTGTTGCCAGTAGATTGATATAAAATACTACCAGTGCTGCACCCCTGTTCTAACTTCGGATTAATAACTCTTACATGTTTTTAAAGAGGGTAACGGAGTTTTGGCGGGAATGCATTGAGGAGATGTGTTGCTAAATTTTCATTTTTGTGAAACTTAGTTCAAATGCGTGTAAATTGTTTAATTTTGGGGGCATATTAATCAATTTAGTTTCGTGAAGGTGTACAAGTGAAAATAAAAGTGTTCTCTCCAAAGCTCCGTGAACAAACATTGTAAAAAATGGCCTCCTTTTTACAATGATTCCCTCGACTTGACTTTAACTATGACGGCTTGACTGTTTCGTTCGATGCAAATAACCTGCAATATTGACAATACTTGACACTGGCAAATGTCCGAATGGAAAAAGCCATTTTAATGAAGAAGAAGAAGAAGAACTCTTATATGTTTTTAAAGAGGGTAACATTGGGAGTTTTTGTTTTTTTTTGATTGATTTAAGGCTACCTACCTACTTCTGGCTAAGTATACACAAATAAAAATATTGTCGTGTATCATACACGAGAATATTCTGACATACTTAAAAAAAAAGAAGAGGTTCTAAATTCAAAACGTATGTTGTTTGTTTGTTTGTATTTACTATGTTTATGAAATCAGTTTTGATCATTCTTTTTCGTAATAAAAATAAATAATACAATAAAACACTATATTTACAGGGTTTTACTCGCGTTTTATTTAATAACGGCATCATTACAAAGTACCGAGCTTTTGCTAACAGTTAAGTTTTTCAAGGTTAACCTAAGTTTTCAGTCAACTATGAAAAAGCACAGGTACAAAAAGGTACATTTGTTTTGTACAATTAGCCTCCTATGGAAAATAGATATAAATTTGAGTACGTATTAATTTTAATTCTTTCTAAGTATTTATTTCTCGAAAAAGAAACATGGAAGGAAAATGCTTGAAGCGTCACCTCTGGTACTATTGTATGGGCTAACCTGCCTCGGTGGCTGCCCCGGCCTATATTCCAAGCAAAACTTACTCATTAAGGACGCGACTCATGTGAAATCCCTTCCGATTGAATATTTTGCTTCATAACCGGTATCAAATTGATCTTTAAACAATGTATATTATTATGTTATTGAACACATGATACAAGAAGTGTCCCCTTCATTTCAAAAACAATACAAAATAACTTTAATTACCACTATTATACAGGCAAAGTTACCCCTGTTTTACAAAATAAATCAATTTTTCTTCTAAATCCTTAACTGCTATATTTTCTTATAGGCATCATAATAGTAGAAAATACAATACCTAGAACCTCTTCATCGCATTTTATAAAAATATTATTTTAATCTTCGTTAATGATTGGTTTTACGAGAAATTGTAGACTTATTCATGCAATTCCATCCCGCTCATTTATATGCAATCGGACAAGGACCGATAATTATCATCTACCGTCTTAAGTCTAACAATAGGTTTATGAAGCAAAAAAGCAAGTACCAACCAAAATAAGTCTGATAACATTTGTAAATAAGTAAATTGTATTTTTTCTCTCTCCATTGTTATGTATACTAGGTAGAAAAGAGTTTGTTGGTCTGTTCTTTTTTACACAGCAAGTTGACGTGTTTAAAGGTACCGTATCCAAAAGGGTAAAAACGACGAGAAATTATAGAATTTTTCATGCATTTCCATCTTGCTCACTTCTATGCGATTGGACAAGGACCGATAATTATCATCTATAAATATAAATAAATAAATATATATTGCACGACATTACATAATCTAGCCCCAAACTAAGCTCTAGATCTGTACTATGGGTACTAGACAACGGATATACTACATATTATACTTTTTTTGTAAATACATATTATACATAGAAAGACACCCAGACTTGATACAAATATTAATAATTTCATTTTTCTATTTTCGACTTTTAAGTCGAAAAATCAATGCTCGTATGCTACCACTGCAGAATGCAAATCCTAAGAATTCTAGATGATAATTATCGGTCCTTGTCCGATTGCATAGAAATGAGCGAGTTGGAATTGCATAAATAAATCTATAATTTCTCGTAAAATCAATCATTAACTATGATTAAAATAATATTTCTTTTAAATGCGAAGACGAGGTTCTAGGTATTGTATTTTCCAATATTATGATGCCTATAAGAAAAAATATAGCGGCTAAGGATTTAGAAGAAAAATTGTATTATTTTGTAAAACAGGGGTAACTTTGCCTGTATAATAGTGGTATTTAAAGTTATTTTTTAATGTTTTTGAAATGAAGGGGACACTTCTTGTATCATGTAGGTACAATAACATGTACAATAAGATGTATTTGATACCGGTTATGAAGAAAAATATTAAATCGGAAGGGATTTCAGCTCGATTCACATCAGTCGCGTCCTTAATTACCTACTGATTGTCATTTTAGTATAACAAAGCGAGCAAACCCCCGTACCCACCTAGTATGTGCGTAAAGAAAATTGTTTCTTTTTTCGTCCCAATCCTGTATAAGCGGAAGATAATTATTCCCAAACGATTTAGTCAGAGATAAGGAAAAGGGGAATGTTGTTTGCGAGAAAACGCCACGGTTTCGCGCACAAAATACAGGCTGGAAATTATTCCTGCCAAGGATTTTCAAAGTAGGTTAGTAGGTAGGTATTCTGGTATAGGCACGATATTTGTTAAGTTTTCTGAAGTGTATTTTTTTTCGGTGATTTTCTTAGAAGTTGGTTAGAGCTTTTTCTGCTGTTATTAAATGTTTAGCGGCGTTCCGTTGTTTCGCCCGCGTTTTACCCCTTATTATGTCTGTGAGAATCCTACTGATATTATAAAGCTGAAAGTTTGTAAGTATGTGTACATGTGTGTTTGTTACTCAATCACGTAAAAACCGCCGAACCGATTACCACGAAACTTGGAATATAGGCAGCTGGAAATCTGCCTATATATAAATTTTTATCTTGATAATCCCGCGGGAATGAGACTTACGCGGGTGAAATCACGGGGTGCAGCTGGTAAATATATAAATACTACCTGCGCTTCGCGGTTTCAACCGCCTAAGTCCCGTTTCCGTGGGAATATCGGGATAAAAAGTAGCCTATGTGTTATTCCCGGTATCCAACTACCTTTAATTATTATATTTACCGGTAAAACCTACAGTTTCATTACAATCGGTTCAGTAGTTACTTGTTATTTTGTCTCAGGTTTACGCGATTTTTGCATAATAAAACACAAGTTCAAGTTCATTTACCTATTAGTAAATATAACAGATTTACAAGTCATCACAATCATAATCAAAATTACATAAATATTGTTAAAATATAAATTTTATATTTTAACAATATAAAATTTATAATTTAATTATTTAATTATTGATTAAGCATATCATTAAACATTAATTATAAAAACAACAATATACAAAAACCAAATAAAAATTAACGAACATTTCATCATATTACCGGGTTTTACTCTCGTTTATTTAATAACGGCTTACGGCAAAGTCTGCGTACACTGGAACGTTTTGATACAAATATTTATGAAGCGGTAGTTCACAGTAACTTTTTAGAATGTTAAATGACGAATAACATCTCAGTCAACCTTGAGAAAGCTAATTGATAAGTTAGGGTAAGCTCTGTCTTGAGTAACAATGCCGTTATGAAATAAAACGCGAGTGCAACCCGGTGAATATTGTGTTTTATTGTTGTTTTTTTTAATAATCCAATATAAAGAAGCAACATAACAGACCGATCTCACGTCTAGCTATAAATATCTCTTCAACTTTTCATCTGACTTGCTTGTATTGTAAATATTTTGGATTCGGAAAGCGCGCGGGAAATACGCGGGTAGAATTCAAATGGTTGACTTATCTACATTTGCCGCGTGGGGCTCTAGTGATGGGGTATGTCGATAGGAACTATCTATACATTGTATCGATATTGTAACGCCTACAATTTAATAAAATTAACATAGTTTGTATTGATCTTACTGTGTTTTAAACGCGAAAATTTGCATGTATGTTGTCTGTGAGTTTGTTACTAAATCACGCCAAAACTATTGAACCTATTGCGATGAAACTTGAAATGTAGGTAGATGGGGACCTGAAAAATCCTGGATATTTCCACGGGAACGGGACTTACGCGAGTGAAACCGCGGAGCGCAGCTAGTATATTATAAAAAAGAAAGATTTATTTGATTCTTTGTGACAAATAGGCACCAAAACTACTAGACTAGACCGATTTCAAAAACCTTTCACCTACAGAAAAAAAAAAAACGAAGGGTAACATAGGGTACTTTTAATCCCGATATTCCCGCGGGACCGGGATCTACCAGTTACGCGGGTGAAACCTCGGGTGCAACTTTTATAAAATAAGTTTAATAAAACACTTTATTTATCCGGTTTTATCGCGTTTGTATTCATTATTTGACCCGAGCTTTCGCCAACTTTACAGTTACATATCAGTCAACCTTGAAAAAGCCAACTGTAAAGTTGGCGAAAGCTCGGGTCGAATAATGAATAAAAACGCGATAGAACCGGATAAATAAAGTGTTTTATTATGCAAAATCGCGAAAACCATAGAAGAAATTAAAATAAGTTTGTCTGAATTTCTAAAAGTCGTATAACATTTCGTTTCCTCGTTCGCCTAGACGTCTAGAACTACCCCCTTTCGGTTTAAATGGCCAACATCGAACCTTCACCCTGTTTAGTTCACTTAGACAATCATTCAGGTGGGATTTATGTGTAGATAAATTGTCAAATAGACGAATTGAGATGAATGGATTTAAAAAAATGCCTTAGATTACAACCATAGATTTAGATTTAAAGCATCAATATTCATATGTACATACAAAATATTTTCCGATTCAACAACTTTTTGCGATGTTCGGAAGTAATTTCGTACTTCAGAAGTGGGATCCCGTTCTGCTGTTCTTTCTTATTGGTTGCTTACATTATTCATAAGCTGGTTTCGGATATAACTTTACTTATTTGTTTGTAGGTGTAGTGTCAGGTTTTTTTTCCTTAATTTACTATTGTGTTTACGTGACAGCGATGTTCGGTTTGAAATTGTTACGTAGGTGTTTTGATATACGAATTTCGGCGTCCACGAATAGTTATACAGTTATTTATTTAAATCTTAGTCTTGAAACAGTAAATGCTAAAATAAATAAATAAAATAAATATTAATTTAAGTTAATTCTTTTTTTTATATTTATTTATTTTATAATACTCCGACTCCTTTAAAGATCATAAATAAATAAAGTATCTTTTGAAATTGGTTTTTAATGTTTTCTTATTATTATTTAATGTTTTTTTTTAGCTGAACGATATAGCGACCACTTATAAGAGATGCTAGTTCAGATTAAATCTATGAAATAAATTTAAATGATGTCACAATAGTCTCAGACAAATTATAGAGAAGCAAAAAAAATGATTAATTGTAAAGTAACATATCTTTATTTTTTATATTAAATTGGCCAAATAGTTTATAGGACTTAAGACTATTTATTTATTTATATCTGAATAAAAATTAATCGGTTCACCATTTTTAATTAACTTTACATTTTCTCGCCTAAGTATTTGAAGTGTTAGTGATTTCTTGCAAAATGTCATAAGAAAAGCTGAACCGTTTTCGAAATAAACTATTGAATGGAGCTGAAACATTGTTGTGACATTAGTTATGAACATTTAGCTATAGAATAGCTACTCAGATCTCTAATTATCGGCATACCACGGTTTTATCGCAATCAATTTTGCAGTTTTTGCTTGTTAGAGTAACAAACATTATACTCGTTTACTTACGTACACACAAACTTTCACATTTATAATATTACCAGCTGCGCCCTGCGGTTTCACCCGCGTAAGTCCTGTTCCCGCGGGATTATCGGGATAAAAAATCCAGCTTGCAGCAGGTTTCCAGCTACCTATATTTTAAGTTTCATCGCAATCGGTTGAGTAGTTTTTGCGTGAAAAAGTAACAAAGTCTTACATAAAAACTTCGCGTTTATATAAGTAAGATTAAAAATTATACTTACTATTTTATATACCAATATGTTTATAGTAAAAATATTTTTATACAAATATCGATAGTCGATAAAACAACTGGTCATCCCTAAACCTCTCAACGACATTGCGTCCGGAAAATAGAGATTCCTTTCAGCATGCAGTCTCGAATTATGTAGAAAACACTGTAGCCTTTCGTAAGTCATTGATACGGTGCCACTTTCCAGGCCAGTAAGTGAATGCAAAATCACAGCAAATCTGGCTAGCCGGGCTCGTAAGCCAGTAACATCAGTTCGTTCGTTCACACGAAGCTTTTTTAATGGCTTACTGGTATGATTCGGAAATCGGTAGCTTGTGAACGGTTCCTTTCATAGAGAATACTACGAGTAGCTCGGACTTTTAGGCACGAATTTAATAAAATATCGAATCGTTAAATATTGCACAACATTTTTAAATATTGCACAACATTTTTAAATATTGCACAACATTACACACAGCGCAATCTAGCCCCAAATTAAGCACTAAGCTTGTACAATGAGTACTAGACAACGGATAAAGGTACTACATATTATACTTTTTTTTGTAAATACATACATAAATATTGTTATGTTATATTTTTATTTTATTCGTTTTGTCGTGACCAAGTATTCCAGATAATTTATTGTTGTAGTGTTCGACTATGGTCTCAATAAATGAGTATGAGTATTATAAATAGATTGGGGTGTCAATCTGGTAATAATTATTTGTATTTTTAAGCAGACCAGATAATAAATATTTGTATTTTTAAGCATTTAAATATTTGCGTCCGACGCGCCACAGAGGCCGTCTAAATCGTTTTATCGATATTGTCGATAAATGTTTTTGGGCAGCACTCGTTTCTTATTTGGAGTAAGTATCGGAGAAAATGGTGTTTTCGAAACTTATTAATATTAAGATAGACTTTTTTTTCGTGGTCTTATTTTGTTAAACATGTGTGTTTAGTACTTAACCTAATGTCTATTCGAGATTGTAAAAGTAATTTTGTTGACAACCTTGAAAAAGCTATTTATAAAGATAGCAAAAGCTCGACGGCCCCTGTGACGCGTCGGGCGAACGCTCGACTGCAATGCAGAAGGCTGCGGGTTCGATTCCCGTCGGGTGCAAATATTTATGCTTAAAAATAAATATTTGGATCTGGTCTGGGTGTCTTTCTATGTATAATACGTATGTATTTACAAAAAAAAAGTATAATATGTAGTATACCCGTTGTCTATTACCCACAGTACAAGCCTAGTGCTTAGTTTGGGGCTAGATTGCGCTGTGTGTAATGTCGTGCAATATTTATTTATTTATTTATTTATACTTCTTAAAAGTTTCTAAAGAGTTTAATATGTAGTATATCCGTTGTCTAGTACCCATAGTACAAGCCTAGTGCTTAGTTTGCGGGCTAGATTGCGCTGTGTGTAATGAACTCGTCCCAATGTCTAAACTGTCCCTGGTCCCAGTTTCGAGGGGGACGACTTCACCCCTTACCCTCGCAATCGGTTTAGTAGTTTTTGCGTGAAAGAGTAACAACCTCAAATACATACATACATACATACAAAATGTTCAGTTTATAATATTAGTAAGATATATGTTTTTTATATTAAAAACGCGAATGTTTGTATGCTTGTAAGTATGTATGTATGCGACTTTTTTACGCAAAAACTACTTAACCGATTGCGATGAAACTTAGAATATACTTAGCTTGGGACCTGAGATAACACATAGGCTACTTTTTGTCCCGATATTTCCGCGGGAACGTGACTTACGCGGGTGAAACCGCAGGGCGCAGCTAGTAATTATGCTGTTAATAAATAAAACGAGAAATATTGTGTTTTTTTTATTATTATAAAAGAAGGTAGGTAAATAAATAAATAAATATTGTACGACATTACACACAGCGCAATCTAGCCCCAAACTAAGCAATAGGCTTGTACTATGGGTACTAGGTAACCGATATATTACATACTAGCTGCGCCCCGCGGTTTCACCCGCGTAAGTCCCGTTCCCGCGGGAATATCGTGATAAAATGTAGCCTATGTGTTATTCCCGGTATCCAACTACTTATATTCCAAGTTTCATCGCAATCGGTTCAGTACTTAATTTTTACGTGATTGAGTAACAAACATCCGAATATCCAAACACACATACTTTCACATTTATAATATCAGTAGATGGTAAGATTAGAAGGATTATACTTTATTTTTGTTAATACGTACATAATATGCATGTGTAAACACCCAAACCATTTATGGGTCTAGCCCTTTGGAAACAAATGTTTATTGCTCGTATCCGGCGGGAATCGAAGCCGCAACCTTCTGCATTTTAGTCGGCCCGACGCGCCACATTGGTCGTCAATGCTTGAACTAGTGCGCCTCGCCTGTAGCGCGTCTTCAGGCGAACGCCCGACTGCAACGCAGAAGGTTGTCTTACCCATAGTATGTACAAGCCTAGTGCCATTTTGCAGTCAGCACTATACGCTAGAAAATATCTGGGTACATATAAACAGCTCGGTGACAATCATCCTAGACTCAAAACCAGAAAGGGACACCAGTTAGCCCCTATATGGAATAGACTTGCGAAGTCATCAAAGTTAGTGCATATAACGGCTCCCACAACGTACAATCTGCTACCTGATGAAATGAAAAATACGAGCACCATACAGTCATTTAAGCGTCACGTAAAAGAAATGCTTATGGAATGTACCATATATGATGTAAGGACATTTTACAAATCATTTTAATTTGACTGTTGTGTATTATAATAGGGGTTAAAGTATGAAATTGCCGTTTTATTGCAATAGGTTCTTTGAATTGACATAGAATCTTCATGGTTTGAGGTTTTCGAATGAAACTTTTTTCAAATGGTTTCTGTGATGTTCTTTTTTTAAAAAATGTGAAACATTTGAATATCGACTTTCAATTGTTTTTGTTATTCAATTTAGACAAGAAAGATAACTCAGACACCTTCTAGGTAGAATATAGCCGGAGAACTATACACCTAACACCTAATGTAGATTTGTAGACAACCTATATTCCTGAATAAATGATTATAATTATTATGATTAAGATGAATACTGCGAAAATTCGAGTGATTTTTGAATACGAGTTCCGACGCGGAACTAACGCGGCAGAAACAGCCCGCAATATCAATGCTGCGTTTGGAGAGGGGTCTACTAATGAACGCACCGTGCGATTTTGGTTTAAACGCTTTCGTGATGGAAATTTCGACTTAAAGAACGAGCCACGAGGAAGACCGCCCACACCGGTGAATAACGATGAATTAAGAGAGATAGTGGAAGCCGATCCTAGTCAAACTACCCAGGAATTAGCGGCATGGTTTAACGTTACCTTACCCACTTTATTGACTCACTTGCGTCAAATCAATAAAATAAAAAAATACGAAAAATGGGTGCCTCATGATTTGACTGATCTACAGAAAGAAACGCGTGTTGAAACTTGTGTTGCCTTGTTGAACCGGTACAGAAATGAAGGAATATTGGATCGAATTGTAACATGTGATGAAAAGTGGATTCTTTATGATAACCGGAAAAGAAAAATGCAATGGCTGACCCCAGGTCAAATGCCACAACAGTGTCCTAAAGCAAAACTTACCAATAAAAAGGTAATGGTAACTGTTTGGTGGTCTCAGCATGGTGTTATTCACTATAGTTTTCTTCGATCTGGTCAAGCAATTACGGCAGATGTCTATTGTGCCGAACTCCGAACCATGTTGACAAAACTAGCAGTAAAACAGCCCCGACTCATGAATCGATCTTCACCATTATTGCTCCACGACAACGCGAGACCTCACACAGCACGAGAAACCATTTTGACCCTTCAGGAACTGCACTTATAAACCATTCGTCATCCTCCGTATTCACCAGACCTTGCTCCAACGGACTACCATTTTTTTCGTGATTTGGACAATTATCTACGTGACAAGAAGTTTTCTTCCCAGGAGGCAGTACAAAATGCTTTCACACAGTTTGTGCAGTCTAGATCGTCGGAGTTCTATCGCAAAGGCATTAATAGATGAGACTAAAATAAATATATTTAAAAAATGTTTACATAAATATCTATCAGAAAAAGCCTACTACAGTCTTAAAGAATTTTTTGAAGACAATACATATAATAGACATAAGTAAATATTCCCTCCAAATAAGTACAATAAATTTGAAGTACCTATATTTGTAATTAAATTATATTTACAGGTAATAGTTTTTATAGAAATAACTGTAGTAGTTAGATACTAGTAGACTTTAAGTAGGTAACTACTAACTTAAATTATTAGTTTTAAGCTTAAATTGCAGTGCCCAACCGGGTTCATAATGTAAACAAAATGTCATTTTGTAAACCATTACCTTATGTATGAAGCAATAAATAATAATTATTATTATAATTATTATTAACCTTCCCATTAGATGGCAGCAATGTATAGATAATAATGGCAACTATTTTGATTAAATAAATTTGTTAAAAATTTAAAAAATAAACAATTAAGATTTTCAGTACAAATCGGCAATTTCATACTTTAACCCCTAATATTACAATATTATTATTATATAATTAATAATTGGTATCTTTTTACCCGACTGCGCGACGCAAAGGAGGGTAATGTGTTTATCGGTCTATGTATGTAAGTATGTATGTATGTATGTATGGATGATGTGGCGTTCTAGAGGCCAAACGCGTGGACCGATTTTGATGATTCTTACGTCAATCGATTCGTCTTAATCTGGCGAGTGTGGTTAAAGACATGACAGTAATCCAAATTAACTTTTGTCACCACCAGACGCCATATTGTCAAAATTAAAAAATCCAAAATCCACAGTCGGGACCCATTGGAAAAATTAGATTGGTAAAATGAATGGGTCCCGACTGTGAGTAATTTTTTACTCATTTATTATGTGTTCTGTGTGTATCGATTACAAAACTATTATTACTTAGCGTAATTTCAAATTACTGGGCTTGTTTTTTTCTTTTTGGATTTTTTGTTGTTTCTATGCGTATTTTTTAATCGAGTTTTTTACGCAGGCGCAGTCGGGTTTTTTGTTTTTTTATAAATTATTTTTTAAGGTTAATTAAGTAAATAGCTTTTGTTAATTTTTTTGTCCAAAGTTGTGCATAGATTAGCATAATCTTTTTAAACATACTTTGTATTTACTATTTTTGAATTGTATGTGTGACGTGTACTTTCATACCAATAAACTACTATGACTGACTTAGTTCGGGGCTTAGTAATGCCATGCAATAGTTATTTATTTATTGAATATGGTTAGCTATACATTAGTTCCTAAGTGTTGATATGTAAGCAAATGAGAAATAAATAAATAATTGGTCTCTTGTTTCACAGATGCGCCATCGATTCTGCCGGGGCCGGACTTAGGGCGGCGGTATGCAGGGCACCGCGCCCCCCGCGGATGCAGACCAGGCGCAGTTCGAGGCCGACAAGCGAGCTGTATACAAGTAAGGTTATTTATATGTCTTCAGGGCATTCACTAGTTCAACGCCAACACTGCTCAACGTCACTACATACGATGAAGGAAAACATAGTGTTGAAACTCAGTGCTTAGTTAGCTCCAGACGTATTGACCAGTTCTTTTCCTCTGGGCATGGCTGACTGAGCTGGCTGGGCGGTATAGGTGCTGCGCAAGCCTACTCCACCTGACAATGTCCCGGAAATAAAATAGCATGGATTAAAAGTTGCTTGCGCTGAATAAGTCATATTTATATTGTATACCGGTATATACTATTTGTGTTTTATTATGCAAAATCTCTAAAACCTTAGACAAAATTATTTTATAGTTATTTTTCCGGGTCTTATTCGCGTATTATTATCATCATCAGCGGTCATTGTAATATGATCGAAACGTCGAGGTAAGAGAATTTAAAAATAATAATACGGGACTAAGACCCGGGCAAAATAATTATGAGTTTAAATCGTGTGAGTTTAAAATGTTTAAAATTATTTGAAGTATATAGTTTTTTAATTTATTTTTAGTTTGTTGTATTTGTAATTTGTTATCGATCAAATAAAGTATTATCTATAATAATAAATAAATAAATAAATCCTGTGACGAACACACAGCGCCATCTAGCCGCGTGGTAAGCTGCTAAGCTTGTGTTACGGTGACTAGACGCGTCACCGTAACAGAACGCGCCACAAGCGGATATACTGCTTATATTTATTTTTCTTTTGTAAATACATACATATTGTACATAGAAAGACACCCAGACCAGATACAAATATTTATTTTTAAAAATAAATATTTGCACCCGACGGGAATCAAACCCGCAACCTACTGCATTGCAGCCAAGCGTTCGCCCGACGCGCCACAGAGGTCGTCAATCTATCTATCTTAAATTCTGCCCATTTCAGACACCCCCTATTCCCCCTCTTGGCGCTACTCCTGGAGCGATGCGAGCAAGCGACGGCGGGGGCGGAGCCCCCCGCTGCCGACGCCTTCGGTGCAGACCTGCAGGCCTTCGTCCAGCATCAGAGGCGGGATACGCGCCCGCTGCTGTTGGACGAGCCCGAAATTGACGGCCTCATGATTAAAAGTATACAGGTGAGAAAATAAAAACACAAAATAGAAAAAAGAGAAAGAAAGAAAGAAGGAAACATTTATTTGGACACTAGCTGTGCCCCGCGGTTTCACCCGCGTAAGTTCCGTTCCCGCGAGATTATCGGGATAGAAAGTAGCCTATGTGTTAATCCAGGTCCCCAGCTACCTATATTCCAAGTTTCATCGCAATCGGTTCAGTAGTTTTTGCGTGATTGAGTAACAAACATCCAAACATCTAAACATCCAAACACACGCACTTTCACATTTATGATGTTATAGGATATAGCAGAAAGTATATATATATACAAGGTGTAATGGGCAAGCCCTTTTAAGCCGCAAGAGGGTTGTTCTAGACGTCTAGCCGAACAACTTTTGTTTTACGACTTTTGTAAGTGTAAAGTTTACTTGAAGATCAGCTGTTTCTTATAGTTCGAGGTCATTGACCTTATTTTGTCCTTTCATTTAGTTTGGTCTACTACAATCAAACTTCAATTACCTTTATTTTCAAAAGCAGCTGTTTTTTCAGTGAAACATAACCACAAAATAAAAAGTTTGATTTTTCAAAAGTCGTAGGACAAAAGTTGTTCGCCTAGATAAATAAAATAAATTTATTGAGTTCTCCACAATAACAACAGGCAACAACCGCGAGGCGCATCTTATCATATCCTACTAATATTATAAAGCTGAAAGCTAGTGTGTATGTGTTTGTTACTCTTTCACGCAAAAACTACTGAACTGATTGCGATGAAACTTGGAAAATAGGTAGCTGGTGACTTGGAATAACACATAGGTTAATGTTTATACCGAAATTCTTTTTGAAAACGAAACTGCAGGGCGCTTCTAGTGTTTTAAAAATTCCAGGTGTAACGTTAGACGATTTTAACGTTTCCAGGTGTTACGCATCCACCTGCTAGAGCTGGAGAAAGTCCAGGAGTTGTGTCGGGACTTCTGCGGGCGGTATATAGCATGTCTCAAGACCAAGATGCAGAGCGAGAACCTTTTGCGGACTGACTATACCTCCGGTGAGTGACATTTTTATAGTTTGATACTCAAAGGGTAAAAAACTGGACCGTATGTCTATCTATCTATACTCTATACTTATCCTATCCTACAAATACTAGTAGTTCGCCCCGAACTGAGACCTCACGACCCCCTATCTCCCCAACCCCCCTACCGATCCGGCTCATCTTCGAACTCATCAATTCTATTGACCTAAACTACGCGTATATCAAAATTCATGAAGATCGGAGCTACGATACTCAAGTTATCGTCGAACAAACATACAAAGATACAAAGTTACAAAGATACAAGCGCCAAGCCCGTCTACACTGGACCTCACTCGCTTCGCTCGTTCGGTCAACTATCCAATATTGAAAACCAGATTTCAATCGGATTTGTAGTTTTTAATTGTATAAGGAACAGACAGACAGACATGAAATATAAAAAATATATCATTTTATTGACCGAACGAGCCAAGCGAATGAGGTCCAGTGTAGACGGGCCTGGCGCTTGTATGTTTGTAACTTTGTATCTTTGTATGTTTGTTGGACGATAACTTGAGTATCGTAGCTCCGATCTTCATGAATTTTGGTATGCGCGTAGTTTAGGTCAATAGAATTTATGAGTTCGAAGATGAGTCGGATCGGTAGGGGGGTTGGGGAGATAGGGGGTCGTGAGGTCTCAGTTCGGGGCGAACTACTAGTTATAAGTATAGATTTTATTTATTTATTATTGTTGCAGGTGGGGTGGAAAGTAACAACAACTTATCCGGTTCAATCGACGATCACTCTAGTACTTCAAATTCGCCACAATATCAGGTATGAAATGTAGGTGTTTGTTACTCATATTTACTAGAAACTATAACACACAATATTTACCGGGTTTATTATTTACTTAGACGGCCTCTGTGGCGCGGCGGGCGAACTGACTGCGACGCAGAAGATTGCGAGTTCGATTTTAATTTAAAAAAAAAATAGACGTTTCTCTCGATTTTCCATATATTTATATGATTTATATGTTTGTTTCTAGGATTTCATTTGTATTAGCAACACTATCGATCGGTTTAATGAATAAATGTATGAATACATACTTTATTGCACCAGAAACATAAATTAACAAATATTAAAAATACAAATAACTTAAAACTAGTGTGGTACAATGGGCGGCCTTATCGCCTAAGGGCGATCTCTTCCAGGCAACCAATGAATGGACAAGATTTAAGGAATTGGATGGGTAAAGTGTATACTATAAAAGATATACAATTTGTAACGGGTAAGTCCTTTTAATACGAAAGGGGGTTGTTATAGACGTGACCTCGAACTCTCAGAAACAGCTGATTTTCAAGTAAATTTTACACCTAAATTTTTCGAAAAGTACTTCGAATTTCCAAAAGTCGTAGAACAAAAGTTGTTCGCCTAGACGTCTAGAACAACCCCCTTTCGGATTAAAAGGGCTTACCCGTTACACCTTGTAAACTATAAAAGATAAGCAATATAGAAAAAAAAATTAAATAGAATTTAATAATAGGTATAGGGTGTTTATTTTTAGCAAAAAAAAGAAAGTTCGATTTCTGGTTTAAGTATTAAATTTTCAGAAATCTAATAATGCCATTTTAGAGTTCTTTCAGCATTTTTCGCTGTCTCTTATAGTTTATTTATTTATTTATTGAAACTAATTATAACATCTTTATAGTTACAACCAATATGATGCTAAAATAAACATTATCAAAAACATGTATTTTTGAACTAAAATTAATAATTGCCTCCCTACTTTGACTTTCAATCAACTTATAGACCGCTTCTGTGAATTTTTGAAATTTAGGATATTCTCCTGAAAGCCCATCGAAATGATTCACCCTGTATATTGTAATTATTATTATTACTAGCTGCGCCCCGCGGTTTCACCCGCGTAAGTCCCGTTCCCGCGGGAATATCGGGATGAAAAGTAGCCTATGTGTTATTCCCGGTATCCAGCTACCTATATTCCAAGTTGCATCGCAATCGGTTCAGTAGTTTTTGCGTGAAATAGTAACAACCTCACATACATATATACATACAAACTTTCGCGTTTATAATATTAGTTAGATAATAGATAATTACTATGTTTCCAGTCGCCGCCGTCGGCGCTGGCTGCGACGTATCCCACGGTGTTCCCCCCACACACGGAGGTTTACCCGCCACCGGTCGCCCCGCCGACGCACAGAGATCCGCCTAGTAAGTAAAAAAAAAAAATTAAAAAAAATCCTGTGACGAACACACAGCGCCATCTAGCCCCGTGGTAAGCTGCTAAGCTTGTGTTACGGTGGCTAGACAACGGATATACTACTTATATTTATTTTTCTTTTGTAAATACATACATATTATACATAGAAATACACCCAGACCACATACAAAGTAGTAAGAAGTGAGTATTTATAATACTGCTTGTTTCGCCTGTTATGTTTTTTTTTTATCGGTTGTGAACCGATTATGGCCATTTGGAAAGTAGCCAGTGTCAAGTATTATTAATATATTATGCAAGTTATTTGCAACGAAATAGTTAAGTCGTCATAGTTAAAGTCAAGACTAGGGAATTATTTGTAAACACGGCGGCCATTTACAAAGAAATTACTTGCAACTGTTTCATAATACTTGACACTTGCTAATGGCCAAATGGAATAAGCCATATAAAATGGCTTATTCCATTAATTTTTAAAATTCTTGTCTTACAGACTGTTTCTCTGTTTATCTGTCGTTTCCTTATACAATTATAAACTAGTAGTTCGCCCCGAACTGAGACCTCACGACCCCTTAACTCCCCAACCCCCCTACCAATCCGGCTCATCTTCGAACTCATAAATTCTACTGACCTAAACTACGCGCATACCAAAATTCATAAAGATCGGACCTACGATACTCAAGTTATCGTCGAACAAACATACGAACATACAAAGATACAAGCGCCAGGCCCGTCTGCACTGGTCAATTAATATCTCGTATATTTTCAGCGCCCGTTGTGGTCCAAGGTTCAACTCCTATAAGTCAAATTGGAGCAGCAATGCTACCTACGGATACGTTTACAGGTAATTACTAATTTCTTCTATGGTTTTCGCGATTATGGATAATAAAACACTTTACACACCTACTGCTCTACAAAGTTACTTTATTTGACCAAAAAGGTGAACGTAAAGCGAGTTTTAATTCCCTAGGTGCATAAAGTGCTCATTATGCACCTAGGACATAAAGTAATTTAAATTTGGAACTAAGGTTCTGGTAGCATACGGCCATTTCGAACTGGCCACCTAGACAAAACACATAAAAAAATAAAAACTGGGCTATTTTTCTTCTATTTTATATCGACGGAAGGGTAGGGCAAAAAGTTTCAGTCATTATAAAGCCCTAACTTTTTTTTCATTAGCTAAGGCCGATGTGTGGGTTCATCATTTTGATATAATATTGTTAATCGCTTCGCTTTTAACACCCTCGCTGCGTTCGGGAGTTATCTCTCTAGAGTCCTTCGTACGCATTGGATTCAATATGACGCCCGCTATATAAGACAGGGCTTTAGTACCTCGGTGCATAAACTACTATTACACACCTACTGCTCTACAAAGTTACTTTATTTGACCAAAAAGGACAACGTAAAGCGAGTCTTCATTCCCTAGGTGCATAAAGTGCTCATTATACACCTAGGGTATAAAGTAATTAAAATTTAGAACCTTTAAGTTTTTAACTCGCTAGAGTCCTTCGTACGCTTTGGATTCAATATTACGCCCGCTATATAAGACAGGGCTTTAGTACCTCGGTGCATAAACTACTATTAAAAATGATATTGTTATGTTTCCAGGCACGAACTCGAACAACTCATGTTCGTCTGTGAGTGGTTCTCCCCCCCCTGAGGAGGACGACGACGGTACAAATAAACGGGGAGTATTACCGCGACACGCCACGCAGGTGATGAGGGCATGGCTGTTCCAGCATCTAGTGGTAAGTGATTGATTGATTGATTGAATGATTGATTGATCGTTTGTTTGATTGATTGATTGTTTGTTTGATTGAATGATTGATTGATTGATTAATTCTTTATTGCAACACAACACAATTAAATAATTACAAAGAAAGAAAATACTTAAACAACTTAAAAATTAGGTGGCACAATGGGCGGCCTTATCGCTTAAAGCGATCTCCTCCAGGCAACCTTTGGATGGACCAGAAGCGAAAGGAAGATGAAAGGTAGGGTGTTAAGACAAGAGAAAACAAAAACGACTTGAATAATAATACAATAACAGTATGACAAATACAAAAAGTTAATGGAAAATAAATAAATAAATAAAAATACTAACAACACATATACAAGGTGTAACAGGCAAGCCCTTTTAATCCGAAAGGGGGTTGTTCTAGACGTCTAGGCGAACAACTTTTGTTCCACGACTTTTGGAAATTCGAAGTACTTTTCGAAAAATTTAGGTGTAAAGTTTACTTGAAAATCAGCTGTTTCTGAGACTTCGAGGTCATTGACCTTATGTTGTCCTTTTATTTAGTTTGATGGCTTATAATCAAAATTTCAATTACCTTTTTTTTCAAAAGCAGCTGTTTTTTCAGTGAAACATAATCTCAAAATTTTCCAAAAAAAAGTTTGAATTTTCAAAAGTCATAGAACAAAAGGTGTTCGCCTAGACGTCTAGAACAGCCCCCTTTCGGATTAAAAGGGCATACCTGTTACAAATTGTATATATACAGGGTGTGGCGTAATGAGTGGATAATAGGGTACCTGCGGGTAGGGGCCATTGTGGCGGTTCAGAAAAATATTTGTTATGCTCAGTAAAAGTGCCTCGGTTTTCGAGATATTCGACATTTTCGAAATTTAAGAAATATTTCACCCTTCGTCACTATTTTTGGCGCGAAGACTGCAAATGAATTTTTTTTTTCTATCTGTTTTTTGGATAGTATTCTTGGAAAGATGTGCTATCGAATGGAAACTATTATTTTTATAACACAAGCACAGTTATGTTTTTAAAATAAGATTTCACTAAAATTTTACTTGCTTTCGTTTGTTTTCCTGACCTTTACCCTTCTGTGGTGTAAAAAAAATGTATGGTCACTTGAATGCCAAATTTTAAAAAAATTAGGCTATTTCATCGAGATTCCGAATTGGTATATTACATGGTATTTCCACAAGTTGATTCAAAAGTAATTCCTATTAAAATGGGTAGAGCTAATTATTATAAAATTACAAATAGTACTAAAATTTACTTCATTGCTTAAAATACCTAAAAACGTTAGTTTAAAATTCGGTAATGAAATAAAACGAAACAATAAATTTTAAATGCATTTCATTTATTAAATTTACTATCACAAAACGTGTTCGAAAAGGCCACCACGTGCTCTGATGCATGCTCTGCACCTTTTGATAAAAGATCTTTTAATCCTGTTCGCAATTCTTTGCTCTGTGATTTTCTGAGCAGCTAATCGCACACGCTCCCGTAGCTGGTCCACTGTATTGATTGGGTCTTTATAAACCTTTTCTTTAAGGCATCCCCAGTAAAAAAAGTCCAATGGGTTGAGGTCTGGTGAACGAGGTGGCCACAAAATTGTCCCCAAACGACCGATCCATCGTCGACGATATGTTTCATCGAGGTATTGTCGAACATTTCGGGCGTAATGAGCGGGGCAACCATCGTGCTGCAGCCACATTCTTCTTCTATCTTCTAATGAAACATCTTCTAATAAAAGTGGAAGTTTGTGCCGTAAAAAATGTAAATACGTTTCTGCAGTCAATGTTCCAGACAATTCGAATGGTCCGATTATTTTGCCATTTAGAATTCCAGTCCATAAATTAATTTTGAACTGGTACTGGGACCTGTCTTCTCTGGCCAAATGAGGGTTTGTACGCTGCCAACTGTGCAGATTGTGCATATTAAAATACCCATCTTTTTTGCACGTGGATTCGTCGCTCCACAAAATTTTATCGAAGAAATCGGGATCAGCGTTCATTTTTCTCAGCATTGTTTGGCAAAATGCAACTCGTGCAGGGTAATCTCTTGGCTGCAAACATTGCACGCGCTGGTAGTGAAAAGGATGTAATTTTTCTCTTTTTAAAATTCGGTGCACTGTTCTTGCTGACATGCCAGTATTAGAGGCTATTACGCGCACAGATGTGGTAGGATCAGCAGCAATTTCATCAAGTACGTCCTCTTCATTATGTACTTGTGGTCTCCCAGAACTCGTGCCACCGATACCACTTCCAGGAATTCGACCTTCCATGTAAGCATTGTGTACGCGAATAAACACACGATAATCGGGATGGCGTGCATTGGGAAATCTTTCCCGATACAGTGCTGCTGCTCGATTGGCGTTACCACCACACTCGCCGTAGATTAAATGCATTTGCGCATATTCAGACGCAGTGTATAGCTGAGGCATTGCAATCAATATGCAATACCAAAAAATCCAAGTTACAAAGCAAATCAAGTCCGAGATCACAGCACAAAATCGTTAGGTTCACAAAATTAAGACGTCCAAATCGCTAGGCAAAACAAAGTCCGAAATCACTGCACAAAATCGACGAGTATCAATCCAAAACAGGATAACACGTTGTTGTACGGGAGTAGTATGATAGCACACTGACTCGAAAATCATAAAAATGCGTTACGCAAAACGATAGTTCTCTTTCACTCATAGCATGAAAGAGCAAGAAAGACATAGTGTCGATTGTCGCTGGGCCGGGAACCAATCTGTTCCAAGAATTACTAGTAGTTCTGCGAACAGTAGACAATTATTGCTAATAATAGTTAAAAATATTTCTTTAAATTACGCCTTGATAAGTTTGGTAGGAATTAATTTTGAATCAAGTTGTGACAATGATATGTAATATACCATTTCAGAATCTCGATGAAATAGGCTAATTTTTTTTAAATTCGGCATTCAAGTGACCATACATTTTTTTTACACCACAGAAGGGTAAAGGTCAGGAAAACAAACGAAAGCAAGTAAAATTTTAGTGAAATCTTATTTTAAAAACATAACTGTGCTTGTGGTATAAAAATAATAGTTTCCATTCGATAGCACATCTATCCAAGAATACTATCCGAAAAACAGATAGAAAAAAAAATTTCATTTGCAGTCTTGGCGCCAAAAATAGTGACGAAGGGTGAAATATTTCTTAAATTTCGAAAATGTCGAATATCTCGAAAACCGAGGCACTTTTACTGAGCATAACAAATATTTTTCTGAACCGCCACAATGGCCCCTACCCGCAGGTACCCTATTATCCACTCATTACGCCACACCCTGTATATATACACACAAGTGGTTCGTTATAGTGGCATCTGTCATGTTCACAGCAAGCGGGACTGTTCCAGAATCTAGTAGCAGGTTATTTATTTCTTATCGGTTGTGAACCGATTATGGCCATTAGGAAATTAGCCAGTGTCAAGTATTATTAATATTGTGCAAGTTATTTGCATCGAAACAGTCAAGTCGTCATAGTTAAAGTCAAGTCTAGGGAATCATTTGTGAACACGGCGGCCATTTACAAAGATTGTTCACGGAGTTTTGAAGACAGCACTAAGTCCATGTTTTACACCGATTTTCACTTTCATTCCACTTGTACACCTTTACGAAACTAAATTTATTAATATGACCTCGAAATTAAACAATTTGCACGCATTTGAACTAGGTTTCACAAAAATGAAAATTTATCAACACATCTCCTCAACGCGTTCCCGCCAAAACTCCAGTAGTAGGTTAGCATAACACTCTGTACCTACGAGGAATAAATAAAATGAAGTTCTAACTTCCCTATTAAATTCGGAAAAAACAATGTTCCACGGACACACAGCAGCAGATGCACACACTGACATGTTCCGTACAGTATTACGTATGATCGACCTTTGGATCGACCAATGGCGGACGATCTTTAGTGACAGACTGGCGGTCGAATCATCGTTCTAGGCCCCGCAACCACCATTTGTGTGGAACATTTTTTTAAAGGATTGCTACTTCCTTGTGTATTCGAGTTCGATTTAAACCGTAAAATCAGCTTAATTCCAATCCAACAACGCGAAAATTGAAGGTAAATCTAGCTTTAGTAATTTTGAAATTTTAACAAAACAAGGTAAATGATCTGTAACTCTAAGAAACAGCTGATTTTCAAGTAAACTTTAAACTTGAAATTTTCTTAAACTTCTTCCAATTTTCAAAAGTTGTAGAACAAAAGTTGTTCGGCTACATGTCTAGAACAACCCCTATTCGGCTTAAAAGGGCATACCCGTTACACCTTGTATATTCGAGTTCGATTTAAAACCGTAAAAACCGTTTATTCCAACCCAACGACGCGAAAATTAAATATAAAAATAGCTTTTGTAATAATTTCTTAATAAAACACTTTATTTATCCGGTTGAATCGCGTTTTTATTTATTGTTTTAAACGAACCGAGCTTTCGCCAACTTTACAGTTGGCTTTTCCAAGGTTGACAACCAGGTCAAGAAATTATTAATTTCTTCTATGGTTTTCGCGATTTTGCATAATAAAACACTTTATTTACCGGGTTTAATCGCGTTTTATGCATGATTTTTAAACGAACCGAGTTTTATTAGCCGACGTGACTGTCAGTCAACCTTGAAAAACCAACTGTAAACTTGGCGAAAGCTCGGTTCGTTTAAAAATCATGAATGAAACGCGTTTAACCCGGAAAATAAAGTGTTTTATTATGCAAAATCGCGAAAACCGTAGAAGAAATTTTGTATACCTATGCACGAGACATCGCATGACCGTTACCGTCCTTGACGGTAGCTATTTTGGCGAAATGCCCAAATATATATTTGTAATTTTGAAATGTTCCAGCACCCATATCCGACAGAGGAAGAGAAGCGTACTCTAGCTGCTCAGACCAGGTTGACACTCCTCCAGGTGAACAACTGGTTCATCAACGCGAGACGCCGGATCCTGCAGCCGATGCTCGACTGCAACGAGAAACCAGGTGAGAAGGGACACCCTAGACTTAAGGGGCCGTAGTAGGCCAGAGGCTCTATTTTTGAACCAAATGAGGCATTACAAGCGATTTAATACCTCCATTTCTACTGGTTTTCGTACAATTTCTTTATTTTTTCTACGTGAATCGCACGTCCTCAACGAGTGGTATCAACCACTCGCAGCAGAAGTCCGGTATCAAACGATAATCAGCAGATATCGAATTATTTAAATCGCCTGAAGTGCAACGAGCGATTCAAAAATAAGGCTCCAGAACTGATGTTTCTAGGTTGAATTCCTACAAAACTTATTTGAAACCATATTTAATAAAGTCGAAGATATTTACTAACACGTGAATGTCGTGAAAACACGATTCCTAAAAAAATTCTCGATGGAAAAAAAAATCCAAACTTCCCTCTAAATTGTACAAATAATTGATATTACTCAGTCAATATTGTACGAAAACTAATAAAACATTGTATAAGAACTGAACTTAGCTCAATACAGGCAGTGAATGTTTTGAATTTCAAGATTAACGTTTAGTTATCTTGAAACTAGCAATTGTTTGATTTTACTCAATAAAATTTTGCATAGTCGCACCTTACGTCCTTCACTTACACATCTGAAATTCGCTAGCTTTATCCCTGTCACGCTATTAGGGTTATATAGGCCCTTAACAGACAGTCCGCTATGCAGAGCCTGCATGGATGCAGAGGAGATGGCCGCACACGTTCTTCTGGAATGTCCTGAATTGGCGGAAATTAGACTCTGAATTCAAATCAAATCAAATCATTTATTCCAGGCATAAAAAGCCATATAATTGCCCCCCCTTTATACAATCTTCTAAATTAAATTAAACTAGTAGTTTACCCCGAACTGAGACCTCACGACCCCCTATCTCCCCAACCCCCCTACCGATCCGGCTCATCTTCGAACTCATAAATTCTATTGACCTAAACTACGCGCATACCAAAATTCATGAAGATCGGAGTTACGATACTCAAGTTATTGTCGAACAAACATACAAACATACAAGCGCCGGGCCCGTCTACAGTGGCCAAAAAAAAAAAGTTCGAATAAAACGGTACGTGGCAAAAAAAGTTCGAATTTTTAAAAGTCGTAGAACAAAAGTTGTTCGCCTAGACGTCTAGAACAACCCCCTTTCAGATTAAAAGGGTATTGTAATACACCTTGTATATTCTGTGTATTATGTTATTGCAGGAGGTAAAAAGAGTAAGAACGGCTCCTCAATAAGCAAGAGATACTGGCCTGATGCGTTATCCAACCCACAGTTCACTGCAGGTACGTAATATATATTTTATTTAATTAAATAAATAAATAAAATTAATAAATAAATAAATATTGCACGACATTACACACAACGCTATCTAGCCCCAAACTAAGCAGTAGATTTGTAATATGGGTACTAGACAACGGATATACTACATTTTAAAGTTTTTAAATTAATTCAGTACACAAGAAACGTTCACAAAAAACAGTCAAATTACAAATGAATACTAAGGTGAGTCTAACCCTGTTGAGAGTTCTCTGCCGACAAACCTCAGTGGAAAGGAAAGAATATAGTGGAAGGTAATTAAGTGTACAGTTTTTTCTTATCGGTTGTGAACCGATTATGGCCATTTGGAAATTAGCCAGTGTCAAGTATAATTAACTAGCTGCGCCCTGCGATTTCACCCGCGTAAGTAATGTTTTCCTAGGAATATTGGGATAAAATGTAGCCTATGTGTTATTTCCGGTATCCAACTACTTACATTCCAAGTTTCATCGCAATCGGTTCAGTAGTTTTTGCGTGAAAGAGTAACAAAGTCACATACATACATATGCAAGGTGCAACGGGTATGCATGCCCTTTTAAGCCGAAAGGGGGTTGTTCTACACGTCTAGGCGAACAACTTTTGTTCTACAATTTTTGTAAATTCGAAGTTTTTTTCGAAACTTTTAAGTGTAAAGTTTACTTCAAATCAGCTGTTTCTTAGAGTTAGAAGTCAATGACCTTATGTAATCATTTCTTTGGTCTACTACAATCAAAACTTTAATCATATTTATTTTCAAAAGCAGCTGTTTTTTCGGGTGAAACATAACCTCAAAATTAAAAAAAAAAGTTCGAATTTCCAAAAGTCGTAGAACAAAAGTTGTTCGCCTAGATCTCTAGAACAAACCCGTTTCGGCTTAAAAGGGTATACCCGTTACACTTTGTATACTTATACGTACATACAAACTTTCTCGTTTCTAATATTAGTAAGATTTATTTATTAATTCTATCGTCTTTTCCAGGTCTACTGTCGTCATCCGAAGACGAAGCAGAAAACGAAGCTTCAGGGGATGAAAATGACCCGGCGGACGAACAGACGTCCGAAAACTTCCCCATACAGAGTCTGCATTAGTGGGGAGTTAGTATAATGTGCTTGTTTGTTTGTGAGTATACAGGATTGATGAGAATTTTGACATTATTTAATATTTATTTGACAGTTATTATAAAAAAATTTTTTTTTTAGTTATGGCCGTTCTGCCAGCTAAAGAGCAATTTAGGCCAGTTTCACGTGTTTAATAGTGAACTATCAAATCCACACAATTTGTTAATATACCTAGTTACATTTTACCTCGACGTTTCGATCATGTTTCAATGATCTTGGTCGCGAGAAGACTGTCGAGGTAAGAAATTAAATAATGATACGCGATTAAGACCTGTTTAAATGTAAATGTGGAATAAAATCGTTTGAAACAATTTGAGCAAAACTGGCGGCGAATTTTATTCAATTTTTGATCAAGACTGGGACATTTTTTTAAATAGTTGTTTTTATAAACAACCTTCAATTATTATTAATTGAAGGTTGTATATAAATTGTTGAATTAATTCACACTTATACTGCAGATTAATATAGTATAATATTAATTTAATTCATAATTATACTACAAATTGTTATTTATAGTATAATAATGATCTAATGTTATATTCATATTAATGTTATTGGAGTCAACCTTGATAAAGCCAACTGTAAAGTTGGCGAAAGCTCGATTCGTTTGGAACAATGAATAAAAACGCGATTAACCCGGATAAATAAAGTGTTTTATTATGCAAAATCGCGAAAACCATAGAAGAAATTATAATGTTATTTTATTATATTATTTTTTAACATACATTTATGTTCTCAAATTTTCCATCATAAGTATACTCAAAAACATACGAACACAATAAAGAAAAACACTGTTATACGAACAAAACGTAAAGTATACGTAAAAAACATGACAAAAAACATGTCACAATAAAAAAAAATGTTTTTTATTTAAAATTATAATTATATAAAAGACATAATTTTATTAAAAACAGTATACCATATTAATTTTTAAGTATATTTTAAGCATAACAAGTGTGCTTGAATAGTAATTATACTTATCGTCTTTATTACAGAACGACGTTTAAATGTAGACCTGGTTTAAAGTCAGGGCCCTGATTTTGTAAAAAACATAGCATGCGACAAGCAGGCGGGATGCATGAGCATTGCAGAAGTCGATTTGTTGCAGGAATAAATATAATAGCTATTCTATAACTTTTTTTAATACTGATTGGCTGAGGAACAAGGGGAGTTATTTAAATAATTAAGTAGCCCTTAATTTTGAAGGCTACTTAACTAATTAAGCAGTAATTAAGTTAATAACATTTACAGAATACGAATTAACGTACATCTCCTGCACGTCGCCTGCATTCCGCCGGCATTCTGCATGCTATTTCCTTACCGAATCGAGCCCCTGGTTACGGTAGATTGAGAATAGCGTATACCGTGTGCAATATGATATTTCTTGGCATTAAAAATGGACGATGAATGAATATTCATTAATTCACCGTGGGTTAAAGTGCAGCATTTCTTCTTGTAAAAATTTTCTAGTGATTGCAACATTTTTCTTATCTCCTAAATGCTAAGTGGTTAAAACCTATCAATAAATCATGGTTTAAGCTTGATCTTCGTTTCGTAATAAAGGGGTTACACTGTTAGAGGTAATAATAAAATAATAGTATAATTATTAATTAATAATGCTTTATTGAACAAAATAATGTATACGTTTTTAGTGATAATATTTCGGTATACGGTATTTTCAAAAGTAATTATAATAAATATCAAAATTATACCAGTTTTTGGTAGTTTTAAATTTCGAAATGTACGCTAAAGTTAAATAAGCAATCGTTATCTAATTTATTATTACCTCTGATGGGGAATTTTTGATTAAAAAAACCTAAATCACCCATTACCAAAATTTAATAATTTTCATGACAAAATGTTCATAAAAATAATGTTTGTTAATTGATAAAAACTAAAATACGTAGAGCGCCGATTATCCGAGCTTGGGTGTTCGGAAAACCGGTTAATTCGGATAATCGAACCAAACACTATTATGTACGAAAACATCATTAAAAATACATTTATAATACAAATTTATTACACTAACAATACTTAGTGTAATTAATAAATTGTAGTCGATGCGGGATATATCCCATAAAATGACATTTATATATAACCAATTTTTTTTACAAATACGAAAGCGGTCATTCGGTTCGACGTTCGGATAATCGACGTCCTACTGTAATTAAATTTACTCTCTTAAAATGCCTTGAGCAATAAAAACAAAAAGAAATATTAAATTGGAGTGAAAGCGCATCTCATGTTGGGTATGTTTACTGTAAATTGAACCACCTGAGCCGGTCAATAAAGCTGCAAAGCTTGACCGGTAGATGGCGCTGAAACCAAGCCTTAGTTGGTAAACAATTAGCAAGGAGAGATATGGCCGAAAAATTATAACATGACACGTGATCCTGTGTAGCTCAGTGGTTAGAGCGGTCACCTGGTTAGCGAAAGGACGCAGGTTCGAATCCTGTCATGGGGATTTTTTGGAAATATATTTCCTGGCTAAAAATATTTCCAAGTTTAAATTTACTCATTTTGAAGGAGCGATGTTATTTTAAAAAAACTTTCTTTTATTATAACAATAATCACCTCTATAATACAGTTGGTCACTCGCTGCACACCGCGAGTTGTTAAACGTGGAGCGGTGAAAGAAAAAAAAACTTCTTTATGGTAGAAAATTCCCTGTTGATAATTAAAAAAAAACGCAAAAGCCTAAAGTATAATTACTATTTAAGTATAATTCTTAGAACCACGTATACGTAAATTTTACCTCAATATTACTATTACTTAATAAATTATAGTATAAAAGTGTACTCATTGTATAAAGAAACGGGGCAAACTTGTCTAATTGTACTTACTAAAATGTAGAATAGCAACGACAGCGCGATTCAGAAATCTACGTTCATCTAACTAGCGCCATCTAGTTTATTTCTTAGGCGAAATATAATTTAAAACCAAATGATGTATCAATATTATTCTGGTTCTGCCACAGCATATCTATTTTGCTGATTTTCGGATAAAAATAATAAAAAAATATGTTTATTATTTAAGTATGAGTAAGCGAGTACGATATGTAGGTATTTTATAATATATATACAAGTTTTTGTATGATAATTATTTTCTGATAATAACTTACTCTCTTAATATACTATAACTTGACCGTAAATACATAATATTGTATATTTTATATAATATGTGCCAATTAAATGTAGTATACGAATGTATGTTTTGAGATGTCGGGAAATCGGTTTTACTATATTTATCGATTAATAATTGTGTTTTATACAAACTTACTGAAAAATAATAATTAAATACCTATTATTACGTATTACGTATACAAACCTCATGATTTCCCACAGTTAGGGATACCCCTAAACATACGTTTTATTTAAAAATTAATGGTAATTTTTTAGAATCGGTGATCTCTGTAAACGCAACATTATATAAATTATACATTATATTAATTACCATTTATACTATGTACAATACTAAAACACTTTATTTGTCCGGTTTTATCGCGTTTTTATTCATTATCATTATCACATCTCAGTCAACCTTGAAAAAGCCAACTGTAAAGTTGGCGAAAGCTCGGGTCAAATAATGAATAAAAACGCGATAAAACAGTATAAATAAAGTGTTTTATTATGCAAAATCGCGAAAACCATAGAAGAAATTTTGTATAATACTTCTTCTATAATAAATTAAGTTTGAAAAGTATGTATACCTAACAACTACATAAATATGTATATTACTAATAATACCTGAGTATATTATGCGTTTAATAATTGGTATTGAATTATGTATACTTAAATATAATTATGTATACTTATATATAAAAAATAATTATACATTATATTACAAAGACCTTAAGGTGTGTACCTACAGTGGTTTTCAAAATCTTTTTTATCCTCTTATATGCACTAGCTGCGCTTGCGGTTTTACCCACATAAGTCCCGATCCCGCGGGAATATCACGATTAAATGGCCTATATTTTAATCCAGATCTCCAGCTATGTATATACCAAGTTTCATTGCAATCGGTTCAGTTGTTTTTGTGTGATTGATACACTAACATCCAAACAAACACACAGCTTAACTTTCGGATTTATGATAATAGTGGGATATATTATTTAGATTTAAAACGTATGTATACTTCAAACTTCATATAAAAAATATTATTATTTAAATAACGTATGTATACTTATTAAAAATGTATACTAAATACTGAATATACAATTTATTTAATAATTTTTATTGTAACAGATTATGTATACTTAGCATAAAAAATAATCATTTTATACTGAATCTTAATTACAAATTACACTGAATCATAATTACAAATTATACTGAGTATAACAAGGAATTAGACAAGTTTGCCTCGTACCATTGATCGCTTCTAAATCTCAAAGAGAAATTTTAGTTTTTGATGCAAACGTCAATTTAAGAAGTATAAAAAAAAACCGGTTGTGAGAAAAATATATTGATTTTCCTCCATTGACGACTGACACACAGAAATAGTGAATATATGTACGTATTTTTAATCCGAAATATAGTTTCGTGAAATAAGTCCTGTGGGTGATGTTTTTTAACGTTATTACGCGCAGTGATAAGTCGAGCCAGTAGCGCGGGGCAGTAAGTATTTTGTGACTCGCTGATTCTGTGGTTATGATCAAGGAATTTTTGACGCGCTCCGCTGCGACTTATCGGTGCGCATATAGCTTTAAAGTTTTGTGAATTAAACTTGTTCTGCTTTATTACAGAACGATGTCTAATTTTGAACTTGGTTTATGTTTAGGTTTTAAAAGTCGAGAGATATAGTAAAATGTGGTTTTAACTTTTTCGTCAAAAAAAAAAAAAGTTTTTTATTCTTTATTTTGAACGTTTAAGTAAATGGTTTTAAGAAAAAAAAATTTTTATCACTTTTTAGTTAATTCTTTATTATACAGCTTATTTCGCGGAGCGAAGAAATTAAACAATTTACACGCATTTCAACTAGGTTTCACGAATATGAAAATTTAGCAACACATCTCCTCAACGCGTTCCCGCCAAAACTCCCTTGTTTAGTTAGAAATCAGTTACTTGACTAAAAAGTTAGTGAGTTATTTAGAAGCCCAAAAGGACTTATTTCAATGAAGTTTACTAATAGAAAAACCGTCCACAGACAAATGTACTAAGGTTTAATTTTAAATGTAAATGTTTTATAAACCCATAGTTTTTGGGTTGTTTGAGAGTTTTTATAGAAATTGATTTAGTTTTATTTATAGCTGAGCGCTTGACCACTATACTAGATGGTAGGTTATGTGCTACATCTTAGACCACTTACAAACGTCAAACGAATGCTTAGAAAAATAAAACTTGATTTTTTTTTTGCAAACGCTACCTAATTAAGTTCGTTTGTTATAAATTCGTTTTTTTTTAAATCTCCTACAACTCAAAAACAAAAAAAAAACATCAATTTTTTTTTTTTTCGAATTTTTTTTTTTCCTATTGCCATATTAGCTGTAGGGTATATGTACCTAAATAAGGCCTATTAAAATTATACGATTATGAACCCTAGTATACTGTAACTTACGATTCAAAATGGTATACGCGGTGAATTTTTTCCATATTTTTAGATATATTATGTCATGATTTTTGGTCTCGGAAGGCGAGGTGATGTCAGATTTTGAATTCAAAATTATATTAGAAATGTGTTTTTTTTCGAATGGAAATTTGGCGTTAATGTACATACGGTAAGTCGAGAACCGCGCGGTTTTAGACTGGGCTCGTACTATAGTGATTTATATGAATAGTGCGATCACCTAACCAGAAACCGAGCGGTTTCCGCGAGTTTACCCGTGCCGTTTGATTTGTATTTATTAATGATACAATTTTGTTGTATCAACTTGTTTTTTTTTGTGTATCTATAAACATTTATTCGGTAGCCGTATTATCACTCTGATAGGCCCTATGCAGTACATTGATGTATTGACCTAACGTTGTATCAACTAGTGATTTCCTCAAAGCAGCAATGTACTGTAGTGTAGTGCTTATAAAACTCAGTTATCAACTCGATAGAAAATACGATTGCTGACTGTTCGTTTGACTTTTTATATGTTATTTGGTTTAAAAATCTGACGTCATTTGCATTTTGGATTGTTGGCCATATTTGGGCCTTATTAGACAACGACAAAAAATATAAAAAGTTTTATCTAGTCATTTTGTCTTCCACACAGTTATAAAACGACATATTCTTTTGAGAATTGTTTTTCGAAAATTACTGTTTTATTAAATTGATTTCTATCACAATAGAATGTCATACTGTCTAATAAGCGCCTAGTAGAGCCCTAAGTTGATTTATTAATTGTGATGAAAATAGTTTAAGAGGTAAAAAACGCTTATTTCCTTTGTTATATCTGGATTAATTTTTAAATAAACATCTTGTGTTAATAATATCCATATAACGCTAAATTAACCAGTCTGGGTGCCTAATACGGCCCGGCCAATTTACATTTCGACTATGAAGAACGACTTTACATATTCGTGTTTGTAACTAAGACCAGTAACTGTCTCTTAAATTATTTTCAACACAATATTTGTTTGTTAATGTTTGTCCTAGGTTCTAGGGTTGGAGTTGAAATGATTGTGGAAATGTTATGATACTTCAAGATGTCTGTCAGTAACTCCTTTACTTGAAAACCTCCTAAAGAATTTTTTAATGCTTTGTCACATGTTTTCATGTTGGATGGTAATAATCATTGGTCTTTTCATCTAAAAAGCTTTGTTGGATGTTACTTGAAATGAAAAACCGGCAAAATTTGCGTGCACGTACCAGTATCTCAATCTCGTTTATAATTAATTTATAAATTTATAAAAAAAATATAATTATTTATAATACTTTATTTGATCAACAACAAATTACAAAAACATCACATTTAAAATAAATTAAAACTAAACAAAAGTTGAACAAATAGGCGGCTTCATCGCTAAAAGCGATTTCTTCCAGGCAACCTTGGCATAGAAAAGGAGCTTTTTTTAGTATTTGTTGTTAAAGCGGCAACAAAAATATATTATCTGTCTATCTAGCTAAACGTTTCATGAGATACAGCCCTTGGGTAAGGAACTATGAAAAGAGACAAAGCATTCCTTAACTCTTAGGAACGTCTCTAAGTGTCGCAATCGCTCCTTATTCCCGCACTTAGGACAAACGAAACTCTTAGTATGTAACGAAACGAAAATACGTAAAAGAATGTGAACATTTTTTGGAGAAAATTAAGGATTTTCTTTTTATAAATATAGTCGATAAGTATTTCGTAGTATTTTTTAAGGATAATTTAAAAAAAAGTGACTTGATTAAAAGCCAATACGTATTGTATTTTATGGTTTTGACAAGTGAAACGTATAAAAAGACATCAGATTCTCTGCAAATTCATATTCGTTTAAGACTAGTAACCTACAAAGACATACACAGTTGATAGACCCGTGGTTCAAGACTAGTAACCTAATAAGGCCCATACAGTTGATAGACCCGTGGTTCAAGACTAGTAACCTAATAAGGCCCATACAGTTGATAGACCCGTGGTTCAAGACTAGTAACCTAATAAGGCCCATACAGTTGATAGACCCGTGGTTCAAGACTAGTAACCTAATAAGGCCCATACAGTTGATAGACCCGTGGTTCAAGACTAGTAACCTAATAAGGCCCATACAGTTGATAGATTCGTGGTTCAAGACTAGTAACCTAATAAGGCCCATACAGTTGATAGACCCGTGGTTCAAGACTAGTAACCTAATAAGGCCCATACAGTTGATAGACCCGTGGTTCAAGACTAGTAACCTAATAAGGCCCATACAGTTGATAGACCCGTGGTTCAAGACTAGTAACCTAATAAGGCCCATACAGTTGATAGTGAAGGCTACAGTACTTTAAAACTAGTAAACTAATAAGGCCCTTAAAGTTGATTGTATGGGCTATAGTCGTTTAAGACTAGTCACCTAATATGGCCCGTACAATTAAAAGAGAGGGCTTTAGTGGTTTAAGACAAGTAGTCTAATAAGGCTCATAAAGTTGATAGCGACAGCTCCGTTCGTTTAAGACCAGTATCCTAATAAGGCCCATGCAGCTGTTAGGAAGGGCTACAGTCGTTTAAGACTAATAATTTACAATTTGACAGTTAGAGTTGCTAAGAAATTGCCATTGCAATTGAAACTAGCAACTATAATTGTCAAATTGTACATCCGTAATCGTAAAAATGTCGTAAAAAACAATAACATTATTAGTTTCAATCGAGATTTGTCAATAACTTAATAACGTAATAAATAGATAACTGACTTCGACGATTTAAAACTCATACTCATACTTGATATTAAAATAGAAAAAATCCTTGATATTCATTGATGTCGACCATTTTATGCCATAACAGAATGACATAAAAAGTCGTTTATTTTTCACTTGTCAAAACACAAAATAAATAGGATAGTGATGAAACAGTTTCTGTTGCTTATTATGCGTTAATTATTGTTAGTAAATTGTCCAGTACGTAGTGTATACTATAGGTAATAATGCTTGTAGAAATTTCAATTGTATTATCCGAGCATAATTTTTGCTAGTCAATAAAATAATTTCTAGGCTGTGCCGTGTTTTATTTCTAGTCATGGTTTGTCCAACATTCAGTATAGTTTTTTGGATCCATGATCAAATCGTCGTGGTGTGTGCGAAAAGGAACTGTGTGCGGTTACAACTTACAGTTCTGTGGACGCACACAGTTCTTTACTAGATGGCGTTGGTAGTATGAAGTCCTGAATCACGATTTCAACTTTCTTACTGAGATAAACTTATTTATTTACTAGCTGCGCCCCGCGGTTTCACCCGGGTAAGTCGCGTTCCCGCGGGAATTTCGGGAAAGAGTAGCTTATGTGTTATTCCAAGTCGCCAGTTACCTACATTCAAAATTTAATCCAAATCCGTTTAGCCGTTTTTGCGTGACTGAGTAACAAACATGCAAACACACACACACTTTCACATTTATAATATTAGTAGGATAAAAAGAAAGGAAGGAAGGATTATAATTTTGAGGAAGAAGTTTGATTTTGTTTAGAATAACGCAAATAAACCAATTAATATTTCATTTTATTTTAAAAACAAATTACAAAATATCTTAGGTACTAATATTTACAACTTATTCTTAAATCTTAGATTACCCAACTTAGACAAATATGGAATGTTACTTGGGGTAAGGTAAAGCTTAGATTTATAACTTGAGCTTTCAGTTTTAGAAGTACAGCCATAGAAAAATATATCAATATCAAAATAATCCGCGCTACCATAATCGTTTCTCGTAGCTTTATCGTCCTTTTGTCGTTAAAAAAAATTAAGTAAATTTCGAATAAAGAATACGCCGACTACTTTTAAAAACCATAGATAATAAAAAAAATTAAGTTGGATATATATATTTTTTTAGCTGAACGTTGACACGACGACTTCGCGACGATTTTTATGACATCATGATAGGGCGGATTGTATTTTAAAGTGTTAAATAAAACCCACTTTGATTTCCTAAAATATACCAACTATAGAAAATTCCGAACGCCTATATTTGATTAAAAATATACATTAAAATTCTTTGATAAGTGTTTTACTTAATAATATCATTAAAATTGAGCAATTATTTTTCTTGATACTACCTATAAAAATGGTGCAAGCAATCCGATTTTTAATCATAATACTTATTTATATTTAGTCCAGTAAATAGGGATTGTTCAATTGGAGTGCTTTGGCAAAAGAAGAAAACGATATTTATTAAGTACGAGCAGGTTTCACCCGCATAAGTCCCGTTCCGGCTGGATTATCGGAACAAAAAGCATATGTGTTTATCTCGGTATCCAGCCACCTATATTCCAAATTTCAACGCAATCGGTTTAGTAGTTTTTGTGTGAAAGCGTAACAAAATCAAACATACATATACCTACAAACTTTTGTGTTTATAATATTAGTAAAATTTCGTTTTCTACCTTTTTTAATTAATATTCCCCGTTTTTAGTACTAATTTACTATCACATAATTATTTAAGTTAATTACGTATATTCATAACTAAATTCTATCGCAAATTATATCTTGGAAATATCGCGATAAAAAATAGTCTTCTCAAGGATTCAATGTACTTATTTACTAAGTTAATATTCGTCAAAATAAATCCAGTAGTTTGATCCTTTTCATAACAAAAAAAAAAACGAATTAACAAAAATATTATAGTACCTACAAAACGTCATTTAGCCAGTCCAATGAACTTACTAGATCCCCTTTCAAAATAGAAATAAAAACTAAAATTCTATAAAAAAGTCAACTTTTCATTGGTAACTTTTTTTCGAATCGCAATAAAATGGTAACAAATTATAAAAATAATTATATACTCTGTGGAAAACTTCAGAAAGGAAACAACTACGAAATAGTAATTTATCACACCGACACAGATTATAATAAGCGTAGATAGAACAGTCTATTTTGCAGCAAAAATTAAGTAGTCCTTTCTTACTAGACATGTCAAGTCTTATAACCTTAAAATCACTGACCGAATAAGGCCACTGGGCCTTATTAAGGGCATACAAGTCGAGGGCTAATATCGTTACTGATACTTTAACAAGTAGATATTCTAGTATTAACATCGATTTAATATTTATTTAAACATAATATCTTATGCTTTAGGTATGTTAAGTTTTAACCACACCTACCCCCTTACTTATAATAAACGATAATTAACAGATGATCAAGTAAAAGTCCTTTTCACAAAAGAAGTCCGATGGTGAAAAACAGAATTAAAGTTCTTCAAAATATCATTCCTATGAATTTCTTTTACCTACCTATACCATTTTGATTTAAACACAAATATCACTAAGTATTTCATTTCAAAAATAGTTAAAACCTCAATTAAAATGAAATAAAAAACACTTTAAAGACATTCTGAGTCTTCTGGGGACTTCTTTTGTGAAATGACTTTTATGTGACGTTTGTCTGTCTGTCAACTTTGTAACTTCATGTCACAGTAAAAGACAAACGATGCTATAGAAAAAGTACAGAGTAACTAGAAGGCTTACTTCGTCAAAAAAACGGTCCCGCTTGATGTTGGAAAGATTTTTCACTTTAGTGTTCCTCGGTTAGCTAGATAAGGACAGACTGGAACCAACTGGGTTCAACAGGTCCGTTTTGATATATCAAAGCAAAAACTACCTTAACTTTAGAGTACATGATTGAAATTGATATTTCAAAAGTTGTCAAGTGCAGTCTTCTAGGAGCGAAGACGACGATGTGACATATGTCTCTGAGCAATACAAGGCAATCGAGCTGATAACCAGCGTTTAATAAGTAAGGCGTTTATTAAATTAAAAAAAAACATACTTAAATAAAATTAGGTATTCCATTCATCTGCTCCCTGCAGGCTACATTGATTTACGTCAGCACGAGTCAAGTATTTTTAATAAAATACTTTATTTATCGGGTTTAATCGCATGTTTATTCATGATTTAAAAACGCAATTAAACCCGGTTAATAAAGTGAATTATTATGCAAAATCACGAAAACCATAGAAAAAATTAAGTATTTTTAAAGTAATTTTTATAATAACCATGACTTAAACACGCCACTTATTCACAAACAAGAGCTATCGACTAGGGTACCCTTAAGCCACCGGGCCGTATTACCCTCCAGACCCTTATAAACCCACCGGCCATGTTACCCTTAAAACCTAAGTGTCTAAACTAAATCTTTTATTCCTGTGTTCTGACAAAATGAATTCATTGTCCGACCGCAATAAAGTCTCGCGTTCGACGTCAGAGAAAGTAGTTCTAACGAAATCTGGCCTTAAAATTGTCTTAATTTCTTCAACACTTCTACTTAAATCCCTAACAAAAGTTAGCTCATGAACTTTTTGGTTTAAAGGCTGATACGCTGTCTCTTTATGAATGAACTTCTGCGTGTTCGCAATCAAAGATCCCCGCCTTAAAGAATTGCCTATCTCGAGGATTTCCAGCTTATTTTGGCCTAAGACGAAGTTCTTGTAGGCTTTTAAGAATATGTAGGATAGAATCGAAAGGCCGAAGAGGATCATGGAGTAGGTTAAAGCTGGACCGGCGATGGGGCCGACTGTTGTGGCGAGGAAAATCCATCTCCAGATCGGTGTTGTTATCTCGTGGATGCCCTGAAATATAGATACATTCATCAGGTATATAATATAAATTAATACAATATCGAATGTCAAACATAAAAATAACTTGAACCTAACCCTTTTTAATTTTTTAATTTGTTTGTAATTATAAGTGATCATTTTAATTTGTATTGTCAGCCATTTTCGCCTGATATACAGGATTTTCCTAGTTCAGGCATATGAGTTACTTAGATTTATAATTTGATATTTAGACTTTAAGAAACTTTGTATGTATACAATATTTTGGAAAAAAAATATTTATTATTATTTAATATTATTAGGTACGAGGTACGAACCGAAGTGGGGTCTGCCCCAGGTACGAACCGAAGTGGGGTCTGCCCCAGGTACGAACCGAAGTGGGGTCTGCCCCAGGTACGAACCGAAGTGGGGTCTGCCCCAGGTACGAACCGAAGTGGGGTCTGCCCCAGGTACGAACTGAAGTGGGGTCTGCCCCAGGTACGAACCGAAGCGGGGGGGGGTCAGGTTAAAAAAATACTGCTGTAAATCGCTTTATTTCGTGACAAATTGCGCCAAAACGTTGCGCAAAAGGTTAGGGGTTCGTTCCCGTCGGATGCAAATATTTTTGCTTAAAAATAAATATTTGTATCTGGTCTGGGTGAATGCTCCTAATATTATAAATGTGAAAGTGTGGGTGTTTGAATGTTTAGATGTTTGTTACTCAATCACGCAAAAACTACTGAACCGATTGCGATGAAACTTGGAATATAGGTAGCTGGATACCGGGAATAACACATAGGTTACTTTTTATCCCGATATTCCCGCGGGAACGGGATTTACGCGGGTGAAACCGCGGGGCCAGCTAGTCTGTTATAAGTTGTTTAGGATATCTTCCTGAAACCTCATTGAAATGGTTCACCCTGTATAATAGTATAGTAAAATATATAATTTGTTACCTCTTCAAGCCACATGACCGGGAATATGATATCCGGGAACTTGTGTATATCGTTCACCCGGATACCGGGAGCGCGTGCTACTGCCAAGTTCAGTTGAACCCGGACGAAACCTTCCAGAGGTACGCCTATTTTCTGAAATTTATTAAAAAACGTTTTGAATAAAGCTCACTCGACATAGTCAGTCAACTTTCATTTTTTTTCTTTTAAACAATATGGCGCCTGGTGGACGCGATTTTATTTTTATGTCACCTATCTAAGAACCATTGGAGGAATGAGACGAATCTAACGATATCTTAATTAGAGAAATCCATCGAGTGGTTTGGAAGATACGAGCTCAGGAAGAATATTAGGTACCTAATATTCTTCCTGTACATACAAACATACAGACGAAGGCGCGTAAAGATAACCCTTTCCTTGCAGCCGGGTAAAAATGATTTCTTAAATTCTAATATAAAAAATCTATATCTACTGATTTTCGTTCGATGTCGGACTCCTGCGAAGAGTGGTTGATATCACTCGTTGCAGTCGTGTGATTTACTTAGAAAAATCACAGAAATCTAATGAAAATCGGTAGAAATCGGGGTATTTAAAATCGCATTTGATTCAAAAATTGAGCCACTATGTTTCAAAACTATTTTATTTTATTGAGATAATGGATAATGGATGGCTATTTGGAAAGTAGCCAGTGTCAAGTGTTATTAATTTTTGTAAAGTTATTTGCAGTTTTCATCAAAACGTCAAGCCCTCGTAGTAAAATTCAAGTCAAGGAAGTCATGGTAAATGGTGGCGCTTTATAATGACGGTTCACACGAGCTTTGGAGACAACGCTAAAGTCCATATTTTGCACCGGTTTTCACCTTCATTAAAGTACGCTTGTACACCTTCACGAAACAAAATTGATTAATATGCCCTCGAAATTAAACAATTTAGCTACACGCATTTGAACTAGGTATCACAAAAATGAAAATTTAGCAACACATCTCCTCAACGCGTTCCCGCCAAAACTCCTATGCTTATTAACTGTCACTTAACTGACCGGTTGAATCATGAAGTAGGTCTCATGGAGCTTCTTGTCCGGTTTGAGACCTTCGAACTTGGTGATGAGCGAGGGATCTGCCTCGTAGAAGTGGGGGTACGAGAGGTACACTGGAGCGTCTGAAATTGTAACATAATAATTATAATTTTGTCTAAGGTTTTCGCGATTTTGCATAATAAAACACAACTTAAACTGGGTTTTACTCGCGTTTTATTGCATAACGCCATTATTTTTAAACGACTGAGTTTAAAAAATAATGACGTTAATTGATAAAACGCGAGTAAAACCGGGGCAATGGCGGAGATACATAAATTTACGCCAGCTGCCTCTAGCTGGCTAAAAAACTTAATATAGAGGCCTCATCCACACAGGAGCAACGCAATTAGATACGAAATGATGATGAGCAAAAATATTTACACTCGACGAGAATTGAATTCGCAATCTTCTGCATTGCAGTAGGTCATTTTAAGACAGTTTTTGGTATTTATAAAGCGATCTTCGCAACTATCCTAAGTTTTTGCTTAGTAAAGTCGAAGTTTTTCAAATTTATAATGTAAACCATGCTGTGACTATGAAGTTATTTTAATTTTTTTCGTATATTACACAAATTCGACTATAAATTCCAATTCAAAGTTAATGCTTAGTTTCTGCTAAGCTCAATCTGAGCAAAGTCAAAGTACGCACTATAGATTTCAGCCCAAGTAGCACAATTTGTACAGCAAAGAGATAATGTTTGTGCCTACCCTTTCAGTACCTACGAAACACGGAGAAAGTATAACTAGTAGTTCGCCCCGCCCCAACCCCCCTACCGATCCGGCTCATTTTCGAACTTATAAATTCTATTGACCTAAACTACGCGCATACCAAAATTCATGAAGATCGAAGCAACGATACTCAAGTTATCGTCGAACAAACATACAAAGATACAAGCGCTAGGCCCGTCTACACTGGACCTCACTCGCTTCGCTCGTTCGGTCAATAATATTACAACGTACTATATTGACAAGGGCTGATATTCTGCAGTCCACGCGGTGGACACTTCTCTCCCTGGCAGTAACATCGGTTGTCCGGATTTAACTCTGCGCATTCGAACGTCGAACTAGGAGGCGTGTAGAGCCCTGTTTGGATGCCTGGAACATTGTAGAATGAGCACAATTAATCAAATGGATTATAAATACTTATACTGGGATATGGGATTCATAGGTGAAACACACCACTATATTATTATGGTTGTTATCTCTGACAGCAGTCGTTAGGTCAAGTTAGAAGCCTTAGGGCGACCTGACAACTCTAACACTAGGTGAGACACACCACTATACGGTTGTTATCTCTGATAGCAGTCGTTAGGTCAAGTTAGAGGCCTTAGGGCGACCTGACAACTCTAACACTAGGTGAGACACACCACTATACGGTTGTTATCTCTGATAGCAGTCGTTAGGTCAAGTTAGAGGCCTTAGGGCGACCTGACAACTCTAACACTAGGTGAGACACACCACTATACGGTTGTTATCTCTGATAGCAGTCGTTAGGTCAAGTTAGAGGCCTTAGGGCGACCTGACAACTCTAACACTAGGTGAGACACACCATTATACGGTTGTTATTTCTGATAGCAGTCGTTAGGTCAAGTTAGAGGCCTTAGGGCGACCTGACAACTCTAACACTAGGTGAGACACACCACTATACGGTTGTTGTCTCTGATAGCAGTCGTTAGGTTAAGTTAGAGGCCTTAGGGCGAAATGACAACTCTAACACTAGGTGAGACACACCACTATACGGTTGCTATCTCTTATAGCAGTCGTTAGGTCAAGTTAGAGGCCTTAGGGCGACCTAACTCTAACACTAGGTGAGACATACCACTATACAAAAGAAGAAGACCAAAACACACATAACGTACCATCTTTGTACACATCTTTCCTGTACTGTAGGGGCAGTATTCTACACAGGTCCTTATCATAGATATGGACTATGTCGGATTTGGTGACGGAACGGGGCGGGAAAAAGGATCCTTCCGATGCTCTGAAACAAATTGAAAATCGTGTTAGATAATGTGTAAACTCGCATTATGTGCTTGTTACGACCAAAGAAGTTACAAGTTATAGAACTTACAAATGCTTACGTAGAATCTATATAAATAAAAAATAAATAAATAAATCCTGTGACGAACACACAGCGCCATTTAGCCCCATGGTTAGCTGCTAAGCTCGTGTTACGGTAACTAGACAACGGATATACTACTTATATTTATTTTTCTTTTGTTAATACATACATATTACACATATAAATACACCCAGACCAGATACAAATATTTATTTTTAAGCATAAATATTTGCACCCAGCGGGAATCGGACCCGCAACCTTCTGTATTGCAGCCAAGCGTTCGCCCGACGCGCCACAGAGGTCGTCATAGGTATCTATATCTTCTGTAGATATAATAAAGGAAGAGAGAACAAAAAGTCTGTACATGGAAGTAAATTAAAAAAAGAGTGGTCTAGAAAAGTACAGCACGTTTCAATGCAGAGTTCTGTCCCTTCCTAATAGTGTTATTAGAAAGGGACAGCATGCTTCAATGTTATTCATGCTTCATTTTTAGTTCTACGTAGGCATTCTAGTTCAAGAAATATAACTTCTTTGATGACCGGTGGAGATACGAACCCGGCGGACTACTTAATTATTTAACTAATATTTTTTATGTGAAAGTCTAGATGTTTGTTTGTTCAAAGGTTTGTGTTTGAATAACGCAAAACCACTGAACCGATTGCGAGGAAATTTTCAACTTATTACTTTTTATACCGATGTTTTAGCGGTGTCGGGTCTTCTGGTGAAACCGTGGGGTGCAGCGAGTCTTAATTAAATTAAAGGCGGAAGACGTAAAATAAACAAACGTCTGAAAATAAAATCCATATTTTTTTTCTTCTGCTTATTCTTAGTTTTGGCTTCTGCTCACCACAAAGCAGCAGGAAAGTAGCCAGTGTCAAGTATTATTAATTTTTGGAAGTTATTTGCATCAAAACAATCAAGTCATAGTTTTGACGACCACTGTGGCGCGTCGGGCGAACGCTTGGCTGCAATGCAGAAGGTTGCGGGTTCGATTCCCGCTGGGTGCAAATATTTACGCATTGGTACTCACTTTCATAACTTGTACAGTTTCACGAAACAAAATTGATTAATATGCCCTCGAAATCAAACAATTTACTTTTGAACTAGGTATCACAAAAATGAAAATTTAGTAACACATCTCCCCAACACGTTCCCGCCAAACTAATTTTTTAATTTCTTGTTTAAAGTAGGTAGGTACTTATGTCCACAGACAATAAACCGTACGAGTGCCAAAAAGTAGGTAAAATTATGACATAAAGCAAATATTATGGCATGAGTTTTTTAAAAGTTTTTCCCCGAATTACTACCGATTAACTTATCTTAGCTCTATAGGCAACTGGCTTCGGTTAAACTGAACCTAGAAACTGGGATCAGTTGACCTAAATTACCGAGATGCGTCTTTGCTTCAAGTCTGGCAAAATGTTCTTTCGTCTGGAAGTATGTTGGTGCTTCGTTACAGGGATCTCACCGCGCAAGTTCCGTTGAAATCGGCATCAAAATCCTACTGCGCATAGGAGCCTGCGCCGTGAAAACGACAGCGTTGATTTGCATGCATTTGAAGCCTGCACCGTCGAGTTGAGCTGTCATTGAATGCGAGGTCTCATGAGCTACCGGTTTCAATGACAGTTGAACTAAACGGCGCGGGCGTCGCCTTCAAATGCAATTGAACGGTTATTCCTTTGCGCAGTGGGATTTCGATGCCGATTACGACGGAATATGCGCGGTTTTCTTAAGCGATCTTCACGTAACTTGTTTTTTAAGGAACCGTCCTTAAAAAAGCCGGAAATTCACCGGAATTTATAGACTTTTTTGTCGTAGGTCGTGTTGTCTTGATTTTCGATTGATGGGCTATTTTGTCGATTAAGAGGGTAAAAGCTTGCAAGGTTCATTAGAGTCAAAATTTTATGCTTTCTAAATAATGGCTTGCATAAATCTAGGCGTGTAGCTCCACACAGTGCTCTTTCATTCATTTGTTTATTTACTTCTCATAATAGCATACATGTCACTTAGAGTTTTGACACTACATAATGATGTGCGGCGATTTTGTGTGGCGATTTTCGAAATCTGATTGGGGGCAACTAAACCCTCTAGCTCAGTTAAACCGGGTTCAATTTACTACAGACCCTGCAAACTTCTACCGGTGATTACTAAAATAATATTTTTTGAATAAGACATCTAATTAATGAAGTAGGTAATATTAATATAGACTTTAGAATATTTACTTAGTCAGACTAATAATAATTGATTGTTCTTAACATAGTAGTTAGAATCTATATACCATAACTAATAAAGTTTTTTAACGTAAAATAGGCTAGTACTTGACTTCACCTCACCCGGCCACCTATTCTATAAATAAAATGTCTCAAATCTACATTAGCTCTGTTCAATTTTCAGTAAAAACCGCGGGACGCTTAAGGAAAGAAAAACGGTCAAGTATGAGTCGTAAAGTGACCTTCTAAATATTCCTTTTACCTTTTGAAGTAAAGTCCGACATAACCGTTTGTTCGGTAAAGCTCTTTATTAAATAGATTTTAAAAAAAAGTAAGGTCCAGCGGAAAAATCTCGACTTTAGAAAGTTTCGACTATTCCTTATAACTTCTGTAGAAATTTATGAAACAGCGCCATCTATGTAGAAATTTATGAAATTGCTTTGGCGCTATCCGGTCATAGATGGCACTTTTTAAAATAAATTTAAATGCAGAAGTAATTAAGAATAGTCGAAATTTCCCGAAGTCTAGATTGCCTCGCAACCTTACGCAACTTAAAAATCGTACTCACGTCTTGACAAACTTTCTAGCTTATGATATTAGTACTAAGTTATGGTGACGTAACTTTTATGAAAGAGCCGACATTTATTTACCTACTGGAAACGTGGAGATATGAACTAACTTTGGTCTTAGGTAATATGTGCTGGCTTCGGTGCCTCGTGCCGTGTCGCAAGGTACTGTTAGGGTATTCGCCGAGTTGTTTCACCGAATGAATACGAACGAATCTATTTCTATATCTATCTATACTTATAATAAAGGAAGAGAGGACAAAAAGTCTGTACTTGGAAGTAAATGAAAAAAAAGTTGTGGATAAGTAGTAGAACAATATTATAAGTTGTTGTTTAACTTATTCTTAGTTGATAAGTCGATGTCGTAGTGCCCGATAAAACTCGGTTGAGTTTATGTGGCACTATTTATAATCAAGTTTTTTATTGTATTATTTGAATTTGATTAAATAAATAAATATAATTTTTAAAATTCATGTTTGTCTGTTTCTGTCTGTTCCTTATACAATTAAAAACTACTAATCCGATTGAAATCTGGTTTTCAATATTGGATAGTTCTATTTTCGAGGAAGGTAGTGGTATACTTTGCATCGAAAGCCAATTAGTAGAACCCGAGTAATGAACGAAAAAGTGCAACCGCTCGAGAACCGCTCGGCCACGCCCGTGATAACGCGATTTTCACTTCCACGGGTGCAACCGCGGAGCGCAGCTCTTCTTAATTAAATGAAATAAACTTATTACATACATTTTATGTAAGTATCAATTAACTACAATTAATTACAATTAATTGGACCTTGTATTTCTATCATGTTATTTTTCTTCCCTTTTAATGATCTTTGTTTGGTTTTTAGTATAGGTATTTATGTAAAAATTGTGTCCTATTGTTTGTATGTACTTATGTATGTGTTTGTTGTCAATAAATGTTTTTCTATTCTATTCTATTCTTCTATTTAATGAAAATGAATATCTATTGTAGGCATATTAATCAAATTAGTTTCGTGAAGGTGTACAAGTGCCATGAAAGTGAAAATCGCTGCAAAACATGTATTTTAGCTTTGTCTCCAAAGCTCCTTGAACAATCATTGTAAAAAATGGCCGCCGTTTACAATGATTCCCTCGACTTAACTTTAACTATGACGACTTGACTGTTTCGATGTAAATATTAATAACTAGCTGCGCCCCGCAGTGCCAACCGAGTAATTCCCGTTCCCGTGGGATAAAAAGGAGCCTATGTGTTATTCCCGGTATCCAGCTACCTATATTCTAAGTTTCATCGTAATCGGTTCAGCAGTTTTTGCGTGTTTGAGTAATAAACACACATCTACACATAGGTACTTTGAGCTTTATAATATTACTAGCTGCGCCCCAAAGTTTTACCCGCGTAAGTTCCGTTCCCGCAGGAATATCGGGATAAAAAGTAGCATTAGGTGTTATTGGAATCCAACAACTTATATTCCAAGTTTTATCGCAATCGGTTCAGCAGTTTTTGGGTGATAAAACAATAAAACATCTAAACACACACACTTCCACATTTATAATATTAGTGGGATAGAAGAATAGGATAGGATACTTGACACTGGCTATTGTACAAATGGAATATAGCCATAAAAAAAGAAGAAAAAAAACCGATTATGTTACAGCGAAATAATTGCCTCGACAGTACCAGCAACTACTAACTACTAAGTAAACTGTGACAGTACTGTAAGAGCTACTCAAGACCACTTCTCAGGTACTCTAGGTAGGTTCATAAAAGTGACCTAACACTTGCATACAGAGTCTAAAGGTCGCTAGCTCTCACGCAATAGCCTAGACCTTGCTCTTCGATGGACGGTCCAGAATCGAGAATCAACAATTGTTATTAAACATTTTAAAATCACACGATTTGAACTCATAATTATTTTTATAATAATCTCGCGAGGGTACCAAGATCATTGTAACATGATCGAAACGTAGAGGTAAGAGAATTTAAAAATAATAATACGCGAATAAGACCCGGGAAAAATGATAATGAACAATTTTTATTATTTATGTGATGTAGGTACATGTATAACACATATTATTTTAAAAGAAAAATACAACTTCAAAAATTCACTCGCGGTAGGATAAAATAACAAAAAAAAAATTAATTACCTACCACTTTATTCTTTCTTTTCCATTGAGGTTTGTCGGCAGAGAACTCTCAATAGGGTTAGACTCATCTTAGTAATAATTTCGCGCAGCGAGGGTGTTAAAAACTCCTGAGCGAAGCGAAGGAGTTATATACCTAGAGTCCTGAGTGAAGCGTGGGATTCAAGCGCCCAAGATACAGAAGACAGGCTTTATTACAAGACAGCGGCCTTAGCCAAAATTCTTATCGAATAACGAAAACGCCAATCGACAGATTTTTTTGTATGAAATTGACATAAGCTCGCGAAAAATCAAGCGTGACCTTATGTCAATTTCATACAAAAAAATCTGTCGATTGGCGTTTTCGTTATTCGATAAGAATTTTGGCTAGGGCCGCAGGGCTTTCACTTTCGTTACATTTGTACACCTTCACGAAACTAAATTGATTAACATGCCCCCGAAATTAAACAATTTTTTATTTATTTTTTATATGTAATAGGGTAGCATTTGACCTCATCTCACCTGATGGGAAGCGAGGATGAGGTCGACGATGAAGCATGCTTACCTAGAAGGTACCTATTCACTCTGGATTTGAAGACTCCAAGGTTACAGGTTTGAGGAAACAGCGAAGCTGGCAGAGAATTCCTTTTAACACGCATTTGAACTAGGTTTCACAAAAATGAAAATTTAGCAACACATCTCCTCAACGCGTTCCCGCCAACAATCCAATGTCAGAAATGATAAATCACTCAAAATCGCTATGAGTAACCTAGACCTTCAACATAAGAGAAATCAACTGTGTCATATGTTTTAACCTTAAAGGTTGTTTACAAACATATTTTTGACCTCAGCTGACTCAATCGAAAGTGCTGTCCTTAGGTTTCCGAAAAGTTTCCGATAAGAAAACCTTCGAATACTGTAAGCACTTTAGTGCTCGTCGGTTAGTTAGATAAGAACAGACTGGAACCAACTGGGTTCAACAGGACCGTTACAAAGTCAAAGTCAAAGTCTTTTGACTTTGACTTTGAAGTCAAAGGACTTTGACTTCGAAATAGTTTATTTCCTTTAGATTCTTGTACAACATTAAATGCACATGATCATTTGGCTACGTCTTAGCTGTATTGATTTTAGTGTGGCTTCGGAACGCGCCCTCCGACGAGAAGAAGCCACAAGAAACTCATGTGGTTTTTTTTGTAATCATGTGTTAAATTACAATCGTCATAATACAGATATTATCTATAATTCGAACAGGAGCAATCAATAAATTATGTCCGTGGATTTGATGTATCAAAGCAAAAACTACCTTAACCATAGAGAACATGATTGAAATAATAATCTTCTAATTTCTTCTATGGTTTCCGCGATTTTGCATAATAAAACACTTTATTTATCCGGTTAAATAAAAACGCGATTCAACCGGATAAATAAAGTGTTTTATTAATAAACTTCTATTAAGTATTTTTTAATGTTACTAAACATTTATCAAATACTAGTACTAATTGACTGAACGAGCGAAGCGAGTGAGGTCCGCAGTGTAGAAGGGCCTGGCGCTTGTAACTTTGTATCTATGTATGTTTGTTCGACGATAACTTGAGTACAGTCTTCTTAGGAGCGAAGATTTACTTAAACAGTATAAACGAACATATCTTTGACCTCAGCTGATTCAATCGAAAGGTCTGTCCTTAGGTTTCGAAAAGTTTCCGATAATATAACCTTGCACTACTGTAGGTACTTCAACTGCATTTTTGTCTCAAGGGGTTTAAACGAGCTACACTGAAAATCCCTTTCGGATTCGTATCGAAAATTTACGATAATTTTCCGACGCAATGTTTTACAGTATTTTCGTTTGTAGCGTTCGTAAATGACATTGTTCCTTACATTTTGTTGTAGATCTTACTAATATTATAAACGCGAAAGTTTGTATGTATGTAAGTAAGTATATGTATATGTGAGTTTGTTACTCTTTCACGCAAAAACTACTGAACCGATTGCGATGAAACTTGGAATATAGGTAGCTGGATACCGGGAATAACACATAGGCTACTTCTTATCCCGATATTCCCGCGGGAACGGGACTTATGCAGGTGAAACCGCGGGGCGCTGCTAGTTGTAAATAAAAATGTCGAAAGGTGTTGAAGCTTTAGCAAATTTTAGGCAAAAAAATTTTTTTTTTCTAAATTATCCTAAGAGTTTGAAACAATAAGCAGTTTTTGTCTTAAGACTACACCAAAACGTAGATTTCTTATCGGTTGTGAACCGATTATGGCCATTAGGAAATTAGCCAGTGTCATGTATTCTAATTTATTATGCAAGTTATTTGCATCGAAACAGTCAAGTCGTCATAGTTAAAGTCAAGTCTAGGGAATCATTTGTAAACACGGCGGCCATTTACAAACAGTCTTCACGGAGCCTTGGAGACAACACTAAGTCAATGTTTTGCACCGATTTTCACTTTCATTCCACTTGTACACCTTCACGAAACTAAATTGATTAATATGCCCCCGAAATTAAACAATTTGCACGCATATGAACTAGGTTTCACTAAAATGAAAATTTAGCACCACATCTCCTCAAGGAGTTCCCGCCAAGACTCCAAACGTAGATAACAATGTCATTCACAAACGCTACAAACGAAAAAAGTATTCTAAAACATAGCGTCAGAAAATATTTAACAATTTTTGATGAATCGGACAGGGATTTTCAGTCTCATCATCATCACCATTAGCCTGTTGAAGTCAACTGCTGGAAATATGCCTCTCCAATAGCACGCCACCTAGATCTATTTTCGGCTTCTCGTATCCAGATTTTCAGTGTAGCTCGTTTAAACCCCTTAAGGGGCCGTAGTAGGCCAGAACTGATGATTGTAGGATGAATTACTACAAAAGTTATTTAAAATCAAAGTTTTTGAAACCATATTTATTAAAGTCGAGGATATTAACTAACACGTGAATGTCGTGAAAACACGATTCCTGAAAATTTTCTCGATAGGAAAAAAATCCAAACTTCCCTCTAAATTGTACAAATAAGTGATATTACTCAGTCAATATTGTACGAAAACTAATAAAACTTTGTATAAGAACTGAACTTAGCTCAATACAGGCAGTGAATGTTTTGAATTTCAAGAATAACATTTAGTTATCTTGAAACTAGCAATTGTTTGATTTTACGCAATAATATTTTGCATAGTCGCATCTTACGTCCTTCACTTACACATCTGAAATTCGCTAGCTTTATCCCTCTGTAAAAAATGGCCCCCTTTTTACAATGATTCCCTCGATTTGACTTTAACTATGACGACTTGACTGTTTCGTTCAATGCAAATAACTTGCAAATATTGATAATACTTGACACTGGCAAACGTCCGAATGGAAAAGCCATTTTAAAGAAGAAGAAGATTTGCAGTGTAGCTCGTTTAAACCCCTTAAGACAAAAATGCAGTTTGAGGACCTTTAGTAGTGCAAGGTCCTATTATCATTATCATTCATTATCATTATCATTTATTTATTGCTTCATGACAGTTAACTTAATGACTAGGTCTTAAAATTAGGTATAACGTCATGAACCCGGTAGGGCACTGCAACAATTTTGTACAATTAGGTAATTTTAATTTCTATTTATAATAAAATCTATTCTTATTATATGAATGGTCTTCGAAGAAGTTTTCTAAATTGTAGTATGCTTTGTTTTTAAGGTATGTATATAACAATGTTTTAAATTTATTTATTCTCAGTAACCTACTCTTCGGTTCGTGAAGTCGGTTATTAATTCTCCAAAACAAAACTTCAAATGACAGACGTGGGATTTAGCCCCGTCGTGGTTTACCAATTAGGTGTGCCGATGAATAATGCCTGCCTATCTATGAGTAATAATCATACTAAACCACAGTTAAACAGTAGGAAATTCAAGGATCTCACACTTTGTAACCGTTTGGAAAATCCTACGATATTTTTCTCGTAATTTTCAACCAAGATGTGGTTTTCAGAAAACAGTGTATCAGATAGATGATGTGTTTTAAACAAATATGTGTATTTGCCGTGCACAAGTCAATTTACTTCCGGTTGACTGGAAATTGAGTAAAAAAATGATATTGTGCCTATTCGGGCAGCGCACGACTTCTTTATGACCTGAGGCCCTAGTCAACATTCTTATCGAATAACGAAAACGCAAATCGTCAGATTTTTTTGTATGAAATTGACATAAGCTCGCGAAAAATCAAGCGTGACCTTATGTCAATTTCGTTATTCGGTAAGAATGTTGGCTAGAGCCGCTGCGGACCTAGCCAACATTCTCAACTCTGAGAAACAGCTGATTTTCAAGTAAACTTTAAACTTAAAATTTTCGAAAACTACTTTGCATTTCCAAAAGTTGTAGAACAAAAGTTGTTCGCCTAGACGTCTAGAACAACCTCCTTTCGGCTTAAAAGGGCTTCCCCGTTACACCTTGTATACCTACCAATAAACTCTTACCTTATGTTATTGCACGGTCGATCCTTCCAATGAGGTAAATGATCCATCCCATTGATTTTGTCCAAATATCCGAACCTATCCATCGCAGTCTGTCCGGTGTAAATTGTAGAGACCTCATCTAGAGTTCCGTTTCTCTGGAAACAAAAGAGTTGTTAAACCAGCGTCGGTGGACGAATTGGTATGTCGCTACTCCCGGATTGGGTTGAAATATAAATAAATAAATAATAATAAATAAATCCTGTGACGAACACACAGCGCCACCTACCCCGTGGTAAGCTGCTAAGCTTGTGTTACGGTGACTAGACAACGGATATACTACTTCTACAATTTGTAACAGGTAAGTCCTTTTAATCCGAAGGGGGTAGTTCTAGACGTCTAGGAGAACAACTTTTGTTCTAAGACTTTTAAAAATTCAAATTTTTTTTTGAAAATTTTGAGATTATGTTTCACTGAAAAAACAGCTGATTTTGAAAATAAAGGTAATTGAAGTTTTGATTGTAAACCATCAAACTAAATAAAATGACAACTTAAGGTCAATGAACTCGAACTCTCAGAAACAGCTGATTTTCAAGTAAACTTTACACCAAAATTTTTCGAAAAGTACTTCGAATTTCTAAAAGTCGTAGAACAAAAGTTGTTCGCCAAGACGTCTAGAACAACCCCCTTTCGGATTAAAAGGACTTGCCCGTTACACCTTGTATTTATTTTTCTTTTGTAAATACATACATAGTATACATAGAAATACACCCAGACCAGATACAAATATTTATTTTTAAAAGAGTTGTTAAACCAGCGTCGGTGGACGAATTGGTATGTCGCTGGATTGGGTTGAGATGCGATGCTGGTTCGAATCCCGGTCGACGTCGGCCGTGCGCTATGTTTTTGTGAATGTAGATATTTCGTTAAAAAAGTTCTATGAACTACCAGTGCAGGCAGGCAGTACATTTTTTTTTTTTTTTTTTTTTTTTTTTAATTTTTTGTTTTTTAATAGTTAATAGGTAAACGCTTGACCACTATCTCACCTAACGGTTTCTTGATGACTATGAATTTTTAAAAAGACGATATGGATTATTATTATTATTTCTTATCGGTTGTGAACCGATTATGGCCATTTGGAAATCAGCCAGAGTCAAGTATTATTAATATATATACGCACAAGTTATTTGCATCGAAACAGTCAAGTCGTCATAGTTAAAGTCAAGTCTAAGGAATCATTTGTAAACACGGCGGCCATTTACAAAGATTTTTCACGGAGCTTTGGAGACAACACTAAAGTCCATGTTTTCCACCGATTTTCACTTTCATTCCACTTGTGCACTTTCACGAAACTAAATTGATTAATATGCCTCCGAAATTAAACAATTTGCACGCACAATACGAACTAGGTTTCACAAAAATGAAAATTTAGCAACACATCTCCTCAACGAGTTCCCGCCAAAACTCCGACGACATGGATGACATGACACTTGGCTGACAGTTTTTTTTTTCGTAGAATTAAAGTCATATAGCCCTGCACAATTTACGCGGGCAAAACACACCTAGTGTCTACTTATAACTTTATAACAGTAAATAATACTTACTGCCAGTAAAAGTCCCATCAGACTATTGGGCCTCTTTCCTTTGGGGTAGAAAATGTGGGCCAGAGATACCAGGGGGTCGTTGTATCTGAAATTTATGAAACAATAATTAGACCCATTATTGGAAACTTCACAGGACACCGAGGGGCGGGAGGGGGTGATGAAAGAGGGAAGAAGGGATATGAGCGGGAGGTACGGTTCCTCCCACGAACCATACATACAAAGAGGACATGCCTTTATCAGGTAGGCCTCTTGACACTCTAAGACGTAAGGGCCTCTTACTAAACTAGAGTTTGGGGTAGTTAAACTAAAAAAAAAAAGAGAAAAATAGATAGAAAAAAAAAATAAAAATAAAATACTGTTTTTCTGTAGATGAAAAATAAAAAAGTGAACAGATGTTGTTAAAGCTCACACCCAACCGCAATTTATCACGCGTTGTTTCATAGAGTCATCTGATTACAACATCTCTACTCTATTGTTCTGTGGGTTTTCCTACGCTACTTCGAAACACTATTCATCGAAACACCTTTCCTCGAAGACGATTGACCGATAGATTACATTGCCGAATAGTTGTTTCCCCGTGGGACATCACTTATAAACCGAAAAAACTTACACTCTCCTACACGGATCCCTTTCCTTTTAATACTAGAGTATTCAGTTTTCTCAAGTATGCGGTTCAAAAAGTTGATTTAGATGCCCACACCCCGAAAATATATCATCTACCATACTTCGCTGGGTTTCCATCGGCGCTGACAGTTTTCCTGTTCTTCATCCGGCAAAGGTCCTTGAGCACTGAAGTATTTCATTAAACTGAAGTAAGTAAATAAAAAGAAGGTTGCGTGTTTGAAAATGACATTTGCTACGTAAAACGAGCCTACGATACTGCGAGCTTCGGTCAAACAATTTTCGGTGAAACGAACCATAGGGGAAATGAACAATCGGGGACACAACTATTCGGTGAAATAGTCTATCGGTCAATCGTCTTCGGCGAAAGGTGTTTCGATGGATAGTGTTTCGAAGTAGCGTAAGGAACCTGCTCTATGGTGCCTCCTGAGATGAGAAGTGCCACGAGTATGAGAAGGTCACTAACCCAAACACGAGTTCTTCAGCAGTAACATGTACAAATGGTTTGGCCCTCTCCCTGTACGTCATCGACAGTCCAGACGCCAAGATATTGAACAGCCAGCCCGCCAGGTTCGGGGAAAATGAGGTAACAGTCTGAAACAAAATCATTATGTTATTATATCCTTTATATTACACTAGCTTCACCCGCGTAAGTCCCGTTCCCGCTGGAATATCGGGATAAAAAGTAGCTTATGTGTTATTCCAGGTCTCCACCTATCTATATTCCAAGTTTCATCGCAATCGGTTCAGTAGTTTTTGCGTGAAGGAGTAACAAACTCACATACAAACTTTCGCGTTTAAAGTATTAGTAACATAGGATAAGAAGTACCTCAGATAAGATAAGAAGTAAGATGTTCAGAAACCGGGTATTAAACAATTTTAGATGAGTAAATGAAATAAAAAATAACAAAAAAGATTTCTTCCAAGCAACCTTAGGATGCAGATGAACTGTTACAATTAGAGGTTGAAGTTGAACTCACCAGTAAAGGAATATTCGGTACTACCAACTTGAGATTCTTATCCACAGACATTTCCGGTACGAATCTTAATATTTTATTATGTTGGTATGTTACAGTGTCATTGTCGTGGAACTTTATGTTCACTTTCTCCATGTCCTCTCTGTAAAAGAAAAAAAATAAAGAAAAAATTAGTTGTAGAAAGAAAGCGGGCATTATTATTATCCATATAATCATTACATTCTCGCATTATTTAAAAACTAGCTGGGCCCCGCTGTTTCACCCGCGTAAGTCCCGTTCCCGCAGGAATATCGGGATAAAAAGTAGTCTATGTGTTATTCTCGGTATCCAGCCACCTATGTTCTAAGTTTCATACAAATCCGTTCAGATAAATAATAAATAAATAAATATTGCAAGACATTACACACATCGCAATCTAGCCCCAAACTAAGCACTAGGCTTGTACTATGGGTACTAGACAACGGATACACTACATCGTATACTTTTTTTTCTTTGTAAATACATCTTACTAATATTATAAACGCGAAAGTATGTATGTATCTATGTGAGGTTGTTACTCTTTCACACAAAATCTACTGAACCGATTGCGATGAAACTTGGAATATAGGTAGCTGGGGACCTGGATTAACACATAGGCTACTTTTTATCCCGATATTGCCGCGGGAACGGGACTTACGCGGGTAAAACCGCGGAGCGGAGCTAGTACATATGATATATAGAAAGACACAGACCAGACACAAATATTTATTTTTAAGCTTAAATATTTGCACCCGGCGGGAATCGAACCAGCAACCTTTCGCATTGAAGGCGGGAATTCTCACGACGCGCTACAAACGTCTTCATGTGTATATGTACGTATATGTAAACCGTACATAAGAGAGCTTGTATGTACGAACATTAATCAGGGGCATATAAGGCCGTATTACATAGCAAAGTTGACGCGATGATTTCTTCATTGTAAACAGACTGTACTGTCGCGGGCGCAAGTGTTTGAATATCGCAGCGTGTTCGAACGATGACCATTTAAGCCGAAAGTGTGTTGTTCTAGACGTCTAGGCGAACAAGTTTTGTTCTACAACTTTTGAAAATTCGAAGTAGTTTTCGAAAATTTTAAGTTTAAAGTTTAGGTACTTGAAAATCAGCTGTTTCTTAGAGTTGAGGTCATTGACCTTATGGTGTCCTTTTCATTAGTTTGATGGTTTACGATCAAAACTTCAATTACCTTTATTTTCAAAAGCAGCTGTTTTTTCAGTGAAACATAATCTCAAAATTTTCAAAAGTTCTTTCATTCAATTTGGACAATACAATCAAAACTTTAATTAAGGACCTTTATTTTTAAAAACAGCTATTTGTTTAGTGAAATATTAACTCAAAAAATTCGAAAAAAGTTCAGAAACTAGAAAAAACAAAGTCAAAAGTCTCTGAGAGCATTCGTTAGGTCAAGTTAGAGGCCTTAGGGCGACCTGACAACTCTAACTCTAGGTGAGACACACCACTATACAGTTGTTATCTCTGATATCAGTCGTTAGGTCAAGTTAGAGGCCTTAGGGCGACCTGACAACTCTAACTCTAGGTGAGACACACCACTATACAGTTGTTATCTCTGATAGCAGTCGTTAGGTTAAGTTAGAGGCCTTAGGGCGACCTGACAACTCTAACTCTAGGTGAGACACACCACTATACAGTTGTTATCTCTGATATCAGTCGTTAGGTCAAGTTAGAGGCCTTAGGGCGACCTGACAACTCTAACTCTAGGTGAGACACACCACTATACAGTTGTTATCTCTGATAGCAGTCGTTAGGTCAAGTTAGAGGCCTTAGGGCGACCTGACAACTCTAACACTAGGTGAGACACACCACTACATTAAAAGATAAACAAGATTATAGTACATAGCTCTGCCCCGCGGTTTCACCCGCATTAATTCCTATCCCGTAACGTATGTGACGCGTCACGTATGTCATACCAAGCGTTGCTTAACCCGTATGATTATTGAAAGTACCCTATATCTTTTTTCAACCACTAAACTATCCCTGTACCAAATTTCCTTCAAATCGGTTAAACCAAAACAAAACACCAAAGTAGCCTATAATTACCTTCCTCGATAAATGGACTATCAAACACAAAAAAACAACTCAAATCGGACCAGCAGTTCCCGAGATTAGTGCTTTCAAATACACATACAAACTCTTCAGCTTTGTAATATTAATAAAGATAGGTAGTTAGCAGTAAACAGCATAAGTTTTAACACTTTCGCGCTCACGTGTACTCCGTTTGTGTCTACAAATTTCGTGGTAACATAAAAAACCGTAGTTTCGAAATTTTACTAATGTGGATATACGAATTAGTGTGTATACAGTTGTACAGGGTTATTGGATGTTAAATTGTTAACACAGATTTCTTAGACATTTTTTTTAACGATCGCCTTAAAAAAAAAAGCTTTCTTATGCATTACGGATAAAAAAAAGTTCTAATAAAAACTACAAGACAAAGAATAAATAATTTCATTTGTAATTTTTGGAATAAATAACAATTGTCCATTTATTTGTGGTTAAAATATATTAACTACACCAAACTTCTGTTCTGCGGTCCTAGCCAACATTCTTATCGAAAAACGAAATCGCCAATCGACAGATTTTTTGTATAAAATTGACATAAGGTCACGCTTGATTTTTCGCGAGCTTATGTCAATTTCATACAAAAAAATCTGTCGATTAGCGATTTCGTTATTCGATTAGAATGTTGGCTAGGGCCGCTGTTCACCTAATTTCGTTGACGATAATTCCTCTTGTGGCTATAATTTTACAGAAGTAGCCGCCTGAGTGTTAAGTTAAATTTTAACTGTGTGTTTCCGCAATTAGCCCTACTATTGGGCCTTTGTGAGTGGATTTAAGCCGTGGGTTTCCTCACGATGTTTTCCTTCACCGTAAGAGCCATGTTAATAGCGCACCGCCTGAGTGATTCCTCAAATTAAATACCAGTAACTCTGTATACGACATTGCAGAATTGGTTCCCGTATTTTGGTAAAGTCAGGGTTAATTTCGGAAATTGGATTGTTTGGTCTGTCTGTGGTTGAAATTGGATTTTTGAGAAACACGTCATTAATAAATACAAATTTCATCGTATTCGGTTCAGTAGAATTTGAGTAAAGTACGAATGAAGTATGTTTGTTTACTCCTTTACGCAAAAACTACTGAACCGATTGCGATGATTTTTTTAATGTAGATAGCTCGAAATTAGTATTAAGACCTAGGCTACTTTTTATCCCGATAGTTACTTTTTATGTTCTATTGTGTATTTTTTGCTGTGTGCTTGTCCTAATAAATATATTTTTCTATTCTACTCGTATATTCTATAACTCACCTGTAATCAATTTTGGTTAAATTATTTTTTATTTAAGTAACTCCTACTTATGTTGTTTTATTGTGTATTTTTGCTGTGTGCTTGTCCTAATAAATAATTTCTATTCTATTCTATTATTTATTTATTAAAAAAAAATATAGATAAAAAAAAATATATATGTACCTATATTATAAAATATATTTTTTTAAAATAAAATTTAATTTTTTAAATTTATTTTCTATAGCTCACCTGTAAACGAAAGGGCCCACTTCCACGAGCTTCGGTTTTTCTCCGTTTTCTATAAAGCCCTGGGGGTTTGTAACGTTGAATATATACACTTTGGTGAGTCTTACGACGCCAGGCTTCTGCCAGTAACTGTAGCTTATGGAGCCGTTCCATAGTTTTAATTCCTGGAATAAAACAGCAAATTCATTCCGGGTAACTTTGGACCACATATTACAAGATGTAACGGGTAAGCCCTTTTAAGCCGAAAGGGGTTGTTCTAGACGTCTAGGCGAACAACTTTTGTTCTACGACTTTTGGAAATTCGAAGTACTTTTCGAAAATTTAAGGTGTAAAGTTTACTTGACGATCAGCTGTTTCTTAGAGTTCGAGGTCGTTAGCCTTATATTGTCCTTTCGTTCAGTTTTGTCTACTGCAATCAAACCTTTAATTACCTTTATTTTCAAAAGCAGCTGTTTTTTTAGTGAAAAAGCACCTCAAAATTTTCAAAAAAAAGTTCAAATTTTCAAAAGTTGTTAAAATCACCGAAAAACTACTGAACCGATTGCACTGAAAATTGGTATGCAGATAGCTAGAAATCTAGATTAACACATAGACTACTTGTCTGCCCTACCATGCTGTCTTATAAGTCGTTGGAACGTCGCCGCGTTGTCGTTCAGCTAAAAAATAAATAATTAAAAAACAAATCAAATAATTAAGAAAAGAACTACTTAAAAAAAAAGATTTTTTAATTATCTGTGGTTTTAAAAAATAGTCGAGGTATTTTGTATTTAAAATTTCCTTAATTATTTGAACGACAAAAGTAGGTACGACGAAGCAAAGACAAGCAAACGATCATGGAAGCGCGAATTGCATACCTCATGTAAAGGCTGGATAAAATGTTTCTCAAATATTTAATTTATTATAAGATCATTGTAAACCTTTATTCGCAATAAATGATTTGATTGATTGATTGATTGATAATTATCCCATATAGTACCTACCTACGGTAAAATAATTTATATTAAAAGGAAACTTACCCTAAATATAATATAGTCCAACCAGGGCACGAATGATAGTATAATACCTAATACCACTGTACATATACTAAACATTATCACCGCCAATCGACCTGGAACAAACAGACAAAATATATTTTAATTATGGGTAAAATAGTGCTCAATAAATAACCCCCTTACTTATAAACTTATGCCCCCTTACTTATGTCTTTTTCCTTGTGGAAAAGTTATGTGCGTTAATAACATCGCTCATATGGTGAAGGAAAACATCGTGAGGAAACCCACGGCTTAGTTAGCTCCAGACGTATTGATCAGTTCTTTCCTCTGGGCATGGCTGACTAGGCTGGGAGGGTGGTATAGGTGCTGGGCAAGCCCACTCCACCTAACAACGTCCCGGGCAAACAGCACCATAAAAATAGCATGGAATAAAAGTTGCGTGCGCTGTAAAAAATCATCTAACATTAGATGAAAAAGGCTACTTATTATTACTTATAAACGCTAAAAAGATCAGCGTTTTTCCTCAGAGCTCAGACCTAGGGGGTAGAGGTACATTAATGAAATTTTAAAGGAATTCCTAAAACAGAAGATATGGATTATTCAACTGATTTACGTGATCTAAAGCCACGGTGTTAGTATTTTCATTTATTTTCCGCTAAATTAAAAGATATTGTATTTTAAAGTTTCACTGTCAGGAGCACCAAACCTAAAAATGGCGGCTCAATCTCTCCTAACTTAGGAGAATAGTGTAGTGCTCCCAACTGTGAAACTTTAACATACAATATAATTGACCGAACGAGCGAAGCGAGTGAGGTCCAGTGTAGACAGGCCTGGCGCTTGTATCTTTGTATGTTTGTTCGACGATAATTTGAGTATCGTAGCTCCGATCTTTATGAATTATGGTATGCGCGTAGTTTAGGTCAATAAAATTTATGAGTTCGAAGATGAGCCGGATCGGTAAAGGGGTTGGGGAGATAAGGGGGTCGTGAGGTCTCAGTTCGGGGCGAACTTCTAGTTGAGCGAACGAGCGAAGCGAGTGAGGTCCAGTTTAGACGGGCCTGGCGCTTGTATCTTTGTATGTTTGATCGACGATAACTTGAGTATCGGTGCTCCGATCATCATGAATTTTGGTATGCGCGTAGTTTAGGTCAATAGAATTTATGAGTTCGAAGATGAGCCGGATCGGTAGGGGGGTTGGGGAGATAGGGGGTCGTGAGGTCTCAGTTCGGTACGAACTCCTAGTTGACCGAACGAGCGAAGAGTCCTGAATGAGGCGTGGGATTCAAGCGCGCAAGATAAAGACAGGCTTTATTACCGAGGTGAATACTTTACACATCTACTGCGAGACAACAAATTTTTTTACAAAACTAAGCATTTAAGTAACAACAACCCAATATATTAATGCAACGTGTATGAAATATATTTACAGCTCTATATTAATTAAATTTAACTCAAAATGACGAAAACAAACATCGGCCCCAGCCGATGAAAAAAAAACTTGAGGCTTTATATTAACTAAAACTTTTTGCCTTACCCTTCCGTCGAGATAAAAATAGACGAAAAATAGCCCAGTTATTAGTTTTTTATGTGTTGTGTCTAGGTGGCCAGTTCGAAATGGCCGTATGCTACCAGAACCTTAGTTCCAAATTTAAATTACTACACCTAGGTGTATAATGAGCACTTTATGCACCTAGGGAATAAAGACTCGATTAACGATTAAAAGAATTGACCTTTTTGGTTAAATAAAGTAACTTTACACACCTACTGCTCTATAAAGCTCTACAAGTAAAGCGAGTCTTTATTCCCTAGGTGCATAAAGTGCTCATTAGGCACCTAGGGCATAAAGGCAATTCAAATTTGGAACTAAGGTTCTGGTAGCATACGGCCATTTCGAACTGGCCACCTAGACATAACACATTAAAAAAATAAAAACTGGGCTATTTTTCTTCTTTATTTCTACTTCTTCGACGGAAGGATAAGGCAAAAAGTTTTGGTTAGTATAAAGCCCCAACTTTTTTTTTTCATCGGCTGAGGCCGATGTTTGGTTTTGTCATTGTGATGTAACATTGTTAAATTTAATTAATATAGAGCTGTAAATATATTTCATGCACATTGCATTAATCGATTGTTTTGTTGTTAGTTAAATGCTTATTTTTGGAGCTCTTTTATTGTCTCGCAGTAGATGTGTAAAGTAAATTATTCACCTCGGTACTAAAGCCTGTCTTTATCTTGGGCGCTTGAATCCCACGCTTCACTCAGGACTCTAGGTAAATAACTCCTGAGCGAAGCGAAGGAGTTTTTAACACCCTCGCTACGCTCGAGAGTTAACTCTCTAGAGTCCTTCGTCCGCTTTGGATTCAATATGACGCCCGCTATATAAGACAGGGCTTTAGTACCTCGGTGCATAAACCACTATTGTAGAGCAGTAGGTGTGTAAATATATTAACTGGAACCAATTAAATTACCTACAGAGCAATGTAAATATTTCTAAGAGATATCGGTCAATGTTGCAGTTCAAACGACACCCACTAACCTGATAATTGGAAACAATTATAAAAGTAGGTACAATAGGTACTTGGAAACTGGACGACCTCTGTGGCTTATTGGCCCAATCCTGCGACGAAGGTGAAGGTTCGATTCCCGTCATCGAATAGATTGTGACGCTTTGTAAAGTGTTTCTTCGACCTCGAAAATTAGTCTTTTTTTCACAATGCTTTCCTAAATTCTACACTAGTTGAAGAGACGTGTTGCTAGAATATACATTTTTGTGAAACCTAGTTCAAATGCGTGTAAATTATTTAATTTCGGGGGCATATTAATCAATTTATTTCCGTGAAGGTGTAGGTACATGTGTAATGAAAGTGAAAATCGGTGCAAAACATGGACTTTAGAATTGTCTTCAAAGCTCCGTGAACAGTCATTGTAAAGCCATGATGCCAGGAAGTCATTGTTGATGCACCATTTGTGGCTCAAGAATTACTTCCTCGACTTGACTTAAATACATTATGACGACTGCAAATAACATCACTGGCTAAGCTAAACGGCTACAATCAGTTAACAACCGATACGAAATCAAAGAAGATCGGCGTTTTTCCTTAGAGCTCAGACCTAGGGAATAGAGGTACATTAATGAAATTTTAAAGGCATTCCTAAAACATAAGATATGGATTATTCAACTGATTTACGTGATCTAAAGCCACGGTGTTAGTATTTTCGTTTATTTTCCGCTAAATTAAAAGATATTGTATTTTAAAGTTTCACAGTTAAGAGCTCCAAACCTAAAAAATGGCGGCTCAATCTCTCCTAACTCAGGAGAATAGTGTAGTGCTCCTAACTGTGAAAGGAATCTTCTTCTTCTTCTTTAAAATGGCTTTTCCATTCGGATTTTTGCCAGTGTCAAGTATTATTAATATTTGCAAGTTATTTGCATTGAACGAAACAGTCAAGTCGTCATAGTTAAAGTCAAGTCGAGGGAATCATTGTAAAAAGGGGGCCATTTTTTACAATAAATAAATAAATAAATAAATAAATCCTGTGACGAACACACAGCGCCATCTAGCCCCATAGTAAGCTGCTAAGCTTGTGTTACGGTGACTAGACAACGGATATACTACTTATATTTATTTTTCTTTTGTAAATACATACATATTATACATAGAAATACGCCCAGAACAATGTTTGTTCACGGAGCTTTGGAGACAACACTAAGCTAAAGTCCATGTTTTGCACCGATTTTCACTTTTATTTACACTTGTACACCTTCACGAAACTAAATTGATTAATATGCCCCAAAATTAAACAATTTACACGCATTTGAACTAAGTATCACAAAAATGAAAATTTAGCAACACATCTCCTCAACGCATTCCCGCCACAACTCCAAACGTAAATCGTGAAAGGAATCGTAGCTTTTTAATCCTCATAGAGTTACATGACCATTTCTATCAATTTAATCACCTCGTCATTCGCAATAGTCCATAAAAAAATCATAATGTCTTACATATAAATACTTATGTTGTTTTCCCCAGTATTATGGAATAACCGCAGATTTAATCGCCTTAGGCATTAAATCGCATGTAACGCTGAGATAGTGATGAGGTAAAGACACCGAAACCCGAAAACTGAGGCCGAAAACTGCATCTTGTTTTAAAACCTATCATCATCATTAGCCTGTTGCAGTCCACTGGATCTAGACCTCTCCAATTGCTCGTCACCTAGATCTATTTTCGGCTTCTCGCATCCAGTTTGTGCCAGCCGTCTTGCGCAAATCGTCGCTCCAACGTGCCTGAGGACGTCCTACGTTTTAAAATATATATTATGAATAAATTATTTGATTTGATTTGATTTATTATTTACGTTGGCTGCTTCAAAAAGTTGCTGGTTCGATTCCCCCCTGGTGCAATTATTTATGCATAAAATAAATATTTTCTTCTAGTCTGGGTGTTTTCTAATATTAATTATGTTATGTTTACAAAAAATATATAATTACTAGTACACAAGTACCCATAGTACAAGCCTAGTGCTTAGTTAGAGACTAGATTACGAGACTAGATATAAATATATTGCATTAGGTACATTGCACACAGCGCAATCTAGCCCCAAACTAAGAACTATGGGTACTAGACAACGGATATACTACATATTATACTTTTTTGTAAATACATACATATTACACATAGAAAGATAAGATTGCGGTGTGTGTAATGCGTTGCATTTTTTTTTTAATTATAAAGTCCGAAACGAAACCGAAAACCGAAACGACACATTGTCACATCACTAGTCAAAGTAGTCAAGTACCAGACCAAGTTAATTGCTTGACCCTTTGCGACATGTGGAGGCATATTTGCAAACAATTAGTTCTAAAGTATCAATGGCATGTGACTCGACTGCACGTGATTAGTTTCTATGGAAACGTGGTTATACGTCGATTATTTTATTTAATAGTTTTATTGCTTCTTAGTAAGTATTAGAGGGTTAATTTTATCTAAGGTTTTCGCCATTTTGTTAAAAAAAAAAACAAAATATTATACCGGGTCTTAACTAACTAGCTGGGCCCCGCGGTTTAACACACGCGGAAGTGAAAATGCGTTATCACGGGCGCGGGCGGCCGAGCGGTTCTCGAGCGGTAGCACTTTTTCGCTCATTACTCGGGTACTACTAATTGGATTTCGATGCAAAGTATACCACGACCTTCCTCGAAAATAGAACTATCCAATATTGAACACCTGATTTCAATCGATTTAGTAGTTTTTGAATTGTATAAGGAACAGACAGATAAACAGAGAAACAGACAGACAGACATGCATTTAAAAAAATATATTTATTTTTGTTCTACTACTTTTCCTAAGTCCTCTTGAACACTTTTTTAAATTTACTTTCAAGTACAGACTTTTTGTCTTCTCTTCCTTAATTTTAAGTAATAGAAATAGATAGATATAGAAGATATAAGTATAAAAGAAAATAAATGTCATTGTTTTTAAACGACTGAGCTTTTGCCAATTTTACAGTTGGCTTTTTCTAGGTTAAGCCACTTGTAAAGTTGGCGAAAGCCAATTTCTATGGTTCAGTCATCTTGGGCCAGTCACATTTTCCGGACTTGGGTCCTTCAGTGTGAACCCTTTCTATGTGAGTGTTGGCTGGGATGGCATTCCAGCCAAACCAGTTTTTCCATGGTTAAGCTGGGTTAAGCCAAGAATTGTAAACCTTGTCAAATCTATACAAAAGATATTTGTGCCAGTGTAGACGGGCCTGGCGCTTGTATCTTTGTATGTTTGTTCGACGATAACTTGAGTATCGTAGCTCCGAACTTTATGAATGTTGGTATGCGCGTAGTTTAGGTCAATAGAATTAATGAGCTCGAAGATGAACCGGATCGGTAGGGGGGTTGGAGAGATAGGGGGTCGTGAGGTCTCAGTCCGGGGCGAACTATAGTTATTCTGATTTGAAAATATAGACTGGAGGATGGGGGGCGCGGATTTTTTGTTAAGGTCGAAAGGGGGCCTCAAATAAGTTTGGGAACCCCTGTTCTAGCTAGACCAACACCGCTCTTGCATTATCTATATTATTTTTTATATTGACACAGTAAAATAACAACTCGTACACATTAAGTACATCAGTAAGACAGCTCCGACACCATAAGAAAGTAACATCAGAAGTGAAAGTTTAAAATGAAAGGTAAAGGCCATCTGACCTTTATTACATGATTGTTTTTTTGGACTTTTTGCTCAAGTTCATTGACTCTGTAACGATTGAAGAAAGCTTCGTCATTAACTAGCCGACCTGGCGCCACTTCGTATCGCTATAACGAACGGTGGAAACAAGAGCCTTTTACTATAACTCTATAGTACGTAGACTTGATGCAAATAACTTGCATTACATCAGAGATATGTAAAAACTTCTAGATACGTAATAGGGCAAATTTCTTGGCAACACAAATCTAAGCTAACTAGCCAAATAAGTCATAGTTCCATCCCAGCTCACGTCACGATCGCTTTAGTAATAAAATTATGACATCTCTTTCTTACGTAATGCAAGTAGCATTGAGTCTTATGTTTTAGAAAGAGATAACAATAGTTTCGTTGTACAGCATAGTTTGTGCCGCTTTTCAATGATGATTTGTTCTGCAATGGCGTCTCTATAACTTTAATAGACTCATTGCATTACATATTAATAATACTTGACACTGGCTAATTTCCTAATGGCCATAATTGTTTACAACCGATAAGAAATAAATAAAATAAACCCTTTGCTGATTAAAAAAAACACAAATAATGCGGTTTAAATGAAATTTGTATGTTATCTATATTTATATCTTCTATATCTATTCTATACTTATAATACAGGAAGTAAATTAAAAATAAAAGTGGTCTAGGGGACTTAAGACAAATAGTATAACAAAATTATATAATTTTTAAAATTTATGTCTAGTCTGTTTCTCTGTCTGTTCCTTATACAAGGTTTTCAATATTGGGTAGCTATATTTTCGAGGAAGGTCGTGGTATACTTTGAATCAAAATCCAATTAGTAGAACCCGAGTAATGAACGAAAAAGTGCAACCGCTCGAGAGCCGCTCGGCCGCCCGCGCCCGGGAGAACGCGTTTTTCACTTCCACGGGTGAAACCGCGGGGCGCAGCTAGTAAAATATTAACTTCACTATTTGCGTTTATAACGCACGCATGTTTTATGAGCTGCTTTAAATATCTAAAACCGGTGAATTCAGAGACACTTTACAAGCAAGTGTGTTGAAAAAGTATTAAATTTAGACAAGTCATATTTCTTAAGGATTTAGGTAAATAGGCACCTAGAACATAAACACATAACTTTATTATATACCTAGAGTATTTAGCAACTATGTATGTAATAGTAGTGTATTATTTAATTTTCCTTGTTTCAATAGCGTGGTCGAATGAAAGTACCGAAGTGTGAATTAGTGGTAGATAGCCTGACTTTTGTGCCGAGGGTCGTGGGCTCGAATCTAGGGAATATATTCTATCGTCACAACATCGCCAGAGTTTCGCTTGATTTTCTGGAAAATGACTCAGCAATTGTTGGGAATATTCACTTCAAAAACTTTGAGAAACACTGTTAGTTATAGAATACGTTTCCAGATGGCTTATTCAAGTTATAAAATTATTCTTCTACTTCTTCTTTAATATGGTTTTTCCATTTGGACATTAGCCAGTGTCAAGTATTATTACTATTTGCAAGTTATTTGCATCGAAAGAGTGAAGTCGTCTTAATCAAAGTCAAGTCTAGGGAATCATTGTAAAACGGCGGCCATTTTTTTTACAATGTTTCTTCACGGAGCTTTGGAGACAACGCTAAAGTCCATGTTTTGCACCGATTTTCACTTTCATTTAAAATTTAGCAACACATCTCCTCAACGCGTTCCCGCCAAAACTCCAATATTCAATTCAAGAACTTAGAGAAATTGTTCGCGCCCTTATGCATTTTTGGATGAGGGTAGTAAAACTTATATAGATGCCTGCAAGCCGAGAAGCGGCCAGGGACACGCACTTACGGAAACGATCTCGGCGAGCATAGGCACGCTTATTATCTTTCGCCCCGAACAATCTAATTTCGGATGCAATTGTAGTGCTAAGTACATCTAATTACTAGTGCTTCATAGTGCGAGGTGATACCTAAGTCTAAACTAGAGGACTATTGTGCCAGTGAATAATCCCCGGTACCGGAAGGATAAACGCAACGTGGAGGCAGCTCAGGTTAGTGGGCATTCTGTTGTGTTTTTCTACCAGTTTAAATGTGTAAGGGTGATTTCAGGGGTGCAGTTCCGTTTTCTAGAATCTAATCAATCTTAAACCAACGTGAGTTGGTGGTCCTTCAGATCTAATCAATCTTATAATTTTCTAACAGCGACCTATCGAAGAGTGTGTTACCCCAAATTGTTTGGCCTTCGGAGCCGGATTAAAGGATTGTATCCTTTAAAATCTAGTAGCTTCTTGTTATTTTCTCACAAGCCGTGCTTGAAAACACCCTTGTTGTACTTAGATAAGTACTGAACTCATCTAATTATTCTAACTTCGCTTAAATATTGGTCACGAAAAGTGCTAATTCACGTAATCAAAATGGCGAACAAGCGAGAACAAGATGCAGTGCGTACGTTAAGCAGATGCATCGCTCAAAAACAAATAATATTCAGTAAAATGCAGGAGGTTTACGATTTGTCTAAAAAACTTGAATCTGATTTGACGGTTAAGGATTTGTTTGTTTTACGTGCCTCAGAGATAACGTCACTTCGTAAAAACTATGAAGAGATATGTGTAGAAACTTATACAGCTCAAAGAATAACAGAACCTGATTTGGAATATTCTTCCGATGAGCTAAAAACATTTGATGAATTATATTTTCATGTAAAAATCATTGCGTCTAAGTACCAAACTCCTACAGTCGATCAAAGCGCATCTCATGTGAAGTCCGAGAAACACGCATGTGCGAGCGGGACAGACTATAGGGCGAGGTTGAAACCGCTTGAACTATTTACATTCGATGGTAACATTGAAAATTTTATGACATTCTTTGAAACATTTTGCTCTTTAGTGCATGATCAGATAGACATACCTAAAATAGACAAATACCATTACCTCTTAAGTTGTACAAAAGGTTCTGCGCAAAACATTGTCAAAAGCATGCCAGTCACGGCAAGTAACTATGACGTCGTGTGGGCTGCGCTGGTAGATAAATATCATGACAAAAGAACGCTTGCAGGTAATTACTTGGATAAGATGCTTGATTTCTCTCCTATAAAAACTGAGACTCCCGCCAATTTAAATCAATTTCTTGAAACATTTAATCATTCATATAAGGCAATTGAAAATCTAAATATTGACAAGCTTTCGAGTTTTCTTTTTTGTCATATTGCTTTACGGGCACTAGATTCTAATACTAGAAAGTCATTTGAGCAAAGTATTGACCAAACTGAAATACCTTCTTATGAAAACTTGATTATTCACATACAAAATCAGATAAAGATATTAAATCATTCTCAGTACTACAGTCTTAAGTCGTCTAATGTATCTAATAATACTAATCAGAATAAACTCAACTATTCTAATAACAAAAAATCTAATGAAAATTACCAACGAAAATCTTTTAATAATTTGTCTGAACAAAATTCTAATAAGTTTGTTTGTTTACATTGTAAAAAAAATCATCTGATTTATCGTTGTGATGAGTTTCGAAAAATGACACCAGAACAAAGAGTCATCCGTGTAAATCAATTAAAGCTGTGCAAAAATTGCTTACGTAATACACACGTAACAGCTGACTGTAAGAGTGACGTTACTTGTTTTCTCTGTAACAAATCTCATCATTTACTAGTCCACGTGACCCCGAGTAGTCAGCCAAGTGTCTTACCGGAATCTATCCAATATACTCGAAAAGAAACTCATAACAACTCGTCTATGTTATATAGCGACACTGAAAAGGCAAAGGTAGTTTTGCTAAGCACTGCCATTGTAAACATAACGGATGAATTCGGTAACCAACAGCAATGCCGTGCGTTGATTGATAGTGGAGCACAATCGAATTTTATTACATCAGCTTGTTTACAAAGGCTAGGGTTGTCACATAGGAAATGTCCTCTTAATATTTTTGGTTTATCGGGAAATAACGTCAAAACTCAAGGTATGACGTCATGTACAGTTAGACCGCGCCATTGTGATAGACCTACCTTCGAAATTGATGCAATTATTCTTTCTAAAATAACATCTGATTTACCGACAATCGAAATACCTGAAAGCGTTTCACTAAAATATAAAAACTTAGTACTTGCAGATCCTTATTTTTACAAAAAATCTCCTGTTGATATTATCTTAGCTGGGGACATTTTCCCTCACGTTTTTGATGGCGAAAAGCTAAATTTTGGTTCCACATGGCCCACTGCTCTAAATAGTGTATTTGGCTATATTCTTTGTGGAAAGGTGGAGGTACCGTGTGCTTCCATACAACAATCTAATAATAATGCTGCATTATGCTGCAATATGATATCTTATACAACTCAAAATGAATCCCTCGACATACAACTTAAAGCTTTTTGGGAAATAGAGGAGGCACCGTGTGCCAACCCTATTAGCCCAGAAGACAAAATGGCCGAGGAGATATTTACTAAAAAACATTATCGCACTTCAAGTGGTAGATATGTTTCACCTATTATTTTAAACCCTTACGGTACAGCCCTAGGGGATTCTTATAATATAGCTATGCGTAGGTATTTGTGTTTAGAACGTCGCTTATCAAAGATGCCTTCGTTGAAGGCTGCATATTTTGACTTTATGAATGAATACGAAAGATTGGGTCATATGCGTATTTACACCGGGTCGGAGCCGAGTAAGTACATAATACCTTATCAATGTATTGTGCGCGACTCGACAACTACGCCGGTGCGTGTGGTGTTTGATGGTAGTTGTTCCACGTCAAATGGTACCTCGTTAAATGATATATTACTAACGGGACCGAAATTACACCCAGATATTTTGAAAATTCTTTTGAATTTTAGATTGTACGATGTGTGCTTTTCAGGCGATATTTCTAAGATGTATAGGCAAACCTTAATTGAACCCGAGGAGTGTGCATATCAACATATCTTATTTAGAAAAAATGAATTGGAACCTGTTGGTACTTATGAACTACTTACAAATACCTACGGATTACGCAGTGCACCATTTATTGCCATTCGTACATTACACCAGCTGGCATCTGATGAAAAAGATAAATACCCGCGAGCTGCATCAATCTTATTGAATGGATTCTGGGTTGATGACCTTTTATGGTCTACCCAGAAAGTATCTGAGGCCTGCGAGTTGCGGGACGAACTAATAGCCCTGCTAAAGTTAGGCGGTTTCGATTTACGAAAGTGGAAAAGTAATTCACGCGAATTCCTTCGTGACGTCGATCCCAGTCATGTTGTTGACATGAATCTTACAAATAATACTAGTGACTCATCAACACCATTAAAAGTGTTAGGCTTGCATTTCTCGCCTGTCGATGATTACTTTTACTTTAAATACAATTTTAAAGATGACACGCTTACAAAGAGATCTATTCTAAAATTATTAGCTAGTATCTATGACCCAATTGGCTTTCTATCGCCCTGCATTTTTATAGCTAAATGTATTATGCAGGACGTATGGAAACAAAATCTTGCCTGGGACGAACCGCTCCCGGTTGAATTACGTGATAAATGGGTAACCTATATAGAATCATTATCGTGCATATCGTCTATTCGTATTGAAAGACATTTGCTTATACCACAGTTTCAAAACGTGTACATCGTTGCAATGTGTGACGCGTCAAGTCGGGGGTATGGTGCATGCATATATATACGAAGCGTAGATGCAAGTGGACGTGTTAAGGTCAGACTACTAGCGAGTAAAACCAAAGTTGCGCCGATAAAGCCAACATCTATACCCAGGTTAGAGCTTATGGGTACCGTGTTGTTATCTAAACTTATCTTATTTATAAAACAAAATTTACAAAACCTCAATTACAAACTAATTGCATTAACTGATTCAAGCGTTGTGCTGGCGTGGCTGCAAACGTCACCCTACAAATTAAAAACTTATGTGGCAAGCCGCGTAGCTCAGGTAATTGAAATTATCCCATCTAATTGCTGGTTTCACATACGATCTGAAAATAATATCGCAGACATCTGCTCGCGCGGATTGATGCCCTCTCATTTCGTGGACTCATCTGAGTATTGGCTACGCGGTCCAGATTGGCTACTTGACGATCCCCAAAGGTGGCCGATCAGTACTTTCTACGTAACAAAGGAAATTGACATTCTAGAACTTAAATCTAATATAGATACCTTTTCTTTTACCACACAAAGCGTCGAATCTAATAGCTTTGAACAAAACTTATTACGAATCTCATCATTCCGCACGCTACAGCGAACTATAGCGTGGTGTTTGCGCTTTATATTTAATTGTAAACAAACGAAAGGTACTCGCTGTGTCGGCACACTTACGACTAGCGAACTTAAAAGGTCACATGACACAATTATAAAGTTTTACCAAAATAAATACTTTGCAGTTGAAATTAATCTTATACAACAAAATAAATTGGTATCATCCCTTCGTGAAATATCACCCTTTATCGATACACTTGGCCTCTTAAGGGTGGGGGGTAGGTTATCTCAGTCAAACTTACCTTATGATACTAAATATCCTTTGTTGATACCTAAAAACTGTCATGTGACAAATATTCTTATAGAATTTTATCATAAAAAGTATCTACATGTAGGACCGAGGACCCTACAAGGCATTTTGTGCAAAAACTATTGGATAATCAATGCCCGGGGAAAAATTCGATCAATCTTATCTAAATGTATAACTTGTTTTAAGTGTAGTCCGACTGCAAAGCAGCCGGCCATGGGTCAATTGCCAACCCAGCGATTGATCCCGGGTAAAGTTTTTGACAAAGTTGGTTGTGACATAGGGGGTCCTTTTCTTATAAAGAGCGGTCTGTTGAGAAATGCAAAAATTATTAAATGTTATATGTGTCTATTTATATGTTTTTCAACAAAGGCGGTACATATAGAGGTTCTAACTAGTTTATCTATGGACTGTTTTCTTGCTACTTTAGATAGGTTCGTAGCGCGACGCGGTTTGTGTTCCGTTTTACATTCTGACTGCGGAACTAATTTTGTTGCGGCCGCTAAACATTTAAAGGAAGTTTGTAGGTTCTTTAGCGACAATAACACCTTCATTGCCGACAGTTGTGTCGAAAGAAATATTACTTGGAGTTTCAATGCACCTAGTGCTCCTAACATGGGTGGCCTTTGGGAAGCAGGCATAAAACAAGCTAAGAGGCTTCTGCTTCGAGCCATAGGTGAAAAGGCATTGACGTTTGAAGAGCTTTCAACTGTATTTTGTAAAATTGAAGCGATACTTAATTCGCGACCGCTATGTCCTATGTCTAACAATCCGAATGATAACGAAGTCTTAACTGCTGGACATTTTTTAATTGGTCGAAGCCTATTGTCCGTTCCGGAGTACAGTATCGGAGACGTGCCTGTGAATAGAATGTCAAATTGGCAATATTTACAAAAGGTTTATCAGACGTTCTGGAAACTTTGGTCTCGAGACTATCTCCACACTTTACAACAAAGAGCAAAATGGTTCACTTCTTCATCTAACGTAAAGGTAGATGACCTAGTTTTGATCAAGTCGGAGCTAACGCGACCACTTCAGTGGACTTTGGCCCGAGTAGAGCGACTCTACCCGGGACCAGATAATATTGTGCGTGTCGTATCTCTGAGGACTCGAAATGGTATTCTGAAGCGACCGGTTAACAAAATCTGTCCTTTACCCTATTCTAATTAGACAAATCTTATATCTCTACATTCTTACTTATTTATTCTTAGATTAATCTTATAGTTATCTTATTATCCCAAGACTAATTTAATAGCTATCTTATTTAAACCCTATATCTAATCACTATAGTATAACCTTATTAGTACTTACTAGAGTACTTGCTCTACTTGGTCTTTCGAGACTCTACCTCCTCTACCTGATAGAGCAACTGTAGATTTTACGGGAAATCATCATAATGATTTCGGTGGGGGGTATGTTCGCGCCCTTATGCATTTTTGGATGAGGGTAGTAAAACTTATATAGATGCCTGCAAGCCGAGAAGCGGCCAGGGACACGCACTTACGGAAACGATCTCGGCGAGCATAGGCACGCTTATTATCTTTCGCCCCGAACAATCTAATTTCGGATGCAATTGTAGTGCTAAGTACATCTAATTACTAGTGCTTCATAGTGCGAGGTGATACCTAAGTCTAAACTAGAGGACTATTGTGCCAGTGAATAATCCCCGGTACCGGAAGGATAAACGCAACGTGGAGGCAGCTCAGGTTAGTGGGCATTCTGTTGTGTTTTTCTACCAGTTTAAATGTGTAAGGGTGATTTCAGGGGTGCAGTTCCGTTTTCTAGAATCTAATCAATCTTAAACCAACGTGAGTTGGTGGTCCTTCAGATCTAATCAATCTTATAATTTTCTAACAGCGACCTATCGAAGAGTGTGTTACCCCACAGAAATACTGTTAGTTATAGAATACGTTTCCAGATGGCGTATTCAAGTTATCAAAGAAAATGTTTAAAATGGACCAGCTATGTTCCACAGATAACACATTTTGCACTTCAAACAACTTTTAATACGAATTTTTTTTCATTCCTAAAAGAAGAAATATGGATTATTCAATAGGTTTACGTGATCTAAAGCCACTGTATCAGTATTTTCGTTTTGTTTCCGCTATATTAAAAGATATTGTATGTTAAAGTTTCACAGCTACGAGCACTACACTATTCTCCTAAGTTAGCAACCATTTTTACTTGAGATTGAGCCGACTTTTTTTCGTTTGGAGCTCTTAACTGTGAAACTGTAATCATACAAAATATTTTGATCTAGCGGAAAATAAACGAAAATACTAACACCGTGGCTTTAGATCACGTAAATCAGTTGAATAATCCATATCTTGTGTTTTAGGAATGCCTTTAAAATTTCATTAATGTACCTCTAGTTCCTAGGTCTGAGTTCTAAGGAAAAACGCCGATCTTCTTTGATATCTGTGAAACATAGCTGGTCCATTTTGAACGATCTTCTTTTCAATGTAATGGCAGGCAATATTTAATTTTAAGTTTGACGTTGGGGGAGGGTGAGGGATCGCATAAGAAATGAGGTGATCCGTCAGAAAACCAAAGTCTTCTACATAGCTCACCGGATTGGCACGCTGAAGTGGCAGTGGGCTGGCCATATTAGCCGTAGAACCGACAACCGTTGGGGTAAACGAGTTCTAGAGTGGAGACCGCGTCTCGGCAAACGTAGTGTAGGACGTCCTCAGGCACGTTGGAGCGACGATTTGCGCAAGACGGCTGACACAAACTGGATGCGAGAAGCCGAAAATAGATCTAGGTGACGTGCAATTGGAGAGGCCTATGTCCAGCAGTGGACTGCAACAGGCTGATGATGATGATGATGAAGTTTGACGTTTGTCAAATAAGATTTGACAATTTCGTTGGGAAATACTTGGAAATACTACCTACAGTTTTTCATAAATTTTCGAGTCAAAATAATTTCGATTGCAGTTCAGTAGCATAATTGAGCGTATTGCTAGGAATTGTAATTACAAATAAAATGTTTGGACAATTTCAATTACATTTCTCTGGACAATTTCATGACTATAAATAACTTACAAAAATGTTGTTACAGTTCGAGGTCATTGACCTTATGTTGTCCTTTCATTTAGTTTGGTCTACTACAATCGACACTTTAATTAAATTTATTTTCGATAACAGCTGTGTTTTTTTCCAGTAAAATACAACTTCACAAATTTTCAGAAAAAAAAACTTTTCCTATTTCCAAAAGTCGTAAAACAAAAGTTGTTCGCGTAGACGTCTAGAACAACCCCCTTTCGGCTCAAATGGGAATCCTCGTGACACCTTATATATTTGCGTACATATGTTATGTATATTATCTTAGTTAGGTAAGTAAATAATGTACTAATATTGACAAAGTATTTCGTGTCAAGGAAAGAAGACTGACGTACGGATAGACGGCCTTACTGGTTCCGTATTTGTTTATTGGATATGGATTAGGGTACCTTACGTTAAGTTGTAATAAATACTTACTGTGGCTCGATTCGGTAAGGACATAGCATGCGGAATGCAGGCGACGTGCAGGAGATGTACGTTAATTCGTAGTGGCAACTTAGCGACGACTTGTCACCGGAAAAATAACGAACCGCAAATTTATAAATTTCCTAGGAAAAATTATACCATGTCACGCGATTCCTGTGTAGCTCAGTGGTTAGAGCATTCGCCTGGTTAGCGAAAGGACGCAGGTTCGAATCCTGTCATGGGGATTTTTTGGAAATATATTTCCTTGCTAAAAATATTTCTATGTTCCTAGGAAATTTATAAACTTTCGTATAATTCTAAACGAGACATAAATTGTATTATTTACGACCTCATTTTCGTAAATTCATCAAATTTATAAACTAACGAATATCCATTCGTAAGATTCTAAACGGTTCGACCAATCACAGAACAGCGTTGATTTTACGCTTCTTTAAAAATACGGAAAATACTAGGTTATGGTAGGGCGGAATAATTTCCTACAGAACCCTGTTTAAATTACCGAAGTATTTTTTATCAAACAGGTCAAGTCGGGTTAAAAATAAAGTTTTTGCCGTAATTAAACTAAAATATTTTGTTAATAACAATTGAATGTAGAACCAACACTATTTGACCTCTTATTGCGAACTATTTGATCCGAGATAAGGGTCTAGTTATTATTATGAGGAATATATATATATTATACATAGAAATACAGCCAGACCAAATTCAAATACAAGATGTAACGAGCATGCCCTTTTAAGCCGAAAGGGGGTTGTTCTAGACATCTAGGCGAACAACTTTTGTTCTAAGACTTTTGAAAATTCGAACTTTTTTTTGAAAATTTTGTGGTTATGGTTCACTGAAAAAACAGCTGGTTTTGAAAATAAACGTAATTGTAGTTTCGATTGTTGTCGACTAAACTAAATGAAAGGACAACATAAGGTCAATGAGCTCGAACTCTGAGAAAACGCTGATTTTCAAGTAAACTTTACACTTAAAATTTTCGAAAACTCCTTCGAATTTCCAAAAGTTGTAAAACAAAAGTTGTTCGCCTAGACGTCTAGAACAACCCCCTTTCGGTTTAAAAGGGCTTACCCGTTACACCTTGTATAAACATAAATATTTGCACATGGCAGAAATCGAACCCGAAATCTTGTGGTCTCCATATCGGTCTAATTGACCGAACGAGCGAAGCGAGTGTGGTCCAGTGTAGACGGGCCTGGCGCTTGTATCTTTGTAAATTTGTATCTTTGTTCGACGGTAACTTGAGTATCGTAGCTCCGATCTTCATGAATTTTGGTATGCGCGTAGTTTAGGTCTATAGAATTTATGAGTTCGAAGATGATGATCGGTTGGGGAGATAGGGGATCGTGAGGTCTCACGCAAAAACGGCTGAACGGATTTGGATGAAATTTGGAATGTAGGTAACTGGAGACCTGGAATACCATAAAGGCTACTTTTTATCCCGAAATTCCAGCGGGAACGGGACTAACGCGGGTGAAACCGCGGGGCGCAGTAAGTCAATCATAAAAACCAAATAACATTTGAAATGTAACCAAATATCTAATCTTATGCGCGTGACAGAGCGGAAGGAAGATGCGTCCGTCCGTCTAACTATCACTGTCATTGAACTTCATCGATAATGCAACATTCAAAGGGCGTAAGTCTAAAGAAGACCGTTCAAAATGGACCAGCTATGTTCCACAGATAACACATTTTGCACTTTGACGACCTCTGTGGCGCATCGGGCGAACGCTCGGTTGCTATGCAGAAGGTTGCGGGTTCGATTCCCGCTGGGTGCAAATATTTATACTTAAAAATAAATATTTGTATCTGGTCTGGGTGTATATCTATGTATAATATGTATGTATTTACAAAAGAAAAATAAATATAAGTAGTATTTATCAGTTGTCTAGTCACCGTAACACAAGCTTAGCAGCTTACCATGGGGCTAGATGGCGCTGTGTGTTGGTCACAGAATTTATTTATTATTATTATTTATTTTGCACATCAAACAACTTTTAATACGAAATTGTTTCATTCCTAAAAGAAGATATAAGGATTATTCAATAAGTTTACGTGATGTAAACCACTGTATTAGTATTTTCGTTTTATTTCCGCTAAATAATTAAAAGATATTGTATGTTAAAGTTTCACTAGGCTAGGTTGTTTTTTAAATAATTTTTAGTTTCTATTTTGAAGTCGGTTTTTTAATTTTTAAATTATTTTTTTATTTTACCTACTCTTTAATTTTAGTATACCTACCTACCTAAAAATCAACAATATTGTTACCGTAATTTTAATTATTGAGGAGTTTGCTGCTGAGAAGGTGGTTTTAAGGTGCCCCACCAATCTGTACTTAGTTCTTTAGGGGTCTATTCTTTTTGGTAACATTCCAAAAATGAGTAATTTATTGAATTCTGGGATGCTATCCTGTCCATTATTGCGAAGATACTCATCAGATCCTTACCAAACTTTTATGGGACCACCTCGGAGCTTTCACCTTTCTATTAAAAAAAGAACTATATCAATCGGTCAAGCCATCTTCGTGTAATCGATGAACAATTGAATTGAATACAGCGTTTTAAGCAGCATTCCCGGTCCTCACTTCGAAGACCCTAATCAGATCCTCATCAATTTTTATGGGACCATCTCGGAGCTCTTACCTTTCCATTAAACAAAGAATCATCTCAATCGTTCAAGCCATCTTCGAGTAATCGATAAACAATTGGATTGATTAATGCGTTTTGAGGAGCATTTCCGTTCATCACTCCGAAGACCCTCATCAGATTCACATCAAATTTTTATGGGACCATCTTGGAGCTCCCACCTATCCATTAAAAAAAGAATCATCTTAATCGGTCAAGCCGTCTTCGAGTAATCGGTGAACATACAAAAAAAATATTATACATACAGACGAATTGAGAACCTCCTCCTTTTTTTGAAGTCGGTTAAAAATACAAAAATTTAATAATGTTTGTAAACTTTTCAGATGTTCAATGATGTGTCATTGGCAGAATTTGTGATCACACAAAGTCATTAAACCTTAAAAAAAGATGCGATTGAGGCCCCTTCTTTTGCATAAACTTTTTTTAAGAATTAAAAAGTCGGCCCAAACAAACCAAGTTTTAACTCTTTGATTGTAAAAAAAAAAATCAAAGAGCATCAAAAATTGTTTTCTTTAATAGGATAAGTATTATTACCCTCGTTTCATTTTAAACATCATTCTCACCATGCCATGTTCCATACATTCTTATATTTATAAAAAAACACAACGATAGCGTGGTCTAACTTGCACTGTGGCGCCATCTACTACTTTAGATAAAAAGTAGTGTTTTTAATTCATCGTCATCGGGTGGCGCCGATGCTTCGTTTGTTCCGGCCGGCCTGGAGAATTTTGCACCTACATTATTATAATTATGTTCAGGTAGACAGTTTATTAAATAGGTACCTAATTGTCTGTTATTTTTAATACTGTGTTGCGATATGATGTTTTTATTGATGTTCATAAGAACTTAACTTATACGAAGCATTCCGGACAAATCTCTGTGATTTTTGGTCTGCTTTTATTATATAAAAACTGTAAAAGATGAAAGATAAAATAAATAAAAAAAAACAAAAAATTACAGATGGGAGTTTTTGGCGGGAACGCGTTGAGGAGATGTGTTACCAATTTTCTATTTTCGTGAAACCTAGTATAAATGCGTGTAAATTGTTTAATTTTAGGCGGCATATTAATCAATTTAGTTTCGTGAAGGGGTACAAGTGCAATGAAAGTGAAAATCGGTGCAAAACATGGACTAAAGTCCAATGATTCCCTCGACTTCACTTTAACTATGACGACTTTGACTGTTTCGATGCAAATTACCTACAATTTTTTTAATTCTTATAGGTTGTGAACCGATTATGGCCATTTGAAAATTAGCCAGTGTCAAGTATTATTCATATATACAAGATGTAACGGGTTGTTTATCAAGTTATAAGTTTATAAGTTGTAGATCAAAAGTTGTTCGCCTAGACGTCTAGAACAACCGCCTTTCGGCTTAAAAGGGCTTTTACATCTTGTACCCGTTACATCTTGTATATGCAAGTTACTTGCATCGAAACAATCAAGTCGTCATTGTTAAAGTCAAGTCTAGGGAATCATTTGTAAACACGGCTTTTATTTCAGTTCATGCAATACAAGCTTGTGCTTAGCCGATTTCTAATGTAATTTGATAAATGCTTGGGAAGATTCTTAATAATAAATAAATTCAATTCAATTCAATTCAATTTGAACTAGGTATCACGAAAATGAAAAATTAGCAACACATCTCGTCAACGCGTTCCCGCCAACATTCTTAGGGTAACCTAAGATTATTAGTAAGTACTTATTTATTAAGGTAACCTCTGGAATAATCTTCCACATAACATTCGGTCGAGTCCATCTGTCAATGTCTTCAAAAAAAGAGCAAAGGATCATTATTTGATGGACTTTAGCTTAGTGTTCTCTCCAAAGCTCCGTGAACAAACATTGTAAAAAATGGCCTTCTTTCTACAATGATTCCCTTGACTTGACTTTAACTATGACGACTTGACTGTTTCGTTCGATGCAAATAACCTGCAATTATTGATAATACTTGACACTGGCAAATGTCCGAAAGGAAAAGCCATTTTAAAGAAGAAGAAGAAGACCTCTCTGTAGGTATATTTTATTTCATGTATTTATGTATGTTATGTAGGTATGTTATGTGCTTATATATGTATTTGTATGTATGTTTATTTACATGTATATGGATCATGTGTAGGTATATGTATCTTTTTTTTCTTATTTCCATGTAAGTACTTCTTACTAATATCATAAACGCGAAAGTTTGTATGTATGTATGTGAGGTTGTTACTCTTTCACGCAAAAACTACTGAACCAATTGCGATGAAACTTGGAATATAGGTAGCTGGGGACCTGGATTAACACATAGGCTACTTTTTATCCCGATATTCCCGCGGGAACGGGACTTACGCGGGTGAAACCGCGGGGCGCAGCTAGTTAATTTATAATTAAAATTTTTGACTTTTGTACTTTTAATTTTCTCCTTTACCTCTGTACACTTTATTACCTTCCTCTATAGTTCTTTCCTTTCCCCTGAGGTCTGTCGGCTGAGAACTCTGTATAGGGTTACTTACCTTAGTATTAATTTTATTATGTCTTGTTTTTTTTATGTATGTCTCTTGTGTACTGAATAAATAAAATAAAATAAAACTAGGAGTTCGCCCCGAACTGAGACTTCACGACCCCCTATCTCCCCAACCCCCCTACCGATCCCATTTCGATATTGACCTATAATACGCACATACCAAAATTCATGAAGATCGGAGCTATGATACTCAATTATCGTCGAACAAACATACAAAGATACAAAGATACAAGCGCCAGGCCCGTCTACACTGGACGTCACTCGCTTTCGCTCGTTCGGTCAATAAATTACTTGGTTCTGACGTCACACAGCTCAGGCTTCGTCTGACGCACCTATACATCCACTTACATGGTATTAACTTGTCTACTTAAAACATAAAATAAATAACTTAACCGGAACAAATAGGAACCTATATGTATAAAGATTTATGTTCTTAAACGTAAAAGTTCGTGGAAACCTCAGATACTTTACTTACTTACCTGTCCATTTTGAGATAAAGAAAAATGTCTATTTTCATGTGAAATGTTTAAGGACGCGAGTCCTGTGAAAACCCTTCCGATTGAATAATTTTCTTCATAACCGGTATCAAATAAATCTTTAAACAATGTTTAATGTTATTGTACATGATACAAGATGTGTCCCCTTCATTTCAAAAACAATAAAAAATAACTTTAAATACCACTATTATACAGACAAAGTTACCCCTGTTTTACAAAATAAATCAATTTTTCTTCTAAATCCCTAACCGCTATATTTTCTTATAGGCATCATCTATCTATACTAATATTAGGTATAAAGCTGAAGAGTTTGTTTGTTTGTTTGTTTGTTTGAACGCGCTAATCTCAGGAACTGCTGGTCCGATTTGAAAAATTCTTTTTGTGTTTGATAGTCCATTTATCGAGGAAGGTTATAGGCTATATTACATCACGCTACGACTGATAGGAGCGGAGCATCCATGAAATATGTTGCAAAAACGGGAAAAAAATCCCCCTTTTCCGAGATTCTGTCGCGTGCGCTGAGTAAACGGTCAAAGTTACATTAAAACCATATATGAGAGAATTCTTCCTCTAAATAGGATCTAATAAATAGTCCGCGACAGCATATGTCTAACTCTTAAGGTTGACTCAATATAACATCTTTTAGAGTAATGAAATTTATTGTAGAACAATGCATTGTTTCCGAAGGTAATTTTGTAAATATGATATTAATCCTTATCCAAATAAATACGTTATTCATTAAAAGTATTTAATTTTAAACATAATTGTCCTTAACATCACTTGATTTCAATGAATATCTCACGAGATTTTACAGTTTTAAAATAAATCCACATTAAATAATTAATATGTACCAAGCGTGCATGCATATACATAATAATATACACGTAACGGGCGACGATGATGAGGGTGGCCAGCCAGCTCTGTGAGGCATCATGCCGCGCGGCTCAATCGGTCGGCTCCATGCGAGACGGTGTAGTGTCACCAAACTGCAGTACTTTTTAATAATTATTTTGCAATATCGTATTGTACTTTTGATTCTTAATATTTTGTTTTATGTTGGTAATTAATATTTTAAAGAGGTTACGTTGGTAACATGTATGTATGTATGTATTTTGGGGGTCATCTCAGAAACTTCTAGACCTATTTCAAAAATTCTTTCACTAATAGAAAACTACATTATCCAGATGTGACATAGGCTACTTTTGATCCCGATATTCCCTCGGGATCGGGACTTACGCAAGTGAAACTGCGGGACGGCAGCTCTGAAAAATAAAGTCGTGTATTTCTATTTCTAACTCAACAACCCGTAAACCGATATGAATGAAATTTGGTACAGGGTAGAAATAATATATAGGGTACTTTGAATGATCGTACGGGTTAAGCAACACTTGGTACAACATACGTGATGGGTGAAAAAGAGCGGGTGACCCGATATTCATAAAACTTGGTACAGGGTTGGTTTAGAGGTAGAAATATTATATAGTACTTTGAATGATCGTTAAGCAATACTTGGTATGACATACGTGAGGGATCTTTAACGTTACAGGATAGAAAGTTACGCGGGTGGAACCGCGGGGCGCAGCTAGTAATATTATAAAATACAATACCTAGAACCCCTTCATCGCATTTTATAAAAATATTATTTTAATCTTCGTTAATTATTGATTTTACGAGAAATTGTAGATTTTTTCACGCAATTCCATCTCGCTCATTTATATGCAATCGGACAAGGACCGATAATTATCATCTATCGCCGTCTTAAGGTAAAAATAACAAGAATCACGAGGGATATTTTACGAAACAACTTTGACGCCAAGCAAAAGTCGTGATAGGGATAGGGCTAGCAAATTTCAGATGTGTAAAAGAAGGACGGAAGATGCGACTATGCAATATTTTAGTGAGTAAAATCAAACAATTACTAATAACAAAACTAGCTGCGCCCCACGGTTTCACCCGCGTAAGCCCCGTTCCCGCAGGAATCTCAGGATAAAAAGTAGCCTATGTGTTAATCCAGTTCGCCAGCTACCTATATTCCAAGTTTCGACGCAATCGGTTCAGTAGTTTTTGCGTGAAAGAGTAACAACCTCACATACATACATAGAAACTTTCGCGTTTATAATATTAGTAAGAAGTAAGATAAGTAAAATAACTATTGCTAATTTAGTAAAGCTGTTCTACCAATTTCAAGTGAATACAGAAAAAATAGAGATATAAATACTTACTAAACTCACACGACGTGAACTCATAATCAGTCCCCTCTCGACCAAGATCATAGTAACATGATCGAAACGTTGAGGTAACAGAATTTAAAAAAATAATACGCGAATAAGACCCAGGAAAAATAATTATGAGGCATAATTAAATCCTGTGACGAACACACAGCGCCATCTAGCCCCGTGGTAAGCTGCTAAGCTTGTGTTACGGTGACTAGACAACGGATATACTACTTATATTTATTTTTCTTTTGTAAATACATACATATTATACAAAGAAATACGCCCAGACCAGATACAAATATTTATTTTTAAGCATAAATATTTGCACCCAGCGGGAACCGAACCCGCAATCAAATACTTCAAGTTTAGCTGTAAACAGAAAATTTCGGTATTAAATGAGTTGTTTTAGATTTAAAAAAAACTGTTATAAAAGTTAACCAATCGTGTAAAGAAAACTACCAAAATGGAGACAAAAGAATGAAAAATCAAATACCAAAACAGTATTTCCGAATGTTTTGTAATAACTGAGAATTATTGAGATCCCTGCGGCCAATATCGCGAGTATGTCACCTTAAGGTGAAGCATTAATAAACTAAAAACTCATAATCGGGTGCCACGCCCCTCGCCTACCCGCTACTTCCGCGATCGAGTGCGCCGCGCGTTCGAATAGCGCTGTCCGACAAATCGCGACCCAGCACGCTTTTCGGTCCGCGCTGGAACACAGATTCCTTAGAGTCGCCGTACTTTGTTTTATTTTCTGATTCGAATATTCGAATATTGTTTATATTATAGGAATGCATATAGACGTAATTCATACAATACAATTTGTAACGGGTAAGTCCTTTTAATCCGAAAGGGGGTTATTCTAGACGTCTAGGCGAACAACTTTTGTTCTACGACTTTTAAAAATTCAAACTTCTTTTTTGAAAATTTTGAGACAATGTTTTACTAAAAAACAACTGATTTTGAAAATAAAAATAATAGAAGTTTTGATTGTAAACCATCAAACTAAATATAGATAACTAAATAACTAAATATAGTCTAGAACAACCCCCTTTCGGATTAAAAGGACTTACCCGTTACACCTTGTATTTGAATAAATAAATAATGATATATATTATAATTATTAAATATTTTTATTCAAGTAATTATAAAGAGATAAATAATAAAAATCTTAAATTTTAATCCAACAATAAGCGTGTTTTACCTACCAATAAAACAATTAAAAAATTAAAAAAAAAAATTAAAATTCTGAAAATGCCAAAACATGATCTGAATTACCTACGATAGCACTATTAGAAATATTTGACTGAATATTTTCTTTGCTTAGTGCAACGACATAATGAGGATCCCGAATTGGTTTATTCCTAATATGTCTCGGATCAACCAACTCGGGAAGAAGACAATCATAATAAAATTTCAGCAATTTTCCTTCCATCACGTTTGCCCAAAACTTATCGTCCTTTTCTATTACCTCAATTTTTATTTTATTGTCGCCATACCACATCCCCAACAAACATTGTCTTTTTTTACAAATATGTAGCTGTCCCTGGACTTGAAAATACCAATCCGATTTTTTATTAATTTCTGTTTCACCGGTATTTTTTTTTTTTTATAAAAGTGCATTTTATTCTGTCTGATGGCTTCTTCTATGCCGATTTTAAAGGGGACCACTGGACATTTTATTTCTATCAGCATATCATCCGCAATGCCGTCAGGTGTCGCACCCAAAAAAGGATATTTTTCGTCAATGAATAATCCAGTACTTTGTATATGAATATTTTTCAATACCGATAATTGTTCTAGTGCAACTTTTTCATACTTTTTACCATGACTTATATATGATACATGATCTATGTTGGGTTTATATAGTAAGTTTTTTACCATATTTTTGCAACTATTTGTTTCTTTTCTTTTAATAATTTTTCCGAAGTTTGAAGCCGTTAACATATTTCGCCTTAATTCTAACCATTCACCAGATTCACTTTGTAATATAGTTCTCTTTTCAATATCTCTTCGTTCTTCATCAGTCTTCATCAAATTCTGTATAAAAGTATCTTTTGCCTTTTTTAAGGTAACTTCGTTTAAATCTGGTTTGTCAACTATTTCTCCATAATCTAAATTTAGCGTCCTTGGAACCAACATACGATTCTTTTTTCTGTTATAGTTTTTGGTATGGTCCCTTTTATCTTTAATGGTTTTTTCATATTTTTTAATAGTCTTTTTAGGACTATGGCCATACATATTTCGATGTACAGTAGATAATAATTTACCAGTATTAAAAGAAATTACGGCGCCCGAACATCTTGCTTGGTATGAGCGTCTTTGTGAATAATTAATTCTTTTTCCGCCGACAAGTTTTGCTATGACGCCATTAAATCTTTCTACGACATTGCTGTCGACATCTTCAATTAGGCTGTGTGATTTGTCAGCTAATTGTGCAACCACCGTTTTTATTTTTTGCCACAAGAGACTCCCGAAAAATGGATTAGGGTCATCTGGGCGAATACTATTATGCTTACAGAGTTGTTGATTACAGTTTGAATGTAGATTAAAAGCATGGCAGATAGATGCATTTATATCTCTATATAAGCGATCTTCATTTTTAGTTTCTTTGTTAAGTTTTATAGACTCACAAATATATTTTCTTGACCGTAGTATTTTTTGTTGTGTAAGGTTTTTTCTATCGGCCGCATTATAATGTGCATTCGTGATAAGTTGTTGCAACTTATTGCAATAATTTCTTAACAAGTGATTGCGGCAATAAATTTTGGCTACACTAATACCAGGGTATGGCCGGGCATCTATTATTTTTGAATAAGTGCTGCTATCACCATCAGCAATGAGTCTTGCGTAAATCAAACCATGCATTTCTAATTCTAATGATTGTTTGAACCCTTCTGTTATTATCGTCGACTCCATAGCAGTGGAAGGTCCATCGAAATTTTTGTAGCATGCGTGTTCTCTAGGGGTCTCTTTTTTCTTTTGAGCTTTAGCACAAATACAACAGTATTTGTTTTTAACACACATGTACAAAACTTGACCAAAACGTCTACCAATTATAGCCGCAGCTCCAGACAACGCCGCATAATTTGTTCTGTATGAACGCTTACTCCAGCACCCATCTACAATCACATCAATCATTGGAGTACCATCCTTTGTGATTCTACCTTCCTTTATTGCTTCTTCTCTTTCCCTTTCACCGGCTAACTTCATCTCTTCTAAGGCTGTCTCCTCCCAATCGTTGCAAATGTCATCTTGTGTTTTATTGTATGTATAATCTGACATATTAGGCAAACCTATTGCTGCTGAAAATTGATTTAATTGTGCATAACCGCAACCTGCTGCCATTATTCCCGTCACAGCATCTTTGTTTACGTCAGCCATCGTAGACTTTATTTTATTTTTGTAACCACACATTGAGCAGACAAATGTGAATTCTGATTGTAAGCCTATTCGATGTTCAGAAGCTAATCTAATAGATGCTAAACCGCAATTAAATAGGGAAACATGTTGTGACATTTTCAGAAGTTCTTTTAAAAACAAATTTACATCTATAATCCTGTGCCCGACGTCTTCTTCTGTCTGAATCTGAAACATAATAATATACACTTCATTTATGTACCATGAAATTGGTCAACCATCGTCATTAATAGTGGAACTAGCATTACAAAAGTGCATTACCACCGTCCCGTCCCGCGCCGCCCCGCCCCGTCCGCCCCATCCCGTCCCGCCCTTCCCCGTCCCGTCATTTAGACCATACCATTAGTAGACCTATTTTATATAAAATGCAGTTTCACCCGCGTGTGGGAATTCCGGGACAAAAGGTACCTACAAAAAGTCTTATATGTTATTCCTTGTCACCACCTACCTACTCACCAAGTTTCATCGCTATCGTTTTAAGTAGGTAGTTTTTGCGAGAAAGAGTAACAACATACATCCATCCATACATCAAACATACAGATTTTTTCTTATTATTGTTTCCAATAGAAAGAAAATAAAAATACTTACCTCTGCTTCAGGTTCACATAGTAAACTGTTTAGAAGTAAGTCAGAGTCATCACGTTTTTTCTCTGTCTGAAAAAAATATATGAAAAATATAACAAATCTGACGCTTTCTAACTCACACGGAAGTGGTTGCCCACAAAATACTCACAGTAGCTTTAGAAGTTGGTTCCAAATCAAAGGCAAGCTCATAATTATCTTTTTCTGATGTCCTAAAAATAAACTGTCAGTAAACAAAAAAAGATCTAATACAATAAACAAACATTACAAAATAAAATCTTACATGGGTGCCACATCTTGTAATTCTGCATAATTCAATGACTTTTCTTGATTTCTAAAAAAAAATATCACTAAAAAAATATATTATCACAATGTTTTTACCCGACTGCAAAGAAAGGGTTATGTTTTAATACATTTTTTTTGTACAACATACTAACCCTTCTAAAGAATAAGACGTCATTGTTTCATATTCGCCCAAATCCAGAGAAGACTCCATGGTTTTTTGTTCTGACATTTTTTTCCTGCAATGATAATTTTTATACCTAACTAGCTGCGCCCCGCGGCTTTATCGGCGTAATTCTCTATCCAAATTTTTAAAATTTCTGGCATATGATCCTTCTCCTGATTATAACAAACACAACGCAAAAAGAATTATCAAAATCGGTCCAGCCGTTCATGCGTGATGCCGTGACCAGGGGAAATATGGATCAAATTTATATATAAGACTACCTGCGCCCCGCGGTTTCACTCGCGTAAGATTTATCAAAATCGGTTCAGCATATTTTTGCTTCCATTAAAACCTTCTCCTGGTTATAACGAAGACATCGCAAAAATAATTATCGAAATTGGTCCAGCCGTTCAGGCGTGATGCCGTGACCAAGGGAAAAGGGATTTATTTTTATATACCTATTAAGATTTTAATTTCATTTTGATATCGACTTCAATCAATTATGCGTGATCATTATACATTTTATATTTCAGTAATAACAATAACCACAATGTTAAAATAACTTGAGGTTTACTTACCTTCTCTTATTCATTTCCACACATTTTTCGAGTAAGAGGGCCTTCCTCTTTCTTTTAGAAACTTTCACAGCTTTTTTGCCCATTTTATCACTCATAAACTACTAAATATTAGCGGGAGTTCGACAGGCACACGGAACACTATTACTCCTAGGACAGGCACAGAACCGTCGCTGACAATGGTCAAACGGGGTCTGAGCGGGTGAGACGAGAGAGATTTCTATTCATAACCGCGCGGTAGCTAGCTCGAGTTGCAACGACGTAAGCGCCAAAACAGTATTTCTCGTTTAATATTAATTATATTGTTAATTAGGTAAAACTGTTACTACCAATTTGAAGTGCAGTTTAGTACTAATCAATACAGGAAAAATCAATGTTTAAATATATCCCGTTTCTTTGTAAAATGAAAATCTGTGTTTTAAACGAGTTCTTTTAATTATTTTTTATTGTGTTGTAAAAGTTAACTAATCGTGTAAACAAAACTACCAAAATGAAGACAAAAGAAAGATAAATTAAATACCAAAATATGATTTCCGCATGTTTTGTAATTACTGAGATATATTGACAACCAAATCCACAAAATTTTCGAGTCGTCCCCTTAAGAAGAAATATTTATTTGTGTTTGTTTATAACGAATAGGCTCCTAAACTACTGAACCGATTTTAAAAATACTTTCACCAATCGAAAGCTACATTATCGAGGAGTAACATAGTTTGATATGTTTGATCCCGATATTCCCACAGGATCTGGAATTACGCGGGTGAAACAGACGCTGCAAGTGGTATTATATATTTATGTAAACACAATAATATCGAGTGAAAGGTGACCCACTGACACACAGACAGAATGACAAAATTATTATATAATACTGTATTAAGAATCCGTATTGCTTACACCAGCTTACACTAATTTACTGAGCTCGTTGTGTTTTGTGGTTTCGTCTACGTATTTTTGACCGACTTCAATAAAAGAGGTTTGCAATGCTTTAACTTTTGAATTGCTACCATGCTCGTTTGTCGTTGCTATGTCGTGCTTTTGTTGTTCAAAAAATAATGTAAATTTTAAATAAAAAATACTCCGACTACTTTTAAAAACCATACACAATTAAAAAATACTTTTAATTTAGAAGTTTTCTTTTTTTTTGACCTTTTTGATGGTTTTTTTTTAGCTGAACGACAACGCGACGACTTATAAGACATTATAGTAGGGCCGAATGAGTCATTCATAATAATAATTTAAATACCTACCTACCTAGATAATTAATAATGATGAAAAACCTTCAATGGAGTGTATTAATAAACAATTAAATACTAGTTAGCCCTTTGACCTACTGACCATTCGCGGATCTGTGACACATTGAGAAAAAAAAATAAGCAGGGCATGCACGTGACTATAATCTATTCAGCTATGTTGGATTCTGTATTGGGTAGCTTTCTTCAAAAAGGAAGAGTTTCCTTATTATGGATTCTTTTTTTAATAAAAAAAAATGGAAGTTTCGAGTTGGTCCTTTAAAGATTCGGTGATGATCTTTGGAGTGATGAACTGAATATTCGGTAAATTTATTTTCGGCTTTTTTTTCTTCAATTAAGTGGCGGTTTAGTGACAACAGAAAATGCACTGAATGGATGAACTTAAAAAATAATAATTTAAAGAAATACCGACCAAAAAAAAAACACGCAAAAACAAACCTGTGAACTCTGAAATCGAGTTTTGGCGGGAACGCGTTGAGGAGATGTGTTGCTAAGTTTTCATTTAGTGAAACTTAGTTCAAATGCGTGTAAATTGTTTAATTTCGGGGGCATATTAATCAATTTAGTTTCGTGAAGGTGTACAAGTGGAATTAAAGTAAAAATCGGTGCAAAACATGGACTTAGTGTTGTCTCCAAAGTACCGTGAACAATCTTTGTAAATGGCCGCCGTGTTTACAAATGATTCCCTAGACTTGACTGTTTTGATGCAAATAACTTGCTTAATATATTAATAACACTCGATACTGGCTAATTTCCTGATGGCTATAATCGGTTCACAACCGATAAGAAAAAAATAAATCTATTCAGCCATGTTTGATTCTGTATATTTGGTAGCTTCTTAAGGGACTTCAAAAAAGAACAGCTTCCTTATTAGGGATGTTAATGATTCCTATTTTATATAAAAAGATGGAAAATCGAAACAAAATTAAGGTTCGAATTAAACAAAACACCACCGAAATAAAAACAAATCCATAGCTATATCAATAGATATCTTAAAAAGCAGTCTAAGACGTAGCAAACCTATATAAACCTCCAAAAAAAAAACCCCGGAAGTACATCCCGTACTTCCTAAACCTTTGACATTGGCGCAAACACCTGTCAATGTCAGTTATCTGTCAAATTTGACAGCTCAGTTAAAAGGCGCGCGTGTCGGTGCATTTCGGAATGCGGCAAAACCAGTTGGTCATTGTATCGTAGAATGTAGGTCATATTATTGCTTCATAATAACATGAATGGTTATATTCCGGTGTTAATAAAAAGTTAGCTTATTTTTTAATGAGGAATAATAACTAATTTTGTATTTTAGCTCTCCATATTCTCTGTCAAATTAAAAAATACAAGTGAATGAATTTAAACTGTCTTTCTTTCACGGTTCATGAGAACGCTAAAGCGGAATGAGTATTTAAATATCGAACTCGTAGATCAAACCATTTAATTCTAAACTTTTCTATTACAATAATGATACTAAATGGCCGTTTGAAAAAAAACTAGTGCCAAATATTTTCTAAAAATTGTTTGCTAGTTATTTGCATTATTAAACAGTCTTTTAGGTCAGTCTTGTCTTGTGTTGTATTTATTTATTAATTATTTACAATGACGGTACACGCAAGTTTTGGAGAAATCGATTAAGTTCATGTTCTGTACCGATTTTTATTTTTATTTTATTACACTTGTACACCTTTACGAAACTAAATTGATTACTTGATATGCCCCCGAAATAAAAAAAAATACACGCTTTTGAATTTACAGTTGGCTTTTTCAAGGTTGCAACCTTGATAAATATTGTGTTTTTTAATGCAAAATCGCGAAAATCTTAGAAAAAATTAGGAAATTAATTACTTATAAATTTGATGTCTACCGTAAACTATAGAAATCGAGATGTTAATGTTTTTAGGTATTGTTCCATAGACGAGGTCAGGAATGTAGTTTTTTACTTAGAATTTATACTTAAACTATGAATATATACGATTTTTTCAACACACTTGCTCGTAAAGTGGCTTTAATTTCACCGGTTTTAAACATATAAAGTAGCTCATAAAACACGCGTGCGTTTTAAACGTAATTCGTTAAGTTATATAAACTACCTGCATGGATTTTTCTTTTTTTTTTTTTCAAATTTCGAACTGACCGCGTCGCTGTCAGCCAGTAGGTAGCCGCGCCACGCTAATTAGAAAAAAGTAAATCGGCGGGAAAGCAATGTACATCACAGTTTAATGGTTGAGTTTTCTTCTTTTTTAAAATGGCTTTTCCATTCAGACATTGCCAGTGTCAAGTATTATCAATATTTGCAAGTTATTTGCGTTGAACGAAACGGTCAATTCGTCATAGTTAAAGTTAAGTCGAGGGAATCATTGTAAAAACGGGGCCAATTTTACAATGTTTGTTCACGGAGCTTTGGAGAGAACCCTAAGCTAAAGTCCATGTTTTGCACCGATTTTCACTTTTATTTACACTTGTACACCTTCACGAAACTAAATTGATCGATATGCCCCCGAAATTAAACAATTTACACGCATTTCAACTAAGTTTCACAAAAATGAAAATTTAGCACCACATCTCCTCAACGCGTTCCCGCCAAAACTCTATGGTTGAGTTTATTTTAAAAGTATAATCTTCTTACTAATCTTAATAATATTATAAACGCGAAAGTTTGTATGTATGTATGTGAGGTAGTTACTCTTTCACGCAAAAACTACTGAACCGATTGCGTCGAAACTTGGAATATAGGTAGCTGGGGACCTGGATTAACACATAGGCTACTTTTAATCCCGATATTCCCGCGGGAACGGGACTTACGCGGGTGAAACCGCGGGGCGCAGCTAGTAATATCATATTGTTTTAATGTTTCCTCGCAAGTGTGTTTTAAAACGTCGTACGATATACCACTCGGCTCTATTACGGTTTCTTATACAATTAAAAACTACTAATCCGATTGAAATCTGGTTTTCAATATTGGATAGTCCTATCTTCGAGGAACGTCGTGGTATACTTTGCAACGAAATCCAATCAGTAGAACCCGAGTAATAAACGAAAAAGTGCAACCGCTCGGGAACCGCTCGGCCGCCCGCGCCCCAGATAACGCGTTTTTCACTTCCGCGGGTGGAACCGCGGGGCGCAGCTAGTAAGTAATAATTGTTGTGTAAACAACCAAGTCAGTTCAAAATCGTTAAATGTACCCAAGTTCAAACTTTAATAATCTTATAATACAAAAGAGACAATACTAATTGTATTCACACATTAAAATTTGGCAAAATGCCATCTTTACATAACATAATAATTATCAATTACGCCACTTATGTACAACCCATCTATTGTTATGTATGACTAACTTGATTATTTACTTATTTAAATTGTTACATTGTCAATAATCTTCCGCCATTGACGCATTTGCTAATATTTCTCTATTTATTAGCACTTTTTCTGGAAAACCACTTTCGTATACGAATTTAAGGCGAAGAATGATAAACTAAATATTCATACTAGTTTATTATGGGAGATATGTAGCAATACATTATTTCTCGTTTAATTAGCCGAAAGGTGGTTGTTCTAGACGTCTAGGCAAACAACTTTTGTTCTACGAATTTTGTAAATTCAAACTTTTTTTTTTTTAAATTTTGAGGTTATGGCTTACTGAAAAAACAACTGCTTTTGAAAATAAAGGTAATTTAAGTTTTAATTGTAGTAGACCAAACTAAATGAAAGAACAAGATAAGGTCAATGACCTCGAACTCTAAGAAACAGCTGATCTCAAGTAAACTTTACACTTAAAATTTTCGAAAATTCTATTGACCTAAACTACGCGCATACCAAAATTCATGAAGATCGAAGTTCGATACTCAAGTTATCGTCGAACAAACATACAAACATACAAAGTTACAAAGATACAAGCGCCAGACCCGTCTAATTAATACTAGGAGTTCGCCCCGAACTGAGACCTCACGACCCCCTATCTCCCCAACTCCACTACTGTTTTTCTATCAACTTAAAAATCAATTAACAAGAAATTTAAAATCAACTTTTTTTTTGTCTAAGTACTTAAACATATCAATTTGCACACCAATTGCCTGCACATCTATCACCTTTTTTATGCCTCGTGGTTTGCTGGAAGAGAACTCTTGTTAGGGTTAAGCTCGCCTATGTACATGTATTCTCCTAAGCTATTACTCTAGTGTGTGTTTATCATATTTATTATGTTTATCGTATTGTTAGCCAGGTCAAATGTACACCAATTATAACAAAAATACACCGGCTATATCCACAAGTCGTGCCATGCTATTACCGTGAAGAAAAAAACAGTTAAACAGTAACATCTCTATGATTATTAAAGAAACCATGTCAAGGGCTGTTGCGTGACATTGGACAATGTCATGAAGACTAAACCACTAACTGCGTTGTTATAACCAATGTAAAATTATATCGCTGCGATAGAGTGATTTCGAGATATGCTGCAGACGTGCTACATTTTGTATACAAGGTGTAACGGGTAAGCCCTTTTAAGCCGAAAGGGGATTGTTCTAGACGTCTAGGCGAACAACTTTTGTTCTACGGCTTTTGGAAATTCGAAATACTTTTCGAAAATTTTAAGTGTAAAGTTTACTGAAAAATCAGCTGTTTCTGAGAGTTCGAGGTCATTGACCTTATGTTGTCCTTTTATTTAGTTTGATGGTTTACAATCAAAACTTCAATTATCTTTATTTTCAAAAGCAGCTGTTCAGTGAAACATAATCTCAAAATTTTCAAAAAAAAAGTTTGAATTTTCAAAAGTCGTAGAACAAAAGTTGTTCGCCTAGACGTCTAGAACAACCCCCTTTCGGATTAAAAGGACTTACCCGTTACAAATTGTATAGGCTCTTAAAGTAAAACACATAGGTGCGCGGCGGGATTTGAAACCACGACCTTCAGAATGAAAGTCGGGGTATCTACCACTAGACGAACACCGATCTTGTAGTATGTAGGTAGTTAATGTAGTTAAGTAGTTAACTGGAGTGTAGTTAAACCCAGGTCGGATTACAGTTAGTGTTAATGAAACATCATAATACTTTCACAAAAATAATCGCGTTTTTGTCTGCGCATGTAATCTTTGCTGGTCAGGTTAGCAGTGGCGTGTGGGTCAAGTTGTAGGCGGTAGCGGGTTAAAAGCCATATTTTCATTACGGAAAAGTCGCGAAAATTATAGTCATCTTTGCAAAAAAAATGCGTAGCACCAGCCATTTTTTGATAAAACTAGTTCCATTAAACTGCTTTTTTTTCTATTTTTCTTAGTTATGGCTTCTGTCAGCAATATAGGACAATTTAACCAGTTTCTCGTACTAATAGTGAACTACCACTATTATACGGTAGGTAATCGCTTGAAATAAATATCAATGCGTGAACGCTGCAGAAAAAATGTCGACGATTTTTCTCCAACCCCATGAAACATTTGTTTGTAACGTGCTAATTTCGTGTTTGGCATTAGTATTTTTATTTTTACTTAACTCGTTGAAGTTCGCGTTACTAAATTGATAACATGCCGCCGAAATTAAACAATTTAAACACAATAAAACTAGATTTTGCAAAAATAAAAATTCAAGACGACGTCCCACTAACGCGTCAAAAACATAAGTCCCAGTAATCTGCTGCGCGGTGTCTTGGCGGGAACTCGTTGAGGAGATGTGGTGCTAAATTTTCATTTTTGTGAAACCTAGTTCATATGCGTGCAAATTGTTTAATTTCGGGGGCATATTAATCAATTTAGTTTCGTGAAGGTGTACAAGTGGAATGAAAGTGAAAATCGGTGCAAAACATTAACTTAGTGTTGTCTCCAAGGCTCCGTGAAGATTATTTGTAAATGGCCGCCGTGTTTACAAATGATTCCCTAGACTTGACTTTAACTATGACGACTTGACTGTTTCGATGCAAATAACTTGCATAATATATAAGAATACATGACACTGGCTAATTTCCTAATGGCCATAATCGGTTCACAACCGATAAGAAATAATAATCTGCTGCGCGACTTTTTTTGTAAAGTTGACTGTGAATTTCGCGACACTACTTTCGTAGTGGAAAGCTTTAACTGTAATTTGACAGCCTCTGTGGCGCGTCGGGCTAACTCCCAACTGCTATGCAGAAGGTTATGGGTTCGATTTCCGTCAGGTCCAAATATTTAAGCTTAAAAATATATTTTTGTATCTGGTCTGGGTGTCTTTCTATGTATAATGTATGTAGGTATTTACAAAAAAAGAAGTGTATAATATCTAGTACCCTTAGAACAAGCTTAGTGCTAAGTTTGGGGCTGGATTGCGTTGTGTGCAATGTCGTAAAAAAATGAACATCTTATAAATTCTATAAACAACACACGGCGCCATCTAGCTCCAAGGTAAGCTACTAAGCTTGTGTTACGGTGACTAAAAAATAAATATAATATTAACTTCTTTTTTTTGTCAATACATATCTATTTACTTTTTATTTCATCGAATCCACCCAGAGCAGACACAAATATTTGTTTTTAAGCACAAATATTAGCACCCGGCGAGAATCGAACCGGCCACCTTCTGAATTGCCGTCGGGCATTCGCACGACGCGCCATATAGTACCCATATTATCTATCCAGTGAATGTCTTACAACAGTGGAACTTGACAAGCACTATGCAGTACATTGTTGCTCTGACGTAACGTGGTTATTACCGGTGATCACTTCAAAGCAGCAATGTACTGCATAGTGCCTGTCCTTATCCACTGTTGTCAGACGTCAACATATAGATAAAATCCCTTTATTATTCGTGTGATCCTCTCCATCCCAAGGTTGCCTGGAAGAAACCGCTCTCAGCGGTAAGGCCGCCTATTGTGTCACTCTAGATTTAAGTTTCGTTATTTTCATTTACTTATTATAATTGTATTTTTGGTGTCATAATAAATAAATAAATAAAATGGGCACTGGTCGTCAACCCGCTACCTCTCATCCCTCGTCCCCCACACATCCGACGAGTTACACTGGCTTTCGCAACGATTCTTGCGTCTATTTCGTACTATTTACTAGGTCGGCTGGAAACAGCCTGTTACCCGCTATATACTTGCCATTATGTACGTTCTTGTATATAATATTGGCCTTTATAATCTGTGCTACCATGAATTATCGTTTGTTTTATTTAAATCCTATCCTATCCTATCCTACTAATATTATAAAGCTGATTCGAGGATGTGTGTTTGTTACTCAATCACGCAAAAACTTGGACTATAGGTAGCTGGATACCGGGAATAACAAATAGGCTACTTTTTATCCCGATATTCCTGCGGGAACGGGACTTACGCGGGTGAAACCGCGCGGCGCAGCTAGTATACCTAAATAAAAATTCCCGACTGCTTTTAAAAACCACACATAATATAAAAAAATCTTTTTTTTTTGTGTTTAGTGTTTTTTTTTATTTTTTTGTGTTTATTATATTATGATGTGTTTTTCATTTTTTTTTAGATAAAAGTAATCGGATGTGACGTCATCTCACACTCGCCCAGTACGCTCGCGCTCTATGTGTCGATGTCACAGTACATGTCGTCTAACGTTCTGATTAGCGGAGCGTTGTAAATGACGTCACGTGACTGTTAGCGAGACTCATTATTTATCGTAAGTTTAAACGCCTGTAAAATCAAAACTTATAGGTATTTTTGACTGCAACAAAAACTAGTGTATTTGTATACATACAAGCTTTACTGTAACAAACTTTACTGTAACAAACTTTCAACCGTTTTGGCATACCTATTGACATTCTTCATTCATACTCGACGGAGTTGAACCCGCAACTAGTAATCTGAGTGTTGAGCCGCTTCGCCACGAGTACGTACACTACTTGACTTTTTAAGAGCTGATTTTTTATACCACAGATATTATCTGTCGAATAAGTTCGAACCCAACCAAAGAAGACCGTTCGAAATGGACCAGCTAAGTTCAACAGATACCAAATTTGGATATCGTGGGGGCTAGTTGGAACAACGTGTCCCGGGCGCCCCGGCTTACTGTCACTTAATGCGTGATTTAACTACACACATAATATGCCCTAATTACCTCACTGTCACTGGCACGCCGGCACAACATAATATGTCCTAGGCGCTAAATATGCCCCAGGGCCACATATGACTTAGGGGCTACAAATATCGTAGAAACTACATATGTCCCAGGAGTTACATATGTCCCAGGCACTATATATAAACCCATGAACTACAAATATCCCAGGGGCTGCATATATCCCAGGTGCCACATACGTCCCAAGGGATAAATATATTCCACAGGATAAATATTTCCCAGAGATTATTTATTATTATATAATGTCCGAGGGGCTACTAATGCCCCAGGAGCTAAATATGCCCCAGGTGCTACATATGCTCCAGGTGCTACATATGCTCCAGGTGCTACATATGCCCGAGGTGCTAAATATGACCCAGGAGCTACATATGCCCCAGGTACTAAATATGTCCCAGGCACTACAAATGACTAAATAATATGTCCCAGGAACAAAAAAAATGACTTACCATGACTGATCCGTCCCTGCTGCGATATAAGCATGTTAAGCGGCACCCTTCTCTCCCCGGATATCGTGGGCGCTAGTTGGAACAGCGTGCCCCGGGCGCCCCGGCCTACTGTCACGTACGGCGTGTGCCCCATGGCGACGCCCCGGTTACCCCAGTTGACTACGACTAGGCGACGGTACGATGCATTCGTTGTTTCTGTCAAGAGAGATAAGAAAAATCAGTCGAAAGTTGTCACAAGGAACAAACAGAGAAACAATAAAGCACTTTATTTACCGGGTTTAATTGCGTTTTTTTCGTGATTTTTATACGAACCGAGCTTTGGCCAACTTTACAGTTGGCTATTTCAAGGTTGACAGGTTCGTTTAAAAATCGTGAATAAAACGCGATTAAGCCCGGTAAATAAAGTGTTTACCGGGTTTAATCGCGAAAACCATAGAAGGAAAGGAGAAACAGACAGACATTTTTAAGCATTAATATTTGCACCTGACGGGAATTGAACCCACAGCCTCTGCATTGCAGTCGGGCGTTGGCCCAACAATGAAATAGAAGAAGAAAAATAAAATATGAAATATAATAGAGGAAATAACTATGAAACTTATTAAACACCAGCTACGCCCCGCGGTTTCACCCGTGTAAGTCCCGATCCCGCGGGAATATTGGGATAAAAAGGGGCTCGATTCGGTAAGGACATAGCATGCGGAATGCCGGTGGAATGCAGGCGACGCGACGTGCAGGAAATGTACGTTAATTTGTAATCTGTACATGTTATTTTACTTATTTACTACTTTATTAGTTAAGTAGCCTTCAAAATTAAGCTACTTAATTATTTAAATAGCTCCCCTTGTTCTTTAGCCAATTAGTATTAAAAGAAGTTATAGAACTTTACTCCTGCAACAAATCTACTTCTGCAATGCTCATGCATCCCGCCTTGTGGCCCGATTTTGTAAAAACATAGCATGCGACAAGCAGGCGGGATGCATGAGCATTGCAGAAGTCGATTTGTTGCAGGAGTAAAAATAATAGCTATTCTATAACTTCATTTTGCGACAGCAGGCGGGATGCACGAACATTTTATTGATAATTGATAAAAAAAACACTTACAAAACGTCTTATTTAACTAATAAGGTACTATGAAGCCAATCTATGAGGTTTGTGTTAGTACCTGAATGTTAGTCCATTGCATAAGTCGATTTGTTGCCGGAGTAATTAAAGAAAAAACTAATTTAAAAATTAAAAAACCGACTTCAAGAAAGAAACAAAAAATAATTTAAAAAACAACCAAAAAAAGAATTGATAAAAAATACCAAAATAACCTCTACATAGGTACAGTGCCACCGACTAATTAATCTGTTTTATCATCTGAAGTCGGGCAGCCAAACTAAGTACAATATGGAACCAACCAGTAAAACTGCCCGACTTCAGATGATAAAATAGATTAATTAATTGGTGGCACTGTACCTATGTAGAGGTTATTTTGGTATTTTTTATCAATTCTTTTTTTTTTGGTTGTTTTTTAGATTATTTATTGTTTCTTTTTTGAAGTTGGTTTTTTAATTTTTAAATTATTTTTTTATTTTCCCCTTTTTAGTATACCTACCTACCTAAAAATCAACATTATTGTTATCGTAATTTTAATTATTGTAAATATTATAAATATTACCTAAAAGGGGTCTTTTCTTTTTGGTAGAAGTCCAAAAATGAGTCCACTTTTATGGGACCACCTCGGAGCTTCCACCTTTCCATTAAAAAAGGAACTATATCAATCGGTCAAGCCATCTTCGTGTAATCGATGAACAATTGAATTGAATACAGCGTTTTAGGGAGCATTCCCGGTCTTCACTTCGAAGATCTTCATATGATCCTCATCAAACTTTTATGGGACCATCGCGGAGCTCCTACCTTTCCATTAAAAAAAGAATCATCTCAATCGGTCAAGCTATCTTTGAGTAATCGATAAAGAATTGGATTGATTAATTCGTTTTTAAGTGAGCATTTCCGTTCATCACTCCGAAGACCCTCATCAGATCAACATCAAATTTTTATGGGACCATCTTGGAGCTCCCATCTATCCATTAAAAAAAGAATCATTTGAATCGGTCAAGCCGTTTTCGAGTAATCGGTGAACATACAAAAAAAAATATTATACATACAGACGAATTGATAACCTCCTCCTTTTTTTTGAAGTCGGTTAAAAATAATAGCTAATCTACAACTTCTTTTAATACTGATTGGCTGAGGAACAAGGGGAGCTATTTAAATAATTAAGTAGCCCTTAATTTTGAACGCTACTTAACTAATTAAGTAGTAATTAAGTAAAATAACATTTACAGAATACGAATTAACGTACATTTCTTGCACGTCGCCTGCATTCCGCCGGCATTCCGCATGTTATGTCCTTACCGAATCGAGCCCCTGTTTGTCGCATGCTATGTTTTTAGAGAATCAGGACCCGAACATTTTAGAAGACGTCAAAATCCAATATTTTTCCTATTAATTCCGTAACAAGATAATTGCAGATGTCATACGTCAAATTATAATTTGTATTTACTAAAATTAAATATGTAGGTACTTAGCGTCCATTGTAGAAAAACTACTCGATAATTGGCGTACTTTGGAATGCCTTAAGAAAATATAAAGATAAATATTAATAGACTAGCCGCGCCTCGCAGTTTCACCCGCGTAAGTCCCGATCCCGCGGGATTTACGGGATAAAAATATGTCTATGTGTTATTCCAGGTTTCCAGTTACCTATATTCCAAGTTTCATGGTAATCGGTTTAGCGGTTTTTACGTGATTGAGTAACAAACACATACTCACAAACTTTCAGCTTTATAATATTAGTAGGCTTAGGATAGGATAGGATTTTCCCCCTACCATGATTTCATATAAGTCGTCGCGAAGTCGCAACGTTATCGTTCAGCTAAAAATAATAAAACTAAAAACATCTAATAATTAAAAAAAAACCTTAATTAAATCCCTAATCAAATAACCCTTCGAAGAGTTTTGACTGGAACGCGCTACGTTGAGGAGATGTGTTGCTAAATTTTCATTTTTGTCAAACCAAGTTCAAATGCGTGTAAATTGTTTAATTTCGGGGGCATATTAATCAGTTTAGTTTCGTGAAGGTGTACAAGTGAAAAATGACCGTGGTTGGGTAAAGTATCTACTATCATGGAAAAAATAACTTATTTTAAACATAGCTCTCCATATTCTCTGTCAAAAATAAAAATACAAGTGAAATAATCACTTCGATACGTTAATTCGTTTCCGTTTTATAGAAGTAAACGTGCGACGCGGACTCGTACTCGTGTGTGACGTCATCTCACACTCGCCCAGGCCGCTCGCGCTCTGTGTTGATGTCACAGTACATGTCGTCTTACGTTTTGATTAGCGGAGCGTTGTAAATGACGTCACGTGACTGTTAGCGGGACTCAATATTTATCGTTAGTTTAAATGCTTGTAAAATCAAAACTAATTTTGTTTATTATTTTAAATTACTTAGTAAACGTAGTAATTTAAGATATTATTATTAGATAACTGACATCTTATCTTACTAATATTATAAATCTGAAAGTCTGCTTGTTTGTTTGTTTGTTCCCTCTTCACGGTCAAACGGCTCGACCGATTTGGATGAAAATTTGCATTGGGATAGTTTAAGCGATGGGGAGTAACATAGGATACTTTTGATCCCGAAAATTCTGCAGGATCGGGACTTACGCGGGTGATAACTATTTATTGGATGAAAATTTGCTGAGGGATAGTTTAAATGATGGAGAGTAACGTAGGATACTTCTGATCCCGAAAATCTCGGGGGATCGTGACTTACGCGGGTGATAACTATTCATGAATGAAAATCGACACAGGGGCAGGTTAAGTGATGTAGAGTGGGATCATCATCATCGTCATCGTCATCCTTCGTCATCGTCATCGTCACTTACTGACATACAAACTTTACCTTACTTCTCCTAAGTTTAACCGTTTAAGTGTGGATTTTTGCATTGCGGTAGGTAGGTGTTCGAACAACGCGGGATCGCGACTTGCGCGGGTGAAACCGCGGGGCGCAGCTAGTAAAATATATAATATACCTACGGCTTATTATTATTAAATTGATACCTATCTTAAATTATATATTTAACTGACATACGCCACACGCATAGCAAAAAGTTTATTTTCGTGACCATTAAATTTAAAAAAAAACTGGCTAAGTGCGAGTTGGGCTCATTTTTGAGAGTGACGTTGAGTTTTGGCGGGAATGCGTTGAGGAGATGTGTTGCTAAATTTTCATTTTTATGAACTTAGTTCAAATGCGTGTAAATTGTTTAATTTCGGAGGCATATTAACTAATTTAGTTTCGTGAAGGTGTACAAGTGTAAATAAAAGTGAAAATCGGTGTAAAACATGGACTTCAGCTTAGTGTTCTCTCCAAAGCTCCGTGAACAAACATTGTAAAAAATGGCCCCCTTTTTACAATGATTCCCTCGACTTGACTTTAACTATGACGACTTGACTGTATCGTTCGATGCAAATAACCTGCGAATATTGATAATACTTGACACTGGCAAATGTTCGAAAGGAAAAGCCATTGTAAGAAGAAGAAGAAGAGAAGAGAGTGACGTCATTTACAACGCTCCGCTAATCAAAACGTTAGACGCCATGTACTGTGACATCGACACATAGACCGCGAGCGGACCGGGCGAGTGTGAGATGACGTCACAACCTAGTACATACGAGTCCGCATCGCACGTTTACTTCTATAAATCAGAAACGAATTGACGTACCGAAGTAATTCTTTCACTTGTATTTTTTATTTTTTACAGAGAATATGAAGAGCTAATATTCAAAATTAATTATTTTTCCTTATTCCATCTAAATTCTGTTTCCTGTAGGAAAGGCGGGCGACACCGCGGGCAATATCTAGTTTAGGAAGTTTTGTAGTGAGAACAAACATGTGAGTTAAAAATCTTATAATTTCTAGATGAGGTACCTAGTTTACAAAAACAAACAAAAAAAGGGAGAGTCTAAAAACGTGGAAAGAATTACTAGCTCCGCGCCCCTTGTAAGTTCCATTCCCGGTTTCCAGCTACCTAGTTCCAAGTTTCATCGCAATAATGAGTAACAAACTCACAGACATTCATACATCCGAACTTTCGCCTTTATAATATCTCAACTTTATTCAATAAAAAAATAAAAAAAAGTTAATAGCTAAAATTAAAACTAATTATAAAACTATAATTCAAATTAAATATGACCTATAAATAAAAAATGTCCTCGAGGAATAATATTAGTAAGAGTTTAATCAGTCATAGTCAACCTTGAAAAAGCCAACTGTAAAGCTGGCGAAGGCTCCGTTCGTTAAAAACCATGAATAAAACGCGATTAAACCCGATAAATAAAGTGTTTTATTAAGCGAAAACCATAGAAGAAAATAAGATTTTAATTATTACGATGTCAAATTGCAAAGATAAAACTTAAGAAAATTCTAGGAAAGGTCCAGTTAACATATTTCACAGTAATTAAACGACTTAAATGCCGTACTTCACGTTTTTCTCAACCACGTTGCTTTGCTATAGGTAGGTATATATCGTAGAATACCTATTCGTCAGCTGTCACGTTTTAAATTTAATCTCACATTGCTATTAGCAACTATTAGGTAATTAATATACTCTGTAGGTACCTATTATACTTAGCTAATATACGTCTAATTGGACATAGTTATGAAGACGAGAACCAAGCCACAGAAAGTTACTTTCGAGATAATTAGGTTTTTGTTTCAAAGGTGTGTAGAAGCAAATATGTAACTCGTAGGAGATCAACAAATAACAATGGTAAAAATAGTATTAAGGGCAATGTAGAATTATTAAATTTATAGATTTTTTCTTTTATTTAGTATTTATTTTAGGTCAAAAACCTGATAGTTCTTTTTTACAAAATTGCTATTTTGTGGGTTGGTTCTTTTTAGCAATATGTTTAGGATTATAAGGTAGGCCCTTTAATTCAAATAATTTTAAAATACGTATGTTTTATTTATTTTTTAATGAAATTTAAGCTTATACTATAGTTTTACTTAAAATATATAATCACATGAACAAAATATGCTGATGTTTTAACAAACAATCCTACTAAAATTAGGTAATCCTAATCGACTTCGTCCACTTTGACGGCAATGACTAGCGTCTGTGACGCGTCGATGCCCTATGTCAAGTCGCGAGTTCGCTCGTGGATTGGTGGTGTGCAGAAGTTGCCTCCCTCCACGCTACCTGCTTAGCAGCGCGCCGCCAATACCAAAGGCACCGGAGGCGTCGACACGGTCGACCGCGGGAGCCCGAAGGAGACCCGGTGAAGGACCGGCTGTACGAGGAATGGCAGACGGCGATGAAGGCCCTCCGAGCGGCCATAAGGGCCACGAAGGACCGTGCCCGATAGGAGATCCTGGCGTCACTGAGTGAGGACCCATGGGGGCGCCCCTACCGTGCTGCTAGGGGCAAGTTCAGACCGTGGGCTCCTCTTACGCTGACGCTCGACCCAGCTCTCCTCGATAACGTCGTCTCGTCGCTGTTCCCACAGCGAGAGGAGCACGTCCCGCCAAATATGGCTCCGCCACCGGTGACAATCTTGGTAGAGAGAACTCCGTGGAGGCAACCCCCCCCCGGAAATGAAGATGGTTCTCCGTCGCCTCAGTGTGAAGAACGCCGCCCCTGGGCCCGATGGCATACCGGGGCGCGCGGTAGTTCGAGCCTCGAAGCACTTGGGGGACCATCTTCGGAGATTGTTTACTACGTGCCTAGAGCAAGGGGAATTCCCGGCTCAGTGGAGGTTAGGCAACCTCGTCCTCTTGAGAAAGGAGGGGCGCCCCGAGGACTCTCCGTCAGCGTACCGGCCGATTGTCCTGCTCGACGAGTTATGCAAACTCCTCGAGCGGATAGTCGCCGTGCGCCGCCACTTTGGGAAGTTAATCTCAAAGTTGGTAGGAGCGGCGGGGCCACTTGCCTGGCTCCTGCCTAATATTGGATGCCCGAAGGCATCCACGAGGCGGCTGTACTTTGGTATCATCCACTCAATGGCACTGTACGGTGCCCCGGTATGGGCCGCGAATATCCCTGTTGGCGTCATCAGGAGACTTTTGCAAGTGCAGAGACTGATGGCCATCAGGGTGACGCGGGGATACCGTACCATAGCGGGTGATGCCGCCCTGGTACTCGCTGGTTCCCCGCCATGGGACCTGGAAGCGAGAGCCCTCGCATCCCTTTATGAGTGGCGCGAGAAGGCGGGTAATCGGGGTGACCGAACGGCGCTCAGGGTGGTGGAAGAGCGCCGGGAGGAACTCCGCCAAAACCTCCGCCAAAACCTCTTGGCGGAGTGGATGGTTCGGCTGGAGCAGCCAGGGTACGGCCGAACTTTAGTAGATGCTATTCGTCCTTGTCCTTGCCTTGCTATTCGTCTTGGGTGATTGGCTCAATAGAGCCCACGGAGCATTATCGTTCCGTTTGACACAGGTACTTTCCGGACATGGCTGCTTCGGAAAGTATTTGTGTCGAATCAAGAGGGAAATTTATGAGAGGTGTCACCACTTCTTTTGCAGCTGTGACACCGCCCTACATACTCTGGCGGACTGCCCTGCCTGGTTTGGGCCTAGGGTTGAGCTAACGAGGGCAATTGGCCAGAACCTGACGCTGTCAGCCGTCGTCGCTGCCATCCTTGGCAGCGACGAGGCCTGGCAGGCTCTGCGCCAGTTCTGCGAGATCGTCTTGCAGGCCAAAGAGGAGGCCGAAAGAGCGCGAGAAATCCTTCCCGGCACTCAGCGCCCCAGGCGCACTAGGCCAAGGCGCAACGACTTGTTGCCGCCTTAACTGCCCGCTCTTGGCGGCGAGTTCGGGGGAGCTCGTCGCCAGCCAATGAGCACCGAGATGGCGGCGGCGTGTCCACGCCGCCTCTCGTGAGGGTTTTTCCTTTTTTCAGGATTTTGAATTTGTGTGGTGAGGCCGGACGCGGCCATTCGCTGCCGTGGTCAATGGTAGCAATGCGGTAGCAGCGCCCTGTTGACTCCAACACTTGCGGCGTGAAGGACATCCTGGGTTTTTTAGTAGGTATACCCCTGGCACACAACACCTAGACCAGGGGGGACCCCCACTCACCGGACCGCTCTCCTCCCGGGAGCGGCCTGAAGGTCTTGATCAGATTTTTCCCAGGTAAAAAAAAAGGTCTTCAGCTATCTACATAGGTACCAAGTTGAATAATAATAGGATAATTGCGATTGACAGAAAATGATTTTTCTTCATCACGATATTACGATAAATATCAATATTTTTTCATTTGCTTTTTTTAGTTATTTTTTAGTAGTTTTTAGTTTTTTTGTAGATTTTTTTAGTTTTTTAAGTAGATAATAGTAGAATACGGTAAAATATCAAAATTATTAGGGAAGAAACCATTATTAAGTAATGGGTACCTTTATATTTGCACCAATCATTTTAATTTATCAAATGCAAAATAAGCCCAACCTTCTTAGTTCTTTACTTTAGTACTGATTATTCAAAATTTTATTACCTATAAGGAACTAAGCATCTTGGTAACTTTAAAAACCTTTTTTATTTGATATGTTAAATAGAACCAAACATCATGGTTCCCATTTTTCAAACAGAATTTGTATTTTTAAGAACTATGTGGCTTGGTTCCATTTAGCTTAATGAAAATGCTAAAGTTTTACAGGAACCATGTTACATGGGTCTGTTTATCCATTCAAAAATCACTCTAAATAGGGTTAGTACCCTAGACAGCTGTCATTATCTTTTTTGTAGGTTGGTATTTTGACTAGGATCTTTTCTGAGTCGGTAAAGAACATTGTTATGAGACCATCTAAATATATAACTCAATTTCACTCGAAGTGTGGCTTGGTTCTCGTTTGCAGAACTACGTCCAATTAATATACGTCTTCTTTGCCGCCGACTTCTGCCCAGCTGGCATATGGCATAGTCTACCGACGCTTTAGGAAGCGCAACCGAAGTTTTTTTTAATTTCTTAGCGGTTGTAAACCGATTATGGTCATTTGAAAATTAGCCAGTGTCAAGTATTATTAATATACAAGGTGTAACGAGTAAGCCCTTTTAATCCCAAAGGGGGTTGTTCAAGACGTCTAGGCGAACAACTTTTGTTCTACAACTTTTGGAAATTCAAAGTAGTTTTCGAAAATATTAAGTTTAAAGTTTACTTGAAAATCAGCTGTTTCTCAGAGTTCGAGGTCATTGACCTTACCTTGTCCTTTCATTTAGTTTAGTCGACAAAAATCGAAACTTCAATTACGTTTGTTTTCAAAAGCAGCTGTTTTTTCAGTGAACCATAACCTCACCATTTTTTAAAAAGAATTTCGAATTTTCAAAAGTCATAGAACAAAGGTTGTTCGCCTAGATGTCTGAACAACCTCCTTTCGGATTCCCTAGACTTGACTTTAACTATGACGACTTGACTGTTTCGATGCAAATAACTTGCATAATATATTTATAATACTTGACACTGACTAATTTCCTAATGGCCATAATCGGTTCACAACCGATAAGAAAAAAAAAAAAACCTCCTTTCGGCTTAAAAGGGCATGCCCGTTACGTCTTCTCTATAGTAAGGAGGGGTAACAGGGGCTCTATTTTTGAATCAAATGTGCCATTTTGAGCGATTTAAATACCTTGATTTCTACCGATTTTTTGTAATTTTTCTATGTGAATCGCACGACCGCAACGAGTGGTATCAACCATTAGCCGCAGGAGTCCGACATCAAACGAAAATCAGCAGATATCGATTTTGTTAAATCGTACAAAGTGCAACGAGCGATTCAGAAATTAGGCTCCAGATCTCTGACGAAGCCCAGATAAAGCTGTCAGATATTATAATAATAATAAATCATGTAACCAACACACAGCGCCATCTAGCCCCGTGGTAAGCTGCTAAGCTTGTGTTACGGTGACTAGACAACGGATATACTACTTATATTTATTTTTCTTTTGTAAATAGGTACATACATTTTATACAAATTATGACACAAGAAAGGAAGTCAGTATGTATGTCTCTGTGTTACTGTGTTATGTTTACGTAACATATAACCGATCTGGCATGAGATCTACTGGTACAGGGTTATTGGAAGTTCACTTGCAGTTGTAGTAAGTTTTTTTAATTTCAGATTATTTTTTCCGCGATTTTGCATTATAAAACACAATATTTACCGAGCTTCCGCTAACTGAGTTAAGGAAGGACGTTAATTTTAGGAGCCAAAATAGTTTATAGTCTGGAAAAAACTACAATATTTAACGGGTTTTACTCGCTTTTTATTTAATAACGACATTATTACAAAGTATCACGCTGACTGAAAATTCCTGTCGGATTCATCGAAAATTGTTGATTATTTTCTGACGCAATGTTTTAGAATATTTTCGTTTGTAGCGTTTGTGATTAACATTGTTCCCTATATTTTGGCGTAGTTTCAAGACAAAAACTTCTTATCGTTTCGAAGCATTAGGACATTTTAGAATTGAGCTTTTGTGCGTAATTTTCAGCCGTGGGTGTCCTCATGAGGTTTTCCTTCACCGTAAGATCAATGTTGATGGCGCACATAATTTTTTCTTGAAGAAAAATACATTCGTGCGCGGCCGGGATTCGAAACCACTACCTTCGGAATGAAAGTCGGGGTATCTAACACGAGACCAACACCGCTCTGATTTAAAAGATCTGGGGCTCGATTCGGTAAGAACATAGCATTCGGAATGCCGGCGGAATGCAGGCGACGTGCAGGAGATGTACGTTAATTCGTATTCTGTAAATGTCATTTTAGTTAATAACTACTTAATTAGTTGAGTAGCCTTCAAAATTAAGGGCTACTTAATTATTTAAATAGCTCCCCTTGTTCCTCAACCAATCAGTATTACAAGAAGTTATAAAAGGGCTATTTTTTAGTCCTGCAACAAATCGACTTCTGCAATGCTCATGCATCCTGCCTGCTTGTCGCATGCTATGTTTTTAGAGAATCAGGGCCCTGATTTAAAAATAAAGTCAACCTTGTATGTTGTAAATATATTGTTTGGTAATGCTTGTTCATAAAACCCAATAACCCTGTATACTTCTTTTGCTATAGTTTGATCTCGTGTGAATTCTATGAAATGCTGCTATCGACCTGAGTAGCACTATTAACAAAGGAGTACCAAGGTCATGCTAGCTGAACCATATTTTATTGCTATCTAACAATCAACGTTACAGCCCTCATATCATCAAATCTATCCAGTGGATGTCTGACAACAGTAGAAATTGACAAAAATACCTCGCTGCGAGTGAATTTTTAAAGATGAATTTTTCCTTTAAAATATGTTAAGAAAGGTTTAATTGTTTGTTTCATCATCATCATCATCAGCCTGTTGCAGTCCACTGCTGGACATAGGCCTCTCCAATTGCTCGATACCTAGATCTATTTTCGGCTTCTCGCATCCAGTTTGTGCCAGCCGTCTTGCGCAAATCGTCGCTCCAACGTGCCTGAGGACGTCCTACACTACGTTTGCCGAGACGCGGTCTCCACTCTAGAACTCGTTTACCCCAACGGTTGTCGGTTCTACGGCTAATATGGCCAGCTCACTGCCACTTCAGTTTGCTAATCCAGCTTGCTTGCTATTTGTTTGTTTATTTATAATGAATAGACTCCGAAACTACTTGACCGATTTTAAAAATTCTCTCACCAATAGATAGCTACATTATCGAGGAGTAACATAGGCTACTTTTGATCCCGATATTTTTACGAGATCGCGCTTACGCGGGTAAAACAGCGGGACGCAGCTAGCTAGAAGCTCGTGGGTTCGAATCTCGGCCGGTTGTAATTATCTGCCATAGTTCTGTCTATCGATACTTCATTTCATTTTCTTAGTTATGGCTTTCTGTCAGTACCTAACATAGGACAATTTAGCCAGTTTTTCGTACTAATAGTGTGCTACCACTATTATACTGTAATCGTTTGAAATAATTTTCTATGCGTGAAGGCTGCAGAAAAAATGGCGACGATTTTTCTCCAACCCCATGGAACATTTCTTTGTAACGTGCTAATTTCGTGTTTGGCACTGGTATTTTTATTTTTTTAGTTGAACTACGCGTAACTAAATTGATAACATGCCGGCGAAATTAAACAATTTACACGCAATAAAACTAGGTTTTGTAAAAATAAAAATTCAGAACGACGTTCCACTAACGCGTCAAAAACAAAAGTCTATCGATTCTTCAAAGTCTTTGTTGTACATATTTTTGACGTATTTACAGTTATTTATTAGTGTAATTACATTATGTATAATCATGTTCTAATTATCTTAACATGCTATAAAATTTATTAGAGTGTGAATTTGAATATTTTAGGGTTAAGTGTATTAAAGAATGATTAATATTGTTTACAGTTTTGGCCCCTTTACGAGCTATACTGCAAATCCCTGTCGGATTCATCGAAAAAAAAAGAACAAAAAGAGAAAAAATTATTGTTGTTTATTTTCTGACGCAATGTTTTAGAATATTTTCGTTTGTAGCGTTTGTAAATGACATTTTTCACTGCATTTTGGTGTAATTTCAAAACAAAAACTTCGAAGCTTTAAGACATTTAAGACAGAAATGTATGTCAAGTCCTGTCGGGTGCGAAATATTTGGAAAGCATTTCTTTAAGTATAGTCATCCAAGTGTAGGAAACACTTTTAAATATATCAAAAACGAAAAATGTTTGTTTTCGTCTAAAATGTTCTAAGGCTTCAAACACCTTTCGACATTTTTGTCGAATATAGGGAACAATGTCATTCAAAAACGCTACAAACGAAAATATTCTACAACATTGCGTCAATAATTAATCAACAATTTTCGATGAATTCGACAGGGATCTTCAGTTTAGCTCGTTTAGGGGCCTTATTTGGGACAAAAACAGTTTGAATTTTGCTTCTATTGCGATCGTTTTTTTGTTTTCGTTTTGATCGTTTTTGTTTTAAGCTTTATCAGCCTTTTGTTCTAATATTTTGATAGCATTTAAAAATAGCTGTCTGTTCAGTCAAATATACCTAACCTCTAAATATGCAAAAAGATAGTTTTGGCAGGAATGCGTTGAGGAGATGTGTTGCTAAATTTTCATTTTTGTGAAACTTAGTTCAAATGCGTGTAAATTGTTTAATTTAGGGGGGCATATTAATTAATTTAGTTTCGTGAAGGTGTACAAGTGAAAATAAAAGTGTAAATCGGTGTAAAACATGGACTTTAGCTTAGTGTTCTCGCCAAAGCTCCGTGAACAAACATTGTAAAAAATGGCCCCCTTTGTACAATGATTCCCTCGACTTGACTTTAACTATGACGACTTGACTGTATCGTTCGATGCAAATAACCTGCAAATATTGATAATACTTGACACTGGCAAATGTCCGAAAGGAAAAGCCATTTTAAAGAAGTATAAATATGCAAAAACAAAAAAAAAAATATGTTGACAAATATGTTAACAAATCGTGTGAATTTAAAAACTTTTTATTTATGACGAATTTATAAATTTAATTTTTAGTTGTAGAACAGAAGTTTGTTTTCGTAGACGTCTAGAACAAACCACTTCCAACTTGTATTACCGCCCCCTAAACACAATGTTTATAAAATATGTACGGAACCAACTAAAAATATCAGAGTAATTATTTTTTTAGTAGCACTAAACAACTTTGTTAATCCAAAAAGATTTATATCTTCACGGTTTGATGAATTTAGAACAATAATATTTAGATTTTTTAATAAGAATAAGTCTTTCTTTTTTTTCTTTATAAATAAGTAAATAGTGCAGAACCATATTACACAGCACCATCTGACAAAACATCGAGGCTTGTAATATGGTGACCAAATTTTACTAATATTATAAACGTGAAAGTTCTTATGTATGTATGTGACTTTGTTACTCTTTCACGCAAAAACTACTAAACTGATTGCAATGAAATTTGGAATATAGGTAGCTGGAAACCTGGAATAATACATGGGCAACTTTTTTCCCGATAATCCCGCGGGTACGGGACTTTCGCGGGTAAAACCACGGGGTGCAGCTAGTAACATTCATTTATTGATACGTATGGAAGAAATCGCTCTTAGCGATAAGGCCGCCCATTTGTACAACTTAATTTTTAAGCTATTATTTTAGTATTTACTGTCGTATATGTGTGTGTTGTTTTCTATGTATATGTTGTGCAAATAAAGATATAAAATAAATAAATATGGAAACACCCCAAAAAAGCCTTTTTAAGCAGCATAAATACTTGTTCTAGACGGGAATCGAACTCACAACCTTATACGTCGCAGACAGGTTTTCCCCCGTTGTGCTATAGAGGTCGTCACAACCAAATTGAGCATCTTTTAAATTTTGTATGTCGGTTAAAAATAACTTTACATTGGTACCTACAGAACAATTATAAGTGTTTCTTTGTTTTTATTGCTCAAGGCATATTAATCAAGGGACTTTTGGCTGGAACGCGGTGAGGAGATGTGTTCTAAATTTTCACTTTTGTAAAACATAGTTCAATCAAATGCGTGTCGTTTAATTTCGGGGCATATTAATCAATTTAGTTTTGTGAAGGTGTACAAGTGTAATGAAAGTGAAAACCGGTGCAAAGCATGAACTAAAGCATGAACTTAAGCGTTGTCTCCAAAGGTCGCATAAACCGTCACTGTAAAGAACCACCATTTACAATGACTTCCTTGACTTGACTGTTTTGATGCAAACTGCAAATAGCTCACAAAAGTTAATAATACTTTCCAAATGGACATAGTTGGTTCACAACCAATAAGAAATAATAAGTACTTAAGTAGGTAACAATCTAAATATACATATATAACTCAAAGGTGACTAAATGTCTCACATAGTGATCTATCAACGCACAGCCCAAACCACTGGACGGATCGGGCTGAAATTTGGCATGCAGGTAGATGTTATGACGTAGGCATCCGCTAAGAAAGGATTTTAATAAATTCTACCCCCAAGGGAATAAAATAGGGATTGAAAGATAATACTTCTTAACGCGAGCAAAAGTTAGTCTATCTATACCTATAATAAAGGAAGCAATGCCCCGCAATGACGGGACAAAAAGTCTGTACTTAGAAGTAAATTAAAAATAGTTGTCTGGAAGGCTTAGAAAAAGTAGAAGAACAAAATTACATAATTATATATTTTTTGGGAAGCATTTCTTTAAGTATAGTCATCCAAGTATAGGAGACACTTTAAAAAATATCAAAGACGGGAAAATTATATACTTTTTAAAATTCATTTCTCTCTGTCTATTTCTCTATTTATCTGTCTGTTCCTTATACAATTAAAAACTACTTATCCGATTGAAATCTGGTTTTCAATATTGGATAGTTCTATTTTCGAGGAACGTCGTGGTATACTTTGCATCGAAATCCAATTAGTAGAACCCGAGTAATGAACAAAAAAATGCAACCGCTCGAGAACTGCTCGGCCGCCCTAGCCAGGGATAACGCGTTTTTCACTTCCGCGGGTGAAACCGCTGGGCTCAGCTAAGTAACAATAAAGTTTTAGGTCTCTAAAGTCTCAAAAGTCTAAAGTCTAGACCTTATACAAGCAAAATTAGACCTTACGGTGGTCACCCAGTAAACTTGTCGACTATACTACATACAGACGCGTCTTGTGTCCGCGCGTACCAAGCCCTATACTAAGTAATAATTCATAGTAAAATGATCGATGGCTAGTAGTATAGATCTTTTTTCTATAGAGAAGGCTGTTTACCTAAGTGAAAGGGTATGCGATGTTAGTTCGCTTTCTAGACTCCGCCGTCGGTTGGACGTCAGTTTTGATACTTTATTTAATAATAACTGCGCGGTTTTAACCGCGTAAGTGAAAACCGCGATGTCAGTTGTGGCGGGGGGCCGAGCGGCTCTCGAGCGGTTGCAGTTTTTCGTTCATTGCTCGGGTTCTACTAATTGGACTTCGATGCAAAGTATACCACGACGTTCCTCGAAAATAGAACTATCCAATATTGAAAACCAGATTTCAATAGCATTAGTAGTTATAACAGAGAAACAGACAAATAGATACACATGAATTTTAAAAATTATATAATTTTGTTCTACTACTTTTCCTAAGTCTCAACCGCGTAAGTCCCGTTCCCGCGGAAATATCAGGTTAAATGTAGCCTATGTGTTATTCCAGGTCGCTAGTTACGTATATTCTAAGTTTTATCGCAATCTGTTCAGTAGTTTTTGCGTGAAAGAGTAACAACCTCACATACATACAAACTTTCGCGTTTATAATATTAGTAAGATTAGTAAGAAAGATGTAAGATAATTTTGTCTAAGGTTTTCGAGATTTTAATTTAAAAAAAACCAACTTTACAGTCAACCAGTCAGTCAACCTTGAAAAAGCCGACTGTAAAGTTGGCGAACGCTCGCTCGTTAATACTAATGACATTATTGAATAAAACGCGAGTAAAACACGGTAAATATTGTGTTTTAAGAAGTAAGATACGAAAAATCGCCCTAAACTTTTCATCGCTTATTTTTAAACATAGAACACAGAACTGCAGCCGACGCGCGCGCCGATTGCATGAAAAACTCGCGCGCATGCCGGTCAAGGTGACGCCGCGGCTCCTGATTGGTCGGTACACGTTCCATATACAAATTACTTGTCTTACAACAACGTAACCGCTTTTCCGACGTTTTTTATTAATGCCTCAATAGCTCTACCATTTATAAATAATTATTATTGTTTTAACTCGATAACTTCGATCTTATTCTGATTCTACTTCGATCGTCTTTTATTTTACTGTTTCGATCGTTTTTGTTCTACTGTTTCGATCGTCTTTTGTTCTGTTTCGATAGTTTTCTGTCTTCGTTTCGAGGTGTTCTTTGTTCGTTTTGTGTTTCGATTAAGTAGATACTTAACTTTTTTTTTGTTCTACTGTTTCGATCGTCTTTTGTTCTGTTTCGATAGTTTTCTGTCTTCGTTTCGAGGTGTTCTTTGTTTGTTTTGTGTTTCGATTAAGTGGATACTTAACTTTTTTTTTGTTTAACAGTTTCGATCGTGTTTTGTTTTCGTTTCAATTGCCGTAACTTTACGCGTAAGTAGGTAGGTACAGTGTGTTCAATTTTGATGGTCTGGTTAGTCCAACTTTTTAGTTCAAGTGGCCAGTCTGGTCTGGCAAACTACTCAGGCTGAAATCTATAGTCCATACTTTGACTTTGCTAAGCAAAAACTTTGACTAAAGACAATTTTTGGTATTTATAAAGCGATCTTCGCAACTATCCAAAGTTTTTGCTTAGTAAAGTCGAAGTTTTTTTAATGTAGAATATAAACTAATCAAAAATAATGACCTAAACTTACCCTTTTTTATTTTTATGTCATCTACGAGTATCTAAGAACCATTGGAGAAATGTGACGAATCAACGATACCTAGTTAAATAAAATAAAAAAATATTGCACGACATTACACACAACGTAATCTAGTCACAAAATAAGCTCTAGGCTTGTACCATGTGTACTAGACAACGGATATACTACATATTATCGAGTGGTTTGGAAGATACGAGCTGAGGAAGAATATTACAAACATGCAAGATGGAGGCGAAATACATAACCCTTTCTTTGTAGCCGGGTAAAAACAGAATAGAAACGTAAGTAGAATAGAAACCCACAATTTAAATTTTCACAGAAAAATTAAACTCTTTGGTACAATATTTCTTTGTTTTTATTGCTCATGGTATGTTTTAGGGCGACTTGCATAAAACCATTTAAAAACATATTTACTTAACTAAATCAATTTTAAAATAATTTATGGGAAATAGAACATTGGACTCTATTTCATTAAGTGGACGATTGATAATATGTTGCCACACATTGACAGTTCTTGAAATTCTGACAGATTTTAAACACGTATAACAGCTTAAACATGTTTAGGAACCGTTATGCAAGCCGGCCTTAATCTTTATTTTTGAAAATATACTTCCTTGCTTAAAATATTTCATTGGTACAATTTAAAACAATTTACAAGTTGCAAGAATCGAACTGGCAACCTCCAGAGTTGCAATTATTCGCTTAACACGCCACAGGCGTCTTACTTAGATAATTACTCAGGTAAATGAGAAATCAAAGGGCCTTCACGTTCATTTCCTACGTATAATTGTTATTGATGGATGCTCATTACATAGGGCGCACTTAGCGGCGTTCCTAAGGTAGACTTTAGTTAGGCTTTAGTAACTATACAGTATACTGGGTGTAACGGATATGCCCTTTTAAGCCGAAAGGAAGTTGTTCTAGACGTAGGCGAACAACTTTTGTTTTACGACTTTTAAAAATTCGAAATACTTTTCGAAAATTTTAAGTGTAAAGTTTACTTAAAAATCAGCTGTTTCTCAGAATTCGAGGTTATTGACCTTATGTTGTCCTTTCATTTAGTTTGGTCTACTACAATCAGAACTTCAATTACCTTTATTTAAAAAAACAGCTGTTTTTCAGTGAACCATAACCTTAATTTTTTTTTTAAAAAGTTCGAGGTTTCAAAAGTCGTAGAACAAAAGTTGGTCGCCTAGACGTCTAGAACTACCCCCTTTCGGAAAAAAAGGGCATACCCGTTACGCCTTGTATAAGTACTATACCATCTTATCATGCTAATATTATAAACACAAAAGTAACTGACTGTAACATACATTTAATTTAAACTTACCTAAACGTAAGAATAGCCTTAGCACCTAGGCCGCGACTTATCAATGCGCGCAGAGCCCAATTCCCTGCAACAAAAACAACAGCTAAGTAAGTTAAATTAAAGAGCGGTTTTGAATTAAAGAGCGGAATGAAAGTCGGGGTATCTAGTGGTAGATACCCCGACTTTCATTCCGAAGGTCGTGGTTTCAAATCCCGGCCGCGCACCTATGTGTTTATCTTTAAAAAAAAAAGATGTGCGCTATTAACATCGCTCTTACGGTGAAGGAAAACATCGTGAGAAAACCCACGGCTTAAAATCACGCAAAAAGGCCCAATAGTAGGGCTAATTGCGGAAACACACAAGTTAAAACTTTAACTTTAAGTTTTAAGTTAAATTTTGTTCATCATAAAACAAGTACTCGACTACCTGTAATTAAAATGCCGAAATAATTGACTAATCAAGAAGGTACAAATCACGATATTTCTTTGCAAGGTTCGGTATAAAATTATATTTTTTATATTGATTATATATAATCAATATAAAACTAGTAGTTCACCCCGAACTGAGACCTCACGAGAATCCATTTACAGAGATTTTGGTTTTTTGTAGGATTTTAACACCAACAGCTTTATTTTTTTACAAAATAAGAATTGTTATTAAACGAATAAATATAACGAAAGACAAGAAAAACGATAACATAACAAGAATTATTCCTTAATTACGACAATCGACCACAATTTGTAACATTCTCTACAAAAATGTCAGATCTTGGAGTATATATCGCAAGCAAACGCAACGATACCGCGATCTAGGATAGATGTTGAGCGCCATCTATTGACAAATTTTTAGAACTTGATTATTTTCTCTTTTTGCACCCCCTATCTCCCCAACCCCCCAACCGATCCGGCTCATCTTCGAACTCATAAATTCTATTGACCTAAACTACGCGCATACCAAAATTCATGAAGGTCGGAGCAACGATACTCAAGTTATCGTCGAACAAACATACAAAGATACAAAGATACAAGCGCCAGGCCAGTCTACACTGGACCTCACTCGCTTCGCTCGTTCGGTCAATAATGAATTTTTAAATCCTTAAACCTTAAGGATTAATAAGCCTTACCTTTAGGCGATAAGACAGCCCATTGTGCCACCATATTTTAAGACATTTTCTGTAATATTTTGTTATGTTTGTGTATGTGCAATAAAGAGTCAATCAATCGATTAATAAAACTATTTTTATATTATTTTTATAATCAATTTTTATTTCGATACTTAAGGTCCCTGTACGAGTTAAACTGAATAATCCCTGTCGGATTCGTCGAAAATTGTTGATTATTTTCTAACGCAATGTTATAGAATATTGCCGTTTGTAGTGTTTGTAAATGACATCTAGCCCCAAAATAAGCACAAGGCTTGTACTATGGGTACTAGTCAACAGCCATACTGTATACTATTATACTTTTTTGATCGAACGAGCGAAGCGAGTGAGGTCAAGTGTAGACGGGCCTGGCGCTTGTATCATTGTAACTTTGTATCTTTGTTTGTTCGACGATAACTTGAGTATCGTAGCTTTGATCTTCATGAATTTTGGTATGCGAGTAGTTTAGGTCAATAGAATTTGAAAAACAGAAAAAGATGAGCCGGATCGGTAGGGGGGTTGGGGAGATAGGGGGTCGTTAGGTCTCAGTTCGGGGCGAACTCCTAGTTATATGAATTAAATTAAATGAAAAACAATGTAATTCTAATGATATTGAAAGGCAATTGAAATTCTGGTACGGAAATTGTGGGTCAGAGCACACATGTGTAAGAGAAGCGACAATGCTTGGAAATGGTACTTCACAACTCACATTGACCAAATTTCTTCGGTCACTAGTCAGCTAGGTCTTTTATTTATAATGAATTTATGTCAAAATCGTTTTACTATCTAAATTTATTAAAAACGCAATTTCTTTTTGTCATTCAAGGTTACTTAGATTGTGAATTATGATAATTTATTTTACTAAGCAATTAAGGGCACACAATTTTAATTTTGCTCACTAAGTGGGCTATTACTAAGGTCTGCTGTTTGCAGAATTATCTGCTAGTAAATACACAATTAAAATATTAATAGGTAATTGTTAATAATTTTAATCAATCAACTATAATTTTGTCTAAGATTTTCGCGGTTTTGAATAATAAAACACAATATTTACCGGGTTTTACTCGCGTTTGTTGTCAGTCTTGTAAAAACCAACAGTAAAGTTGGCGAAAGATCGGTCGTTAATAATAATGACGTTATTGAAAAAACTTAAGTATACGCAATAGCCTATATGTTATTCCCGTTATCCAGCTACCTATATTCTAAGTTTCATCGCAATCGGTTCAGTAGATTTTGCGTGATTGAGTAACAAACATCCAAACACACACACTTTTACATTTATAATACTAGGAGTTCGCCCCGAACTGAGACCTCACGACCCCCCTACCGATCCGGCTCATCTTCGAACTCATAAATTCCTAAACTACGCGCATACCAAAATTCGTGAAGATCGGAGCTACGGTACTCAAGTTATTATCGAACAAACATACAAAGATACAAGCGCCAGGCCCGTCTACACTGGACCTCACTCGCTTCGCTCGTTCGGTCAATTAGTAGGATTTTTAGTTGAACTCACGGATCCATTACCTCATGCTAAAGTTGCTTTGTGCAACATCATTAATTTAATGAAACTCTAAGTGTTAATGACACATTACTTAATGCGACTTTAATATAATATGTCTTTGGGCAACTGGATGTAAACCGCATGTCATTTAGTTTTCAATTTGCTTAACTCGACGACGTTTTAATGAAGAATGTTAATTGGTACACCAAATCGGTTAAAAGTTTATTACAGTAAATCTTGGATTTATACTATTGTCTAGTACCCATAGTACATTTAGTTTGGGGCTAGATTGCGCTGTGTGTAATGTCGTGCAATATTTATATTTATATATTAGCTGCGTCTTGCGGTTTGAATGAATGAATGAATGTCATTTATTTGCACGAAATATGGTTACAACAGATGCGGTTCACCCGCGGGATGCGGTTTTGCGGTTTCACCCGCAAAAGTGAAAAACGCGTTATCAAGGGCGCGGGCGTCCGAGCGGTTCTCGAGCGGTTGCACTTTTTCGTTCATTACTGGGGTTCTACTAATTGGATTTCGATGCAAAGTATACCACGACGTTCCTCGAAAATAGAACTATCTAATATTGAAAACCAGATTTCAATCGGGTTTGTAGTTTTTAATTGTATAAGGAACAGACAGACATGATAATTTTGTTCTACTACTTTTCCTAAGTTCTCTAGACAACTTTTTTTTTAATTTACTTCCAAGTACAGACTTTTTGTCCTCTCTTCCTTTATTATAAGTAATAGATAGAAGATATGGATTGTACAAATACACTTGTTTTTGTTGTAATAAAATATTCAGTCGCCTCGCAACCAAGATCATTGTAACATGATAGAAACGTCTTTTTAAGAATAACAATACGCATAAAAAACCGGGATTGAAGAAAACGCGAGCAAAACCCGGTAAATAAATAATAAATAAATAAATCCTGTGACCAACACACAGCGTCATCTAGCCCCGTGGTAAGCTGGTAAGCTTGTGTTACGGTGACTAGACAACGAATATACTACTTAAATTTATTTTTCTTTTGTAAATACATACATATTAAAACGCGAGTAAAACCCGGTAAATATTGTGTTTTAAAATATGGTAGGTGAAGTAAGGCAAACTTTGTTGATGACGATGGATGACGATGGATGACGATAGATGAGGATCGATGACGATGGTTAAAAACAACGAAATTACGCAATTTTTATTTTTTATAATAAGTAGCCTATATGTTAATCGGAGTCTTAAGCTATTTGCATACCAAATTTTATTGAAATCGGTCCAGCCGTTTCCGAGATTAGCGCGCACAAACGCACAGACAAACGGACAAACAGACAAAAAGTTAAACACGGAAATGGGTTCAGTTACATTAGTACATTAGTACGTAAAGTAAAGCTATTTTAAGGGGTATGTACATACCCCTAAAACACATACCCCTTTTTCAAAATATCTTGTAAAAACAGACACCGCTAAGTTACGATTTTATTTTAATGGAAGATAGATTAGATTTTATACGGACCCCTAAAAAACAACAGTTAACAGTAAGTTTGTTCGTGTACCTAAGTACCACAAATTCATCATTCGAACACCAAAATGGTAAAAAAACAATTACTTTCACTCGGTCGTTGACTTATTAAGATTCGTGATACAGTTTACAACGGTTTTTACCAAAAAACTAACGAGTTCGAAGCCCGGCGCGTAACAAATTATGTTTTGTCAAAACAAAGGTTTGTCTTTGAAATATATAAAAAAAAAACAGTCGTGTGAAAACCACATTTTTCATTTCAACGCGGTCCATGCGATTTTGTTGCCGACTCTATCAAATTTTTGTGTGGTCAAAGTGGAAATGAAGTATGAATAATTTTTACATGTACTTACTTACCTAAAATCATTTCGAAGTCCTAAAATCACTTCGTGGTCAAAGTGGAAGAAATGTATGGACGTAAAAATAGGTAATAATTATTTTTTCCGGGTCTTATTCGCGTATTATTATTCCCCTCCAAGACCAAGACCAAGATCATTGTAACATGATCGAAACGTCGAGGTTAGGGAATTTTAAAAAATAATACACTAATAAGATCTGGGAAAAATAATTATGAGTTCAAATCGTGTGAGGTTAAAATGTTTATTGGTAAAAATAGGTATTGTGGTCAAAGTGGAATAACCCATTAAAATGTATATCTATGTATTTTAGTACATGCAACGTGCAGTAATATTTTGAATCTTTTAATATAATAAACGTGAAAGTATGTATGTATGTAACTTTGTTACTCTTTCACGCAAATACTACTGAACCGATTGCGATGAAACTTGGAATATATGTAGCTTTAGACTTGGAATATCATAATGAAATACTTTTTATTCCGATTTTCCGTCGGGAACAGGCTTTACGCGGGTGAAAACGAAATTTATATTGTAATACACGAATAAAATAAAACAAACTTCACAGTCATACATAACAGAGAACCAAAGTTTAGGTCATTATTTTTGATTGGTTTACATTCTAAATTTGAAAAACTTCGACTTTACTAAGCAAAAACTTTGGATAGTTGCGGAGATCGCTTTATAAATACCAAGAATTGTCTTAAGGCGGCGATAGATGATAATCAACGGTCCTTGTCCGATTGCATATAAATAAGCGAGATGGAATTGCGTGAAAAAATCTACAATTTCTCGTAAAATCGATAATTAACGAAGATTAAAATAATATTTTTATAAAATACGATGAAGGGGTTCTAGGTATTGTATTTTCTAATAGTATGATGCCTATAAGAAAATATAGCGGTTGAGGATTTAGAAGAAAAACTGATTTATTTTGTAAAACAGGCGTAACTTTGCCTGTATAATAGTGGTATTTAAAGTTATTTTTTATTGTTTTTGAAATGAAGGGGACACTTCTTGTATCATGTATAATAACATAATACATTGTTTAAAGATCTATTTGATACCGGATATAAAGAAAACTATTCAATCGGAAGGGATTTCACATGAGTCGCATCCTTAAGTCAAAGTTTTTGCTTAGCAAAGTTAAAGTACGGACTATAGATTTCGTGCTTATTGACTACGAAACTGTAACAGAAGGTTCAAAAAATATATGTTTTGACAGATTTTCGCGTTGTAACATCCACTTGTGAAAAAGGATGTGAAATCAAGATTAAAGCTAAACCTAATTAAAGCTATCCAAAATACCTTATTAAAATTTCAAGGTTGTATTTTTGACTAACGACTTGCCACTGCTTCGCTCGGGTATCCTGCGACAAGCAGGCGTAAAGCATGAGCATTGCAGAAGTCGATTTGTTGCAGGAGTAAAAATAAAAGCTAATCTATAACTTTCCTTAATACTGATTGGCTGAGGGACAAGGGGAGCTATTTAAATTATTAAGTAGCGCTTAAATTTGAAGGCACTTTAATAATTAAGTAGTAATTAAGTAAAATGTCATTTAAAGAATACGAAATAACGTACATCTCTAGCACGTCGCCTGCATTCCGCCGGCAATCAGTATTTACAGAAGTTATAAAATAGCTCTATTATTTTTACTCCTGCAACAAATCAACTTCTGCAATGCTCATGCTTTACGCCTGCTTGTCGCATGCTATGTTTTTACAGAATCGGGCCACTGGACAAAATCTCGATTATTCCCAGCTGTCCCATCTAGCCGTGTCCCCCGGGGGGACAGCTGGGAATTATTTTCCCAGTTGTCCCCGGTCTATCAGCAATCTGTCGGAATGTATGTACCACGATACTCTCTTAGGCGACATTCGATGACGTCACCATTCTGCCGAATTGCTTTATGTGTAACTCATTGTTCTTGAAGCAATTTCCGTCTCACATTAATTGCTGTGACTGCAACATATTATTGACCGAACGAGCGAAGCGAGTGAGGTCCAGTGTAGACGGGCCTGGCGCTTGTATCTTTGTTTGTATATTTGTATGTTTGTTCGACGATAACTTGAGTATCGTAGCTCCGATCTTCATGAATTTTGGTATGCGCGTAGTTTAGGTCAATAGAATTTATGAGTTCGAAGATGAGCCGGATCGGTGGGGGGTTGGGGAGATAGGGGGTCGTGAGGTCTCAGTTCGGGGCGAACTCCTAGTTTTAACCTTAGTTTTTTTTGGGTTTTCGCGTTTGCATTGTAATTAAACACAATATTAACCGGGTTACACTTGCGTTTTGTCAATTAACGGCATTGTTACAATGTACCGACGTTTCGCTGACTTGACAGTCAGCTTAATCATTGTAAACGCGAGTAAAACCCGGAGTAAATTTTGTGTTTAATTATAATTTTAATCTTTTTAAGTAAAACGATTGGACCCCATAATTTCTTGTTTTCCCGGGTCTTAACCCTCTCGCGACCAAAATCATTGTCACATGATCGAAACGTAAGAAAGAAGAACAATAAAATTAAGAAGTAAAAATCAACTAATATTATCTGTTTGAAAATTTGCTTGTTAATGGTCGGACGGTTCGACGGATTTGGATGAGAACTTGCTTCGGTTTTATACTTAATAGCTGTGGTTTCACCCGCGTAAGTCCCGATCCCGCAGGATTATCGGGATCAAAAGTATCCTAGGTTACTCACAGTCACTTAAACTGTCCCTATGTAAATTTTCATCCAAATCGGTCGTACCGTTTGACAGTGAAGAGGGAATAAACAAACAAACAAACGAACTCTCAGAGTTATCATTTTACTGGCTTGGCGCAGCCACGTAAGATTTATCAAAATCGGTTCAGTATTTTTTCTTTCATAGGACCCTTTTCCTTCATCCTTTCTCCATCATAACGAAGACAACAAAAAAAGAATTATCGAAATCTGTTAGATTAAGTTTGGAACACAACCAATTTTTAGTTCTTTTTTCTGTCACCTGTGTCTCTTGTGTTCCGCATGTTCCATCTTGACAGTTTGATGAATAAAACAAATTTTTCATTTTTACCAAATATTTCTTTTATTACAATATCCACGCAAATTCCTACATGGTAGCAGAGCGTGGTTGCAGTGTAATACAGTTGGAAATATCAGAAGAGTAAAAATACATGTTTTGTTGGCGAAATACGAAATACTTACCGGCCGGCTTGACTTTGAGGTTAGAAGATCGACATTCTTTTGTTTTCTTGATTCTCGTAAAAGTCGTGTGAAAAGAATTTTCAATCAATATGGGATCGAATAATATGTTCAATATTGAAAAACTAATAGGAAGAGAGAACTTCGCCACCTGGAAATTCAGTATGAAGACATATTTACAGCATGAGAACCTATGGTGTTGTATCGAGCCGGGAAATAACGACCAAATTGATGCTAATAAGGACATAAGGGCCAAGGCTAAGCTAATATTGCTTCTTAATCCTCAAAACTATGTCCATGTACAGGAGTGCACTACTGCTAAAGAGGTATGGGAGAGCTTACACCAGGCCTTTGATGATAATGGACTTACCCGAAGAGTCGGCCTCCTCAAAGACTTGATAAACACGACAATGGAATCGTGCAATAGTGTTGAGGAGTATGTCAGCAAGATAATGAACACTGCTCACAAACTGCGCAGCATTGGATTCGATGTCAATGATGAGTGGCTTGGGACATTGATGTTGGCTGGCCTACCCGACGAATACAAGCCCATGATTATGGGGCTTGAAAGCTCCGGCATTAAGATAAGTGCAGACTCAGTCAAGTCTAAGCTCATACAAGAAGTTAATACATCAAAATCGGCTGCTTTTTTCACGAAGTCAAAGAAATTTATTAATTATACAAATAATAAGCAATCGAGTAAACCGAAAGGGCCAAGATGTTTCAAATGCAATAAGTATGGTCACTATGCCAAGTTTTGTACATCAAAATCAAGTAAGGTAGAAAGCTCAAGTTATGTTGCTGCATTTTCAACAACTACTGGAGAACATGCGAGTAAAGGTTGGCTAATAGACTCTGGTGCATCCATGCATATGACTTGTAGAGATGATTGGATGTATAATGTTACTGAGCCTTCAGTGAAGAGTGTAACTGTGGCAAATAGAGAGCCACTAGCTGTAAAAGGAGTTGGATGTGTTGATATACACATAAATCAGGACAAAATACAAGTGAAGAATGTACTATTTGTCCCTGGATTAGCTGCAAACCTTCTTTCAGTCAGCACTATTGTGAAGAGTGGATATAAAGTTACATTTAACAACAAGGGATGTGAAATCCAAAATTGTAAAGGAGAAGTATTGTGTACTGCAACATTGAGTAATAATTTGTATAATGTGAACACAGGTAATGAAATGGTTCATCTGATATCAAGCTCAGTGAGTTCGAATGATACATACCTGTGGCATCTGCGAATGGGACACCTTAATATGTCAGATACAAGAAAATTGCCTAACTGTGTTGAGGGTGTGGCATTAACTCCGGACAAAGGTAATGTTAATGATGTTTTTTGTGAACAATGTTTTGAGGGTAAACATGCCAGGATGCCATTTAAAAATGTAGGTTCAAGAGCAGTAAGACCACTTGAACTAATACATTCAGACCTGTGTGGCCCCATGGAAAACTTATCTTACGGAGGTATGAAATATTTCATTACTTTTATAGATGACTTTACTCGAATGGTCTATGTGTACTTCCTCAAAGATAAAGTGAGTGTTCTGGAGACCTTCAAAGATTTTAAGTCCAAAGTAGAGAATGAATTGAATATTAAAATCAAAACACTTCGTACTGATAACGGTAAAGAATATTGCAATAACAATTTTGAAACCTTTTTGTCTAAGCATGGTATTGTTCACCAGACATCCACACCATACACTCCGGAGCACAACGGCATGGCAGAACGGATGAACAGGACGTTAGTGGAACGAGCAAAATGCATGCTGTTCTATGCCAAGCTAGAGAAACGACTATGGGCTGAAGCTTTAGCAACCGCTGCATACATTGTTAACCGATCTCCCACAAAGTCTCTAGAAGGTAAAACACCATACGAGTTATGGAAAGGTAAAAAACCCAATTTATCACATTTAAAAGTTTTTGGCTCTGAGGCTATGGTACATGTACCAAACCAAAAACGCCAAAAATGGGATAAGAAATCTGAGAAAATGATAATGGTTGGCTATTGTGAAAATACCAAGGGTTACCGTTTAATGAACCCTGCAACACACAAAATAACAAAAAGTAGAGATGTTGCCTTTTCTGAAAAGTACCATAAGAATATCAGTGTACCTGTGCCAACTCATTGTGATGTTGATGTTACAGTTAAGAGAAGTCAATCAGTAAGTGACAGCACTGTTCCTTACACTAGCAGCGGTGGACCATCAGAAAGTACATCCGTCACTCAGAATAAGGAATCACTCACTCAGGAGGCAATTGAAAGCGATGACTCAAGTGAGTATGACACAGACTATGGTGAACTAGATGAAACCTACAAACCCCCTAGCTACGTAAGGGAGACTAACAACACTAATGCAACAATGAAGTCACTCCGATCACATTGCAATGATAACAATCAAGATAAAAAGAGTTATTTGTGCCTCATTACTGACCCAACCGACCCGCAGACTGTTGAGGAGGCACTGTCATCATCAAAATCCACTGAATGGAAAACTGCCATGAGTAAAGAGTACAGTTCCTTGATGAAGAATAAAACATGGAGTTTGACAGATCTTCCACCAGGCAAAAAGGCATTACCTTGCAAGTGGGTATATAAAACAAAAACTGATCACAGTGGAAATATTGTTTGTTATAAGGCAAGGCTTGTAATAAAGGGCTATGCTCAAAGAAAAGGCGCTGACTATGAAGAAACTTACTCACCGGTAGTCAGATATACAACTATCCGATATCTATTTGCTTTAGCAGCCAAATATAATCTTGAAATAGATCAAATGGATGCCTTGTCAGCCTTTCTTCAGGGAGAAATAGATAAAGAAATCTACATGCAACAACCAGAACAGTACAGACAAGGATCTCAGGTATGCAAGCTACATAAATCTATATATGGCCTCAAGCAAGCCAGCAGGTTGTGGAACACAAAACTGAATAATGCTTTGCATGTGTTAGGAATGCAACAATCAAATACAGATCCCTGTGTCTACTATAATGCTGAGAAAAATACATTTATAGCAGTCTGGGTTGATGATTTAATGATATTTACTGCTCAACAGTCAACGAAAAACTTACTAAAGGAAAACCTAAAACAGCACTTTGAAATGAAAGATATTGGACCAGCAAGGCAGTGTATAGGTCTACATATTACCAGAGATGGAGAGAAGATAACAGTAGATCAGGAAAAATATATAAAAGATATCTTGACACGGTTCAGGATGTCAGATTGCAAGCCTGTCAAAACACCTATTGAAGTTGGTATGAAATTCAGTAGATCAGAAAAGGAAGAAAAATGTGACTGTCCTTATCAACAAGCAATAGGCTCCTTACTGTATTTGGCTCAAGGTACTCGACCAGATATATCTTTTGCTGTCAATGCATTGAGCAGATTCAACAATAATCCAAGTGCCGAACACTGGACTGCAGTGAAGAGAATATTTAGATATCTACAGGGTACAAAAGATTTAAAGTTAGTTTACACCAAAGATGGTAATGATGAGATAACTGGATACTGTGACGCCGACTGGGCTAGTGATTTGCGCGACAGAAAGTCGTGCACAGGTTATGTTTTTTTGTTCCAGGGTGGTGCTATTTCCTGGAGGTCACACAAGCAACAGACAGTCGCCCTGTCGACCGCCGAGGCGGAATACATGGCGATGTCTTCCGCGGCGCAGGAGGCGCTATGGCTGCAGCAGCTCCATGGCGAGCTCAGTCTCCAGCAGAAAAATCCGCTTCTGATATTCAGTGATAATCAGAGTGCAATCAAGTTAACTAACAATGACTGTTACCTGCCTAGAACGAAACATATAGACATACGTTACCATTTCTTAAAGAGTCATGTTAATAATCTAGAAATTAAGTTTCTCTATGTGAAAGGTGAAGAAATGATAGCTGATAATTTAACTAAGGGCACTACTGCCGATAAACATTTATATTGTGTTTTAAAAATGGGATTGTGTTCCAGGGGAGGGTGTTAGATTAAGTTTGGAACACAACCAATTTTTAGTTCTTTTTTCTGTCACCTGTGTCTCTTGTGTTCCGCATGTTCCATCTTGACAGTTTGATGAATAAAACAAATTTTTCATTTTTACCAAATATTTCTTTTATTACAATATCCACGCAAATTCCTACAAAATCGAACCAGCCGTTTAGGCGTGATGTCGTTACCACGCGAAATAAGGTTTTAATTTTTGAAAAGTCAAAATTAGTTTTAGACTGTTCCTTCAGCCAATAGCAGACTGAACAATTGAAATCTATCTTTCCTTTTAAAGTGTTTTAAATTTATGTTTTGTTTGAGTTCCGTGTATTCTAATTACTAGCCGTGGAACCCTAAAAAATGTTTTTACAAATATTATTATTTTAACATTAACACGTTTATGTAGAAGCAGCATAAATACGACATATTTTGCACATACAAAAATTGCAGAGGTGCAAAAATATATTGCGAAATCTAGTTAAGAAGCCGGCTGTGGAGATGTGATTTGTAATTATGAGTTAAGGTTTCTTCCAAATTAATATTAGGTGTAATTGTAAACCAAACGCAATAATTATTTGAATAAACAAAACGCAGTTTGTACAGACGGTACAGACTGACGTGAGTCACATCTATGATATTAGGATAACCTCTAAATGTATGGTAATTGCGTGTGGTCGACTACAGACGTTTAGAAAAGGATGGTAGGAAGTAACCTTAGATTACATTGACACGCGTCCCCTCTCCTAAGATGGTAGAAAGTTGGATTTAGCTCCAGACGTATTGATCAGTTCTTTTCTCTGGGCATGGCTTACTAGGCTGGGACCTATACCACCCGGTATAGGTGCTGGGCAAGTTTACTCTATCTAACAACGTCCCGGGCACTACAGCGCCATAAAATAGCTTGGATTAAAAGTTGTTTGCGCTGTATATGACCATAATGAAAAATAAATACCAAATATTGTTGTGCTGGTATAAATATTGGATTTCTTACATAAATTTAAGTACCTAATGTAATTTTATACTACATTATTGTATGCTCGAAATGAGTAGACTGTGCACTAATATAGTACATATTTAAGACCAATGTACATACATAGTTTGAACAATAAATTCTTTTTATTCTTATTCTTATAAATAAATAAAAAATAAAATAAATAAATCCTATGACGAACACACAGCGCCATCTAGCCCCGTGGTAAGCGGCTAAGCTTGTGTTACGGTGACTAGACAACGGATATACTACTTATATATATTTTTCTTTTGTAAATACATACATATTATACATAGAAGTACGCCCAGACCAGATGCAAATATTTATAAATCATCTTAAATTAGATGAAAAAGGCCAATTATTATTATTATTTAATAATAGGGTAGTGTGTGGAAAGTAACTTATGATATTCCTGCTGGATCAGGATTGGCAAAAAAATAAATGTCAAAAGCATTGTCGTGGTAAAAATTGTGCGAGGTTTGTGTTTAAGCCTGTTATGCCACCTAGATGTAGGTATGTAGAAAAAGCTTTTAGCGATAAGGTCGCCCATTTATACAACTTTTGACTTTTAAGCTTTCTGTGTATTTGCTTTACTTATAAATTATAATGTAAACTGATTATAATTGTTGTTGGTTGTGCAAATGAAGTGGTAATACATCTATCTATCTATGCATTCTTTGTGTTAGAGTAAAGATTTAATCTATCTATCTCTAAGAAAAAATCAAACAGAATTAGATTTTTGTTCTAAGTCGTTTCCATAAATGGAATACAAAAGAGTGTTCAAACGCAACTTAAACCAGGTAAAATTAGATAAAAATTAAGTAAACTGTATTACCAATTTGAAGTACCTACATATTACTACTTAATCAATACCTATAGGAAAAAAGCAATGTTCAAATTCCATTTCGTGGCAAAATGGAAAAACTGTTTTTACTCAAATCTTAATAATTACTAGCTGCGCTCCGCGGTTTTACCCGTAGAAGTGAAAACGTGTTATCACGGGCGCGGGCGGCCGAGCGGTTCTCGAGTGGTTGCACTTTTTCGTTCATTACTCGGGTTCTTCTAATTGGATTTCGATGCAAAGTCTACCACGACGTTCTTCGAAAATATAACTATCCAATATTGAAAACGAAATTTCAATCGGATTAGTAGTTTTTAATTGTATAAGGAACAGACAGAGATACAGAGAGACAGACATAATCTGTTTAATGTTCGTAATCTGTTAAATAAGGTAGTAAATGTAAGTGTCAAGTACTAATACAAAGTTTTGTAATGTAATGTATTAAATAAAAATAAACTTGAATTTTAAAAATAATATAATTTTGTTACTACTATTTTTCTAAGCCCTCTAGACAACTTTTTTTTAAATTACTTCCAAGTACAGACTTTTTGTCCTCTCTTTCTTTATTATAAGTTTAGATAAAACAAATAACTCCGCCGGCATCTTAACCAATCGTAAATGACACAGATCGGTTACTTACTTACTTTCTAAAATGATTTTTGATGATTTGAATGACGGAGCAAAAAGGTTTCAAAGTAGGTCACTGCGGCCGCCTCTGAGTACTTATGTCTCTTAGAGCGGTGTTGGTCTAGTGGTATATACCCCGACTTTCATTCCGTAGGTCGTGGTTTCGAATCCCGACCGCGCACCAATGTATTTTTCTTTAAGGGGCCGTAGTAGGCCAGAACTGATGTTTCTAGGGCGAATTACTACAAAAATTTATTGAAATAAATGTTTTTGAAACCATATTTATTAAAGTCGAGGATATTTACTAACACGTCGTCGAATGTCGTGAAAATACGATTCCTCAAAATTTTCTCGATAGAAAAAAATCCAAACTTCCCTCTAAATTGTACAAATAAGTGATATTACTCAGTCAATTTTGTACGAAAACTAATAAAACTTTGTATAAGAACTGAACTTAGCTCAATACAGGCAGTGAATGTTTAGTTATCTTGAAACTAGCAATTGTTTGATTTTACGCAATAAAATTTTGCATAGTCGCATCTTACGTCCTTCACTTACACATCTGAAATTCGCTAGCTTTATCCCTGTCACGCTATAAGGGTTATATAGGCTCTTAAGTAAAATTATGTGCGCTATTAACATCGCTCTTACGGTGAAGGAAAACATCGTGAGGAAACCCACGGCTTAAAATCACGCACAAAGGCCCAATAGTAGGGCTAATTGCATAAACACACAGTTAAAATTTCAACTTTAATATATGGGTTAATTTTTTATAATAAAATAGGTAATTTTGTCTAAGATTTTCGCGATTTTGCATAATAAAACAGTCTACCTTGAAAAAGCCAACTGTAAAGTTGGCGAAAGCTCGGTCGATTAGTAATAATGCAATTAAACAATAAAACGCGAGTAAAACCCGGTATATGTTGTGTTTTATTATAATGTAGGTACCTAAGCATTTGACCACTAAATAATGTAGTCTAAGATGTAGCACGCTGACTAGAAAACTTGAAGCTGGAGATCGATTGTCTCTACTAACTAAATATTTGACCCCTATAGATAACAATAGCTACCCCGCGGTTTCACTCGCGTAAGTCCCGTTCCCGCGGGAATATCGGGATAAAAAGTAGATTATGTGTTATTCCCGGTATCCAGCTACCTATATTCCAAGTTTCATCGCAATCGGTTCAGTAGTTTTTGCGTGAAAGAGTAACAAACTCACATACATACACGCGCTTATAATATTAGTAAGATGTATCTTTAAGTTGATGGGCGATGACAAGTCGCGGCCCAATGCGTCTTATCTATCTTCTAAATCTATACTTATAATAAAGGAAGAGAGTACAAAAAGTCTGTACTTGGAAGTAAATAAAAATAAAGTGTCTAGGGGACTTAGGAAAAGTAGTAGAACAAAATTATACAGTTTTTAAAATCCATGTCTGTCTGTCTGTTTCTCTGTTTGTTCCTTATACAGTTAAAAACTACGAATTCGATTTAAATCTGGTGTTCAATATTGGATTGTTGCATTTTCGAGGAACGTCGTGGTATACTTTACATCGAAATCCAATTAGTAGAACCCGAGTAATGAACGAAAAAGTGCAACCGCTCGAGAACCGCTCGGCTGCCCGCGCCCGTGACAACTGACAACGCGTTTTTCACTTCCGCGTGAAACCGCAGGGCGCAGCCAGTTAAGAATTTATGCAGATCATCTGAGGAAAACACTATTTTTCCATCTTAGTCATTCAGTAATTTCTAGGTTAGGTACCTAGGTAATCTAGCTTGGGAAATAACCTATAAATAATGAAGGCATTAACTTAGCTTCTTAGACTATCTTTAGTTTGTAATTAGTGACGGACTTAAGGATGGGGCAAAGGGGGGTAGGTACTCCCTCCCCCCCTTTGTAGGAAAGTTATTTTATATTGAACGACATTATACACAGCGCAATCTAGCCCCAAACTAAGCACTAAGCTTGTACCATGGGGACCTACTAGACAACGGATATACTACATGACATATTATTTTTGTAGATACATACATACATAATTATACTTAGAAAGACCCAGACCAGATACAAATATTTATTTTTAAGCATAAACATCTGCAACTGACGGGAATCAAACCCGCAGCCTTCTGCATTGCAGTTGAGCGTTCGCCCGACGTGCCACAGAGGCCGTCAAAAGTACATTACACGTGAAAAGCATAGAAAAATTCGATTTCGTTCCTTCTTTATGTTTTCGCTATTTTGCATTATCCATACTCTATACTTATAATAAAGGAAGTGAGGACAAAAAGTTTGTACTTAAAAGTAAATTTAAAAAAAGTTGTCTAGGAAAAGTAGTAGAAAAAAACTTGTACTTATTTTTTTATTCATGTATGTCTGTCTATTTCTCTGTTTGTTCCTTTTACAATTTTTTCTGGTCTAGGTGTTTTATATGTATCAAAATTTTCAAATCATACACAGTGTAATCTAGATAGATAGATAGATTAATACTTTATTGGCACAACCAACAACAATACAATCAGTCTACATTCAAAGTAAAACAAATACACAGAAAGCTTAAAAGTATAAGTTGTACAAATGGGCGACCTTATCGCTAAAAACGATTTCTTCTAGGCAACCTTTGGATGGAGAATCCGGCCCCAAATTAAGTATTCAAATTGTATATTTTTATATTTATTTACTTTTTTTTGGTTTGACTGTACCTACCATGGCACAGTCAAACCAAAAAAGTGTGGGATTTCGATGCCCATTACGATGTAAGATGCGCGGTCAGGCCCCAGGTCCTAAGTCCGCCTCTGTAACCACTACAATAGAAAATGGAAGACTAGTTAGATATTATCGTGTTGAAACACAATTATTTATCCAAGAAACAATAATTATTTTCAAAGAAAACAGTGCAAGGTTTCTACTTAAGATTTTCCTGATTTGTGCAATGTTCCATCAATGAATCATGCAGATACATTGGAAAAAATAGTTATATATTTGTTATACAAAGCTGCAAAGTTCATTTTTGCTGCGAGTGCTTGGATTGGTACCTGAGCAAACGAAGGATTGCAGATTTAACCACGAGCGAAGCGAGTGGTTCACATATTGAATCCTGAGTAAAGCGAAGGTTTCAAAGGTTCGAGATTCAAAAAACCTTTGCTGCCGTTTTCAGCTCTCTACAGCGAGGAAAACGCTAGGTGCTAAACGCTTTTATTCATGTGCCACCTGCAGTTGGCCAGTGCGATTATTCAAAGAAAGGAGGTTGGCGCACTGACATTAAATAAGTATATTATTGCATTTTAGTGAAGTTAGTCATTAATAAAGTCTATTACTTACTTGGGAGTTTTGAAGGAAACGCGTTAAAGAGATGAGTTGCTAAATTTCCATTTTCATGAGCCTAGTTCAAATGCGTTAATCTATTTAGTTTTGTGAAGGTGTACAAGTGTAATAAAATAAAAGTAAAAAACAGTACAAAACATGAACTTAAGCAGTGTCTCCAAAGCTCGCGTGAACCGTCATTGTAAATAATAAATAAATACAAGATAAGACAAAATTGACTGACTGACTTATAAGACTGTTTTATTATGCAAATAACAAGCAAGTTTTTTTTACAAAATATTCGACACTGGCTACTTTTCAAACGGCCATATTCGGATCATTAACGATAAGAATCAAACAAAAAAAGCAGACTTGCGTCATAGAAAAGTTTGGAATTAAAAGGTTCGATCTACGAGTTCGATATTTAAAAACGTTTTCCGCGGTAGCGTGGAAAATCTAATTTTCCATTTCTAGTGAAAAAGACAATCTTTCCGAGGTTGTGAGGTGAAAAAGACATTGGTGCGCGGCCGGGATTCGAAACCACGACCTTCTTATATTCACTAATACCCCTACCTACATAAAAGTTGCAAACACTGCGTACACGCACAATAGATATCGAATTTCACACCTTTCCCCTTACAATTTGATGTCAAGTTTTATTTGATTTCACAATTTATTATGATATATGTATTTATCGAATTCTTTTATAAATTTACACGATTCGTTAACATATTTGCTAAAATCTTGAGTGTGTGTTCTTTATAAATGACAAGCTGTGCTGCGCGGTTTTACCCGCCTAAGTCGCGCGGGAATAACGGGATGTACGGGATGAAATATACCGACCCCAAATGGCGAACAGGCGAACGCAAGACCGAACGAGCAAAGCGAGTGATGAGGTCCGGTGTAGACGGGCCTGGCGCTTGTATCTTTGCAACTTTGTATCTTTGTATGTTTGTTCAACGATAACTTGAGTATCGTAGCTCCGATGTTCATGAATTTTGGTATGCGCGTAGTTTAGGTCAATAGAATTTATGAGTTCGAAGATGAGCCGGATTGGTAGGGGGGTCGTGAGGTCTCAGTTCGGGGCGAACTCCTAGTATTTTACGAGAACTAAAAGGCTCAAGTAGAACTAAAAAGTGTTCCGCTTTAGTGAAGCATGCTGTGACCAAAATGTGCTTCCTCTATCTGTATTTTTGAATTCTCACCTGTAATCAGTTTGACAGCTTACAAGAGACGGCATAGTGTTAAATATTATTTATAACTTATTATTTAACTAGCTGCGCCCCGCGGTTTCACCCGCAGAAGCGAAAAACGCGTTATCAAGGGGTATAGCGTTATCTCGGCTGCCCGCATACGTTATCATGCTAACGTATGCGGGCAGCCGAGCGGTTCTCGAGCGGTTGCACTTTTTCGTTCATTACTCGGGTTCTACTAATTGGATTTCGATGCAAAGTCTACCACGACGTTCCTCGAAAATATAACTATCCAATATTGAAAACGAAATTTCAATCGGATAGAAGTTCTTAATTGCATAAGGAACAGACAAACAGACAGACAGACATGAATTTTAAAAATTATATAATTTTGTTCTACTACTTATTCTAAGTCCACAAAATCCAAAATTTATAATACTTGACACTGGCTACTTTCCAAATGGCCATAATCGGTTCACAACCGATAAAAAAAAATTAAAGATGGCACCAAGAGAAAAGGAATACTGTCTAAACTTGATTTTAGGATTTATAGTGAAATTTTAGGATAATGGTGACATCAGAATTGCCACCAGTATAGGTATATTCATATGCCTTGTACGTAAATGGCGTAGTAGGTAAATTAAATACGATATCCAGTTGCAATTACACATTATCAGGTCTTACTTTATATAATCTGTGGTCAAGGCCTTATTAATTAGGTCTCAGACGGCGTTTAGGTCAAATTTAATCTTTGTTTACGTATTTAGACTAGGTCAGGTTTATTCTATTTTAAAGAAAAAACAGGCCAAGTGCGAAACGGACTCGTTTTTCTTCTTTAATATGGCTTTTCCATTTGAACATTTGCCAGTGTCAAGTATTATTAATATTTGCAAGTTATTTGCATCGAAATAGTCAAGTCATCATAGTCATAGTCAAGGGAACCATTGTAAAACAGTGGCCATTTTTTACAAAGATTGTTCACGGAGTTTTGGAGACAACGCTAAAGTCCATGTTTTTCCCCGAATTTCAGTTTCATTACACTTGTACTGTAGGTACACCTTCACGAAACTAAATTAATTAATATATCCCCGAAATCAAACAATTTATGAACTAGGTCTCACGAAAATTTTGCAACACATCTCCTCAACGCGTTCCCGTGTGAAAGTCGGTGAAAAACATGGACTTTAGCGTTGTCTCCAAAACTCCGTGAACAATCTTTGTAAAAAAAATGCCCACCGTTTTTCAATGATTCCCACGACTTGACTGTTTCGATACATACAAATAACTTGCAAATATTAATATTTATAATACTTGACACTGGCAAATGTCCGAAAGGAAAAGCCATTTTAAAGAAGAAGAAGAATAAGATTAGAAAACAATAAATCACTAACAAAACAACAACACCGGAAAGGAAGGCAAAAAAACTTTGGTCTGGGTGTGTTTCTATGTAAAATAAGTATGTATTTACAAAAGAAAAATAAATATAAGTAGTATATCCGTTGTTTAGTCACCGTAACACAAGCTTAGCAGCTTACCACGGGGCTAGATGGCGCTGTGTGTTGGTCACAGGATTCATTTATTTTATTTATTTCATGCAGCCCGGTCAGTGGTCATACAGATCGACCTAATCTTCTATCCAACCTGTTACAGTGGGCGAGACGAAGCGATCAAGTTATCTAACTTAAGATAAGCGTTAAGTAAGTAAGTACCAAGTTATTGACCCACTTAAAACTTGTTTGTTTGTCACGTCACGGTTTTAGATACAAGTTTACTTATATAAAACGTTTAAAGATGATTGCGGTACAAAAAAAGGAAAAGTGATTGAATGCGAGCTGATGGGTTCGTTTTATGGTGACTAAATATCCTATCCTTCCTACTAATATTATAAAGCTGAAAGTGTGTATATATGTATGTGTGTGTGTTTGTTACTCAATCACGCAAAAACAACTTAACCGATTGCGATGAAACTTGGAATATAGGCAGCTGGAGACCAAGAATAACACATAGGCTAAATTTTATCCTACTAATATCATAAATGTGAAAGTGTGTGTGTTTGGATGTTTGTTACTCAATCACGTAAAAACCGCTGAACCGATTGCGATGAAACTTGGAATACAGGTAGCTGGAAACCTGGAATAACAATAGGCTACTTTTTATCCCGGGGGTTATACCGCGGGGCGCAGCTAGTAAATATTAAATGAACACACAGCGCCATCTAGCCCCGTGGTTGAGACTACTAAGCTTGTGTTACGGTGACTAGACAACGGAAATAATACAAATTAAAGATAAAATTAGTACTAGATTACATAATAATATCTAAGTAGTACATGTTTACTCGTTTGCAGCAGACACACGGCTCCTTGGACATTCTAATTAAATCCAATATTTGTTATTGTTTTTTTTTTCCTTTTTTTTTATATAGGCGAACGCGAGATCGAGAAGGCGAGAAACTGCTCACATGAGATTTTTGCCGTGAGTCTGGAGCTTTAGAGCTGGGAATTTAACATTTAGGATGTCAGAAATAGGAATTATTGTCAAAACTTACCCCCTTACTTATAAAGGCTAATTAATGCGCTGCATAACCATGCATCGTTTGTCTTTTACTGTCACATCAAGTTTCAAAGTTGACAGACAGAGACAAACGTCACATAACCTAGTCATGTGTAAATGTGAATTTTAGGAATATTTAGGTTGAATTTAACTAAATTTTAGGATTTGGGGACATCAGTATAGTTACCTGTCTTTTTTATTTCGTAAATAAAATGACAATCATCAAATAGTGGATAAATAATTCAAACCCATCTAAAAAAAAAATATTAATTTATCTGTGGTTTTCTCGGTTTTCTAAAGTTGATATGTTTTTTGTTTGACAAAACAACGAGAAGTGGACGATAAACGATCATCATGCGGACAAATTATCTATGGCTCTGTGTTATTACCCGTTAGGCATTAGTGAAACACCTAATGGGTGGAGTCCATTAGGTGTTAGCCAAAGGAATTAGCTTGTAGCAAACATTGATGCTTTAATTCATTCGTAGTACAAAAATGATAGCAGTGTTGGTCTAGTGGTAGATACCCTGACTTTAATTCCGGAGGTCATGGTTTCGAATCCCGACCGCGCACCAATGTCGTTTTCTTTAAGAAAAAATATGTGCGCAATTAACATCGCTCTTACGCAGTGGCGCAGTGGTTAACGTCCATACCTAGCAAGCGAGGGACACAAGTTCGAATTCTGTCACCGGAGTTTCTGATGAAGCAATTTTCCTTGCAAAATGTGGACGTGGCTGAATACTGGTCCACCAAAATTTCACTTACCTATTGTATTGTATTTTTATGTCATTGACACGAAAAGAAGAACTTCTTCTTCTTTTTCTTTAAAATGGCTTTTCCATTCGGACATTTGCCAGTGTCAAGTATTATCAATATTTGAATATTTGCAAGTTATTTGTATTTGTATTGAACGACACAGTCAAGTCGTCATAGTTAAAGTCAAGTCGAGGGAATCATTGTAAAAAGGGGGCCATTTTTTACAATGTTTGTTCACGGAGCTTTGGAGACAACACTAAGCTAAAGTCCCATGTTTTGCACCGATTTTCACTTTTATTTACACTTGTACACCTTCACGAAACTAAATTGATTAATATGCCCCCGAAATTAAACAATTTACACGCATTTGAACTAAGTTTCACAAAAATGAAAATTTAGCAACACATTTCCTAAACGCATTCCCGCCAAAACTCAATTCTTACTTGAAAATTAAAGTTTTTTTTTAAGAAAAAATGAAAAAAAAACTCTTCTCTTGTTTTCTACTGTGTGTTCATTTGGGTTCTGGGCAAATAGATATGTTATTATTTTGCCTTGCATTCAATTTGGGCTGTCTGTAAAATGTTTTTATTTACGTCGAGACATAATTGTGACCTTCATGTCAAATTGAGTTGGTTAGTTCTGACCCTGATGAAAACGTTCTTGGAGAAAAAAAAACCTTTTCAAATGACCTAACTTGTCTAGTATGAAGAAGTCTTTTTAGGGGATTAAGTGCCAGATGTCCGCGGAATTCAAGCAAGAAATTCACAAGTGTATTCAAAACAGTATATTCGTCCATCCGGAGTAAGCTCCCGTGGCATGTTTCTGCCTAAAGTCAAAAAGGAGGCCCTTGCACTACGGTGTGTCAAATTAACGAACAAACAAAAACAACTATTTTTAGTCTAGTATAATCTGGTTGTGATACCTTAAGATCAAACAGCTGTTTTTGCTTACAAATGTTGATCGAAACAATTGTTTTTTTTCGTATTTACGTAATTTTAACATCATTCAAGAAGCAATAAAATCCCCATTGCAATTGAAACTTTTGACTGTAATCAAGAATGTTAAAAGGTATGCCAAATCCGTTGAAAATTACAGTAAAGCTTGTATGTATGTATACAAATACACTAGTTTTTGTTGTAGTCAAAAATACCTGTTAGTAACGATATTACAGGCATTTAAACTTACGTTAAATATTGAGTATCGCTAACAGTCACGTGACGTCATTTACAACGCTCCGCTAATCAGAACGTTAGACGACATGTACTGTGACATCGACACATAGAGCGCGAGCGGACTGGACGAGTGTGAGATGACGTCACACCCGAGTACGAGTCCGTATCGCACGTAAATCGGAAACGAATTAACATATCGAAGTATTTCTTTCACATGGTAATTTTCATTTTTAACAGAAACTTTATGGACAGCTAATTCAAAATTAATTATTTTCCTTATCGTCAAATTGGATATCCGTAGGTAGCCGTAATAATGATAATATCAATTGTTTCAATCGAGATTTATAACTTTGTTGCTAAGCAACAAAGTTACATAGTCAGGTAGCATTTAACATTTCCTTTTTTTTTATTTGTCTTGCCTCCGGTACGAGATCCTCTGAACATCTATCCAATTGGAACCGTGTTTCCGGCTGCATTTCCGCTGTTGTTTTTTTAACGGCCTCCGTGTCGCGATGCGAACACGCGGCGTCGAAGGTTGCGGGTTCTATACCCGCCGTGTAACAAACATTACTAACATGATCTACACCTTAGATTATTAATTAGAGATAATTCTTCACTACACCTGGGTCTCTATGTTTGAATCGCCCGCGTCATTTCGAGTGATTTTATTACCTGTATTTCTGCTAAATTTCGTTAGTTTTCTGTAATTTTTCTATGTGAATCGCACGACCGCAACACGTGGTATCAACCACTCGCCGCAGGATTTAGAGATCGAACGATAGTCAGTAGATATCGAATTATTTAAATCGCTTGACGAGCAACGAGCGATTCAAAAATAAGGCTCCTGGATTTAATGAACGAAATACCTGTACTTTTTTTTTCTTATCGGTTGTGAACCGATTATGGCCATTAGGAAATAAGCCAGTGTCAAAAGTAATTAATAATATTATGCAAGTTATTTGCATCGAAACAGTCAAGTTGTCATAGTTAAAGTCAAGTCTAGGGAATCATTTGTAAATACGGCGGCCATTTACAAAGACTGTTCACGGAGCTTTGGAGACAACGCTAAGTCCATGTTTTCCACCGATTTTCACTGTAATTCCACTTGTACACCTTCACGAAACTAAATTGATTAATATGCCCCCGAAATTAAACAATTTGCACGCATTTGAACTAGGTTTCAAAAAAATGAAAATTTAGCAACACATCTCCTCCACTCCATCGCCAAAACTCAACCTGTACTTAGCGTAATTATTAGAAACAAGACTAATTGATTTTATACCTTATTTCCGACCAATAACAGTGTTTAGACGTTTATATTTTTCATCTACACTAGCCGATTTAGTGAACGAAGTACTTCAATCATTAGAAAGGTACGCGGATAGACGCCATGTTTTCTTACGGCGTTTTTTTTTTACAATAATGGCCACCTTTCTTTTATTCCGTTAGAGTGCACTTAAATATTACTGCATGGGAAAGTTTTGATGTGTGTCGTTGCTTAATCACGTAAAGTAACTGTCCAGCTATGTACATGCCAAATTTCATCGCAATCGGTTGAGTAGTTTTTAAAATATTCATCGGTTTCTGACTCCATTTTTTCTTTTGATCAACTTCTGCTATTTGAATTTTTTACATCACTCCAATTTGTTAATACAAGCTTCCTTATTTTGTTGTTAAGGCCCTATTGCAGTACCATTGCAGTACTGAGTAAAAATCCTTTGTATGGGATGACGCTAGGCAGCAGAATGCGAGAATAATATACTTAATATATAAATTGCCATAATTTAATATATATTTTATGTATATATTTGACGGCCTTGTGGCGCGTCGGGCGGACGCTCGACTGCAATACTGAAGGCTGCGGGTTCGATTCCCGTCGGATGCAAATATTTATGCTTAAAAATAAATATTTGTGTTGGTCTGGGTGTCTTTCTATGTATAATATGTAGTATGTATTTACAAAAATAAAAAAGGAATGATATGTGGTTACATTAAATTACACACAGCGCAATCTAGCCCCAAACTAAGCACTAGGCTTGTACTATGGGTACTAGACAACGGATATACTACATATGTGGTATACATTATTTTGTAAATACATACATATTATACTCGTACATAGAAAGACACCCAGACCAGATACAAATATTTATTTTTAAGCATAAATATTTGCACCCGGCGGGAATCGAACCCGTAGCCTTCTGCATTGCAGTCAGGCGTCGCACCACAGAGCTAGAGGCCGTCAGCATAACATTGTCAATTGTCAGCATAATACCTACTTGAACTGCAGGAATCGAACCAGCAACCTTCGACGCACCGTGAAGATCGTTAAAAATTATAACAGCACTAGCTGCGCCTGCGATTTCACCCTCCTAAGTCCCGATCCCGTGGAAATATCGAGGTTAAAAGTTGCCAATGTGTTCAAGGTTCGATTCCTGCACGACATATATTTTTATCCGACCAAATAAATGAGTTTACGATTACTTAGCATTAATTCAGACAAAGGTCGATTCCGGAAATTCCAACGAAAACTTCCTCGCGATATTGGCTGCAGGGATTTCAATATTTCTCAGTAATTGACCGAACGAGCGAAGCGAGTGAGGTCCAGTGTAGACAGGCCTGGCGCTTGTATCTTTATAACTTTGTACCTTTGTACGTTTTTCGATGATAACTTGAGTATCGTAGCTCCGATCTTCATGAATTTTGGTATGCGCGTAGTTTAGGTCAATAGAAAATATGAGTTCGAAGATGAGCCGGATCGGTAGGGGGGTTGCGGAGATAGGGGGTCGTGAGGTCTCAGTTCGGGGCGAACTACTTGTTACAAAACATTCGGAAATACTAATTTGGTATTTTATTTTTCATTCTTTTATTTTCATTTTTACTCACTAAAATATTGCATAGTCGCATCTTACGTCCTTCTTTTACACATCAGAAATTTGCTAGCGCTATCCCTGTCACGTCATTGAGTGACGTCACTGTGAGATTGAGGCCTTAACGGCCTATATAACCCTAATAGCGTGACAGGGGTAAAGCTAATGAATTTAAGATGTGGAAGTGAAAGACGTAAGATGTGACTATGCAAAATTTTATTGCGTAAATCACACAATTGCTAGTTTCAAGATAACTAAACGTTCATCTTGAAATTCAAAACATTCACTGCCTGTATTGAGCTAAGTTCAGTTCTTATACAAAGTTCTATTAGTTTTCGTACAATATTGACTGAGTAATATCACTTATTTGTACAATTTAGAGGGAAGTTTGGAATTTTTTTCTATCGGGAAATTTTTCAGGAACAATGTTTTCACGACATTCACGTGTATCTTCGACTTTAATAAATATGATTTAAAAACTTCTATTTCAAATAACTTTTGTAGTAATTCACCCTAGAAACATCAGTTGTGGCCTACTACGGCCCCTTAAGCGAGAACTTCGCCTTCCTTTCAGAATTTTTCGCTATCTTTTAAAGTTTAGGATATCTCCCTAAAAGCCCATCGAAATGGTTCGCCCTGTATATCTTAATAATATTATAAACGCGAAAGTTTGTACGTATGCGAGGTTGTTACTCTTTCACGCAAAAACTACTGAACCGATTGCGATGGAACTTGGAATATAGGTAGCTGGGGACCTGTAATAACACATAGGTTACGTTTTATCCCAATAATCCGGCGGGTGAAACCGCGGGGCGAAGCTAGTGTAGGTATATAAATCTTTTAAAACCATTTTGCAATTACATTTAAGTAGATAAGCTTCCTTATTTCCTAATGACTGCGCATACAACGTGACATCCTTTATTATATTATTATATTTAATAACCTTAGGTATATATATAAGTTACAGTAAGTAGTTAGCCATTGCCAGCGGCTTCAATTGTTTTTAAGGTTCAGTACTACCTACCAAACTTACTAATTGACCGAACAAGCGAGTGAGGTCCAGTGCAGACGGGTCTGGCGCTTGTATCTTTGTATGTTTGTATCTTTGTTCGACGATAACTTGAGTATCGTAGCTCCGATCTTTATGAATTTTGATATGCGCGTAGTTTAGGTCAATAGAATTTATGAGTTCGAAGATGAGCCGGATCGGTAGGGGGGTTGGGGAGATAGGGGGTCGTGAGGTCTCAGTTAGGGGCGAATTACTAGTATTATAAATGTGAAAGTGTGTGTTTGGATGTTTGTTACTCAATCACGCAAAAACTAATGAACCGATGGCGATGAAACTTGGAATATAGGTAGCTGGATACCGGCAATAACACATAGGATACACCTAAGGACTAGCAACGAGAGATGCAATCGGAAACATTATAGCTCAGATAAAGGACTCCACTTGAAAATTTAAAGAGAAACATAAATTGTTGAGCATACACTTAAAATTAGTTTAGATATTTTTTTTCCGATGTAAGAATATTACTTTTATTAAACAAGAAACAATTAAGCTAAGTTTAGGAACTTTTGAGTTTGCAAGATGCCTCATTGGTTTAAGTAGAACATAAGTGTTGAGTAGTACCTATTCGACCGTAAACGTCTCAGGTTTATTTAGATACTTAACTTGGCGTAGACTTGAAGTTAAATAACAATTAACTTAGGATTTTCCGTTTTATGTCAACCAACTATTTACTTACTTATAATAATATGTCATAGGTACTTATAATAAATGATTTATATCTCTGCTAGCTGCGCCCCGCGGTTTCGCCCGCGTAAGTCCCGTTCCCGCCGGAATATCGGGATAAAAAGTAGCCTATGTGTTAATCCAGATCCCCAGCTACCTATATTCCAAGTTTCATCGCAATCGGTTTAGAAGTTTTTGCGTGAAAGAGTAACAACCTCACATACATACATACAAACTTTCGCGTTTGTAATATTAGTAAGAAGTAAGATGTCATAGATATAAATAAATGATTTATATCTCTATTAAACTTAATTGTTTAGCAATTCGTCTCTTTTGTTGTTTGTTGGAAAAGTATCTTTTAAGTAATCTGAAGAATAAATACTACTAGCGGCGCCCTGCAGTTTCACAGCACCAAATTTTCTTAATTTTTATTACACTTGACATTGTTTACTCTTTTATTTAATTATTTCAAATTGTAATATTATTCTCTTCTCTTATTATTATTATTGACATTGTAATCATTGAACTCAAATAATTCTATATAGTTTTATTTTTTATTAAGTTGACATGATTGATAAATTAAATTCATTTTATTATTAATATTTGCATGCCAAGTTAAGTGCTGGTGAAGTATGTTGAACTTTATTTCTTTTATAACAACTGTTGTGACCAGATTTCGTGCAAATAAATGACATTCATTCATTCATTCAAATTCTCTATTAGACTAGAAATTTTTACGACCTCTGAGATGCGTCGGGCGAACGCTTGGCTGCAATGCAGAAGGTTGCCGGTTCGATTCAAAAAATAGCACAGTTTTTTTTTAATGTGTTGTGTTTGTTCGAAACTCTATTGCTACCAGAACCTTAATTCCAAATTTAAATTACTTACAGCCGAATACAGAAACGTCATTTAAAATTTGAGAGGTTCTTAAATTATTGAGCAGTTTCTAAATTTAAAATTAGTACGGCAATTTTGGAGTTTGAGAGCTGCTTCTTTGTGTAATTAGTTCTCAAATTTCTGAGTAGCGTTTCAGTATTTGGCCGTTAATGCCCTAGGTGTATAATGAGCACTTTATGCACCTAGGGAATAAATACTCTCTTTACGTTAACCTTTTTGGTCAAAAGTAACTTTGTAAAGCAGTAGGTGTGTAAAATAAATATTTGTATCTAGTCTGGATGTATTTCTATGTATAATATGTATGTATTTACAAAAGAAAAATAAATATAGGTAAGTAGTATATCCGTTGTCTAGTCACCGTAACACAGGCTTAGCAGCTTACCATGGGGCTAGATGGTGCTGTGTGTTGGTCACAGCATTTATTTATTTATTTATATACTAGCTGCGCCCCGCGGTTCCAGCCGCGTAAGTCCCGTTCCCGCGGGAATATCAGGATAAAATGTAGCCTATGTTTTATTCCCGGTATCCAACTACTTATATTCCAAGATTCATCGCAATCGGTTCAGTAGTTTTTGCGTGATTGAGCAACAAACATAAAAACATCTAAACATCCAAACACACACACACTTTCACATTTAAAAAAAAATAGGATTTAAAACTTAAAACTTCAGCCCTGTTAAAATGACGTAGGTCTGGCGGCTCTGGGATCTTTCGACTATAAGCGATTAATAGAAAATTCCCATAGAATTGTGATTTACTTGACTTAAACGAAGAAACATCGTTAAGTTTTACTTATTACGTGTACAGAATATTAAATTCCTATTTTATAAGTACTTAGTTTTTTCCAAAAGGAATTGCACCTGAGGGGCGCGAAATTCATTTTTTTCAAAAAAAAAACCGTTCAAATCATATCAAAATTTATTATTATTAATCAAAATAATGTATTATTAAAATTTAATTATGTTTATTTGCTAGCTGCGTCCCGCACTTTCTTCAGCGTAAGTCCCGTTCCCGCTGGAATATTGGGATTAAAAGTAGCCTATGTGTTATTCTAGCTCTTTAGCTATCTACGGTCCGAGGTTTATGGTAATCGGTTCAGCGGTTTTTACGTGATTGAGTAACAAATACTAAATACATATACGAGTACATACATAATACATACGTACTCACATACTTTCAGCTTTGAGAAGCAATTGCAAAGCAAAGCAGAAAATGTAGGGAACAATGTCATTTACAAACTACAAACGAAAATATTCTAATATTAAAAAAAAAAAATTAATTCTTACTAAGTAATATTATAAACCCGAAAGTTTGTATGTATATAAGTATGTATGTATGTGAGTTTGTTACTCTTTCACGCAAAAACTACTAAACCGATTGCGATGAAACTTGGAATATAAGTAGTTGAATACCGGGAATAACACAAAGGCTACATTTTATCCCGATATTCCCACGGGAACGGGACTTACGTGGATGAAACCGCGGGACGCAGCTAGTAATCAATAATTTTCGATAAATCAGACAGAGATTTTCAATTTAGCTCGTAAAGGGTCCTTAAAGAACTTCTGTTCTAAAAAACACTAGAAATATTACGTCTTGAATTTCGCTGGCACCCGGTACCCAATCCAGTTAAGTCTAAGCACGGCCTTACATATCTAATCTAAGTTAAAAGTTAAAGCTTTTGAAGGTTATACGTTAAATTAATATATCTAGTAATTACATAGGTACTTACCTACATACAGACAGGACTTCTTGGTTCTGATATTTAACTGACTTCCCTTAGATTAAGTACTATATCAATTTAACTTAGACTAGCTTCGCTCCGTCGAAGAAACAACTTGTTTTTAAACATTAAAAACATTTAAAACCAACTTTAAAAAATACGTACAATCAACCTATATTTTGTTGTTAATAAAATGATTATTTTTATATTCTTTCTTATTGTCTAGCAGTAGATGTGTAAAGTAGAGTATTCACCTCGGTAATAAAGCCTGTCTTTATTTTGGGCGCTTGAATCCCACGCTTCACTCAGGACTCTAGGTACATAACTCCATCGCTTCGCTCAGGAGTTAAGTTTTTAACACCCTCGCTGCGCTCGGGAGCTAACTCTCTAGAGTCCTTCGTACGCTTTGGATTCAATATGACGCCCGCTATATAAGACAGGGCTTTAGTACCTCGATGCATAAACTACTAAGAAGACCGTTCAAAATGGACCAGCTATGTTCCACAGATAACATATTTTGCACTTCAAACAACTTTTACGATTTTTTTCATTCCTAAAAGAAGATAAAATATGTGGATTATTCAATAGGCTACTGTGTTGGTATTTTCGTTTTATTTCCGCTAAATTAAAAGATATTGTATGTTAAAGTTTCACAGTTAGGAGCACTACACTATTTTCCTAAGTTAGGAGAGATTGAGCCGCCATTTTTAGGTTTGGTGCTCCTTTCCGTAAAACTTTAATATACAATATCTTTTAATTTAGCGGAAAATAAACGAAGATACTAACACCGTGGTTTTAGATCACGTAAACCTATTGAAGAATCCATATCTTGTGTTTTAGGAATGCCTTTAAAATTTCATTAATGTACCTCTACCCCTTAGGTATGAGCTGTAAGGAAAAACGCCGATCTTCTTTTGTCGAAAATCGACAGTCGAGTAAACTCCTAATGACCCCGCATCGCTCGGGTCTAAAAACCCGACCCTCCAGGTGTTTGATAACAAAAGTTCTTATTACTTATTCAAAGATCACAAGATAAAACAAGGTGAATTACTTTTTTAAAAATAAATCTAATTTAAAATTCAAATTCGCATTCCACAAGATAGTTAAATAAAAACAATAGATACTTAAAAAGTCAACTGTTGTAACAATTTGTTTAATTGTTTAGAAAAAAGGCGATAAAAACTTCAAATTATCTAATTCTTGATTGTTGTGTTAATAGGAAAGATACTCCGAGCTCCCGTGCTCGTTTGTCGTTGCTATGTCGTCCTTTTGTCGTTCAAAAAAAAAGAAAATTTTAAATAAAAAATAAGTACCCCGATTACTTTTAAAAACCACAGATAATTTAAAAAATCTTTTTTATTTTTTGAAGTTTGTTTTTTTTTTTTTTATTTGCTATGTTTTTAATTTTGTTTATTTTAGCTGAACGACAACGCGACGACTTCGCAACGACTTTTAAGACATCATGGTAGGGCCCAATATTGCCAAAGAATTTATATTACTGGAACCAGATTGCTCACGTAGAATAAAGTGTTCCAGTACATTGAGCATGTTGTCCCCTTCTAATCACAGCATTAGAAAGGGACAGAACGTTACGTTGAAGCATGGTGTCCCTTTCTAACAGTGTTTAGGACAGCATTTTAGTTTTGGCGGTAACGCGTTGAGGAGATGTGTTGCTAAATTTTTATTATTGTAAAACTTAGTTCAAATGCGTGTAAATTGTTTAATTTTGGGGGCATATTAATCAATTTACTTTCGTAAAGGTGTACGTACAAGTGTAGCGAAAGTGAAAGTCGGTGAAAAACATGGACTTTAGTTGTCTCCAAAACTCCGTGAACAATCTTTGTAAAAAATGGCCCCCGTTTTTCAATGATTCCCTCGACTTGACTTGGCTTCGATGCAAATAACTTGCAAATCTATACTTATAATAAAGGAAAGAGGACAAAAAGTCTGTACCTACTTGGAAGTAAATTAAAAAAAGTGGTCTAGGGGGCTTAAGATAAGTAGTAGAACAAAATTATATAATTTTTAAAATTCATGTCTGTCTGTCTGTTTATCTGTCTGTTCCTTATACAATTAAAAACTACTAATCCGATTTAAATTTGGTTTTCATATTGGATATTGCTATTTTCGAGGATCGTCGTGGTATACTTTGCATCGAAATCCAATTAGTAGAACCCGAGTAATGAGCGAAAAAGTGCAACCGCTCGAGAAACGAATCGGCCGCCCGCGCCCGTGATAACGCGTTTTTCACTTCCGCGAGTGTAACCTAGCTGCTGGTCAAAAATAATGACCTAACTTTGCTTCTCTGTTATGACTATGGAGTTATATCCATCGCAATGTAGGTTAGTAAGACCAAAATCTATCAGTGTTGCGATCTCAATCATCCAATCAAATGAATTGTTAAAATAATATACCCATCGGCCATTTTAACGGTCATTGTACTTGACAATTGGTCATCGAATTTCGCGGTTGTTAGATTGAATATTATTTCGTAATAAAAAAGCCGATTTTTAAATTAATTCTTCTTCTTTAAAATGGCTTTTCCATTCGGACATTTGCCAGTGTCAAGTATTATCAATATTTGCAAGTTATTTGCATTGAACGAAACAGTCAAGTCGTCATAGTTAAAGTCAAGTCAAAGGAAACATTGTAAAAAGGGGGCATTTTTTACAATGTTTATTCACGGAGCTTTGGAGACAACACTAAGCTAAAGTCCATGTTTTGCACCGATTTTCACTTTTACACCTTCACGAAACTAAATTGATTAATACGCCCCCGAAATTAAACAATTTACACGCATTTCAACTAAGTTTCACAAAAATGAAAATTTATCAACACATCTTCTCAACGCATTCCCGCCTAAACTCCGATTCTCAATTTAAATTACTTTTTTTTTTTTATAAACCCATCCGAATAGCGACCGGTAATACCATTGCTTAACCCGCCCATCGTACGATGTAAGAAAAAACAAGTTAGTTAAACCGTCGCAGGTTAATATTTAAACGTTTCGTTTCACAGTTTCACAATATAAAACCGGTCGCTCTTTCTCAACTTGACCAGAATGGAACGTTGCGAGCGGTGAGGAGAATGTTAGGTTGTATGCTTGTAAACTAATTAGACTGGACTGATTTGTTGTTAAGAAGGTAAAATTAGCTTATTACTTTGATGGTGGGTAGGAGTTTTGGCGGGAACGCGGTAAGGAGATGTGTTGCAAAATATTCATTTTCGTGAAATCTAGTTCAAATGCGTGTAATTGTTTACTTTCGGGGGCATAATAATCAATTTAATTTCGTAAAGGTGTACAAGCGTAATGAAAGTGAAAACCGGTGGAAAACAAGGACTTGACTTTTACTACGATGACTTGACTGTTATGATGCAAATTGCAAATATAACTTGCAAATTTTAATAATACTTGACACTGGCTACTTTCCAAATGGCCATAATCAACCGATAAAAAATAATAATAATGGTGGTTAAAATAACAAAGGCAATCGAATTTTGAGTCAATTATTTTAAACGTGTGTTTAAATTTCCGAATAGTTTAACTGTGGAACGTATGAAACTTGGCCGTTTGGTCGAAATAAAAAAAAGTTTTCTTTCAGGCTTTTTCCTTCTCACTCTTCTATACCTCGGGTGTTCTAAGAATTTATTTAATTAGTTACTAGCATCGCCCTGGGGTTTTACCTGCGTAAGTTTTAATCCCGTGGAAATATCAGAATTTGTTATACATATTTAAACCTTTCCATTGAATCACTCTATCTACTAAAACAAACCGCATCAAAATCCGTTGCGCAGTTTCAAAGATATAAGCATACCACACACAGACAGCGGAAAGCGATTTTATTTTTACCCGGCTGCAAAGAAAGGGTTATGTTTTTGTCGCCTTCTTGTAACCTAAGTATGTTTGTATTTATACTATGTAATGGGAATGATGATAGTTTGTGGACCCTGATTGGATTTCGCAAAATTGTTTTTGGAAACGGTCAAAGGAAACACTTAGAAAGGACTTAGCTGAATTAAATGATAATGAATATAATAAAATGTAAGGAAATTAATTGACCGAACGAGCGAAGCGAGTGAGGTCCACTGTAGACGGGCCTGTATCTTTGTATGTTTGTTCGACGATAACTTGAGTATCGTAGCTCCGATCTTCATGAATTTTGGTATGCGCGTAGTTTAGGTCAATAGAATTTGTGAGTTCGAAGATGAGTCGGACCGGTAGGGGGGTTTGGGAGATAGGGGGTCGTGAGTTCTTTGCGAACTACTAGTATAATGTAATGTAATGAAAAGTATGTATTGTAATGGAAAGAACGTGATGATGTATTTATTTAGAGTATTGTGATTGACTTGTAAAGGTGGTTATTGATAAAATATTTGTATTTGTATTTGAAACGTTGAAATGTTTCGATTTCGTTTCGAACGACGTGTCCTCGCCTATGACACGCTTGGGTCCGCAATGTTTAAAATCAACTTCAAAACACGTCAAAACACAATTCACTTCCTTTCCATACAAAGGTTGACTGGAAGAGATCGCCTATGGGCGATAAGGCCGCCTATTGTAGGTAACACTTTAGTTTTAAGATCTAATCTGTAATCCTACTAATACTAGTAGTTTGCCCCGAACTGAGACCTCACGACCCCTATCTCCCCAACCCCCCTACCGATCCGGCTCATCTTTGAACTCATAAATTCTATTGATCTAAACTATGCGCGTACCAAAATTCATGAATATCGGAGCTACGATACTCAAGTTATCGTCGAACAAATCAAGGCCCAAGGTCTACACTGGAACTCACTCGCTTCGCTCGTTCGGTCAAAATTATAAAGCTGAAAGTTTCTGAGTATGTGTGTATGTTTCTCAATCACGTAAACCTGAACCGATTGCGATGGAACTTGGAATATAGGTAGGTCGATAATGGGAATAACACATAGGCTACTTTTTAACGCGATAATCCCGCGGGAACTGGACTTACGCGGGTGAAACGCATCTAGTATTCTTATAATTTGTGTTTATTTGGTGTTAATCAATCAATCGATCGGAAACGAATTGACGTATCGAAGTAATTCTTTCACTTGTATTTGTTATGTTTGACAGAGAATATGGAAAAGCTAAAAAAAAAATTAGTTAAAAATTAAACAAAAAAAAAAAAATTTTTATTAAATAAAATTAGTTCAAAATTAGTTATTGTTCTTTATTTTGTTTTTTCCCCAATATTCCCATGGGATTGGGACTTAAGCGGTCGTCCCGCGGGACAAAGCTAGTAGTTCGCTAGAAGCTAGGTATATCTAGGTAATTTGCAAATAGGTAATAGGTAATTCTTGTTACTAACATAGCTATAAGTAATAATTACTAACAAAATAATGGATCTTTGACATCTGATTTAAATAAATGAATTGAATTGAATTGAATATTGTTTGATTCGCAAATGCAAGCAACATTTTATAAAACTTTGTCTGTTACGTTTTCCCGTCTAAGCCTCTGAACCGATTTTGATGAATTTGGGTATAGGGATAGATGGGACATTGGACATAGGACATTATCCGGGATTCGAAACTAAATATAACTAGGAGTTCGCCCCGAACTAAGACCTCACGACCCCCTATCTCCCCAACCCCCCTACCGATCCGGGTCATCTTCGAACTTAGAAATTCTATTGACCTAAACTACGCGCGTACCAAAATTCATGAAGATCGGAGCTACGATACTCAAGTTATCGTCGAACAAACATACAAAGATACAAGCGCCAGGCCCGTCTACACTGGACCTCACTCGCTTCGCTCGTTCGGTCAATTAATAAAAAACAAAATACAAAATCATACATGTGTGAAAATTTCAACATTGAAAAAAAACGATCGAAATCGAGTGTGAAATTTTCATTTTTTTTTCCTGTCTAGCTATCACGGTTTATTAGATACAGCGTGACAGACGGACAGTAAAGTCAAAATTAAATCAAATCAAATATTTATTTACTTACTATGACACTTAATAGACGTTTCTCAAATTAAATATATCAGACGTCGATTCTACACTAAGCACAAGCTTGTATAGGAGTAACCGGGGAACCAATATAATGCAATATAGATAGACGCCTAATAAATCCATTAAAATATATACCTTATAGACTAACATACATAGGTAGGTATTGTATATATAGGTTAGGCATAGGTTTTTTTAAAGTCTTAGTCATAATGTCCATTTTTACCCTTTAGGTACGGTACCCTAAAAATAAATGTACCTATGGTTATTCCAAAACTCCAGCTGTCCCCCTTTCAATGTTTCACCTTAATCGGTTCAGTAGTTTTTTAAATAACAAACATACCTAAAAAAAACTTTCGCTTTATAATACTAGCTTCGCCCCGCGGTTTCACCCGCCGGATTATTGGGATAAAACGTAACCTATGTGTTATTCCAGGTCTTCAGCTACCTATATTCGAAGTTTCATCGCAATCGGTACAGTAGTTTTTGCGTGATTGAGTAACAAAGTCACATGTATACATTCAGGCGTTTATAATATTAGTAAGATTAGTTAAATATATATAATGTACCTAGCATTAGTAATTCTAAATATATAATCTAATTTATGTAAATTATTGCAAAATTGCAATATGAAGAATAATATTTAGGGTAATATGCGATGTCAATGACTTTTTGGGTTACGATTTGTATGAGAATAATTTATTTTTTACTACCTTACCCGGCGGGCTTTGTATCGCCATCGGTTCGAGCCCGGAAGAAATAAAATTACTTATCAGCCTTACACTTGGCGGTTTCACCTAGGACGGACCAAGCCTTAAAAGCGTACAAAAAAAAACTTATTTTTAATTGTCATATTGGGTTTGAAAACTTCTACTGTTTAAAAATGTATCAAAAAATTAATTATCTGGTTTTTTTTTCGTATTTTCATATGATTTTTTTTCCTATTACAGGCGCAGAAATATAATAAAAATCGGTCAAACCGTTTTCGATATTTTTTCTTTTCGAACAACAAAACAACGAAACTTCATTTTAAATTAATAAAATTATACATATTTCTTTTTGTTTTTATTGCTCAAGGCATTTTAAACACATCAGGTGCACCAGGCGCATTCGCCTGGTTAGCGAAAGGACGCAGGTTCGAATCCTGTCATGGGGATTTTTTGGAAATATATTTCCTTGCTAAAAATATTTCTGTGTTTAAAATTATACATGTTTTCTAGTTAGGTAGATAGTTGCATTTTTTATTAATAATGAATTAATCAATAATTTAAATAATTATTCAATTACGTTCCTTTTTGCTTTTAATACAATTTACAAAAAAAAATTTTAGTCCTTAAAACAATTCGAAAAAAAAAACCAAGGAATTAAAAAAACACAATATGGACAAACCTACCAATACATCTTAAAACAAAACGAAACCTGTTTATCCAAAAAAACTGCATTAAAAAAAACCTGTCCAAATGAAAAGTAAAATTGAGATGCAATTTCATCTCATACTTTCATACGACCCACTGCCCCAAATTCAAAAAATCAGTGAAAGTAAAAAACAGAACAAACCTCCTTGGTTAAAAAAAAATCCACACAATCCACAGAGAGAAAAAAATAACACTGCACTATGAAAACTTTTTGGAACTAAACTGTCACCTCAGAGAAAAAAAACGCGAGCTTTTTTTTTCGCGCGCGTACGCGAGTCGACTGGCCGAGGTTCCGTTCGCGACTCGATTTGTTGATGCATTTCGTTAGGTGGTGGTCGCACAGAGTATCAAATATGACATTGTATTTTTTCCTAGAAAAACTGCCAAGGGCTTATAGGTAGGTATTTATTGTCAGATTGACGTAGGTACCTGAATTATTTGTAGTTTACCTCCCTTACTTAAAAAATATTCCGCGCTACCATGCTCGTTTGTCGTTGCCATGTCGTCCTTTTGTCGTTCAAATATAGTAAATTTTAAATAAAAAATACCCCGACTACATTTAAAAACCACATACAATTACAAAAATCTTTTTTTTTTTTAATTTTTTAATGATTTTTATTTGTGTCGACGACCTCTGTGGCGCATTGGGCGAACGCTTGGCTGCAATGCAGAAGCTGCATTCCCGCTGGGTGCAAATATTTATGCTTAAAAATAAATATTTGTGTCTGGTCTGGGCGTATTTCTATGTATGTATTTACAAAATAAAAATTAATAAAAGTAGTCTGGGAATAATCGAGTATATCCGTTGTCTAGACGGAAGGTGGAGCAAAGACATTCTAAAGTGGAGATCGAGAGTAGGAAAGAGAAGCGTGTTCAGACTCAGACCACCTGCCAGATGGTCTGACGATTTAAAAACTCATGCCGGTGCAGCGTGGTCCAGGAAGACTGGTTATAGAAGGGCGTGGAGAGATATTAGAGAGGCATATGCCCTGCAGTAGGCAAATACATGCTGCTGAAGAAGAAGAATATTGATTTCCACGTCTTACGCTTGATACTCACCTTCCCATTCACTTCCATCACTCTTCTTTGTACACATATTAAAGTTAAAATTGAAATCTTATATTCTTATCTATCTATATAAAAGAAAGTCGTGTTAGTTACACCATTTATAACTCAAGAACGGCTAAATCGATTTGTCTGAAAATTGGTGGGGAGGTAGCTTAGAACCAGGAGAAGGACATAAAATACTTTTAATTCCGCGGGAACTGAAACGGGAACGGGACTTACGCGGGTGAAACCGCGGGGCGCAGCTAGTTAAAGATAAATCTAGTCTAAGTTAAGTCATAGTTATCTGTTGTGCTTGTGCTGGATTTAAGAATCCAACAGAACTTGAAACGTTATCAATGTAACCTACTTAATAACAAGTAATTTAGATGTACTAATTACCACCTATTTTTACACGACTGCCAAAGGAAGTGTTATGTTTTTGCCGTGAGTGTATGTATGTATGTGACCTATTTTTGTGCCGTCGTAGGGCCTAAACGGCTGGGCCGATTTAGATAAACGATACGTCGTTAGATTCGTCATGACCGTGAGAGTGACATAGGGTACATTAAAATAATAAATAAATAAAAAAAAAGATGTAAAACGCTATTAACCAAGATTTGTAAAGACCATAAAAAACAGAGAAAACGCGTAACATTGTTCACTCAAACGATATGTTTTATTCTTTCGTAAATTTACATTTGAAAAGTATTGCTTGTAAAGTTTTACAATTAAGTTTTAAAATAATTAATTATAAAATTATCGGAAGTCGTTTAAGTAGGTTGTCTTCATTAATATGTCACTTGCCTTCGGCTCGGTTGTCTTGTCTTTAATGACGTTTATATATTCTTTTTACTTACTTCAATTTATGGCTTGGCACTACCTCTGGATTGGGATTTTTGAATTCTCGCAAAGAAATTCAATATTCGCATGCGAAAACAATCCGCGTGTAAATAATGTATTCTAATAGTAATTCTACTGGTTAACTTCGAAAGTTATGTTGCTACTACTACATGACATTATGATTACGCAGGTAATTTTCGCAAGAACAACGGAACGATAATTAAAAACTTTTCGATTTGACTCGTATAAATATCTCATCTATGGATTTGACTTTGACGCCGAGTTTGAAGGAATTGGCAGAGATGACATGACATAAAATACTTAAGTATCTTTTTACTAATCTGTGGACTTAAATAACCACTGTGTTTTTCAAAGAAAACAATACCTAATTAATAATCTAAAATTAGAAAGCTAAAAGAAGTTGTCACCAACAACAACCCGAGGCATTGCGCCCAAGATGCTGGCGGCGTTCCCGCGCTGGATAGGAAACCGCCAGCTCTTGTATCACCCTGAGTAAGCAAAAACAAGCAATGCACGTCCTCGCTACAGGAGTATATACATCTAGAATTAATAAATTTCTTCTGGTGTAATTAAATCTGATCTCTAAAAACTAAAAAGCGATAAATAAAAAAATATTTAAAAAAATAAAAAAACCCGACTGCTGTTATAACAGAAAAGTGAAAAACAAGATGCTTCTAGTAGCTTTAGGAATGGTGGATGCAGTCGGGTGGGACTCCAAATAAAAGGTGAATAAGTTTAATAACACCAAATACTTAGTGTTATATAATTAGGTATACTTATCTTTATGTTATTTGGAGTCCCACCCGACTGCATCCACCATTCCTAAAGCTACTAGAAGCATCTTGTTTTTCACTTTTCTGTTATAACAGCAGTCGGGTTTTTTTATTTTTTTAAATATTTTTTTTTGCTCAATTGCCATTGGGGTGGGACCAGGCGATCTGTAACACAGACCTAAACCCTCTCACAGACACCTGCTTCCCAATGACATCTCTAACTGTCCTGTGGGCTGATTTTATAAGGACAAAGCATGCGGAATGCCGGCGGAACACATGCGACGTGCAGGAGATACATGTACGTTATTTCGTATTCTCTAAATGTTATTGACCGAACGAGCGAAGCGAGTGAGGTCCAGTGTAGACGGGCCTGGCGCTTGTATCTTTGTATCTTTGTATGTTTGTTCGACGATAACTTGAGTATCGTTGCTTCGATCTTCATGAATTTTGGTATGCGCGTAGTTTAGGTCCATAGAATTTATGAGTTCGAAGATGAGCCGGATCGGTAGGGGGGTTGGGGAGATAGGGGGTGCAAAAAGAGAAAATAATCAAGTTCTAAAAATGTGTCAATAGATGGCGCTCAACATACCTCCTAGATCGCGGTATCGTTGCGTTTGCTTGCGATATATACTTCAAGATCTGACATTTTTGTATGGAATGTTAACGTCTATTAGTGATCAAAGTACTTAAATCAAAGTAAATAATTCATGTTTAAGTTACAAATTGTGGTCGATTGTCGTAAATCCTACTAATATTATAAATCCGAAAATCTGTTTGTTTGTTTGTTTGTTCCCTCTTCACGGTCAAACGGCTCGACCGATTTGGATGAAAATTTGCATAGGGATAGTTTAAATGATAGAGAGTAACATAGGATACTTTTGATCCCGAAAATCCCGCGGAATCGGGACTTACGCGGGTGATAACTATTTATTAGATGTAAATTTGAATAGGGATAGCTTAAATGATGGAGAGTAACATAGGATACTTATGATCCCATAAATCCCGCGGGATTTGAACCCGAAAATACTCCGGGATCGGGACTTACGCGGGTGATAACTATTTATTAAATGAAAATTTGCATAGGGATAGTCTAAATGATGGAGAGTAATATAGGATACTTTTGATCCCGAAAATCCCGCGGGATCGGGACTTACGCGGGTGATAACTATTTATTGGATGAAAATTTGCATAGGGATAGTTTAAACGATGGAGAGTAACATAGGATACTTTTGATCCCGAAAATCCCGGAGGATCGGGCGGGTGATAACTATTCAATGAATGAAAATCGACACAGGGGTAGGGTAAGTGATGTAGAGTGGCATCATCATCATCGTCATCGCCATCCATCGTCATCCATCGGCATCGTCATCCTTCGTCATCGTTATCGTCACTTACTGATGAAAAACAAACTTTACCTTACTTCACCTCCCTACCGCAGTGCAAAACTCCAGCAGCGCCTGGCTTCAACAGTACTTCAATGGGCGACCGTTTAAGTGTGGATTATTGCATTGCGGTAGGTAGGTGTTCTAACAACGCGGGTTCGCAACTTGCGCGGGTGAAACCGCGGGGCGCAGCTAGTAAGGAATAATTCTTTTTGTGTTATCGTTTTTACACGACTGCCAAAGGAAGTGTTATGTTTTTGCCGTGAGTGTATGTATGTATGTGACCTATTTTTGTGCCGTCGTAGGACCTAAACGGCTGGGCCGATTTAGATAAACAATACGTGGTTAGATTCGTCATTCGTCATGACATTAAAATAATAAATAAATAAAAATAATGATGTAAAACGCTATTAACCAATATTTGTAAAGACCATAAAAAACAGAGAAAACGCGTAACATTGTTCACTCAAACAATATGTTTTATTCTTTCCTAAATTTACATTTGAAAAGTATTGCTTGTAAAGTTTTACAATTAAGTTTTAAAATTTATTAATTATAAAATTATCGTGTCCCGCCCGACTGCATCCACCATTCCTAAAGCTACTAGAAGCATCTTGTTTTTCACTTTTCTGTTAAAACTGCAGTCGGGTTTTTTATTTTTTTAAATATTTTTTTACTTGTCTTTCGTTATATTATTCGTTTAATAATAATTCTTATTTTGTAAAAAAATAAAGCTGTTGGTGTTAAAATCCTACAAAAAACAAAATCTCTGTAAATGGATTCTCGTGAGGTCTCAGTTCGGGGCGAACTACTAGTTATTAAGTAGCGCTTAAATTTGAAGGCACTTTAATTGACCGAACGAGCGAAGCGAGTGAGGTCCAGTGTAGACGGGCCTGGCGCTTGTATCTTTGTAACTTTGTATCTTTGTATGTTTGTTCGACGATAACTTGAGTATCGTAGCTCCGATCTTCATGAATTTTGATATGCGCGTAGTTTAGGTCAATGGAATGTATGAGTTCGAAGATGAGCCGGATCGGTAGGGGGGTTGGGGAGATAGGGGGTCGTGAGGTCTCAGTTCGGGGCGAACTCCTAGTTTTATTTAACTAGTAGTTCGCCCCGAACTGAGACCTCACGAGAATCCATTTACAGAGATTTTGTTTTTTGTAGGATTTTAACACCAACAGCTTAATTTTTTTACAAAATAAGAATTATTATTAAACGAATAATATAACGAAAGACAAGTAAAAAAATATTTAAAAAAATAAAAAACCCTACTGCAGTTTTAACAGAAAAGTGAAAAACAAGATGCTTATAGTAGCTTTAGGAATGGTGGATGCAGTCGGGCGGGACACGATAATTTTATAATTAATAAATTTTAAAACTTAATTGTAAAACTATACAAGCAATACTTTTCAAATGTAAATTTAGGAAAGAATAAAACATATTGTTTGAGTGAACAATGTTACGCGTTTTCTCTGTTTTTTATGGTCTTTACAAATATTGGTTAATAGCGTTTTACATCATTATTTTTATTTATTTATTATTTTAATGTCATGACGAATGACGAATCTAACCACGTATTGTTTATCTAAATCGGCCCAGCCGTTTAGGTCCTACGACGGCACAAAAATAGGTCACATACATACATACACTCACGGCAAAAACATAACACTTCCTTTGGCAGTCGTGTAAAAACGATAACACAAAAAGAATTATTCCTTACTAGCTGCGCCCCGCGGTTTCACCCGCGCAAGTTGCGAACCCGCGTTGTTAGAACACCTACCTACCGCAATGCAATAATCCACATTTAAACGGTCGCCCATTGAAGTACTGTTGAAGCCAGGCGCTGCTGGAGTTTTGCACTGCGGTAGGGAGGTGAAGTAAGGTAAAGTTTGTTTTTCATCAGTAAGTGCCGATGGATGACGGTGGATGGCGATGACGATGATGATGATCACTTACCCTACCCCTGTGTCGATTTTCATTCATTGAATAGTTATCACCCGCCCGATCCTCCGGGATTTTCGGGATCATAAGTATCCTATGTTACTCTCCATCATTTAAGCTATCCCTATTCAAATTTTCATCTAATAAATAGTTATCACCCGCGTAAGTCCCGATCCCGCGGGATTTTCGGGATCAAAAGTATCCTATGTTACTCTCCATCATTTAAACTATCCCTATGCAAATTTTCATCCAAATCGGTCGAGCCGTTTGACCGTGAAGAGGAAACAAACAAACAAACAAACAGATTTTCGGATTTATAATATTAGTAGGATTTACGACAATCGACCACAATTTGTAACATAAACATGAATTATTTACTTTGATTTACTTTGATCACTAATAGACATTAACACTCCCTACAAAAATGTCAGATCTTGAAGTATATATCGCAAGCAAACGCAACGATACCGCGATCTAGGAGGTATGTTGAGCGCCATCTATTGACACATTTTTAGAACTTGATTATTTTCTCTTTTTGCACACCCTATCTCCCCAACCCCCCTACCGATCCGGCTCATCTTCGAACTCATAAATTCTATGGACCTAAACTACGCGCATACCAAAATTCATGAAGATCGAAGCAACGATACTCAAGTTATCGTCAAACAAACATACAAAGATACAAAGATACAAAGTTACAAAGATACAAGCGCCAGGCCCGTCTACACTGGACCTCACTCGCTTCGCTCGTTAGGTCAATTACTACTTAATTACTTAAGTAGCCTTCAAATTTAAGGGCTACTTAATTATTTAAATAGCTCCCCTTCTTTCTCAGCCAATCAGAATTAAAGCAAATTATAGAATAGCTTTTATTTTTACTCATGCAACAAATCGACTAATGCAATGCTCATGCATCCCGCCTGCTTGCTGCATGCTATGTTTTTTACAGAATCGTCCCACTGTATTGAAAAACCTTAGTTTTGGGAAGAAATAAACGATTATTATTTTTATTATATTATTAAACATTGCTACGGCAGACGCCATAGTCCCCATAGTTCCCCCCAGTGTCCAATCCATTACCATCCCATTTCCATAGCCTAAGAAGTTTTCACCCGTAGTTTATACATAGTTCTATCCGACCCGGGGGCTGTCCCTGGCTGCATTTTATAGTGCAGACAGGGATAATTGCCAGGTTTGGTGTCCATCACAAATTTTCAAATTAAAATGTTTTAAAACGGGCCTCTACGTGTTGGCTTCGGCCCCACGCACGCCTTCCAAAGGTTCGGGTGCTCCATAGCCCTGAGTATCAGAAATGATAACAACAAATCGTACTAAGTAATTATTATGAACGCGAAAATTTCTTTCACAAAAATTTCACGTAAAAGCTACTGAACCGATTGCGATGAAACTTGGAATATAGGTAGCTGGATACCGGGAATAACACATAGGCTACTTTTTATCTCGATATTCCCGCGGGAACGGGACTTACGCGTGTGAAACCGTGGGGCGCAGCTAGTATTTATTATAAGTTACAAATCATAGTTCAATCAAAGTTCTCATCCTACTAATGTTATAAATATGAAAGTTTATGTGTAAGTAAGTAAAATTCCTTCACGCAAGAACTACTGAACCGATTGCGATGAAACTTGATACGCAGATTAACGTTTGTACTTCTTAAATCTTTATACAAATAAAACAGCATGATTTTATACAACAGAGACAATTTACAAATGTATACATTGCACAGAGCAGTCCTAGCTATTTGTTTTCTACGAAGCAGTAGCTTTTGATGTCATTATTGGATAATGATAATCACTGGAGGATTAATAGCACTCATTATCATTGTGCTTCTTAACTTGTACAGGGTGAGGTTCTTCTTTTCTTTTTTTTAAAAATGGCTTTTCCATTCGGACATTTGCCAGTGTCAAGTATTATCAAGAGGTTCTTCTTCTTCTTAAAAATGGCTTTTCCATTCGGACATTTGCCAGTGTCAAGTATTATCAATATTTGCAAGTTATTTGCATTGAACGAAACAGTCAAGTCGTCATAGTTAAAGTCAAGTCGAGGGAACCATTGTGAAAAGGGGGCCATTTTTTACAATGATTGTTCACGGAGCTTTGGAGACAACACTAAGCTAAAGTCCATGTTTTGCACCGACCTTCACGAAACTAAATTGATTAATATGCCCCCGAAATTAAACAATTTACACGCATTTGTTAAACTAAGTTTCACAAAAATGAAAATTTTGTAACACATCTCCTCAACGCGTTCTCGCCAAAACTCCCAGGGTGAGGTTGAGAAGCTATGGCTGACATTTTACTGAAAACACATTTTAGCATGACTATTTCTAGACCTATTTCCTGCAAAGTTTCCAAGTTAGCCACCAGGTGGGGCGAGTGACGCAGATAGAGAGATACTTTTTACAGTCACATAAATAAATAAATCCTGTGACGAACACACAGCGCCATCTAGCCCCGTGGTAAGCTGCTAAGCTTGTGTTACGGTGACCAGACAACGGATATACAACTTATATTTATTTTCCTTTTGTAAATACATGCATATTATACATAGAAATACGCCCAGACCAGATACAAATATTTATTTTAAGCATAAATATTTGCACCCAGCGGGAATCGAGCCCGCAACCTTCTGTATTGCAGCCAAGCGTTCGCCCGACGCGCTACAGAGGTCGTCAAATAGTTGTCGATCGACGCGACTATCGGCTAAAGGCCACGACAAGTCGCCAGTAGATCCATAAAAATATTTGGTTCAGGGCGAGCATCGAACTGGTAACCTTCTGGTTCGCAGACGGATGTTTGCCCGCCACGACAGAGAGGTCGGCAAAATATAATATTTTTCTTTGTTCAGCAAAAAAATGCAGTCGCCATAATATAACATGATTTCTTTATGACTAATAATAACTTAATAAGTAAAAGCTTACTTATGTACTGCAATTTAAATATGTATGGGGAGGCTGGGGGAAATTGGACAGGACTCGACAGTTTTAGAGAAAATTATTAGTTTCCAATTTAATAAATAAATAAAATAAATTAAATTATTAAATTTCCAATTCTGAAAAACAATTTGACAGTGTCTGTGGCGCGGCAGGTGATGCCCGGATTGCATCGCAGAATTTCTGCTGACCATAAATGTTTGTTTCTGGTTCTGTCAGGGTGTATTATATGTAAGTATCACATGTATGTTTTTACAAAAACAAAGTATAATATGTAATATATATCCGTTGTCTTGTACCCATAGTACAAGCCTAGTGCTTAGTTTGGGGCTAGGTACGGCTGTGTGTAATGTCGGGCAATATTTATTTATTTTGTTTATTATTACATAATTAGTTTTACTTTTAAAACATAACATAAACCTTTTATTATTATAAACACTCAAAAACATATTTATAATAAAAACGAACTTATTCAAATAAGTCCAAGTCTTTGTAACTTGGCAGCGAGTTCAAAATGCTGGCCGCATTGCCACGCTGAATGGCAATGCTGATTTTTTATGCCAAGTAAATTCCAGCATTCTAGTCTCGCTTTGTCTCTACCAGGCGTTCGCACGGATATATTCTATTTTTTAAATTGAAAATGTTTGTCAGGGATTAAAGTACAATGCATCGGTCTTATCCTACTTTCCTACTTATATTATAAATGTGAAAGTGTGTGTGTTTGAAAGTTTAGATGTTTGGATGTTTGTTACTCAATCACACAAAACTACAGAACCGTTTGTGATGAAACTTGGAATATAAGTAGTTGTATACCGGGAATAACACATAGGCTACTTTTTATCCCGATATTCCCGCGGGAACGAGACTTACGCGGGTGAAACCGCGGAGCGCAAATAGTAAGTAATAAAATCGAATTCTATACGATTTTATGTGCGTCTCTTTGGTTCAAAATGATTATATTCACAGACGAACTCTCCAGTTATCTGTTCTAATACTCATTCCTTCCTATTTCCTAATGTATTACTTCTTAAAAGTTCCCTAAGAACTCACCTATACTATAAGCATAATTCATAATTCGTATATTTCATAATCATGGGTTTACATAGATCTTACGAAATACTTAATAAAAGGTACATCGGTTTGCCTTTTTGGGCTTATGAAAATTGTATTTTAAGCAAAGAGAATATAATAACTACGTTTTACTATAAGGTCCACTTTCTCCTCACACTCCTCTATCCACAAACAAACAGATTGCAATGTCACACAACTCATATTAAATTATTTAGCCGACTGTGCTCATAAAAAGGTAAATGTTATTATACTTAATCCTTTTTCATAGTAAATAATGTGAGGGTGTCTTTCTATGTATTCTTCAATAAATATTTGTATCTCATGTATATCTATGTATAATATGTATTTACAAAAGAAAAATAAATATAAGTAGTATAACCGTTGTCTAGCCACCGTAACAGAAGCTTAGCAGCTTACCATGGGGATAGATGGCGCTGTGTGTTGTTCATAGAATTTATTTTTATAACTCTCAAATTTTAAGTAGTGTTTCTGACACAGAATCTTCCACCAAATTAGATAAATAATTACAGATGATAATAATATTATGTGCATGGGCGTACGCAGCATTTGCTTTGAACTGGGGCAAAAGTAAAAAAATGAACTTGATATACAGGGTTATTTATGGGCTTAAACCGTTCAGGGGGTGATTTTTCACATCAAAACGAATAACTTTTGTTATACGACTTTTAGAAATTCGAAGTAGTTTTCGAAAATATTAAGTATAAAGTTTACTTGACAATCAGCTGTTTCTTAGAGTTAGAGGTCATTGACCTTATGTTGTCCTTTAATTTTAGTTTGGTCTACTACAATCACAACTTTGAGTAATTGAATTTATTCTCAAAAACAGTTGTACTTTCAAAAAAAAACGATATTTCATAAATAAAATTATTTGTTTTGATGTGGAAAATCACCCCTTAACGGTTTTGAATTCGAACCTATAACCCTGTATAGTGTGTAGAAATATTTAAAAATAGGAAATCCACTTCGGATTTACGTTAAGTCGAATGAATTTTGTTTCAGACATTTTTTGCGAAACCTTTGAATGAATATTGCTGCGAAACACGATTTATTGACGAACCATTCTCCGAAAACTGTTCCAAAAAAAATCATACTGAAGTATACTTTTATTACTTACTGGCAGCGCCCACCGTTTCACCCGCGTAAGTCCCGATCCCGCGGGAATATCGGGATCAAAAGTAGCCTATGACCTTCCTCGATAAATGGACTATCAAACACAAGAAGAATTTTTCAATTCGGACCAGTATTTCCTGAGATTAGCGCGTTTAAAACAAACAAACAATGAAAGAAATGCGAGCTCTTCAGCTTTTTATTATTGTTTAAATTTGTTATTTTGCTTATATTAATCATTGTTCTGTATTAAAAAAAAATGTCAGGATTTTGACTGGGGCAAGTGCCCCAGTTGCCCCTCACTGCGTACGCCCATGAATATATACTTTCAAAGATATGTAAAAGTTTGGTAGAGAAACCGCTTAGAGTTTTGGCGGGAACGCGTTGAGGAGATGCTTGCTGTTGCTAAATTTTCATTTTGAGAAACCTAGTTCAAATTCGTGTAAATTGTTCATAAAAATAAAAACTACTAATCAACGTATTATTTTTTTAATTTTTTTTAATGATTAGTCGTTTTTAAAAGTTTAAACCAACAAGAAAAGATTACAGAGCATTACAAATTTTAATAACATTACGAATAACATTTGGATAAGACTGTTACGTTACTGCGAAAACAAGACTGCGAATAAATGTAATTGCGAAACATGTTACTGCGAAAACCAAAGATCGTGAACGAACACTGCGAAACTGTGAATCCGAAATTACAGACTGCGAACGTTCACTTCAAAGTTACTAAGTATTTTAAATCTCTTAGTTCACTTACAAAAAATCAACTAATTGGGTACTTAGGTAATAAACAAATTACCCAAATATCATTGTTTATTCATATTGTCTAGTCTACCATAATTGTGACAATAATACTCGAAGATAACTTTTAGTCCAGAAATAACTTTGGATTTGGATTCTGGAAATACTACATTAAAATTTACAGACAACGCGACGCATCACGCAGCGCTATTTAGCCCCCGAACGGGGGCATTTTTATTCGTGCGGTAACGTACGAATTCGTAAGAACGAATTAGCCCACGTACCTCTACGTATACCAACGATGTCTGCGCGCTCCGTAGTATTTGTAAGAATGGGATTGTTCTTATGTTTAGGCACGAATTAAATTCGGACGAAAATGAATATAAAATGCGCGCGACCTAAATCCTGCTACGTATTCTCACAGTTTATTTATTATTTAATTGGAGAATGGGTAGTAATTTCTTTCATTGTGTTCAATGCAAACTTTCTTCTTTAATCCCCTTTGTTAGACAGTAAGGAAAACTTCAATTAAATTTACTGGCTGAATGAAGTGAGAAAAATTGCCACAAAATTAAAAATAAATTGATATATTTTTTAATTTTATGGCAAAAGGCAAAAGTCAAAAGTCATATACATACCTACAAACTTTGGCGTTTATAATATTAGCTGGGCCCCGCGGTATCATACAATAAAAATAAAAAGGGATAAAAAGTAGCCTATGTGTTATTCTCGGTATCCAGCAGCTACCTACCTATATTCCAAGTTTAATCGCAATCGGTTCAATATTTTTTGCGTGAAAAAGTTATAAAGTCACATACATACATACATACAAACTGTCGCGTTTATAATAATAAGTAAAATTAGTAATATTCTCCTTCCTAAATCCCTCGTAATCTATTCATGAAACATAAATTATTTTGAATTGAATAATTTGTGGTAAATGTCTGGTAATAAAATAAGACATAAAATTTTACGATGGTCTATCTTATGCAGACGCTAAGTAAATAAGTTGCAATACCTAGCTAACGTAGAGTAAAATAAATAGTGAATAATACTTCTCTAAATACATAAATCACAATTGTGTGAATGTAAATATATATTTAATGACATCTGTTGACAACCCAAAAAAACGTTTTGTCACAACTATTTACGTAATTCGGCTACTGAAACAAAGATGTCGTGTTTTTAAATAGTTTCAACCATGAAATACATTGAGTTACTGATGGCGGTATATAGATTTATGCAATTTTATTGATTCTGAAGGAAAAAAACTTAGTTCCAATTTGGTTCATCTAAAATTAGTAATTTATTAAATTGGTATTATGTGGTTCTAGTTTCTGACAAAGGGTTTTAAAACTGTCTACGATGTAGTTAAATTATTTAAAACCAGATGGCAGTGCATTGCATTTTTATTCATTTCCTTCGATCTGCATTGTAAATAGAAACATAGAAACTGATAATAATTTTTATTTAGTTTATTTTATTCGTTTGTCAAGTTCTAGTTATAAAAATAATAAAATTAAAACAAAAAAAAACTTTACTGATTTCAAAAACAAAGATACGTCAGCCAGCTGTTTGACTATAAAATGACAGTTTGGGTGACCACTTTATAAAAATACCCTAAGTTTTTGGTGAGTCGATATTTTTATTATTAAAGCGGTCTCATACCGATGGAATCACTGTAAATGTGAAGTTATCAATCACATTATGCAAGCATTTACATCGTCATTTTTTTTAATTCATATTTATGATAAAGAGGAAAGATTTATTTGTTTTTTTGTTAGTTTGTTTGTAATAAATAGGCTCTAACTAAAACATTGGAACGATTTCAGAAATTCATCAACCGATACAAAGCTACATTTTATCGAGGAGTAAAATAGGCTACTTTTTATCCCGATATTCTTACGGGATTGGACCTTAGGCGGGTGAAACTGCCGAACGCAGGTAGTAAATAAAGTTATTTGAATGTTACAAACATGCGTTGTTTGTCATGTAGGGGAAAATCACTAAATCGTTCCATTAAGGCTAGGTTGGTTGGCAGAATGTCAATACAATACATTTAAAATTAAAAAAAGAAATTTAACAATAACTACGACTTTTCTAAACATTATCTACGGCTACAGCTAACGAAAATGAACGTGATTTTAGCATTAGTCAGAACGACTTCTGACTCTTTTATTTTATTTTGTTCCTAAACCGCTTAAAAACAGTACTTTAACCAAACTTTAGCGTATTAAAATTACTGAGACGTGGACGAATGTCTGAATTTTTACACTAAATAATGCAGCGACATTAATGCACTGCCAAGTTGCCAACGGAGCTAGAATAAATTTCAAGCTCAATTTTGAACTACAGATGAGTATCTATTTCTTATTCCTATTCCACGGCGGGTGCACTCCATAGTAGGTACCACTGTACGAGATTACATAATATATTAGGGGTTAAAGTATGAAATTGCCGATTTGTACTGAAAATCTTAATTGTTTATTTTTTAAATTTTTAACAAATTTATTTAATCAAAATAGTTGCCATTATTATCTATACATTGCTGCCATCTAATGGGAAGGTTATTAATGCCTTTGCGATAGAACTCCGACGATCTAGACTGCACAAACTGTGTGAAAGCATTTTGTACTGCCTCCTGGGAAGAAAACTTCTTGTCACGTAGATAATTGTCCAAATCACGAAAAAAATGGTAGTCCGTTGGAGCAAGGTCTGGTGAATACGGAGGATGACGAATGGTTTCTAAGTGCAGTTCCTGAAGGGTCAAAATGGTTTCTCGTGCTGTGTGAGGTCTCGCGTTGTCGTGGAGCAATAATGGTGAAGATCGATTCATGAGTCGGGGCTGTTTTACTGCTAGTTTTGTCAACATGGTTCGGAGTTCGGCACAATAGACATCTGCCGTAATTGCTTGACCAGATCGAAGAAAACTATAGTGAATAACACCATGCTGAGACCACCAAACAGTTATCATTACCTTTTTATTGGTAAGTTTTGCTTTAGGACACTGTTGTGGCATTTGACCTGGGGTCAGCCATTGCATATTTCTTTTCCGGTTATCATAAAGAATCCACTTTTCATCACATGTTACAATTCGATCCAATATTCCTTCATTTCTGTACCGGTTCAACAAGGCAACACAAGTTTCAACACGCGTTTCTTTCTGCAGATCAGTCAAATCATGAGGCACCCATTTTTCGTATTTTTTTATTTTATTGATTTGACGCAAGTGAGTCAATAAAGTGGGTAAGGTAACGTTAAACCATGCCGCTAATTCCTGGGTAGTTTGACTAGGATCGGCTTCCACTATCTCTCTTAATTCATCGTTATTCACCTGTGTGGGCGGTCTTCCTCGTGGCTCGTTCTTTAAGTCGAAATTTCCATCACGAAAGCGTTTAAACCAAAATCGCACGGTGCGTTCATTAGTAGACCCCTCTCCAAACGCAGCATTGATATTGCGGGCTGTTTCTGCCGCGTTAGTTCCGCGTCGGAACTCGTATTCAAAAATCACTCGAATTTTCGCAGTATCCATCTTTCTTGTCTAAATTGAATAACAAAAACAATTGAAAGTCGATATTCAAATGTTTCACATTTTTTAAAAAAAGAACATCACAGAAACCATTTGAAAAAAGTTTTATTCGAAAACCTCAAACCATGAAGATTCTATGTCAATTCAAAGAACCTATTGCAATAAAACGGCAATTTCATACTTTAACCCCTATTATATTATTATACAAACACATTAAAGCAAACTATGAAGTTAGGAAAAAAACGGCTTGTCTATAGGAAGTTGGAGCAGTGTGCACTTAGCACTTACATTCCTACGTCACGAATTTGTCTGCCTATCTCGACTCCATGTGTTCTTGTCTGTCACACCCCGAGAGTTCTGCCCTCCATTCCCTTTGCGTCTCCGCGGGTTTTTAATAACCCGCGGAGGCGCAAAGGGAAGGGCAGCTCCTGCCCACCGTGACGTAACGCAGCACTCTGCACTGGGCACGGCAAAAAGCCGGATCTACGAAGGTGATTAATTTTGGCTCACCTCACTCACCTTCCAGTCTGTTAAAGCTTCACATTACGTTCGGCTCGGGCATATTAATAATTGGCATAAATTATAAAGTGTAAATCGGGTAACTTATAAGCGCAGTCTGGCAACATTAGTAACTTGGATGTTCGCAATGCCCATGTTTTATTCTGTGACTGTGCAACGGAAACTAATTTAATTACCTACACTCAGTGTTTTGTAAACTTTCCCTCGATCGAAGAGTTATAATTTCATAATAAATAATCGGTTTGTGAAATAACAATCGTGTCGATACTTCCTTTTGTGTGGAATACGTAAAAAAACAGTTACATTTTATGAATGCAGCTGTCTGTCCATGACCGAACAACAAATAAAAAACAAATCGGTTCATTGAGTGAAAAGTTACTTGTTTTTGTAATTTATGTGTAATTTATCTCGAAATTTAATTCAAAACAGTGCTCCTGAAGTGCAGTGATTATAAAAATGTCGAAAACGAAACAAAAATAATGCTCTCGCAACCAAAAAACAGGGTACAAGCAATAAAAAGTAAATTCGAAAACTTGAGTTCTGAAACACCGATTCAACCACCAAAATCGGCTCTGTACAAAATAAAAAATGATACAGAAAGGAAAGAGACACAAGAAAACAAGGAAAACTCTTGTAAAAACCGAATTAAATCCGAAACAGGCATACCGACTGACGAATCTGTCCCAAACCGCAGCTACCTATACAAAAACGACGTAAAGCGAAGCGCTAGTGACTCCAAAGCCGCTCTAACACGTCAAACAAGTGACCCAGGTAAGAAACTGCAAAGATCCCACGCATTTCGTTGTGACAGAACCCAATTAAGCCCTAAGCGAAACGCCTATTACAACCGTTCTATCAACATGGACAAAAAACTAAGCAAAGATAGGCTGAAAAAACTAGGCGATTTTCTCGAGGAGCATATGAAAAAGGAGAACTTCATGCCTCCAGATCTCATTAGAGAAGTGAGTCCGGTGGATTCAATACCGGACTCTCAAGTCCCACCGCATATTTTAGCTCAATACGCGAAAGTAATCAAACCTAAGAAGGATCAGGATCTTATGACGGATAGTGGAGTAAGTTCGGAGACGGAAAACCTTGATGATGATCGAAGTCGTGTCAAGAAACTTACTTGTCAATTCCAGCAGGATAGACCTGTAAACGGGCTGGAAAAATCTGTAAATGGGTCAGAAAAGTCACTATATGGGTCAATAAAGTCAACACATGGTCTAGAAAGATCACACGGACTGGAAAAGACTCTGAATCAGCCAGAAAAGTCTCCTACACCAGAAACACCTCATTTACCAGTGCAGTCTACTTTTGTGCCAGAAAGAACATGTTTAGTACCAGAAAATAAAATTATTGTACCAGAAAATCAAATTATTGTGCCAGATAAGTCTTTGCCTAAACAAATAAGCTTTCCTAATGGGTCTCATCACAAAGAAATTGTAGAAACAACTCAACCTGTGGTTAAAAATGTAGAAAACAATTCCCAACTAGAGAAATGTTCTGCGAAATCCAATTTGAACTCCATGGAAGATCTGGCAGGGTCCAGTGAGACTATGAAGCTTGAGCGAAAGAATCCACACTTAATACTAACCGATACATTGAAAAAGGCTTTAAAACAACCCCTACCTTCAGGGCCACCCCCGAAAAAACCCCCACGTAACCCACCAAGTGAATTCGACAAATCCGAAACAAGGCGTAAGCTGGAAAAGCTAGAACAACTGTTAAAATTACATGAAATGGACAAAAAAGATACCATAAAAAAGATTCCGAACCAAGATCGAAAAGAAAATAATATCTACGATATCGCAGAAGAGAATTTAAGTCTGAAACAACCTAAAGAAGTTCATTATTTGTGTACTGAAATACTGGACATTACTCAAAGAACATTACTGCCTGGCAATAGTCAATCAACAAACTCACCGTTGAAAAACTGTTTCGGAAGATTTAATTGTGCTAAAACTCCTTCCATGTCATCTTTACCATACAACAGATTAAGCACCAGCTTGGAGTCTAATAGAAATTCATGCTGCTGTTCCAATGACAACTTAAACAATCAAAATTGCCAGTATAACCATGAAAAAAGTCATCTACTCGATGAAAACTGCACTCAAAACCGTGAAAATGGCATGCTTGTTGATGTCAACTGTCAAGAAAACAGCTTCAAATGTCATTTAAATCTTCATTCTTTGGATGGAAAGTGTCGTAACTGTCAAATTAATGAAGAAAAAGGTTTTAAGTGTCATTTAAAATGTGATTGTAAAGTGAAAAACAGTGAGTTTTTTGTGGACACTCATATTTATGATGAACCGTATGTGGATAGTGAACGGAAAAATAAATATGGGACGCTAAACAGTGTGAAATTGAATGGAGTATGCAGTCGAAGTTTAGAAGACATAAGGAGGACTGAAAAAGAGGTGAGTGTGTTCTTTTTAAAACTTGTGTTCCTATGGCCCGATTCTGTAAAAACATAGCATGCGACAAGCATGCGGGATGCACGAGCATTGCATAAGTCGATTTGTTGCATGAGTAAAAATAAATAAAAGCTATTGGCTGAGAAACATGGGGAGCTATTTAAATAATTAAGTAGCCCTTAAATTTGAGTAATTAAGTAGTAATTAAATATAATAACATTTACAGAATACGAATTAACGTACATCTCCTGCACGTCGCCTGCATCCCTCCTGCTTATCGCATGCAATGTTTTTACAGAATCAGGCCACTGGTTGCGTTCCTGACCTCTGGAAGCTCTAGGAGCCTTGTCTGGGACCCATGAGCCCTAGTTTACACTTCTATGTTACTGTTTTTTTGTTAACCACATAAAGAAAAATTACTAAAACCCAAAGTAGATGGGTAGGGAGGGTCTTGTTCCGCTGCCATTTTCATTCCACTAATCATTACTTACCATCAGGTGAGATAGTGGTCAAATGCTCATCATACATACATACTTAATGTAAAAGAAAAACAATGACATATTGAAATGCTCACTGACCTAGTCACCAAAATTATTAAGGGCCGATTTTTCATTCCTCTGGTAAAAGATATTTTATCTGTCAAATAAGTTGAAACCCAACCAAATTTGAAAGCCCTCCGATTTTGTTTTTTTTTAATATCATTGTGACGTTTTTATTTGGTGGTGGTACATTTTATTTGTCAGATATCGAGTCGCTACGTGCCTTCAAAAAGTAAACAATAAGAAATGCAATCCTTAATTTCTACTCGATTGAACATGCATCCGTGGGCAAATTGGAAAAAGGCGTTGAGACGGATACCCAGAGATGCAGATTCAAGTCCTGTCGGGTGCGAAATTTTTGGAAAGCATTTCTTTAAGTATAGTATAGATTTCAGCCTAAGTTAGAAGTTTTATTACCTATTTCTGATAAGCAACGCGTCATTCGTGTCGAAACATTTGACCTCGATTGCACTCCTTGACGTTTTAATTATGCTACTGATAATTGATAGTACCCAACTACCTAATTAGAATTATTACATACCTATGTTTTAGCTAGGTACATATTTAACTGCTGAAATATAGGTTCAAATATTCAGGGACCCTACCGCGTAACTCCCGTCGACTTCAACTCGTCGTCGATTTGGGAATTCGACGTCGAAATCAACTCGACATCGATTTGGGAATTTGATGCTGTAGATAACGGGGTTGGAAAAAGCTGTTGCGCAGGTATCGAGCAGAAATTTTCTGAAAAGCTTTAACGTCGACAATTTCTGCTCGCTTTTTGCGTGGTAGCTTTTTCCAACCCCGCTATCGACGGCATCGTATTCCTAAATCGACGTCGAGTTGAACTCGACGGGAGTTACGCGGTGGGTCCCTGAATATTTAAACCTATATTTCAGCAGTTAAATATGTACCTAGCTAAAACATAGGTATGTAATAATTCTAATTAGGTAGTTGGGTACTATCAATTATCAGTAGCATAATTAAAACGTCAGTAGCATAATTAAATCGACGTCGAGTTGAACTCGACGAGATTTATGCGGTAGGGGGCTGCCAGTCGACCGCGCAAGCTCCATCGGGTCAAACTCGACGTCGGTTTGGGATACACACTGCGCAAAGGAAAAACCTGCACGAAACCTAAGCAGCGAGAACGATTGCGTTGTTTTGCATGCATTTGAAGGCGACGGCGTGCTGTACAGTACAGTTGCCGTCGAGTTCGACTGTCATTGAATGCGACAGCTCAGGGGACGTCGCATTGAACTCCGAGTCTGAGCTTCGTTGTCTATTGCTCGGCTGCCACTCGGTTGCAAGTGTTGCAACAGACCAATCGACTGCTTGCCGAGCAATGGACAACGAAGCTCGGACCCGGCCGGTACTCGTGACGGTCTTATATAAATTATCCCTCGAGAGTATGAATCGAGCTTCGACCTATTTAATACAGTGGAATAATGCGGGCATACCCCGTCGTCTCATATCTTAAACACTCCATTTGTTTATATCTCGAAAGCAGCGCGCAGTGCAATGCTCTGTAACGTAGTGAGTCATTTCTGTGAGCAATGGTCAAAGACTTTCAACCATTGATAGATAATAGAACGGAAGTCTAAACTAATCATTCCTTCACAATTCACACCTTGTGAATACTTTTAAAATACAGTATACTTGATGGGCCCCGCGGTTTCACCCGCATAAATTCCTATCCCGTAACGTATGTGACGCGTCGCGTTTGTCATACCAAGCGTTGCTTAACCCGTATGATTATTCAAAGTACCCTATACCTACCTTATTTCAAACACTAAATTAACCCTGTACCAAATTTCATTCAAATCGGTTTAACCAAAACAAAAAATAAAAAGTAGCTATAACCTTCCTCGATAAACGGACTATCAAACACAAAGTTTTTTTCAAATCGTACCAGCAGTTCCTGAGATTAACGCGTTCAAACAAACAATCAAACTCTTCAGCTTTATTGACCGAACGAGCGAAACAGTGAAGTAATAAATAATAAATAAATAAATAAATAAATCCTGTGACGAACACACAGCGCCATCTAGCCCCGTGGTAAGCTGCTAAGCTTGTGTTACGGTGACTAGACAACGGATATACTACTTATATTTATTTTTCTTTTGTAAATACATACACATTATACATAGAAATACGCCCAGACCAGATGCAAATATTTATTTTTTAAACTTAAATATTTGCACCCAGCGGGAATCGAACCCGCAACCTTCTGTATTGCAGCCAAGCGTTCGCCCGACGCGCCACAGAGGTCGTCGTCGAAGTCCAGTGTAGACGGGCCTGGCGCTTGTATCTTTGTATGTTTGTTCGACGATAACTTGAGTATTGTAGCTCCGATCTTCATGAATTTTGGTATGCGCGTAGTTTAGATCAATAGAATTTATGAGTTCGAAGATGAGCCGGATCGTTAGGGGGGTTGGGAAGATAGGGGGTCGTGAGGTCTCAGTTCAGGGCGAACTCCTAGTATTAGTATAGATTATGATCAATGGCTTCTAATCCCATCTCTTCCCGTAAATTCAAGCAATTTGTTTCACGACGGGACTCGAACCCGCAAACTCCTGCATCAGTGACGGATGGCTTTATTTACCATCTCAAGTTACTCTATGAATTTACTGGCTTGGAACGCGGTCTGTCACGGATGGCTGACTGGGAACCAAGTACGCCAATACAATAGAGTTATCTTGTTGTCCAATTTTACTCGGATTCGTCCCAATTTAGCGTGCATCCGGGGGCGGAGTTTATTTTGGAAATCTCGCCCGGACGCGCCTATCTGTCTGTCTGATGAATTTTTGCTACTTAATATTTATATGTCAAAATTAAATTAGAACTTTATATGGATGCTAGCTATATTAAATCATCGATGCTTGTTCTTCTTTCTTGCACTCTTAAGCTGAAATCTATAGTCGGTACGGTACTTTGACTTTGCCAAGCAAAAACTTTGACTTTTAAAAATTTTTGGTATTTATAAAGCGATCTTCGCAACTATCCAAAGTTTTTGCTTAGTAAAGTCAAAGTTTTTCAAATTTAGAATGTAAACAAATGAAAAATAATGACCTAAACTTTGCTTCTCTGTTAGGACTATGAAGTTCTTTTAATTTTATTCGTATTTACAAAATGAATTTCGACTATAAATTCCAATTCAAAGTTTATGCTTAGTTTTTGCTAAGCTCAGACTGGAGCAAAGTCAAAGTACGCACTATAAATTTCAGCCTTAGTCTTGATTTAATTATAAAAGGTTTTTTTTCGAGAGATTCTGCCAAGGAAATGCTTTATGATGCATCGATGTACTCTGAAACCTGTCGGGTTTTGCTTACTTCTAATTTCAATACAATTTAATAAAATTTATTTGGTTCTGCTCTTCCGTGTTTCGGATGGCACGTTAGGTCAAGTTACAGGCCTTAGAGCGACCTGATAACTCTAACACTAGGTGAGACACACCACTATACGGTTGGTATCTCTGATAGCAGTCGTTAGGTCAAATTAGAGGCCTTAGGGCGACCTGACAAAGCCTAGAACGCGAACTAGTGCCCGACTTAATTCTCCTATTCCATGGACCCTTACTACGTTCAATGCTCTCCTAGATGCTTGTCCTGATACTGACCTGTTTGCAGATGACTGGTCTGTGTTGATGTCAGTGTGTTTGCGTTTTTGTGAAAGTACCTTCACCCGTGAGAGTACCTGCATGTAGCTATATCTCGATATTGTTACTCAATTTATCTGATAGTTTAAGTGTTTTTAATTAATTAATGTAATTGGTGTATACCGTATTAATTAAACAAATAAATAAATAAACACTAGGTGAGACACACCACTATACGGTTGTTATCTCTGATAGCAGTCGTTAGGTCAAGTTAGAGGTCTTAGGCGACCTGACAACTCTAACACTAGGTGAGACACACCACTATACGGTTGTTATCTCTGATAGCAGTCGTTAGGTCAAGTAAGAGGCCTTAGGGCGACCTGACAACTCTAACACTAGGTGAGACACACCACTATACGGTTGTTATCTCTGATAGCAGTCGTTAGGTCAAGTTAGAGGTCTTAGGCGACCGGACAACTCTAACACTAGGTGAGACACACCACTATACGGTTGTTATCTCTGATAGCAGTCGTTAGGTCAAGTAAGAGGCCTTAGGGCGACCTGACAACTCTAACACTAGGTGAGACACACCACTATACGGTTGTTATCTCTGATAGCAGTCGTTAGGTCAAGTTAGAGGTCTTAGGCGACCTGACAACTCTAACACTAGGTGAGACACACCACTATACGGTTGTTATCTCTGATAGCAGTCGTTAGGTCAAGTAAGATTCCTTAGGGCGACCTGACAATTCGAACACTAGGTGAGCCACACCACTATACGTTTGATATCTCTGATAGCAGTCGTTAGGTCAAGTTAGAGGCCTTAGGGTGACCTGACAACTCTAACACTAGGTGAGACACACCGCTATACAAAAAGAAATAAGGTTCGTTTGTATATGTGGCTGTTTATTGTTTAAGTAGCCTTCAAATTTTAAGTAGCGTTTCAGTATTTCACCGCAAGTTACCGAGTCATTTCTCTTTCTACAAATTTCTTTCTATTTTAGAAAGAAATTTGAATCTTTCTATTCAATTCTTTCTATTCTTAGGCGTCTATCTATATTGCATTATATTGGTTCCTCGGTTACTGCGATACAAGCTTGTGCTTAGTGTAGAATCGATGTCTGATATATATATAATTTGAGAAATGTCTAATAAGTGTCATAGTTAATAAATAAATGTTTGATTTGTTTTATTTATTTGCCGCTCGATCGTTTTGCCATATAATAAAGCGATGATATTTGATTCTCACGCTATTATTGATAGCTGACAACACTGACATCTGATTACTATGTCATTTGTCATCTCGAGTGTAGAATTAACGCTTTCACTTGTACTAGGTAATCACTTTTACATACATATACTAACTATATATTTTACTTCTTATTATCTTACTATATTATAAACGCGAATGTTTGTATGTATTTGTATATGTATGTACTAGCTGCGCCCGCGGTTTTAACCGTGTAAGTCCCGTTCCCGCGGGGATATCGGGATAAAAATTTGCCTATGTGTTATTCCAGGTCTCCAACTACCTGTATTTCAAGTTTCATCGCAATCGGTTTAGTTTTTGCGAAAGTATAACAAATGACACACCTACAAACATTCGCGTTTATAATATTAGTAAAATATACATCCAGGGACGCGAGTTCAAATCTCGCCGCAAGTGAATTTTTGAAGATGAATTTTTCCTTTCAAATATTTAATTTTGTAAGATATACACCCTTATTTATAAAATAATATTTACACATGGCTAAGTTGTGTGACGTTTGTCTCTGTCTGTCAACTTTGAAACTTCATGTGACAGTAATGACAAACGATGCATAGATACGCAGCGCATTAATTAGCGTTCATAAATAAGGGGGATAATTGCTTATTATATTAAGTAGGTATTGAATACGAAATCGATCGAATTTCTAGGAAAAAACCTGTAAAAGTTATATCTAATAACAATATTATCCTTATTCGAGCAATCAAATAACTCGTTTTATAAACAGGAGCCTTGAATGATCCGGTTTCATATCCTGTCTGTGTGTTTCAATGTAGTTTAGTCTTTATTTATCGTATATAGATAGATAGCTATAGCATTTGAGAATTGAAAATAGACTTCTACCTACAGTGCAACAACAAAAAAACATTTTCTCGAGCTCCTCCGTGCTTCGGAAGGCACGTTAAGCAGTTGGGCCCGGTTGTAATCTCTGATAACAGTCGTTAGGTCAAGTTAGAGGCCCTAGGGCGATCTGAAAACTCTAACACCAGGTGAGCCACACCACTAAACGAAAAGAAGAAGAAGAAGTGCAACAAGTATAAGTTGGCGGTGGCGTTCTTATAATATAATTATAATATTGCACGACATTACACGCAGCGCAATCTAGCCCCTAACTAAACACTAGGCTTGAACTATGGGTACTAGACAACGGATATACTACATAATATTATACTTTTTTTTCGTAAATACATACATATTATACATAGAAAGACACCTAGACCAGATACAAATATTTATTTTTAAGCATAAATATTTGCACCCGGCGGAAATCGAACCTGCAGCCTTCTGCATTGCAGCCAAGCGTTTGCCCGACGCGCCACAGGGGCCGTCACGCCCGCATTTAGGAACTAAACACAGCTTAGGTTATTTAACGAATACCTATCAACTAACCCCCTTATTTATAAACGCTAATTAATGCGCTGCATAACTATGCATCACTTGTCTTTTACTGTCACATGAAGTTTCAAAGTGGACAGTAGGGCATGCAAAATCTCGAGGTTTTTAATCCCGGGATTGATTTCGATATTAGAACTCAATCCCGGAATCCCGGGATTAGTCTCGAGATTTCATATATTATTAAAAAAGCGAATCAAATATAATGAGAAATGTTTAAAATTATTTATTTTTTACAAACTAAAGACTTCGTTGTTTCTTTACGCAAATAAGTTACCCCAGGGGCAGTCTACCTCACGATTTTGCAAATATGGCGGACAAATAACTGCTGTCTAAAATTTTGCGCCTAGTTCTATTCGCGCCACTAAATGGACGGAAGCAGTAAAATTTGCGTATGATTTTTTTATGAGTAGGTACTTCAGGAGAACTTAAATTCATGTCGATTTGTCCATGTTTTGTCCATGTCTTTAGTCAACGTCCGCCATCTTGTTTTTTTTTTCGATATGTTGTCGCGCATTAAATCCAATATATTTGGATAGAGGAAGTCTAAATAGACAAATATTCCATCACAGGCATGTATCCTAAAGTGACTCGTATCGGAGATATCGGCCTATGAAGTTAAAAAAAAACATGTTAATAAAACGTCATGTCGCAGTTAGATTTGTTCTTCAAATCCAACAACGACATAACGTCGAAAGAAGACATCAAACCAAACAAACTTTTCCTTCAAACTATGCCCATAAGCCGTCACGTTATTCAAGGGTTAAGATTAAAACCGTCCAAAGGCATAAAAAATCGCCGTGTAGCAGAATGAAACCTATAATATTTTGATAGAAGCGGTCTAAATAGACAGAAAACATTCCATCACATGATGTCCTAAAGCGACTCGTTTCAGAGATACAAACTTACTTTTATCATTTACTTCATATTTGAAAATTAAAACTCATTTTTATGCTTAAAATAACCAAAGTACTACGTACTATTATGTTCGAATTGAGGTACTCGATATCTCGATATCGGGTCTCTCAATCCCGGGATTGTAATATCGAACTTTTTCGTCCGAGATTCCGGGATTACGAGATCCCGGGATCCCGGGATTCATGCCCTAGTGGACAGACAGAGACAAACGTCACATAACTTAGTCATGTGTAAATAATCCTACTAATATTATAAAGCTGAAAGTTTGAGTATGTGTGTATGTATGTATGTAGTCTGTTACTCTTTCACGCAAAAACTACTGAATCGATTGCGATGAAACGTGGAATATAGGTAGTTGCGGACCTGGATTAACACATAGGCTACTTTTTATCCCGATATTTCCGCGGGAACCGGACTTACGCGGGTGAAACCGCGGGGCGCAGCTAGTATTTTTTAAATAAGGGTGTAAATCTATACCTAGCTAGGTATATATCTAACTATTAATATAAAAGAAAATTGTGTTAGTTACACTGTTCATAACTCAAGAACGGCTGAACTGATTTGGCGGGTGAAACCTCGGGGCGCAGCTAGTTGTTTACACAATCAAAGATCGAAAAGCCGCTTAAAACTTGAGAGGTACTTAAATAATTGATTAGCTTCTAAATTAAAAATAAGTATGTTTTGAATGTTGAGAACCGCTTAATTGTTTAAGTAGAACCTAAGTTACCGTTTTTGTATTCGGCCGACAGAAAACAAAAAAAAATATATAATGAGAACAGACATGCATGAGTCAACCGGTTTTTCTAATCAAATTAAGTTGGTATCTGTGTAACTTTTTTGCGTTATTAAAGTTTGTACTGGCCCAGTTTTTTAAAAGTTAATTATTTTGGAAAATCTTTAGGAATACCCCACAAAATATATAATTAGGCTGGCTTGCGCAGCTACATTAAGCTAACTAATCCGAATCAGCAAAGGTTTTCACTGAAAATCAGCGCTGTGGTGTATTTTACTCAAATACTCAAGTACTCATTTATTCGTAACAACAAATTACATGTCATCACATTATAAACTAGTAGTTCGCCCCGAACTGAGACCTCACGACCCCTATCTTCCCAACCCCCCTACCGATCCGGCTCATCTTCGAACTCATAAATTCTATTGACCTAAATTACGCGCATACCAAAATTCATGAAGATCGGAGCTACGATACTCAAGTTATCGTCGAACAAACATACAAAGATACAAGAGCCAGGCCCGTCTACACTGGACCTCACTCGCTTCGCTCGTTCGGTCAACTAGTAGTTCGCCCCGAACTGAGACCTCACGAGAATTCATTTACAGAGATTTTGTTTTTTGCACCAACAGCTTTATTTTTTTTACAAAATAAGAATTATTATTAATTAAACGAATAATATAACGAAAGACAAGAAAAACGATAACATAACAAGAATTATTCCTTGATTACGGCAATCGACCACAACTTGTAACATAAACATGAATTATTTACATTGATCATTAATGGACGTTTACATTCCCTACAAAAATGTCAGATCTTGGAGTATATATCGCAAGCAAACGCAACGATACCGCGATCTAAGACGGATGTTGAGCGCCATCTATTGACAAATTTTTAGAACTTGATTTCTTTCTCTTTTTGCACCCCCAACCCTCCCAACCCCCATACCGATCCGGCTCATCTTCGAACTCATAAATTCTATTGACCTAAACTACGCGCATACCAAAATTCACGAAGATCGAAGCAACGATACTCAAGTTATCGTCGAACAAACATACAAAGATACAAGCGCCACTGGACACGCCACACTGGACCTCACTCGCTTCGCTCGTTCGGTCAATAACTTGCCGCCGAAATTAAACAATTTACACGCAATAAAACTAGGTGTTGCAAAAATAAAAATTCAGGACAACGTTCCACTAACGCGTCAAAAACAAAAGTCCATTGCTGACACACAATTCCGATCAGAATTCACAACATTTTAGTGCTATAACAGTGTTATTACAATAAGCTCTTGCTCCAGTTACATACGTCTTACATAACTTTTGTTCTAGTTGTGAGAGATTAGGAGATAGCGTGCTATGTCGGCCGTTGGAGCTATAAAATACGTGTAATTAAGTTAAGTTTTTATTACACTGACATCAGCTTTGTCCCGCGGTTTTATTCGCGTAATAATCAGCTCGTTGGTTTGTCCCACTGGAGGGCAAGAGCGTCCTCTTAAGGGGGTTAAGAGGGCTATAGATGATCATTATCGGTCCTTGTCCGATTGCATATAAATGAGCGAGATGGAATTGCGTGAAACAATCTACAATTTCTCGAAAAACAATCATTAACGAAGATTAAAATAATATTTTTATAAAATGCGATGAACAGGTTCTATTTTGTATTTTCTAATATTATGATGCCTATAAGAAAATATAGCAGTTAACGATTTAGAAGAAAAACTGATTTATTTTGTAAAACAGGGGTAACTTTGCCTGTATAATAGTGGTATTCAAAGTTAATTTTTATTGTTTTTGAAATAAAGGGGACACTTCTTGTATCATGTACAATAACATAATACATTGTTTAAAGATCTATTTGATACCGGTTATGAAGAAAACTATTCAATCGGAAGGGATTTCACATTAGTCGCGTCCTTAAGCAGTATCCACCCATAGGAGAATACCCCGTATTGGCGAATTTTCTCCCAAATGCAATATTCAGTGTAAATATACATACTTTCGCGTTTTTAATATTTTTAATATTAGTAGAGCGGTGTTGGTCTAGTGGAAGATACCCCGACTTTCATTCCGAAGGTCGTGGTTTCAAATCTCGGTCGCGCATCAATGTCTTTTTCTTTAAGAAAAAATTATGTGCGTTATTAACATCGCTCTTACGATGAAGGAAAACATCGTGAGAAAACCCACGGCTTAAAATCACGCACAAAAGCCCAATAGTAGGGCTAATTGCGGAAACATACACTTAAAACTTTAAACTTTATTAGTAAAATAGTAAGATGATTGTGACTTTGTTACTCAATCACGCTGTGGCGGTCGCCCACAGTACCTACTAGATGGCGTTACTAGTGCGAAATCCTGAATCGCGATATCAACTTTCTCTCTGAGATAAGCTCATATACAACTATCGACGAGACTTCGTCGGCCCGGTTAAAGATCTTCCTTTTGGAGTACCTACCTTCAAAATGCAAAAACTACTGAACCGATTGCGATGAAACTTGGAATAAAGGTAGATGGAAAGCTGTGGAATAACACATAGGCTACTTTTACCTTATGCAGGTGTTTATTTGATAGCTTCCAGTAAAGTGAAATTGACTCTAAAATGCATGGCACTGGGTACGAAATGTAAAAAAGGCTATAAAATTAAAAAAAAAAAACATTCAAGTGAGAGTGGCACTCGCGCACGAAGGATTCGATGAAGACCTCTGTGGCGCGTCGGGCGAACGCTTGGCTGCAATACAGAAGGTTGCGGGTTTGATTCCCGCTGGGTGCAAATATTTATGCTTAAAATAAATATTTGAATCTGGTCTGGGCGTATTTCTATACAAAAGAAAAATAAATATAAGTAGTATATCCGTTGTCTAGCCACCGTAACACAAGCTTCGCAGCTTACCATGGGGCTAGATGGCGCTGTGTGTTCGTCACAGGATTTATTATCACAGGATTTATTATTCCGTACCGTTATTGCCAAAAAACCGCAAAACACATTTGTTGTGGCCCTTAAATATTTGTTAATCTTTGTTATAGCGGCTATCTGTCTGCCTACCACACAAACTTTATTAACTTTCTCCATCCAAAGGTTGTTTGGAAGAAATCGCTTTAGCGATAATGTCGCCCATTTGTACAACTTATACTTTTAAGCTTTCTGTGTATTTGTCTTACTTTAAATGTAAACTGATTGTATTGTTGTTGGTTGTGCAAATAAAGTATTAAGCTATCTATCTACATCACCTATTTCAACTGTCAAGCTATCACGGTTCATGAAATAGGTACTTACTGCCTAGTGATGCTCGTTCTAACGGACAGTGGAGTCTTAGCAGGGTTTCGTTTTTACCCTATCGCAACCCTAAAATGTTATGTTCCAAAAAACCATTATAACTTCTTTATTCTATATATTCTTTCCTTTCCACTGAGGTTTGTCCGCAGATAACTCTCAACAGGGTTAGACTCACCTTAGTATTCATTTGTAATTTGACTGTTTTTTGTGAACGTTTCCTGTGTACTGAATTAATTAAATAAATAAAAATAAAAAATATAATAATGTCTCATTATCGTAAGGTTACATTCGCAATGACTGATTAAAAAAAATACGATGGACAAGATGTTGAAATGCAATCGGTTAACGATCTATTTAAGACGGCGATAGATGATAATTATCGGTCCTTGTCCGTTTGCGGACAAACGTAAAGGCGGAAGCTTCAAAGTGGTCCTTTAATAGTTTGGCGAGGATTTGATGAGTATCTTCGGAATGATGGACAGCTGTGGTATCATCTAATTAGCATCCACCGATACTAGTTGCTATTTACTGTCAAAAAACATATTACGTAGTATTCTACATTGCTGCTTTGAAGTAATCACCGGTAACAACCACGTTACGTCAAAGCAGCAATGCACTGCAACTTAACAACTACTAGCGGTGGATGCTAATTACAGGATAGCATCCCAGAATGCAAGAAATTGCTCCTTTTTGGGCTTTTACCAATAAAGGCACTTTTTCTAAATACAAACCATAGTTTGCATGTATTTAAGGGGTGGTTTTACATCTAGGCGAATTAATTTTGTTCTGTGACTTTTGAACATTTGTACTTCTCTTGTAAGATGAATTGTCTACGTAAACCGAACGTCGTACGCCGTCGTCAATTGACGATCGTATGACGATTTAGCTTAGAAACATTATTCTTGTATTTACACTTTTCCCTGGTCTTAATCGCGTAAAATACAACTTTTCCTTATAATGAAATGAAATTTATTGTTTGCGGATCTAGGTATAAAGAGATGGATACAAAATTAAAGAATCTCTAGTCCTACCACGTGGGCATACAAACATGGTTCTTAAAAATAATCGTCAATTAGAAAAAATACCTCGACGTTTCGATCATGTTACAATGATCTTGGTCTCGTCGAGGTAAGGAAAAGTTGAATTTCACGCGATTAAGACCCGGGAAAAGTGTAAATATGAGTTCCAATCGTGTTAGTTTAAAAAGTTGAATTATCCTTGTGTCGACGGAGCTTGCTTTCGTCATGCGGTATGCGGTTACTTGCTGGCGATAGGACTTCCACCTTACGCGAGTGCGACCACAGGGCGCAGTTAGTTACAGCTATATTAAGGTTATTGACTCACTCCAGCTCTGTGGTTTGCGGTTGATTTAGATTACCTACTGTTATTAAGTAGTAAGTAAACTAGTAGTTTGCCTCGAACTGAGACCTCACGACCCCCTATCTCCCCAACCCCCCTGCCGATCCGGCTCATCTCGATCGAACTCATAAATTCTATTGACCTAAACTACGCGCATACCAAAATTCATGAAGATCGGAACTACGATACTCAAGTTATCGTCGAACAAACATACAAGGATACAAGCGCCAGGCCCGTCTACACTAGACCTCACTCGCTTCGCTCGTTCGGTCAACTAGGAGTTCGTCCCGAACTGAGACCTTACGACTCCCTATCTCCCCAACCCCCCTACCGATCCGGCTTATCTTCGAACTCATAAATTCTATTGACCTAAACTACGCGCATATCAAAATTTATGAAGATCGGAGCTATGGTACTCAAGTTATCGTCGAACAAACATACAAAGATACAAAGTTACAAAGATACAAGCGCCAGGCCCGTCTACACTGTCAATTATTTACCCATACTTCAAGCCTAGTGCTTAGTTTGGGGCTTGATAGCGCTGTGTTTAATGTCGTGCAATACTTTATTTACCTACTTTATTAGTTTTTCTTATGATTTCGCGATTTGACGGCCTCCGTGACTCGGCGGGCGAAGATCCAACTGCAATGCAGAAAACTACGTGTTCGATTCCCGCCGGGAACAAATATTTATTTTTCAGTCGGGTGTTTACCCGGAGCGCCACAGAGGAAGTCCTCTTGCTCTAATTGCTCTGTAGGTAATAAAATTCTTTATTCATGCCAATAATTTACATTTGTATCTTAAGTTGGTAAATTACAGATGGTGAAGATAAAATATGTACTAAGTAAATAGAATGTGTTTCACAATTTGAGTTATGTAGGGCTAATTTTTCCTTCTTAAAGGTTGTAACTGGTGCCCTAGCTAGATTACCTAAGACGATAATCAGTACCGCGGGTGAAACCGCAGGACATTGACAGTTTATTGAGGACTTATTTCGTGGCAACGATCATGGCTACAAATTGATACAGTCGATCACTCCCACACATTATTATCAATAGCTTTGCTGTTCTAGCGAAAGTTGCTTCGATCACGCTACATTATGCGCCGGCGCAGGCGAAAGTCGTGTGGGTTCGCGCATGTTATTTAAACATTACTGTTTATTATGTATTACATATTCAATATATTGCTGTTATGTAATTATTTTCGCTCACTTTATTTTTTCGAAATCGCTCTTAGCGATAAGGCCGCCCATTTGTACAACTTATTCTTTGAGCTTTTATATTAGTATTTACTGTTGTCTATGTATATGTTGTGTAAAGATATAAAATTAGCTACCTATATTTTCAGTTACCTACTTCGCAATCGGTTCAGTAGTTTTTGCGTGAAAGAGTAACAAAGTCACAAACATACATAACATACTTTCGCGTTTATAATATATTAGTAAGAATATTGACGACTAGCTGCTTCCCGCTGTTTAACCAGCGTAAGTCCTTTTGTCGCTCAAAAAATAAAGTAAATTTTAAATAAGAAATACCCCGACTACTTTTAAAAACAACAGATAATTTTCAATTTATTTTTAAGTTGCTTTTTTATTTTATTTACTGTGCTTTTTTATTTTATTTTATGTGCTTTTTGCTGAGCGATAACGCGGCGGCCTCTGTCTCTTTGCGACCACGGCCGCTATAACTCGTAGCTGAAACGTCGATGCAATTTAAATTTGAATTTTCTACAACGCGACCTTGAGCCGTAGTCCAAATATTTATTTATTTTCGAGACACAAACAGCACCGTTAAAAAATAACTTATAAAAGAATAGATAAAAATGGCCTCTTACATGTATCTACAAATAGCACTATTAATATAGTGAAAGCACCTTTTGGTATTTCAGTCTGTGATTCGCTCACAGCTAAAGAAGTTATATTGCAAGAACTAGAATGCTCACGTAGAACTAAATAGTGTTCCTAGTGCCACATTGAGCATTAAGACGGCGATAGATGATAATCATCGGTCCTTGTCCAATTGCATATAAATGAGCGAGATGGAATTGCGTGAAAAAATCTACAATTTCTCGTAAAATCAATAATTAACGAAGATTAAAATAATCTATACTATATTAATTATTAATTATTAATTATTAATTATTAATTATTAATTATTAATTATTAATTATTAATTAATATTATAAAGCTGAAGAGTTTGTTTGATTGTTTGTTTGATTGTTTGTTTGTTTGTTTGTTTGAACGCGATAATCTCAGGAACTGCTGGTCTGATTTAAAAAAATCTTTTTGTGTTTGATAGTCCATTTATCGAGGAAGGTTATAGGCTATATTACATCACGCTACGACTGATAGGAGCGGAGCATCCATGAAATATGTTGCAGAAACGGGAAAAAAAAACCCCTTTTCCGAGATTCTGTCGCGTGCGCTGAGTAAACGGTCAAAGTTACATAAAAACCATTTATGAGAGAATTCTTCCTCTAAATAGGATCTAATAAATAGTCCGCGACAGCATATGTCTAACTCTTAGGGTTGACTCAATATAACATCTTTTAGAGTAATGAAATTTATTGTAGAACAATGCATTGTTTCCGAAGGTAATTTTGTAAATATGATATTAATCCTTATCCAAATAAATACGTTATTCAATAAAAGTATTTAATTTTAAACATAATTGTCCTTAACATCACTTGATTTCAATGAATATCTCACGAGATATTACAGTTTTAAAATAACTCCACAATAAATAATTAATAAGTACCAAGCGTGCATATACGTATACACGTAGCGGACGACGATGATGAGGGTGGCCAGCCAGCTCTGTGAGGCATCATGCCGCGCGGCTCAATCGGTCGGCTCCATGCGAGACGGTAGTGTCACCAAACTGCAGTGCTTTTTAATAATTATTTTGCAATATCACATTGTACTTTTGATTCTTAATATTTTTGCAATATCTCATTGTACTTTTGATTCTTAATATTTTGTTTTATGTTGGTAATTAATATTTTAAAGAGGTTACGTTGGTAACATGTATATATGTATGTATTTTGGGGGTCATCTCAGAAACTTCTAGACCTATTTCAAAAATTCTTTCACTAATAGAAAACTACATTATCCAGATGTGACATAGGCTACTTTTGATCCCGATATTCCCTCGGGATCGGGACTTACGCAAGTAAAACTGCGGGACGGCAGCTCTGAAAAATAAAGTCGTGTATTTCTATTTCTAACTCAACAACCCGTAAACCGATATGAATGAAATTTGGTACAGGGTAGAAATAATATATAGGGTACTTTGAATGATCGTACGGGTTAAGCAACACTTGGTACAACATACGTGATGGGTGAAAAAGAGCGGGTGACCCGATATTCATAAACTTGGTACAGGGTTGGTTTAGAGGTAGAAATATTATATAGTACTTTGAATGATCGTTAAGCAACACCTGGTATGACATACGTGAGGGATCATTAACGTTACGGGATAGAAACGCGGGTGAAACCGCGGGGCGCAGCTAGTATTTTTATAAAATGCGATTAAGGGGTTCTAGGTATTGTATTTTCTAATATTATGATGCCTATAAGAAAATATAGCGGTTAAGGATTTAGAAGAAAAATCGATTTATTTTGTAAAACAGGGGTAACTTTGCCTGTATAATAGTGGTATTTAAAGTTATTTTTTATTGTTTTTGAAATGAAGGGGACACTTCTTGTATCATGTACAATAACATTAAACATTGTTTAAAGATCTATTTGATACCAGTTATGAAGAAAACTATTCAATCGGAAGGGATTTCACATGAGTCGCGTCCTTAATTACACCATTAGTAAGGTACAGAATGCTACGTTGAAGCGGCCCACTTTTTTGCTCTAAGTGAGCATTCTAATTGGGTATGTAAAGGAAATAAAAGTATCTTTTTTATATTTTTATATGTAAGAATATGTTATTTTAAGAAACTAATTTCGTTCTTTTGTAATCGTAAATACATACATATAATACATACCTATATAGACACCCAGACCAGTTACAAATATTTATTTTTAAGCATAAATATTTGCACCTGACTGGAATCGAACCCGCAGCCTTCTGCATTACATTCATTTCTTTTTCTCAGTCTACGATTTAAAGCGAAATTGCACTATGCAGGAAACAGCGTCCCACTTAACTATTGATTAATACTCGTAGTTTATTCTCTGTGGTCTATTCTTTTGTTTCGATTTCGTGGAGGTTGCGCAATTTGGACAATTTTGTTAGTTAGGCTGGTAGGTAGGTACCTAGATTGGCACAATAGGTAATTTAGTAATCAATCCAAAAGGAAAGACGAGCTCGTCATCGCTCGCAAGTTATCGTCAAACACACATACAAAGATACAAGCGCCAGACACGTCACGAGTGAGCTATTTGGGACGACACATTCATATGGGGAAAGGGAACTAACAATAACTGGAGTCTATTTATAAATTGGGTGCCCCATAAATACAGAGTTCGATCGCAGTACGAAGCTTTAAATAGAATGACAGCTGGTTGTTTAAAGGGCGTTGTTAAGTAGCAATTTGTTTTAAATATTTCTTATTAGCTGCCCGTCCCGTTTCCGGAATATCGGGATAAATCCTTCTCCAAGAAAGAGATCCTCTTCTTCTCCATCAAAATCGGTTCAGCGGTTTAGGCGTCACAACAAAATAAATCATCACAATCATCAAATCATGAAAGTAAACCATTAAAAACAATGAGTCTATTAAAGTTATTAAAATCCACCTCTTTCACACCACCTTTTGCAAGGCAAAATTCTTGACTGGCCTAACTTCCCGGAGTCCTAGAAAGCTGAATTTTTTCGTGTATTTTGGTATAAGTACATTTACAACAACAACAAAAAAACATGAAACTTAATTGTTTAAATCCCCACCCCCCACCCCTAAAAGGGTGGAAATGACTTGTAGTTTTCCTTTCATCTTTATGTATTTAATTTAAGACCAAATGAGATTGCTACAAACCTGTATCCAATTTTATAAGCTCCTAAATACATTATTACGTTATTTATATAATTAAATCAAGTTTCAAGACTTGATTTTGAGCTTCGGTAACTGGTTTCTATACTGGTTTAAACCACTTGATCGTAGAAAGTGAACAAGTATCGATATATGTGTGTTTTTTTCTCGCACAACACGGGTTCGATTTCCACTAAGGTAAACCATCATTATCATCATCAGCCTGTTGCAGTCCACTGCTGGACATAGGCCTCTCTAAATGCACGCCACCTAGTTCTATTTTCGGCTTCTCGCATCACGCTAAGGTAAACCAATCCGAAATATTCTAACAATAGCTTCTACCCGAGGTTTCGTTTGCTTATGCTACAGGAAAAATAATTAGGATAGAATGGGTAGGGTGTATCTGCTAGATGGCGCTGTGTGTTGAACACTGAAGTCACAGCTTCGTTGTCCATTGCTCGGCGAGCCGTCGATCGGTCAGTTGCAACTGATGGAGCATGTAAGTAAACAAACTCTTTTGTGTTGCATAGCTTTTGTTTCATAAAAAAGCAACATCTGTCCATGATTTTCATGACAAGCTTTTTACCTGTATATCTTTGTATTCCTATTTTTCCACATTATTGACCGAATGAGCAAAGCGACTGAGGTCCAGTGTAGACGGGCCCGGCGCTTGTATCTTTGTAACTTTGTATCTTAGTATGTTTGTTCGACGATAACTTGAGTATCGTAGCTCCGATCTTCATGAATTGGTATGCGCGTAGTTTAGGTCAATAGAATTTATATTATAATATTGAACTTAAAAATGTAATAGCTATCTTAGCTTACATAAACTAATATCGCTGTTAACATAAACCGTTTTGTATACCTAAATAAAAATACTACAAATAACCTCATTTTAAATATTTTATAAAGGCGAGTAAAGTCTGTACAAAATAATTTAAGTTTAGTTTTTAGTTTATACATATTTGTAATATTTATGTACAAACTTGTATTGTTCATGTGAAATAAAGACATTTTAAAAGAAAAAAAGAATAGAATTTATGAGTTCGAAGATGAGCCGGATCAGTAGGGGGGTTGGGGAGATAGGGGGTCGTGAGGTCTCAGTTCGGGGCGAACTACTAGTATAAATCATCCCTAAAGAGTTTCATTTCGATGTCTCAACTACTGGTACTTCGTGTCTGCATCGTTTCTACACGCCTCTATACAGAATACGGTACATATAACGGGCGTACGACTCTGTTCTGAGTCAACGGTACTAGTAAATAATCATGTGAACTGACATTCATGTCCTATCCTTTTAATATTATAAAGCTGAAAGTTTGTGAGTATGTGTGTATGTAAATGTGTGTTTTTTACTCAATCACGCAAAAACTTCTGAATCGATTGCGATAAAACTTGGAACATAGCTAGCTGGATACCGGTTATAATACATTAGGTTACTCTTTATCTCGATATTCCAGCCATAACGCGACTTACGCGGGTAAAACCTTTTTTTGACATTAGGTTTTTTGAACTATTATTTTTATCCTTCCAAAAAATGAGTTTACCTTTACATGTTACCATTACACCCTACCTTTCACCTATCTTGACTTCAAAGGCTGGTCCATCGAAAGGTTGCCTGGAAGAGATCGCTTTAAGCGATAAGGCCGCCCATTGTGCAACCTATTTTTAGGTTGTGTTTGTTTTCTTTGTACGTATTTGTATTTGGTGTGTATAATAAAGAATTCATTTATTCATCCATTGAATCAAACAAAGGTTACTATTTCGGTAATTCTAACGAGAACCTCGCCTTAAGGGCCTATATAACCCTAATAGCTGGACAGGGATAAAGCTATCCAATTTCAGATGTATAAGTGAAGGACGTAAGATGCGACTATGCAAAATTTTATTGCGTAAAATCAAACAATTGTTAGTTTCAAGATAACTAAACGTTAATCTTGAAATTCAAAACATTCACTGCCTGTATTGAACTAAGTTCAGTTCTTATACAAAGTTTTATTAGTTTTCGTACAATTTTGACTAAGTAATATCACTTATTTGTACAATTTAGAGGGAAGTTTGGTTTTTTTTTCTATCGAGTAAATTTTCAGGAATCTTGTTTTCACGACATTCACGTGTTAGTAAATATCCTCGACTTTAATAAATATGATTTAAAAACTTCTATTTCAAATTATTTGTAGTAATTCACCCTAGAAACATCAGTTGTGGCCTACTACGGCCCCTTAAGCGAGAACTTCGCCTTCCTTTCAGAATTTTTCGCTATCTTTTAAAGTTTAGGATATCTCCCTAAAAGCCCTTTTAGGAATCGTGACATTCACGTGTTAGTAAACATCCTCGACTTTAATAAATATGGTTTTAAAAACTTATATCTCAAATAACTTTTGTAGTAATTTATCCAAGAAACATCAGTTCTGGCGTTCCACGGCCCCTTAACAACAACGGTACCATCGAATTAGTTAGGATGACTTTCACCATGACTTAGCAATGCATTTAGGATGTCGCTAACTGTTAGTTAAACACACACTACGACGGAAGCAGATTAGCAGCTCACTCTTAAATAGCATGTACTTGTTTTTAAGGTCGAGGTCAATAGGCTCCTAGCTTTTTTTCGATCGAATTGATGTTATAACATTTTTAAAGACTTATAAAATTTCGACTTCAAATTTTTATCATTTTAAAGTTTTAACAATTGTAAAGACTTTCAAATGATAAAAATGTGAAGTCGGAATTAGAGTAGAAAACTTAAATGTAAGTAAACTTACTGATATTATAAACGCGAAAGTTTGTGTGTATGTATGTATGTATGTGAGTTTGTTACTCTTTCACGCAAAAACTACTGAACCGATTGCGATGAAACTTGGAATATAGGTAGCTAGTCTAGCTAGAGACCTTGAATAACACATAGGCTTCTTTTTATCCCCATATTCCCACAGAACGGGACCTACGCGGGTTAAACCGCGGGGCGAAGCTAGTTAGAAATATTATTAAATTTGTATTTTAACTTCGCCGCGAGTAGTTTTGAAATTATTTTTTTCTTAAAATTTAAAATTTCGTATTCAATTATTTCTAGTAGATTTTTTTTTAGTTTTCTACTAGAAATCTTTGTAAGGACGAATTTAGATTCTGTATTTCTTTTGGTGTTTTATTTTATAATACTTACTAGCGGCGCCCACGGTTTCCCGGGGTGTCCCGTTCTGTGGGAATATCGGGATAAAAAGTAGCCTATGTGTTATTCCCGGTATCCAGCTACCTATATTCCAAGTTTCATCGCAATCAGTTCAGTACTTTTTGCGTGATTGAGTAACAAACACACATACACACAGACTCACAAACTTTTCAAATGCTTTATAATATTGGTAGGAATAAGTAGGTCAGGATACTTACTAGCTGTGCCTTGCAGTTTCACCCTCGTTAGTCCCGTTCTGTGGGAATATGGGGATAAAAAGTAGCCTATGTAGGGCCCCATGGCTCCAAGGTCCAAAATTCATCAAAATCGGTTCAGCGGTTTTCGCATTTATAATATTGGTAAGGAATTAGAAATGAGACATAAGAAAATCTCATTTTTTCCGATAATATTTATTTAATTATTTCATGGGATCGGGACTTGAATGAATGAATTTATTTATTATTTAACGCTTTATTATGACACCAAAAAAACAATTATAAATAAGTAAATGAAAATACCGAAACTTAAATCTAGAGTGACACAATAGGCGGCCTTACCGCTGAGAGCGGTTTCTTCCAGGCAACCATGGGATGGAGAGGATCACACGAATGATTAAGGGGTTAGGTGCGTTTACTAAAACCAAGGATAATTATTATATACATATTTTATAACAAATATTAAAATAAAAAATGAATGAATGTATGAATGTCATTTATTTGCAAGAAATATGGTTACAACAGATGTTATCAATTATTATTGATAATTGATAACATCTGTTGTATAGTTCAACATAATTATTTTACCAGCACTTCACTTACCTGACTTAGAAACTAGCTGTTTGTTACCCGCGACTTCGTCTGCGTAGAAATAGTGCGTAGCCGACTTTTTCGTTCATTACTCGGGTTCTACTAATCAGATTTCGATTTAAAGTATACCACGACCTTCCTCGAAAATAGAACTATTCAATATTGAAAGCCAGATTTCAATCGAAAAAGTAGTTTTTAGTTGTATAAGGAACAAACAGAGAAACAGACATGAATTAAAAAATAAATATAATTTTGTTCTACTACTTTTCCTAAGTCCTCTAGACATTTTTTTTTAAATTTACTTTCAAGTACAGACTTTTTGTCCTCTCTTCCTTTCCTCTTTATACCATTAAACCATTTGATTTCAATGAATATTTCTTGTCACAGATAAAATTAAACTGAATCAAAGAATGTCGATTAAGAACAATATTAAATAATAAATAGGTACCATATAATAAAATGACTTACGTGGGTTAAACTGCGAGCCTCATCTACGAGTCAAACATACAATAAAATTAAAATAATTTTTAACCCATCTTTCTTTATTTATTTCAGGAAACATCCATATACGAAATACCATACGAAATCACACCACGCCCCTCCCCGACGCCTCAGAAGTCAGACTTTCAAAAACTGCTCGAGAACTTCGAAAATAGCTCGCTGAAAGCGAAGTCGACGGAGAGTCTAGATGCGAAGTTCGTGAAGAGAAGCGATCGAAGCGCGGAGCGAAGTGTTGCGAAGTATGCGACCGAAGTAAAGAGGTTTAGGAAAGAGGAACCGAAGCGGGATTTTGAAAATGAAAGAAATGTGAGTTATAGCTTTTAAATTACAATAATTATGCCTCAAATAAATAATTATAGGTTGCCTGGAAGAGATCGCCCATAGGCGATAAGGCCGGCCATTGTACCACTTTAGTCTTAAGATTGCATCTTAAACTCCATCTTAATCTTTGTTATTATTGTGGTTTTTTTTGGTACAATACAAGTGTTAATCATCAATCGATAATTATTATTATTGTAGCTGAACCTCGTGGTTTTACCTGCGTAAGCGGTTCCTATCCCACGGAATAATCGAGAGAAGTGATATAAATGTTGTTCCATGAATTAAGCTATCTGTTTACCAAGTTTTATCGCAATCGGTTCAGTAGTTTTTGCGTAGTAGGCAGTAACAAACATACCTACTCGTTTATTTACTTACTAACTTACGTACTACTTGTGTCCGTGAGGCACTATTTCACAGCTGGGTATAATTCGAACTGACTACCTTCACAATGAAAGGTATTTACTACTAGAACATTAACCCCCTTACTTATAAACGCTAATTAATGCGCTGCATAACTTTGCATCGTTTGTCTTTTACTTTCACATGAAATTTCAAAGTTGACAGACAGAGACAAACATCACATAACTTAGTCATGTGTAAATAATATTTTATAAGTAAAGGAGTAATTGTAAAAATGTTTTATTATGACGCCTAACAGTTTGAACATAGCAACTTTTTAAATTATCCCCCTTACTTATAAACGCTGGTTAACTGCTGCATAACTATGTACCGTTTGTCTTTTACTGTGACACGAAGTTTCAAAGTTGACAGACAGAGACAAACGTCACATAATTTGTGTCATCTGTTAATCATCGGTTATAATTGACCGAACGAGCGAAGCGAGTGAGATCCAGTGTAGACGGGCCTGGCGCTTGTATCTTTGTATGTTTGTTCGACGATAACTTGAGTATCGTTGCTTCGATCTTCATGAATTTTGGTATGCGCGTAGTTTAGGTCCATAGAATTTATGAGTTCGAAGAAGAGCCGGATCGGTAGGGGGTTTGGGATGATAAGGGGTCGTGAGGTCTCAGTTCGGGGCGAACTCCTAGTTATAAGTAAGGGGTATATCGTTAAGTCCCGATTCTGTGAACTTTCGGGATAAAAAGTAGCCGATGTGTTACTACAGATTTTCAGGCTATTTACGTACCAAGTTTCATCGCAATCGGTTCAGTATTTTTTACGTAATTGAACCCACAAACACGTAAACTTTCATTAGTAAGATGATTGCTTTGATTATTTAAAAAGGCGACAAAAATTAGATAGTTATGTGTCTGTCGCAAAAAAATACAAATGCGCTGATTTTTCTAAGCAAAAACATTGACTTAAGACAATTTTTGGTATTTATAAAGCGATCTTCGCAACTATCCAAAGTTTTTGTTTAGTAAAGTCGAAGTTTTTCAAATTTTAAATGTAAACTGATCAAAATTAATGACCTAAACGTTGCCTCACTGTTATGCCTATGAAGTTCTTTTTATTTTATTCGTATATTATTACAAAAGAATTTCGACTATAAATTACAATTCAAAGTTTATGCTTAGTTTTTGCTAAGCCCAGTCTGAGCAAAATCAAAGTACGCTACTATAGTTTCAGCCTAAGGGCGTACATACCCTATATGTATGTCTGTAACTTTGTTACTCAATGACGCGAAAACTACTGAACCGAATGCAATGAAACTTGGAATATAGGTAGCTGGAGACCTGGATTAACATATAGGCAATTTTTATCCCGATATCCGGGTCGAAACTTACGGGTTTTACCGCGGGTGCTGCTAGTTTTCAAATTTATACAAGACTACCTGCGCCCCGCGGTTTCACCCGCGTAAGTCCCGTTCCCGCGGGAATATCGGGATAAAAAGTAGCCTATGTGTTAATCCAGGTCCCCAGCTACCTATATTCCAAGTTTCATCGCAATCGGTTCAGTAGTTTTTGCGTGAAAGAGTAACAACCTCACATACATACAAACTTTCGCGTATATAATATTAGTAAGATGTAACGGGTAAGCTCTTTTAAACCGAAAGGACAACATAAGGTCAATGACCTTGAACTCTAAGAAACTGCTGATCTTCAAGTAAACTTTACACTTAAAATTTTCGAAAAGTACTTCGAATTTCCAAAAGTCGTAGAACATAAATTGTTCGCCTAGACGTCTAGAACAACCCCCTTTCGGCTTAAAAGGGCTTACCCGTTATATCTTGTATAGCTACTGGTCTGTGTAGAACTCTACGATGACCTTTGGATCGACCAATCGCGGACGATCTTTAGTGACAGACTGGCGGTCGAATCATCGTTCTTGGCCCCTCAACCACCGTTTGCGTGGAACATTTTACCAAAGGTTTACTACTTCCATTTTAATATATTAGAGTTCGTTGCTTAATTTATATTTCCGTATACATTGTTTACTTCGCTTCGTTGCTTTTCGACTTTGCGGTAGGAGATATGAAAATATTGACCCTAAATATTTTAACCATTATTTCGGCCAAATACGACGCGCTCAGTCGAACTCCATCGTTTCGTAAAGGTAAATATTTAGCACTAGCTGCGTCCCGCGAATATTGGGATAAAAAGTAGCCTATGTGTTATTCCAGGTTTCCATCTACTTATACAAGATGTAACGGGTAAGCCATTTTAAGCCGAAAGGGGATTGTTTTAGACTTCTAGGCGAACAACTTTTGTTCTACGACTTTTGAAAATTTGAAGTACTTTTCGAAAATTTAAAGTTTTTTTTTTTTTTTTTTTTTTTTTTTGTTGGTAAAGTTTAAGTGTAAAGTTTACTTGAAAATTGACCTTATGTTGTCCTTTCATTTATTTATTTATTTAACTAAGATTCTACAGTCAATACAATACAATATAACTTATAAATTAATACACTAAACTTAGACCAAATTGAATCTTCATTTTGTAGTTTGCTCAAGTAAATTTAAAATCGAGTAAATAAATTTAATTTAGTTTGGTCTACTACAATCAAAACTTCAATTACGATTATTTTCAAAAGCAGCTGTTTTTTGAGTGAAACATAACCTCAAAAATTTCAAAAAAAAGGTTTGATTTTTCAAAAGTCGTAGAACAAAAGTTGTTCTCCTAGATGTCTAGAACAACCCCCTTTGGGCTTTAAAGGGCATACCCGTTACACTTTGTATAATATCGATTCTAAGCAAATTATTATGCTTAAAAATAAATATTTGTATCTGGTCTGGGTGTCTCTATGTATCATAATTATTACGTAGGGATGTATTTGTTGTCTAGTACCCATAGTACAAGTCTAGTGCTTAGTTTGGGGCTAGATTGCGATGTGTGTAATGTCGTGCAATATTTATTTGTTTACTTATTCCAAGTTTCATTGCAATAGGTTCAGTAGTTTTTGCGTGAAAGAGTAACACATGCATACATACATACAAACTCTCGCGTTTATAATATTACTAGCTGCGCCCCGCGGTTTCACCCGCGTAAGTCCCGTTCCCGCGGAAATTTTGGGATAAAAAGTAGCCTATGTGTTATTCCCGCTATCCGGCTACCTATATTCCAAGTTTCATCGCAATCGGTTTAGTAGTTTTTGCGTGATTGAGTAACAAACATCCAAACACATACACTTTCACATTTATAATTGACCGAACGAGCGAAGCGAGTGAGGTCCAGTGTAGACGGGCCTGGCGCTTGTATCTTTGTAACTTTGTATCTTTATATCTTTGTATGTTTGTTCGACGATAACTTGAGTATCGTAGCTCCGATCTTCATGAATTTTGGTATACGCGTAGTTTAGGTCAATAGAATTTATGAGTTCGAAGATGAGCCGGATCGGTAGGGGGGTTGGGGAGATAGGGGGTCGTGAGGTCTCAGTTCGGGGCGAACTACTAGTTATATTAGTAGGTAAGATACGTCATAACTAAAATCATCTAAGAGAGGCATTGTATCAACATTCATTATCTCACTGACTCATTTTTACGTAGGTACTTACTTGCGTAGGAAAAATCAGTGCACGCCAATTTGTAAAGATCGGTTTATATGACGGGGAAACATTTTTGGCACCAAACATTTACTATTGCGCAGAAGATATTAAGGTCGCGACTGATGTGAAATCCCTTCCGATTAAATATTTTTCTTCATAACCGGTAGGTATCAAATATATCTTTAAACAATATATTATGTTACTAGCTTCTGCCCGCGGCTTCGCCCACATTAAGAAATTTAGGAAATATAATGTCAAAATTGGGTAAAAAATTGGATGCAAAATCAGCATAGGATCAGGATATGATCGGCATAGGATCAGCATAGGATCGGCATAGGATCAGCATAGGATCAGGATATGATCGGCATAGGTTCATCATAGGATCAGCATAGGTTCAACATAGGTCCAGCATAGGATCAACCTAGGTTCAACATAGGATCAGCATAGGTTTAGCATAGGATCAGCCTAGGTTTAACATAGGATCGGCATAGGATCAGCCTAGGTTCATTATAGGATCAGCATAGGTTCAACATAGGATCAGCGTAGGATCAGCCTGGGTTCAACATAGGATCGGCATGGGATTAGCATAGGTTCAGCCTAGGTTCAACATAGGATCGGCATAGGATCACCATAGGTTCATCATAGGATCAGCATAGGTACAGCATAGGATCGGCATATGATCAGTATAGGATCAGCATATGACCAGATTAGGATCAGCATATGTTCAACATAGGATCGGCATAGAATCAGCATATGTTCAACATAGGATCGGCATAGAATCAGCATAGGTTCAGCATAGGATCAACATAGGATCAGCATATGATCGACATAGAATCAGCATAGGTTCAATATAGAATCGGCTTAGGATCAGCATATGTTCAACATAGGATCGGCATAGAATCAGCATAGGTTCAGCATAGGATCGGCATAGAATCAGCATATGATCGACATAAGTTCAGCATAGGTTCAACATAGAATCGGCTTAGGATCAGCATAGGTTCAGCATAAGATCGGCATCGGATCAGCATAGGTTCCGTCACCATTGTTTATCTGTACTATCTGTATCAGCATAGGGTCGGTATAGAATCAGGATAGGTTCAGGGTAGGATATAATTAGGATTATCCCGCGCCACCTAAGGTATTGCATGTACAAAACTGTAGGTAGGTATATGTACCAATTCGCTAGAATAAACAGTTTAAACCAAAATTTGTCCCCTCCCCTTTTCGGGGGGTGGTTAGATTCCCCTGAACCGGAAACTGAGAGCCGGAACCGCAATCGGAACTGAAACCCACACGGGAAACGGATAAATACTCGATAACAAAATCGGAAAAAAATAAGCCATAGATACTTTCATCCCCAATTTGACACCCTCAGGGGATGACTTAAAAAAAAAACTTTTAAGTGCTTCACCTACGACTCCATAGCAATTTCTGTGTTAAATTTCAAGTTTGTAGGTCAAGCGGTGAACCTAATTTTCATAGAGATTTTCTTCCCCAATTCAACACCCTTAGGGTATGAATTTCCAAAAAAACTTTTTAGTGCTTCACCTACGTCCCTACACCAATATCCGTATTAAATTTTAAGATTGTAGGTGAAGCGGTAAACCAATTCCCATACAAATTTTCATCCCCAATTTAACACCCTTAGGGACTGAATTTCTAAAAAAACATTTTTAGTGCTTCATCAACGACTCCACAGTAATCTATGTGTTAAATTTCAAGTTTGTAGGTCAAGCGGCTTGGAAGTTGCATACAAACGTTTTCCCCCCCTTAGGGGTGGAATTTCGGAAAATCCTGTCTTATCTGACGCCTTCATCACATAACGGACACACCCTCCAAATTTCAGCTCTCTATTACCAGCGGTTTAGGCTGTGCGTTGATCCCTCAGTCACTCAGGACAAAGAGTTTTATATATATAGAAGATTGTTCATGATACAAGATGTGGCCCCTTCATTTCAGAAACAATAAAATATAACTTTAAATACTACTATTATACAGGCAAAGTTACCCCTGCTATACAATATAAATTATTTTTTCTTCTAAATCCTTAACCGCTATATTTTCTTATAGGCATCATAATATTAGAAAATACAACACCTAGAACCGCTTGATCGCATTTTTTAAAAATATTATTTTAATCTTCGTTAATGATTGATTTTACGAGAAATTGTAGATCTTTTCATGCAATTCCATCTCGCTCATTTATATGCAATCGGACAAGGACCGATAATAATTTATCATCTATCGCCGTCTTAAAGTATCGCAGTATCATTGATTTCAATGAATTATTATAGTTTCAATGAATTATTATAGTCATTAATGTTACAACTCGCGTCAGTCGGTTCAAATATTTTTAATATAGGTAAACAATGTAAATCCTTTAGTGGCTGTAAGATTAGTTTTATTCTTTTGTAATATCTAGTATTAAGAGCTGTGGATTTTGTGAAATAAATAAATAAATAATTTCAATCTTAAAGGGAAAGGATATATTTTTTTTATAATTGATAGGTAAGGGTTTGACCACTATCTCACCTGATGGAAAGTGACGAAGTGGTCTAAGATGTAGCACGCTTACCTAGGAGATACCTGTTCACTCGTGACTTGTAAACCCGAAGTTGTAGACATCCAAGAAGCATACTCACTCAGGCAACTGATTCCATTCCCTCGCAGTACGAATAAAGAATGACGATGCGAAAGGCTTGGTTCGGGTGACTGGTATTTCTACCATAACGTACCGCTTATCAGTTTGCCTGTACATACTCTGTTTTCCATACAAAGTACAAATTTAGTCGACTGACAGGGTGACTCTGGAATCCTATACAAGATGTAACGGGCAAGCCCTTTTAAGCCGAAAGGGGGTTGTTCTAGACGTCTAGACGAACAACTTTTGTTCTAGAACTTTTGGAAATTCGAAGTAGTTTTCGAAAAAATTAAGTTTAAAGTTTCCTTGAAAATCAGCTGTTTCTCAGAGTTCGAGGTCATTGACCTTATCTTGTTCTTTCATTTAGTTTAGTCGGCAACAATCGAAACTACAATTACGTTTATTTTCAAAAGCAGCTGTTTTTTCAGTGAACCATATCCTCAAAATTTTCAAAAAAAAAGTTCGAATTTACAAAAGTCGTAGAACAAAAGTTGTTCGCCTAGATGTCTAGAACAACCACCTTTCGGCTTAAAAGGGCATGCCCGTTACATCTTGTATAAAGCCATGACCATTCTTGGAGCATGGTCCATCAATCAAAATCGTTTAACTTATTCGGTTTATTTTATTTATATTTCATAACATATACAAGGTGTAACGGGTATGTCCTTTTAATCCGAAAGGGGGTTGTTCTAGACGTCTAGGCGAACAACTTTTGTTCTGGGTAGGTGACCGAAAATTTGTGTGACAAAAAATCATATTCTCGAGCTCCTCCGTGCTTCGGAAGGCACGTTCAGCAGTTGGTCCCGGTTGTTATCTATGATAGCAGTCGTTAGGTCAAGTTAGAGGCCTTAGGGCGACCTGAAAACTCTAACACTAGGTGTGTCACACCACTATACGAAAAGAAGAAGATTACACAAGTACCGTATATAAGTATCTGTATTTGTTTGTATTTGTATTTGGTCTAGGTGTATTTCTGTGTATTATATGTATCTCTTTAGACGAGCTTCTCGCATTGGTCGCTGTACTGCCGACGCACCAGTCATAACGGGGTACATTTTTTCTCAGATTGCTGTTTACCTTCCAATTAATTTTTGAATTGGTTAATCAATTCCGATTGTTTGCTAATTTTCATATTCTGCTGATCCAGTTTACTTTCCATGTCACTAATTTTATCACTTAGGTTACCTTCGTCAATTCGCGAATTGTATTTTTAAGCGTTTTTTGCGTCATTTTGAATTATTAAAAAGCGGAACTATTCGGAACCGAATCACCATCTAGGGCACCTAACTACCCACTCACAACAAATGGACACCACCCATTTCGTTACGTAACATTCTTTTCCGAACAGTGTAAACGCAAGCCGCATGTAATCCCGCCCTTACTATTCCAAGGTTTACACAGAACCAGCAGTTAAACGCGGGCTTCTGTCTTTGTAACACAACAACTGTTATTCTATTAACAAAAAAAATACAATCGCGCCGGTTAAGCAACGCTTGTGTTGGTCAGTCAATTGATGGGTGAATGTAAACACTTAATACAGTGTTTTTAGATTGTAAACTCAACAATCGTGTTGGTAAAGCGACGCTTGTGTTGGTTAATTGAAGAATGGGTGAATTTGAATACTGAAAAGTGTGTTTAACTTGTGATTTTGGATATTTATTTATTTTCGTATATTGGTGTGTTTCGTAGGTCAGGCTGAAATTTATAGTCCGTACTTTGACTTTGCTAAGCAAAAACTTTGACTTAGGACAATTTTTTGGTTTTTGTAAAGTGATCTTCGCAACTATCCAAAGTTTTTGCTTAGTTAAAGTCGAAGTTTTTCAAATTTAGAATGTAAACAAAACAAAAATAGTGACCTAAACTTTGCTTCTCTGTTATGACTATGAAGTTCTTTTTATTTTATTCGTATATTACAAAATGGATTTCGACTACAAATTCCAATTCAAAGTTTTTGCTTAGTTTTTGCTAAGCTCTGTCTGAGCAAAGTCAAAGTACGCACTATAGATTTCAGCTTTAGAGTTGTCAGGTCGCCCTAAGGCCCTTATCTAGATTTTGGATTGAACAATGAAAATTGTGCAGGCAACTTTTAAAAGTGATCATTAGTGGATAGGTGAACGTGAAAAGTACTAAAAGGTGTATTTATTGTTTAATTTGTGAATGGATAATCGTGTGGGTTAAGCAACGTTTGATATAGGCTGTAAGTTGATGGGTCAGTGTTGGTGGTGGTATAATAGAAAGTGATAATTATAAGTTTGGCAACAGAAATAATTTGGATAAATTAAATGGAAGGTATGTCAAAACAATTTGGAATGCCAATGTTTGTTTGTTTATTTGTTTGTATACAGGGTGTTTCAAGAAAGACTATTTAAGCCGAAAGATGGTTGTTCTAGACGTCTAGGCGAACAACTTTTGTTCTACAACTTTTGGAACTTCGAAATAGTTGTCGAAAATTTTAAGTTGTAAGTTTACTTGTAAATCAGCTGTTTCTTAGAATTAGAGGTCATTGACCTTAAGTTGGTCTTTCATTTAGTTTGGTCGACTACAATTAAAACTTTATTATTAAAAACAGCTATATTTTTTTAGTGAAACAACCACTACATTTTTCAAAAAAAAAAGTTCAAATTTCCAAAAGTCGTAGAACAAAAGTTGTTCGCCTAGACGTCTAGAACAACCCCCTTTCGGCTTAAAATGGTGTCCTCCTTACACCCTATATAATGAAAATATCCCAGAAATTCCAGAAAATGCACGTATGAGTTTCAGTTACTCATACTCACAACAAAGAACCAAGTAAGTAAGTAAAGTACATACTAAAGGTACAAGCTTCTACGATCATTATCTCACCACGTGGCGGTTCTTTGGTTCAGCAAGGTTACGAACTGTTATACAATTGTTATCTGGGTTCAGATACAACGCATTTTATTGTTATTGCGATGTTTGTTGATTTGCGGCCGAATATAGAGACGCTTCTCAAAATTTGAGTTCTACTTAAGGGCCTATACAATACTAATAGCGTGACAGGGATAAAGCTAGCGAATTTCAGATGTGTAAGTGAAGGACGTAAGATGCGTCCTTCACTTACAAGTAACTGTAAAGTTAATCATTGGCGCAGGTAAATCACTGGAAAGTGATCCTGTAGATGGCGTCTCAATCGAGCCGTAGTCGAAAAATAGTAGACAGGGAAACATTCATATTCTTTAATTCGCTGCTCGAGATGGGAACTTGCGTGGCCGAGCGGTATAGGCACTGGAATATTGATCCAGGGACGCGAGTTCAAATCTCGCCGCAAGTGAATTATTGAAGATGAATTTTTCCTTTAAAAATATTTCTAGTAAATATGCCTTGAACAATAAAAACAAATTTACGAAATAATAAAAAATAACTTTAAATACCACTATTATACAGGCAAAGTTACCCCTGTTTTACAAAATAAATCAATTTTTCTTCTAAATCCTTAACCGCTATATTTTCTTATAGGCCTCATAATATTAGAAAATACAATACCTAGAACCTCTTCATCGCATTTTATAAAAATATTATTTTAATCTTCGTTAATGATTGATTTTACGAGAAATTGTAGATTTTTTCATGCAATTCCATCTCGCTCATTTATATGCAATCGGACAAGGACCGATAATTATCATCTATCGCCGTCTTAAGCAAATGATAAAAATAATAATAAATATTGCACCGACATCGAAGTCCGGCGAAGTAATTGGATCCCGTTTTTTTTACCCCTTGTGTACTAAACTCAAAAAAAAAACAAGAGACACAATTTCACTTAACTGCAGAAAATTTTCACTTTACACGACACACCCTGTATTCAATACCAATACCCATAAAAGCATGGTTCCTTTGAGTATACATAAGCAAGCTATAGAGCGCTGGTATGCGAGTATGAACTGTAAGCACCGGTATGAACAATAAAAAATGTCAAAAACGATTTCATCAGTCACCTAGGGTTACGGGAATTGACTGTTTCTCTCGTTAGAATTTATTCTAGTAATAATTATAGTGAAATGTTCAGTGCTGCGGTGTAAAAATGATTCGCGGATCACTATTCAACCTCAACATTTGAATATCTATGTATAGAGCATCTGTATAGAGCATAGGCAAATACCCATAGGCGCGCTCTATAGTTTGCTTTTGTATACTCTAAGCATGGTTTATTTTGCCATAAGCTAACCAAAGATTACGTCACTCTCTAAACTGACTCATGGTGGACTGGATCAATAGAATCTAGGTGGTTTTCCACGACATTTAAAATTCTATCATGTAGTCGGAAGTCATAGACACAGTTTACGTAGTAGTTGGCGCCTCGGCGCTTCTTACAGTTGCCCTGCTTTCATACAAATTTGTTGCCCGGTGCCAGTCACATAAAATTGTAGGAAATGTAGGAAATTTGACTTGTCAAAGCCCGTTGTTTAGGGTTTTGTATCCGAACGGTTAAAATGGGACCTTATTGACCGAACGAGCGAAGCGAGTGAGGTCCAGTGTAGACGAGCCTGGCGCTTGTATCTTTGTAACTTTGTATCTTTGTATGTTTGTTCGATGATAACTTGAGTATCGTAGCTCCGATCTTCATGAATTTTGGTATGCGCGTAGTTTAGGTCAATAGAATTTATGAGTTCGAAGATGAGCTAGATCGGTTGGGGGGTTGGAGAGATAGGGGGTCGTGAGGTCTCAGTTCGGGGTGAACTCCTAGTTACTGAGACTCCGCTGTCTGTCCGTCCATCCGTCAGTAGTGGGAATATGGGGAAGCAGCAATCTCACCATCTAATTTCTTCTATGGTTTTCGCGATTTTGCATAACTAGGAGTTCGCCCCGAACTGAGACCTCACGACCCCCTATCTCCCCAATCCCCCTACCGATCCGGCTCATCTTCGAACTCATAAATTCTACTGACCTTAACTACACGCATACCTAAATTCATAAAGATCGGAGCTACGATACTCAAGTTATCGTCGAACAAACATACAAAGATACAAAGTTACAAAGATACAAGCGCCAGGCCCGTCTACACTGGACCTCACTCGCTTCGCTCGTTCGGTCAAATATGTACCTACCTACCTATATAAAATATATTAGTATTGTTATTATCTGATTTCGTAAACCTATACCACCTCAATGAACGATCGCATTGAATAGAATATGCGATAGGTCTTTCTGTTTAATCGAAACTAGTTACGAAAAACAAAGAAGTTTTTATTCTATGGTTTCATCTATTCATCAGGTGATGATTTCACCTGATGAATAGATGAAACCATTCACCATCAGGTGCAATCACCTGATGAATAGATGGTGAGATTGCTGTGTAGTGAGTCAGCTTCCCCATATTCCCACTATTTCCGTTTATAGCGTTTATTTGCATTAAATATGGTACTTACATACAGAGGTGTTACGAAATAGGATACAGTCTCGTCATATTTAGCAATTAAATTGCATACAAATGTTTTAGAAGGTGAGCCTCTAGGCTGTTTTCATGAACCGTGCCGTGGATAGCTAAACGGTTGAAATTTTCAACTTCGTACACCAGTCCCTAATAACACCGATCGTGTGAATAGAGATGTAGTTTTTCAATTAGGCCTGTTGGCAGCTTGTAAGTAATTGGCCTTTTCATCTAATTTTAGATGATTTATACAGCGCAAGCAACTTTTAATCCATGCTATTTTATGGTGTTGTAGTGCCCGGGACAATGTTAGGTGGAGTAGGCTTGCCCAGCACCTATACCACCCTCCCAGCCTAGTCAGCCATGCCCAGAGGAAAGAACTGGTCAATACGTCTGGAGCTAACTAAGCCGTGGGTTTCCTCACGATGTTTTCCTTCACCGTATGATCGATGTTTTAATAACATACATAACTTTTTGAAAAAGATATTGGTGCGCGGTCGGGATTCGAAACCACGACCTTCGGAATGAAAGTCGGGGTATCTACCACTAGACCAACATCGCTCTAGCTTGTAAGTAACGTCTAATGAAACTGCTTTTTTTAAAAGTCGGTTAAAAATAATAGCTTGTAAGTAACCGCTTTTTTTAAAAGTCGGTTAAAAATGAGATCATAATTAATAAAAATTAAAGTAAATAACATATAATAATCGTAACTAGGCGTCGGTTCGTCTGATGTCGCTATTTATCTCAAGACTAATTAAACAAATAGTGATGTGCCTCTGTCGATAGAAAGCGTACTTATTGTAATTATTTGTTGTTGTAATTAAAGCATACATTTATTTATCTACTAGCTGCGCCCCGCGGTTTCACCCGCGTAAGTCCCGTTCCCGCGGGAATATCGGGATAAAAAGTAACCTATGTGTTAATCCAGGTCCCCAGCTACCTATATTCCAAGTTTCATCGCAATCGGTTCAGTAGTTTTTGCGTGAAAGAGTAACAACCTCACATACATACATACTTACATACAAACTTTCGCGTTTATAATATTAGTAAGATTTATATTAAGTTATATTATAAAGAGAAAAATTGTTTAGTTGTTGTCATCGCTTGGGAGTATCTGTACTTCAATGGGCGACCGTTTAAGTGTGGATTTTTGCACTGCGGTAGGTAGGTAAAGAAGTAAGGTAAAATGATGATGCTGCTACTCTGCATCACTTACCTCTATGTCGATTCGCATTCAGATCTGTCTCGATTTGTTAAATACCGATCACCCGCGTAAGTCCCGATCCCGAGGGATTATCGGGACCAAAAGTATCCTATGTTACTCCCCATCAATTGAACTATCCCTATGCATATTTTCTTTAACAAACTTTTGGATTTATAATATTAGTTAGCTTTATTTACTTAAAAAACTTAACGTCAGCGCGGTCTAATTTTACCAGTAACGCCATCTATCAACGATAATGGCAGCATCTTCTAATACGAAGTTTCATCCCCTATTTCACAATATTAGGGGTTGAATTTTCGAAAAATAGTTTACCTACTGTTAGTCATATGTAACATTAAACCTAATATCTAACTTTCATATGTCTAAATAAAAAAAAAAGGTTTATACAACCCTTCGACCCTCATTTTACACCCTTAGCGGGTGAATTTCGAAAAATCCGTCCTTATCCAGTACCTACGTTCTAAAAGGAACCCGCATGCAAAATTTTAGACTTCTACTACTTGTAGTTTCTGAGATTTTGTGACGAATGAGTGAGTGAGTGAGTCAGTGATTTTTCTCTTGAATTAATATAGATTATTTTTAATTGTTTGGTTGTTTGTTTGTTTGTCGGTCCGAATAGGGTTCGAAATTACTGAGCAGTGACTTTGTAAGTAAAAACTGTGTAGATGCCGTGTATAGCGTAGTTATTCATTATATTTTTAAAATTTCATCACATCTATTAAAACTTTAAGAAGCAAACTATTTATTTCGATGTAAGTTGAGAAACAAAAATTATATATCTGAAAAGACTTGTCACAAAGAATCCCTAATTCACTCTATATCCATTGTCTAGTAACCATACTACAAGCTACCCTATAGTTTTTAGAAATATTTAAAAAAAAAATATTTCTAAAAACTTGCGAACTTGGGAACTTGCGTGGCCGAGCGGTATAGGCACTGGAATATTGATCCAGGGACGCGAGTTCAAATCTCGCCGCAAGTGAATTTTTTGAAGATGAATTTTTCCTTTAAAAATATTTCTAGTAAATATGCCTTGAGCAATAAAAACAAATTTACGAAATACCCTATAGTTACTAAGTTTGTGGCTAGATGGCAAAGTATGAAATGTATTATTTATTTTTGTTTTTATTGCTCAAGGCATTTTAAACTTAGAAATATTATTAGCAAGGAAATATATAAGTAAGTATAAGTAGTATATCCGTTGTTATAAGTAGTATATCCGTTGTTATAAGTAGTATATCCGTTGTTATAAGTAGTATATCCGTTGTTATAAGTAGTATATCCGTTGTCTAGTCACCGTAACACAAGCTTAGCAGCTTACCACGGGGCTAGATGGCGCTGTGTGTTCGTCACAGGATTTATTTATTTATTATTATTTATTTATATTTAAAAAAAATCCACATGACAGCGACTGCTCTAACCACTAAGCTACACCTTAGTTGGTAAAACAATTAGCAAGGAGAGACATGGCCGAAAAATTATAACATGTCACGTGATTCCTGTGTAGCTCAGTGGTTAGAGCAGTCGCCTGGTTAGCGAAAGGACGCAGGTTCGAATCCTGTCATGTAAAAAATATTTCTAAGTATGAAATGTATTGCATTTTTTTTAAATAGATACCTTTAGCACATCACTATCGTCCATCCTCCACTATCTTTTAACGTACCGTTTTATTGAATATGACCTAGCCTCATTTGTTTTGTATTTGGGAGGGGTTTATGTTTGAATAACTCAGTAAATATATTATTTTCATAATAAAAATGATTTATTTCAAAAGAAAGACGATAGGAATTTTACTGATATTATAAAAGCGAAAGTTTGCGTGTATGTATGGCTGTGTGTATGTCACTTTGTTACTCAATCACGCAAACACTACTGAACCGATTGCGATGAAACTTTGAATATAGTTAGCTATAGCTATAGGTAGCTATACCTGGAGTAACACATAGGCTACTTTTTATTCCGTATAGGTACCGTTTCCCGTAGACGACAAAAAATCGATTAGTTCGGCTCGGATCAATCTGCGTTTACCTTTAGCCATCGTTCTTACCTATGTCGGGAGTATGCGCTGACAAACTCTCAGCTATTTCAAAATAACGAAGGTCTAGGGTTCACGGGCTCTTGGATCATAATGAAAACAATTAATATTTTATTTATTATTATTATCAATCCATTTATCATGACCTTTTTATCATCTTGGGAGGTCCGTGTAATATTTATTATCAACTAACTGCGCCCCGCGGTTTCACCCGCGTAAGTCCCGTTCCTGCGGGAATATCGGGATAAAAAGTAGCCTATTGTTATTCCAGGTCTCCAGCTACCTATATTCCAAGTTTCATCGCAATCAGTTCAGTAGTTTTTGCGTGAAAGAGTAACAAAGTGACATACATACATACATACAAATTATCGCGTTTAATATTAGTGAGAATTAAGATAAGATTTAATTATTTTTCTCTTTTAAGTTCGCACAGAAAAATGGAAAATATATTCCTTTTTCTTTTAAACTTTCCTTTTGTTGATGTTCACTTTATTTATGTAGGTAGGTATTTTTAATCATTGGAAACTTTACTGGGTTAAGTTTTTTTTTTAAATAAGTTACTTATAATTGATGTAGTTCTGCATTTTTCTTAAATAAATGAAAACAAAATAAAATAAATGTCTGTGACCAACACACAGCGCCATCTAGCCCCCGTGGTAAGCTGCTAAGCTTGTGTTACGGTGACTAGACAACGGATATACTACTTATATTTATTTTTCTTTTGTAAATACATACGTATTATACATAGAAATACAACTAGACCATAATAATATAATTTTCTAAGTCTTTTTTTTTTACAAATAATTGCTAAGTCCTAGTTGTCCTTTTCGGAATTTGTCGTTTCAGGAAGTTGTCCTTCTCAGCCTGAGGGTAAATAAATATGAGAAAAAACTGCTTCACTTACGCATAACAATCATTTTTTGGCGGTCAGTTTATATCTATGGAAGCTTGATTATTGTAACGCAAAGAAGAGAACGTTCTGAACGTATATATTTTTACTGCAAAATTAAACGAATTTTTTTTTACAACCGAATTGTGAATCTCCCCAATTTTGTGAAGTCTGTTAATAAATTTACTACCCTATTTCTGAACAATAGAGTGCAATTTTGTTTGTGACAATGTAGCAATAACTTTTGTTGCAAAGTGATTCGTAATTAATTTATTTCGCCGTGAAATTTATTGCATAATATTATCTTGTCGTTTTGCGTGTTTGATCTTTTACGTGTGATCTATATTAGCATGTCATTTTACAAAATCACAATAATAAATTCATTCAATTAAAGTATTAAGTTTAAACATTTTTTGGCAAAAATAGTAATAATTCAAAAGTTAATTATAATTTGTGTGTAATATACTCGTAATGTAATTAACAAAAAAAGTGCTTTCCTTGACCCTTTTTTTTTTTTTGGTTATTTTGTCGGCTGTTTATTTTTTGGATATTGGACACCATAATGGATTTCACAGGTAAATAACGAAACCAAAACATATACAACCTTTTTCGAGTGTTTTGGCGAGAACGCGTTAAGAAGATGTGTTGCCAAATTTTCATTTTTGTAAAACCTAGTTCAAATGCGTGTAAATTGTTTAATTTTCATGTGTATATTTATCAATTTACTTTCGTGAAGGTGGTGGTGTGTCTTACCTAGTGTTAGAGTCGCCCTAAGGTCTCTAACTTGACCTAACGACTGCTATCAGAGATAACAACCGTATAGTGGTGTGTCTCACCTAGTGTTAGAGTTGTCAGGTCGCCCTAAGACCTCTAACTTGACCTAACGACTGCTATCAGAGATAACAACCGTATAGTGGTGTGTCTCACCTAGTGTTAGAGTTGTCAGGTCGCCCTAAGGCCTCTAACTTGACCTAACGACTGCTATCAGAGATAACAACCGTATAGTGGTGTGTCTCACCTAGTGTTAGAGTTGTCAGGTCGCCCTAAGGCCTCTAACTTGACCTAACGACTGCTATCAGAGATAACAACCGTACAGTGGTGTGTCTCACCTAGTGTTAGAGTTGTCAGGTCGCCCTAAGGCCTCTAACTTGACCTAACGACTGCTATCAGAGATAACAACCGTACAGTGGTGTGTCTCACCTAGTGTTAGAGTTGTCAGGTCGCCCTAAGGTCTCTAACTTGACCTAACGACTGCTATCAGAGATAACAACCGTATGGTGTGTCTCACCCAGTGTTAGAGTTGTCAGGTCGCCCTAAGGCCTCTAACTTGACCTAACGACTGCTATCAGAGATAACAACCGTACAGTGGTGTGTCTCACCTAGTGTTAGAGTAGTCAGGTCGCCTTAAAGCCTCTAACTTGACCTAACGAGTGCTATAAGAGATAACAACCGGAACCAACTGCTTAACGTGCCTTCCGAAGCAAACAAAAAAAAACGTCACATAATTTAGTCATGTGTAAATAATTTTATCCTACCCAATATTATAAAGCTGAAAGTTTGTGAGTATATGTGTATATATGAATGTATGTGTGTGTGTTTGTTACTCAATCACGCAAAAACTACTGAACCGATTGCGATGAAACTTGGAATATAGGTAGGTGGATACTGGGAATAACACATAGGCTACTTTTTATCCCGATATTCTAGCGAGAACAGGACTTACGCGGGTGAAACCGCGGAGTATTTTATAAATAAGGGAGATAATGATAATAACAAAGGTACAATAGGCGGCCTTATCGCTTAATGATATTGAAATGATACTTTGGTTAATTTTACTACTTGAATAGATCTTCTGCTTCACTATTGTGGAAACTTACAACCCAGTTTCATATCGCTTTATATACCAAAACATTCCCACTGTTTACATTATGTATACTTGTTATTGTTAGCTTATATACAAAGTTGGAAACATTTGCTCTGCTCTATTTATTGATATACTAGCTGCGCCCTGCGGTTTCACCCGCGTAAGTCCCGTTCCCGCGGGAATATCGGGATAAAAAGTAGCCCATGTGTTATTCCCGGTATCCAACTACTTATATTCAAAGTTTCATCGCAATCGGTTTAGCGGATTTTACGTGATTGAGTAACAAACACACATACTCACAATTTTTCAGCTTTATAATATTAGTAGGATTATTATGATTGATTATCTGTGTATAACGTGTTTCGGAGACGAACAAATATCGTTCAAATTTTGAAAATAGTATTAATTTTCTTGAATTGGAATCCAGAGACATGTCACATCGTCGTTTTCGCTCCTAGAAGACTGTGCACTTGACAACTTTTGAAATATCAATTTCAATCATGTTCTCTAGAGTTAAGGTAGTTTTTGCTTTGATATATCAAAACGCTCCTGCTGATCCAACTGGGTTAGTTGGATCCAGTCTGTCCTTGTCTAACTAACCAACGAACACTAAAGTGAAATAAGGACAGACAAACCTCTCTAGCATTAAGCGGGACGTACTTTATTATCATCAAGCTACAATAATATTTAAGTGGCCCTCAAATTATAAGTCGCCTCAAATTAGAAGTGGCGTTTCTCCGCCTAATAGAGACCAGCAGCCTCTATTAGGCGGAGAAAAAAGTCAAAAAGTCACGGCTTTTTGCGAACTTATGTCAATTTCATACAAAAGAAATCTGTCGATTGCGATTTCGTTTATCGAGAAGAATGTTTGTCTAGGTCATTTTTTATTTACTTTGAAAAAGTTCCACGAACGAGTCATCGTTGATTGCTCGGACATTAAGGTGGTAATATAAGATTTAAAGTAATTAATTTACATAGATAATTTCCAATTTAATTTTAATTTAAGATTCGTTATTAGTTAATTTTGTAAACCATTTACTGTGAGATTTAAATTAGCTATTCCTCACGATTGCTTACGTCTTTCTATTCCAGTCAATATCGCTCCAACTGAATCTCCTGATGGACGAAATGGCGGAAGTGTACGCAGCTTCGAACATGGAAGATAATAAACCTGGCAGCTTCCCAACAGACAGCTCCGACGGTACCAGTGAAGGTAATTAATACTTGACACTGGCTAATTTCCAAATGGCCATAATCGGTTCACCAATAAGAAAAAAAAAAAAACTACAATCTACTTTCGTTCGGTCGGCTTCGAAGTTTTGGCTGAAAACGTGTCGAAACAAGAAGATCAAGGAAAGCCCCAATAATATCAATGCCTACACAATACACCTCAAGCTAAAAGCCATTTTGTTTTTATTTATTTATTTAACTAAGATTCTACAGTCAATACAATATAACTTATAATTAATACACTAAACTTAGGCCAAATTGAATCTTCATTTTGTAGTTTGCTCAAGTAAATTTAAAATCGATGCTGCCGGTTTTAATTTAATTGGGTAGATTTACAAGCAGGTACATTTAGCTCACATATTTAATTTTATCTGTGACATTGTATTCTTTGAAATTTAGTAGTTTCAATAGTCAGTAGGTATATTTGTAAAATCATTAAGTTGACATTAAGATTGATTAAAAATAAGTACTTACTTAATTCATTTCTAAATAAAAAAAAATCAATTATTAACAATACACACACAACATTAATATTAAAAACTTAACTAACACTATACTAATAGAAAGCCGCTTAAGCAGCCAAAAATTAAACAAAATAAAATAAATATTTCGTAAATTTGTTTTTATTGCTCAAGGCATATTTACTAGAAATATTTTTAAAGGAAAAATTCATCTTCAAAAATTCACTTGCGGCGAGATTTGAACTCGCGTCCCTGGATCAATATTCCAGTGCCTATACCGCTCGGCCACGCAAGTTCCCATCTCGAGCAGCGAATTTAAGAATATGAATGTTTCCCTGTCTACTATTTTTCGACTACGGCTCGATTGAGACGCCATCTACAGGATCACTTTCCAGTGATTTACCTGCGCCAATGATTAACTTTACAGTTAACGCTTTGGCCAAGAGATGTCACTCTTTTTCCTAATTAATATTTCGTAAATTTGTTTTTATTGCTCAAGGCATATTTACTAGAAATATTGAATTTTTGAAGATGAATTTTTCCTTTAAAAATATTTCTAGTAAAATAAAATCAATAAAAAAGGTAATCCTCCATTGAATTTTTTTTATTATAAATTGTATGTGTATATTCATTTCTGATATTTGCATGCTAAGTTAAGTGCTGGTGAAATATGTTGAACTATATCTACTACTAGATAACATCTGTGGTAACCATTTTTCGTGCAAATAAATGACATTCATTCATTCATTCAAATTTCTTTTCCATCCCCAGAGTCGGTGAAACTAAACCGCAGTCTAACAGAGAAGAGAAAGAACTACGTTCGACGCGTTTCATCACGTCTTGCTTACTTAGACCCGACTAGTATTAAAAATAAACGTTACAGGTAAGTTACAGTCAGAATACTAATATACTAATATGTTATACAACATGTAACGGGTAAGCCCTTTTAAGCCGAAAGGCGGTTGTTCTAGACGTCTAGGCGAACAACCGCCTACGACTTTTGTTCTACGACTTATGAATATTCGAACTTTTTTTTTTTTAAATTTTGAGGTTGTTTCAGTGAAAAAACAGCTGCCCAGTAGACGAAACTAAATGAAAGGACAACATAAGGTCAATGACCTCGAACTCTAAGAAGCAGCTGATCTTCAAGTAAACTTTACACTGAAAATTTTCGAAAAGTACTTCGAATTTCCAAAAGTCGTAGAATAAAAGTTGTTCGCCTAGACGTCTAGAACAACCCCCTTCAGCTTAAAAGGACTTACCCGTTACATATTGTATATGTTATAATAATACATCTATATCTAACAAAATGTCACACACACACTTCAGTCAAATGTAAATATAAACTTTAACCGTAAACCTGGACTTTTGTTTTTGACGCGTTAGTGGAACGTCGTCTTGATTTTTTATTTTTACAAAACCTTATATTATTGCGTGTAAATTGTTTAATTTCGGCGGCATGTTATCATTTTAGTTACGCGTCATCATTTAAGTTCAACAAGTGAAGTGAAAATAAAAATATCAGTGCCAAACTCGAAATTAGCACGTTACAAACAAATGTTCCATGGGGTTGGAGAAAAATCGTCGACGTTTTTTCTGCAGCCTTCACGCATTGAAATTATTTTAAACGATTACAGTATAATAGTGGTAGTTTAGTACACTATTAGTACGAGAAACTGGCTAAATTGTCCTATATTGCTGACAGAAAGCCATAACTAAGAAAATGAAATGAAACCTTAAACCTTTTGAATCCTGTTATTATAAAGCTGAAAGTTTGTGAGTATGTGTGTTTGTTAATCAACGACGTAAAAACCGCTGAACCGATTGCGATGAAACTTGGAATATAGGTAGCTGGATACCGGGAATAACACATAGGCTACATTTTATCCCGATATTCCTGCGGGAACGGGACTTACGGGAGTGAAACTGCGAGTAGCAGCTGGTAAGCTCATAAAACAATGATGTCTTTTTAGGAATATTTCAGCTTACTTTTTTTTTCTTTTTTACAGACATCAAACATCAACCTGTTCTTATAGGTCATACAGAGCTGATGTGGAAAATCCGTACACAACCTTTCGCTCGTGGAAAAGCTTCAGAGAATCTCAATTCCTTTCCAAAATGGATCTCAATTCCAGTGACAAAACTGACCTTAACAAAACAGCCGATACAAGTGACAAAACTGACAGCTTGAATGACAAAACTGACAGTTCGACTGAAGAAACTGACAGTCTGACTGACAGTTTAGATCATAAAACTGGTTGTGTCGATATTGACTGTCCGTTCGAGAGGGAGAATGGATTATTTAATGTCTGTTTGTTGGTCGGTTTGAATTATATGACTGGGCAGGCGTATGTCAAAAGTGTTTTTCCTAGTCAGGTAAGTGCTCAAAGTCAAAGTCAAAGAAAAATTTTATAAATTTCTAAAAAATTTCGCACCCCAGAGGACTTAAATCTGCATCCCTGGGGATACGTCCCGACGGGTCCCCAGGCTGTAGGGAGCGAAAATTTTTGGAAAGCATTTCTTTAATTATAGTCATCCAAGTGTAGGATACACTTTAAAATGTATCAAAAACGTGTCAAAGTCAAAATTATTTTTTGACGGCCTCTATGGAGCAGCGGGCGAAGCTCGATTGCAACGCAGAAGGTTGCGGGTTCGATTCCTTCCGGGAAGAAATGTTTCTGGTGACCGTAAATGTTTGTTTCTGGTGTTTTCTATGTGTAATATGTATGTATTTACAAAAAAAAAACTATAATATGTAGTACATCCGTTGTCTAATACCCATAGTAAAAGCCTAGTGCTGATTTTGGGGGGGGGGGGGGGGTTGTATTTATTTTTATTTATTTCCATAGCATGCTTGTACAACACAATCACTTAGATACGTATACGAATTTAAAGATTTTAGTGTGGCTTCGGAACGCGCCCTTTAGTGACAAGAAGAAGCCACAAGAAACTTATGGGTTTTTTTTAATAAATGTATTTCAAACACTTTATTTATCGGGTTGAATCGCGTTTTATTTATGGTTTTAAACGAACCGACCTTTGCCAACTTTACAGTCGGCTTTTACAAGGTTGACTGTAAAGTTGGCGAAAGCTCGGTTCGTTTAAAACCATGAATAAAACGCGATTCAACCCGATAAATAAAGTGTTTTATTATGCAAAATCGCGAAAACCATAGAAGAAATTAAATATATTTCATGAGAAGAAGCCACAAGAAACTCATGGGGTTTTTTTTAAATATTTTTTTATTTCAGGTGAAAATACCTCAACATATAGAAAACCTGATATTCCCCGAGACATATAGTCAGGAAAAGGACGATTGGACTACCGACGCTAAATCCACGCAATGTTATACCTTTGTTTTGACAGATGAAAGGGGGGAGCGGTCCTATGGGTGAGTTAGACAGAATTACCTGTTTTTGAAATATTTTTAAGTGTTTCCTACACTTTAAAATGTATCAAGAACAAGTAATCGGAAACAACATCCCAACGTTGAATAGACGGAATAGAATAGAATAGAAAACATTTTATTAACACATACAGACATACGGTATATATAACTTAAAATATAACAAATGTACAAAAGAGATGAACAAAAAAAATTTAGTTTAAACAAAAAATAAAAATAAAATAAAATAAGGAGCCGTGTGCTGTGTCAATGAGGATTTGCCTCGGCATAAGTTGCGTTGAATTTAATTCTATGAAAATGGAATAGTTCAAGCTGACAGTCTGCAATGTTTGCCGCTGCGTGCTTTAAACGTAAAACAATAAGAAATGCAATCCTTAATTTCGACTCGATTGAACATGCATCCGTGGTCGAATTGGGAAAGGCGTCGGGACGGATCCCTGGAGATGCAGGTTCAAGACCTGTCGGGTGCGGAAATTTTTGGAAAGCATTTTTATAATTAAAGACAGAATTACTATCAAACTTTTTGCGTTGGGAATGTTTTTTATAGAACATTGCTCCGATTCTACTGTATTTGACGTTTTTTTATTATTATTCTTTATTATTTTTATTATTATTCTCTATTTATTCTAGTTATTGTCGACGCGTTTTACCAGAAGGTGCTACAACTTGCCTCCCATTGTGCTATTGTCTCATCGGGAAATATAGGGCTCCTGGATTTTATTATAAGGTAAAAATAATTAACCATTTTCGGTGAATCCGACAGGGATTTAGATAAAGATAAAAAATAAAATCATTTATTTGCCAGAATACAATACATAAAGATGTTACGATAATAATAGAACATCTATTCAGTGTGCAAGCAGACGTGCAAATATTAAGTCAAATAACTCCGGTATACAAATTAATTATTTGATCAAAATGTCACTTACATCTAGATTTAGCACAGTAATCCTTATATTCTTTTTCATTATAAAAACAATGATGGAGAAGCCAGTCAAATAATTCTCTCTTAAAATTAATGATTTAAGGTCGCGGGGTAAAATATTGTAAAATGAAATACACAAATTATATACATTCCTTTTATAAATGTCTTTCTGGCAAAATGTCTTTATAAATGTATTTCAGTTCAGCTCGTAAAATTATACAGGGTTATGGGTTTCGAATCCAATACCGTTTAGGGGGTGATTTTCCACATCAAAACGAAAAACTTCTGTTCTACGATTTTTGGAAATTCGATTGTTTTTTTGAAAATTTTGAGGTTATTTTTCAGTGAAAAAAATCAACTGCTTTGGAAAATAAATTTAATTAAAGTTTTAATTGTAATAGGGAATTATGTTTCATTTAAAAGACAGCTGCTTTTAAAAACAAAGGTAAGGTTTTGATTGTAGTAGACCAAACTAAAAGAAAGGACAACATAAGGTCAATGACCTCTAACTCTAAGAAACAGCTGATTTTCAAGTAAACTTTACACTTGAAATTTTCGAAAACTACTTCGAATTTCTAAAAGTCGTAGAACAAAAGTTATTTGTTTTGATGTGGAGAATTACTTCCTGTACAGTTTTGGATGGGAATCCCATAACCCTGTATATATTCTACTAATATTATAAAGCTGAAAGTTTGTGAGTATGTATGTATGTGTGTATGTTAGTCAATCACGTAAAAACCGCTGAACCGATTACCATGAAACTCGGTACTTATGTAGATAGCTGGAGACCTGGAATTACACATAGGCTACTTTTTATCCCGATATTCCCGCGGGAACGGGACTTACGCGGGTAAAACCGCAGGGCGTAGCTAGTATAAATATAAATAAATAAAACGCGAGTAAAACCGGGTAAATATTGTTTTTAAAAACTTTTATATTTTATTTTTAATTTCAGGTTCTACAAGAAATAGAATCACACCACGGTAGCTCAGATATGGAAACCAATGTAGTTTTGCAGAAACTGTTCGATTCTGACTTTCCCAACCCGGGCGAAGCGATAACTATCTCGTACGCGAATACGACGAATCTACCACAAATTGTGACGAATTTACCACAAAATTCGTCATTTTTACCACAAAATTCGACACATTTACCATTAAATTCGGCACTTTTACCACAAAATTCGACACTTTTATCACAAAACGAGTCGAATCTGCTTCAAAATCACACGAGTTTACCCCAAAACGTTGATATGCCGCAGAATTTGGCGAATTTGTTTCAAAACGGGACCAATTTAAGTCAAGATGTGACACTAAGTGACGAATCGAAGTGTAAAACTATGCCAGCACTTAGAGGTGTGGATTTTGAACATTTTTGTGATAATAACAATGTTACTAAGGGACAAAAGTAAGTTGACTTGATGATAACTCATGACCTCTAACTCTAAGAAACAGCTGATTTCCGAGTAAACTTGTACTTTGTATTTTCAAAAGTCGTATTTTAATGTAGGAAAATACCCCCTGCGCTGTTTCGAATTGTCTATACTTATAATAAAGGAAGAGAGGACAAAAAGTCTGTACTTGGAAGTAAATTAAAATAAAAGTGGTCTAGGGGACTTAGGATAAGTAGTAGAACAAAATTATATAATTTTTAAAATTCATGTCTGTCTGTTCCTTATACAATTAAAAACTACTAATCCGATTGAAATCTGGTTTTCAATATTGAATAGTTCTATTTTCGAGAAAGGTCGTGGTATATTTTGCATCGAAATCCAATTAGTAGATCCCGAGTAATGAACAAAAAGTGCAACCGCTCGAGAACCGCTCGGCCGCCCGCGCCCGTGATAACACGTTTACACTTCTGCGGGTGAAACCGCGGGGCGCAGCTAGTATTGTAATAAAATAACACCTTTCTTTTTCTTTTTTTTCAGGGTGAAAACAATAGTGCGTCCTTTAGAGCCGCGGTCGGAGGAGACTTCGATGTGTGAGTTGTTAGACTCTGTAGGTGCGGGAGTCCTCGTCAAAATGTTTGCTACGTTGCTGCATGAGAGGAAACTGATCGTCTGTGCTCAAACCCTAAGGTAAACTAGGAGTTCGCCCCGAACTGAGACCTCACGACCCCCTATCTCCCCAACCCCCCTACCGATCCGGCTCATCTTCGAACTCATAAATTCTATTGACCTAAACTACGCGCATACCAAAATTCATGAAGATCGGAGCTACGATTCTCAAGTTATCGTCGAACAAACATACAAAGTTACAAGCGCCAGGCCCGTCTACACTGGACCTTACTCGCTTCGCTCGTTCGGTCAATTAACTAGCGGTTTCACCCGCGTATGTCCCGTTCCCGCGGGATAATCGGGATAAAAAGTGGCCTATGTGTTTTTAATTTCTTATGAGTTGTATGTATGAAAATTATCTAATTTTATGACATTTGACTTGTAATTAATTTATTAGAATATGAATATGAATATATACATCTTCACCTAAACTATACAAGGTGTAACGGGTAAGCCCTTTTAATTTTATTTTTAAAAAAAGTTTGAATTTTCAATAGTCGTAAAACAAAAGTTGTTCGCCTAGACGTCTAGAACAACCCCCTTTCTGATTAAAAGGACTTACCCGTTACAAATTGTATAATGCACTGGACTCTAAATTTAAAATGATATCATTAAATAAGGAAAAAATATTTTATTGAGATACGGAACTTTTTTTTTTGCATGCATTTTGGCAATTTTAAGCAATATTTAACTATAAAGATATACATGGGGAGAACTGTAGTCCCGGGCCACGACTCACGCTATTCTGGGAAACAGGGTAACTTGTAATTGTATTGTTTGATATGTGCTAATAAATCATTTCATTTCATATGAATATGAACATGAACATGAACATGAACATGAACATGAACATGAACATGAACATGAACATGAACATGAACATGAACATGAACATGAACATGAACATGAACATGAACATGAACATGACCATGACCATGACCATGACCATGACCATGACCATGAACATGAACACGAACACGAACACGAACACGATCACGAACACGAACACGACGATGACCATGACCATGAACATGAACATGAACATGAACACGAACATGAACATGAACATGAACATGACCTCTACTCTTCTCTCTATATAATTGCAGCTCGCTATCCCTCTGCATGAGCTCCCTGCAGTCAATGACTTATCCGTTCGTGTGGCAACAGCCGCTGATATCGTGCGCGCCGCACGCGCTGCATAGAGAGGTCGCGCACGCGCCGCTCCCCATACTGTCCGGGGTGTTGGCCAGCAGGCAGACCGGGCACGCGCCCGTCGAGGAGGTGAGTGGAGCGAGGGAGTGTAGCTGCATAGAGAGGTCGCGCACGCGCCGCTCCCCATACTGTCCGGGGTGTTGGCCAGCAGGCAGACCGGGCACGCGCCCGTCGAGGAGGTGAGTGGAGCGAGGGAGGGAGTGTAGTGAGGGAGTGAGTGTAGCGAGGGAGTGTAGCTGCATAGAGAGGTCGCGCACGCGCCGCTCCCCATACTGTCCGGGGTGTTGGCCAGCAGGCAGACCGGGCACGCGCCCGTCGAGGAGGTGAGTGGAGCGAGGGAGGGAGTGTAGTGAGGGAGTGAGTGTAGCGAGGGAGTGTAGCTGCATAGAGAGGTCGCGCACGCGCCGCTCCCCATACTGTCCGGGGTGTTGGCCAGCAGGCAGACCGGGCACGCGCCCGTCGAGGAGGTGAGTGGAGCGAGGGAGGGAGTGTAGTGAGGGAGTGAGTGTAGCGAGGGAGTGTAGCTGCATAGAGAGGTCGCGCACGCGCCGCTCCCCATACTGTCCGGGGTGTTGGCCAGCAGGCAGACCGGGCACGCGCCCGTCGAGGAGGTGAGTGGAGCGAGGGAGTGTAGCTGCATAGAGAGGTCGCGCACGCGCCGCTCCCCATACTGTCCGGGGTGTTGGCCAGCAGGCAGACCGGGCACGCGCCCGTCGAGGAGGTGAGTGGAGCGAGGGAGGGAGTGTAGTGAGGGAGTGAGTGTAGCGAGGGAGTGTAGCTGCATAGAGAGGTCGCGCACGCGCCGCTCCCCATACTGTCCGGGGTGTTGGCCAGCAGGCAGACCGGGCACGCGCCCGTCGAGGAGGTGAGTGGAGCGAGGGAGTGTAGCTGCATAGAGAGGTCGCGCACGCGCCGCTCCCCATACTGTCCGGGGTGTTGGCCAGCAGGCAGACCGGGCACGCGCCCGTCGAGGAGGTGAGTGGAGCGAGGGAGGGAGTGTAGTGAGGGAGTGAGTGTAGCGAGGGAGTGTAGCTGCATAGAGAGGTCGCGCACGCGCCGCTCCCCATACTGTCCGGGGTGTTGGCCAGCAGGCAGACCGGGCACGCGCCCGTCGAGGAGGTGAGTGGAGCGAGGGAGGGAGTGTAGTGAGGGAGTGAGTGTAGCGAGGGAGTGTAGCTGCATAGAGAGGTCGCGCACGCGCCGCTCCCCATACTGTCCGGGGTGTTGGCCAGCAGGCAGACCGGGCACGCGCCCGTCGAGGAGGTGAGTGGAGCGAGGGAGGGAGTGTAGTGAGGGAGTGAGTGTAGCGAGGGAGTGTAGCTGCATAGAGAGGTCGCGCACGCGCCGCTCCCCATACTGTCCGGGGTGTTGGCCAGCAGGCAGACCGGGCACGCGCCCGTCGAGGAGGTGAGTGGAGCGAGGGAGGGAGTGTAGTGAGGGAGTGAGTGTAGCGAGGGAGTGTAGCTGCATAGAGAGGTCGCGCACGCGCCGCTCCCCATACTGTCCGGGGTGTTGGCCAGCAGGCAGACCGGGCACGCGCCCGTCGAGGAGGTGAGTGGAGCGAGGGAGGGAGTGTAGTGAGGGAGTGAGTGTAGCGAGGGAGTGTAGCTGCATAGAGAGGTCGCGCACGCGCCGCTCCCCATACTGTCCGGGGTGTTGGCCAGCAGGCAGACCGGGCACGCGCCCGTCGAGGAGGTGAGTGGAGCGAGGGAGGGAGTGTAGTGAGGGAGTGAGTGTAGCGAGGGAGTGTAGCTGCATAGAGAGGTCGCGCACGCGCCGCTCCCCATACTGTCCGGGGTGTTGGCCAGCAGGCAGACCGGGCACGCGCCCGTCGAGGAGGTGAGTGGAGCGAGGGAGGGAGTGTAGTGAGGGAGTGAGTGTAGCGAGGGAGTGTAGCTGCATAGAGAGGTCGCGCACGCGCCGCTCCCCATACTGTCCGGGGTGTTGGCCAGCAGGCAGACCGGGCACGCGCCCGTCGAGGAGGTGAGTGGAGCGAGGGAGGGAGTGTAGTGAGGGAGTGAGTGTAGCGAGGGAGTGTAGCTGCATAGAGAGGTCGCGCACGCGCCGCTCCCCATACTGTCCGGGGTGTTGGCCAGCAGGCAGACCGGGCACGCGCCCGTCGAGGAGGTGAGTGGAGCGAGGGAGGGAGTGTAGTGAGGGAGTGAGTGTAGCGAGGGAGTGTAGCTGCATAGAGAGGTCGCGCACGCGCCGCTCCCCATACTGTCCGGGGTGTTGGCCAGCAGGCAGACCGGGCACGCGCCCGTCGAGGAGGTGAGTGGAGCGAGGGAGGGAGTGTAGTGAGGGAGTGAGTGTAGCGAGGGAGTGTAGCTGCATAGAGAGGTCGCGCACGCGCCGCTCCCCATACTGTCCGGGGTGTTGGCCAGCAGGCAGACCGGGCACGCGCCCGTCGAGGAGGTGAGTGGAGCGAGGGAGGGAGTGTAGTGAGGGAGTGAGTGTAGCGAGGGAGTGTAGCTGCATAGAGAGGTCGCGCACGCGCCGCTCCCCATACTGTCCGGGGTGTTGGCCAGCAGGCAGACCGGGCACGCGCCCGTCGAGGAGGTGAGTGGAGCGAGGGAGGGAGTGTAGTGAGGGAGTGAGTGTAGCGAGGGAGTGTAGCTGCATAGAGAGGTCGCGCACGCGCCGCTCCCCATACTGTCCGGGGTGTTGGCCAGCAGGCAGACCGGGCACGCGCCCGTCGAGGAGGTGAGTGGAGCGAGGGAGGGAGTGTAGTGAGGGAGTGAGTGTAGCGAGGGAGTGTAGCTGCATAGAGAGGTCGCGCACGCGCCGCTCCCCATACTGTCCGGGGTGTTGGCCAGCAGGCAGACCGGGCACGCGCCCGTCGAGGAGGTGAGTGGAGCGAGGGAGGGAGTGTAGTGAGGGAGTGAGTGTAGCGAGGGAGTGTAGCTGCATAGAGAGGTCGCGCACGCGCCGCTCCCCATACTGTCCGGGGTGTTGGCCAGCAGGCAGACCGGGCACGCGCCCGTCGAGGAGGTGAGTGGAGCGAGGGAGGGAGTGTAGTGAGGGAGTGAGTGTAGCGAGGGAGTGTAGCTGCATAGAGAGGTCGCGCACGCGCCGCTCCCCATACTGTCCGGGGTGTTGGCCAGCAGGCAGACCGGGCACGCGCCCGTCGAGGAGGTGAGTGGAGCGAGGGAGGGAGTGTAGTGAGGGAGTGAGTGTAGCGAGGGAGTGTAGCTGCATAGAGAGGTCGCGCACGCGCCGCTCCCCATACTGTCCGGGGTGTTGGCCAGCAGGCAGACCGGGCACGCGCCCGTCGAGGAGGTGAGTGGAGCGAGGGAGGGAGTGTAGTGAGGGAGTGAGTGTAGCGAGGGAGTGTAGCTGCATAGAGAGGTCGCGCACGCGCCGTTCCCCATACTGTCCGGGGTGTTGGCCAGCAGGCAGACCGGGCACGCGCCCGTCGAGGAGGTGAGTGGAGCGAGGGAGGGAGTGTAGTGAGGGAGTGAGTGTAGCGAGGGAGTGTAGCTGCATAGAGAGGTCGCGCACGCGCCGCTCCCCATACTGTCCGGGGTGTTGGCCAGCAGGCAGACCGGGCACGCGCCCGTCGAGGAGGTGAGTGGAGCGAGGGAGGGAGTGTAGTGAGGGAGTGAGTGTAGCGAGGGAGTGTAGCTGCATAGAGAGGTCGCGCACGCGCCGCTCCCCATACTGTCCGGGGTGTTGGCCAGCAGGCAGACCGGGCACGCGCCCGTCGAGGAGGTGAGTGGAGCGAGGGAGGGAGTGTAGTGAGGGAGTGAGTGTAGCGAGGGAGTGTAGCTGCATAGAGAGGTCGCGCACGCGCCGCTCCCCATACTGTCCGGGGTGTTGGCCAGCAGGCAGACCGGGCACGCGCCCGTCGAGGAGGTGAGTGGAGCGAGGGAGGGAGTGTAGTGAGGGAGTGAGTGTAGCGAGGGAGTGTAGCTGCATAGAGAGGTCGCGCACGCGCCGCTCCCCATACTGTCCGGGGTGTTGGCCAGCAGGCAGACCGGGCACGCGCCCGTCGAGGAGGTGAGTGGAGCGAGGGAGGGAGTGTAGTGAGGGAGTGAGTGTAGCGAGGGAGTGTAGCTGCATAGAGAGGTCGCGCACGCGCCGCTCCCCATACTGTCCGGGGTGTTGGCCAGCAGGCAGACCGGGCACGCGCCCGTCGAGGAGGTGAGTGGAGCGAGGGAGGGAGTGTAGTGAGGGAGTGAGTGTAGCGAGGGAGTGTAGCTGCATAGAGAGGTCGCGCACGCGCCGCTCCCCATACTGTCCGGGGTGTTGGCCAGCAGGCAGACCGGGCACGCGCCCGTCGAGGAGGTGAGTGGAGCGAGGGAGGGAGTGTAGTGAGGGAGTGAGTGTAGCGAGGGAGTGTAGCTGCATAGAGAGGTCGCGCACGCGCCGCTCCCCATACTGTCCGGGGTGTTGGCCAGCAGGCAGACCGGGCACGCGCCCGTCGAGGAGGTGAGTGGAGCGAGGGAGGGAGTGTAGTGAGGGAGTGAGTGTAGCGAGGGAGTGTAGCTGCATAGAGAGGTCGCGCACGCGCCGCTCCCCATACTGTCCGGGGTGTTGGCCAGCAGGCAGACCGGGCACGCGCCCGTCGAGGAGGTGAGTGGAGCGAGGGAGGGAGTGTAGTGAGGGAGTGAGTGTAGCGAGGGAGTGTAGCTGCATAGAGAGGTCGCGCACGCGCCGCTCCCCATACTGTCCGGGGTGTTGGCCAGCAGGCAGACCGGGCACGCGCCCGTCGAGGAGGTGAGTGGAGCGAGGGAGGGAGTGAGTGTAGCGAGGGAGTGTAGCTGCATAGAGAGGTCGCGCACGCGCCGCTCCCCATACTGTCCGGGGTGTTGGCCAGCAGGCAGACCGGCCACGCGCCCGTCGAGGAGGTGAGTGGAGCGAGGGAGTGAGTGAGTGTAGTGAGTGAGTGTAGTGTGGGAGTGAGTGGGTGTAGTGTGGGAGTGAGTGGGTGTAGTGTGGGAGTGAGTGGGTGTAGTGTGGGAGTGAGTGGGTGTAGGGAAGGAGTGAGTGTTGGGAGTGAGTGAGTGTATCGAGGGATTGAGTGAGTTTTAGGAGTAAGTGAGTGAGTGTAGTGAGTGTGTGAGTGTAGTGAGTGTGTGAGTGTAGTGAGTGTGTGAGTGTAGTGAAGGAGTGAGTGTAGTGAGGGAGGGAGTGTAGTGAGGGTGTGTAGTGAGGGTGTGAGTGTAGTGTGTGTAGTGACGGAGTGAGTGCAGTAAGGGAGTGACGGAGTGAGTGTAGTGAGGGAGTGAGTGTAGTGGGTGAGTGAGAGAGTGAGTGTAGTGAGTGAGTGTAGTGTAGTGTAGTGAGTAAGTGGGTGAGTGAGCGAGTCTAGAGAGAGAGGGTGTAAAAAACATCCATTTATACCCGATACCATTATTGAGTCGCGCTGAGCCGTATATGTATGTTATTTTAAATGAGTTTATGTAATGTTTTTATAACTTTTGACATGACGTAATTTTCGATTCAGATCAGTCCATGAACTTGTACTGGCCCTTAGTTATAGTTAATTAGGTAAATAGTTTTTTTACAGTACTTTTTTTTTATTTTTCAGGGAATGTTCGTAGATCTGACCCACCCATCAAAGATACTTTCCTATCAAGGCGACGAAACGACGATTTTACCAACAAATTTCTACAAGACTTTAAAAACTTCCTTACAAATGGAAACGTTAAAGAATGCCAAGGAAGACTCGAAGACTAGAAATGTAATGATTTCGGAGGCATTTTTGAGATTTTTCGTCGATATTTTGGGTGATTTTTGGAAGTTTTTCAGTTTGGGGGAGAGAGAAGAGGGAGATATGGGGAAGGGGGATGTTGTTTTTGATGTAAGTATTTTTTTGCTGGTCTTCTACTTTACTACTTCTAAAAGTTACTTTACTAGCATTGTTTTTTGTTTTTATTGCTCAAGGCAATTTAAACTTAGAAATATTTATGCAAGGATATTATGTATTTTCAAAAAATCCCCATGATAGTATTCGAACCTGCGTCCTTTCGCTAACTAGGCGGCTGCTCTAACCACTGAGCTACACAGGAATCTCGTGTCATGTTATAATTTTTCGCCCATATCTCGCCTTGCTAATTGTTTACCAACTAAAGCTTGGTTTCAACGCCATCGGTTCAAGCCTGGGGATTTTTTGGAAGTATATTTCCTTGCTAAAAATATTACTAAGCTTACTTTAGCAGTATTTTATTTTATTTATTTCTACATAAGATCAAATGCTAGGCTAGCATTGTCATCTCACCTGATGGGACATGCTCGCCTAGATGAAATCTAATAAAACACAAAATTTACCAGATTATTCGCGTTTTAGGTAATTAATAACGGCATTATTACAAAAGTACCGAGCTTTCGCTAACTTCTTCAACGCTTCTTCAAAAAATAAATATTAAAATAGACGAATTACATCTCGGTCAACCTTGAAAAAGCTAACAGTAAAGTTAGCCAAAGCTCGGTACTTTGTAATAAAGCTATTATTTAAAAAAAACGCGAGTAAAACCCGGTAAAATCGCGAAAACCTTAAACAAAATTGGAAAAAAAACAGTTTACTTTAAATTCAGAAATATATATATAAATATTGATTGATTGATTGATTAATTCTTTATTGCAACACACCAAAAATAAAAATAATACAACAAAAGAAAAAAAAAATAAACATAAAAAACTTAAAACTAGGTGGCACAATGGGCGGCCTTATCGCTTTAAAGCGATCTCTTCCAGGCAACCTTTGGATGGAAAAGAAGTGAAGAATGATGAAAGGTAGGGTGTTCTAACAGGAGAAAAATACTCGATAAGTATTACAATAATAGTGTGACACATAAAATAGTAAAGAAATACATAACAAAAATATGAATAAATACAAACAAATACCAATAAATAACACATACTAATACATATTTAAACATAAACAATATATAAAATACATACAAGTGCATATATACCGACATACAATAAAGATACTTACCTATAATAATACTATGATCAACTTATTACTTAACGATTTTCAGTAATATCGAGATAGTTCTTAAACACGCTTCTTTTGAAAATTATATATTTCAAAGGAAAAATTCATCTTCAAAAATTCACTTGCGGCGAGCTTTGAAATCGCGTCCCTGGATCAATATTCCAGTGCCTATACCGCTCGGCCACGCAAGTTCCCAAAGATTTTTTGAAGATGAATTTTTCCTTTAAAAAATATTTCTAGTAAATATGCCTTGAGCAATAAAAACAAATTTACGAAATATTAAATATAACCTCCTAAAATTAAAGTTTTTACTATAATAATACGTTTCCGCAACTAGGCCTACTATTGGGTTGTCGTTGGGATTGGGACAATTCCATTGAAAAAAATGGTTTCATTCAATTCAATTTGTGCCAATTGTCCCTTGTCCAAATTGACCCTGTATACAGGTGGTATCATTTAAGCCAGGGGTTTTTTAAAGCCTTTATACTTATAGTCCCAAAAAAACTTATCGTTTTTTATTCTCATTACATAATATTATCCAATTTTTTCATTACAGAAAGACAACTTCATCAAAACAGCGACGTCGAAACAGAATCAATACTTCTTGGAATGGTTCACCGAAACTGCGATGTTCAACCACTTCATACAGAATATGGCATGCCAATTCTACTATAATATTCTGAAGAATCCCCCAAATCCAGAGTATAAACTGATCGATACCCCAACGCCGAATTTTTACCAACTCTTCGAAGAAAGACTTCAAGCGAAATTAAATAGGACTGATGTTGATAAAAGCGGCTATAAAATAGCTCTCAATAAAGTTAAATTATTAAAAGCTAGGCTTAAAGAGCTTGTAGGGTGAAAATGTCGGGTTTTCACGGAGGGGTAAGTTTTTTTGAGATGGGGGAGATTCTCGTAAATGTATATTTAATGTATTGGAATGAAACTGTGAATGCTTTTCGAATTTTCGAGGTGGAATCCCAAGTTTTTTGCTTCGAGGTTAGTTTTTTAAAGATGGGGGAGATTCTTTTGAATGTATTATTCAATGTATTCGAATAAAACTTAATAGCTTTGACAGCTATTGGGGAGCGAACTTATTTTTTTTACGTCGGGGTTCGCTTTTGAGTTTTTGGAATGGGGGGGAGTAGTGAATGTATATTAAATAGCTGTGCCCCGTGGTTTCACCCGCGTAAGTCCTGATCCTGCAAGATTATCGGGATCAAAATTACTTTCCAACACTTAAACTATCCCTATGCAAATTTTCATCTAAATCGGTCGAAACGTTGGACCGTGAAAAGGAAACAAACAAACGAACTTTCAGATTAATAATACGAGTATTAGTAAGTAAAGGAAGTAAGGGTGTATTCTGATAAAACTTAAATTGTTTTTATTGATGGGGGAGATTCCTGTAAATGTATTTTAAATGTAATCTTAGTTAAAAAAAGACCCTGTATTTTTGTATGTTTGGGTACAGACCCGACAAATATAACATATCCCAGTGCTACAAATAATATTAGATTTATATTAACGTCAATCTCGACTTAGGGATACTTCGACTATTCTTAATAACTTTGCATTTTACTTTATTTTTTTAAAAGTGCCATTTATGACCGCATAGCGTAAAAGCAACTTCACAAATTTCTACATAGATGGCACTGTTTTATAAATTTCCACAGAAGTTATTCGCCTATTCTTAAAACTTCCGCTCCGATGTGCCATCTATTATCCGATCATAGATGGCACTTTTAAAATAAAGTCTTCTTCTTTTCGTATAGTGGTGTGGCTCACCTGGTGTTAGAGTTTTTAGATCGCCTTAAGGCCTCCAACTTGACATAACGACTGCTATCAGTGATAACAACCGGGACCAACTGCTTAACGTGCCTTCCGAAGCACGGAGGAGCTCGAGAAAATTATTTTTTGCCATCCAAATTTAGGTCAAAATTTTACTTTTTAAAATAAAGTTAAATTATTTTAAAAAAGCGCCATCTATGATCGGATAGCGTAAAAGCAATTTCTGGTTAATAAATCAAAACTGCAGTGTGAGAGAAAGTTTTTAATATATTTTGTGATATAATATTAATTTATATTTCTTATACTAATATAGAATTAATATAAAAAATCTCATAAAATGGAGGCTTGGCATTCTAACAGTGGTAACTAAGTAATGTTTATGGTTACCGGATGCGCGCAAAATTAAAGAAATAAATAAACAATTTAAGTTATCGAGCGAATCTGCTTGATAAGCGTGCTGTATCTTAGACTACACCATGCGGAGCAGTTATACTGGCTTGATTGCAGTTGCATATTAATAACTGATAAGTCGGTAACACTGTACGCATATTCTGTTTCTGAGTTTTACATCATTAAACAAAGAATTGACAATTTGAAAGATAATAAAACAATAAAAAAATAATTTAAAAATTAAAAAACCGACTTCAAAAAAGAAACAAAAAATAATTTAAAAAACATCAAAAAAAAAACAATTGTCAAAAAAGACCAAAATACCCTTTACATAGGTACAGTGCCACCGACTAGTTAATCTGTTTTATCATCTGAAGTCATACCTCCTTTTTTTGAAGTCGGTTAAAAAAGTAAAAAGAAAGTATAATATATAGTACTTATATTTCTTGTCTAGTACCCATAGTACAAGTCTAGTGCTTAGTTTGGGGCTAGATTGCGCTGTGTGTAATTTCGTGCAATATTTATTTATTTATTTATTATACTTTCCCGCTCATCCGGTAACCATTTCACTTAAGCAAATAATTGTTTTAAAAGTATTTTTAAGAAAACGCTCTTTTTTTTTTTAAATTACTTATTAAAGACTGCTTACAGGGTGTTACAAAAATGTTATATAAATTAAAGGTGCCAACTGTACTTTTATTATAAAAAAGGGGGCTATTACTGTAAAGTTTCGTTTTAATAATATATTGAAATTGTAAACAATACGTTCAAAATGAAACTGTAACTTGCAACTTCAAAGCAAACGAAATTTTATTGACTCAAAAATGAAAATTCTCCACAGACAGTTTATTCAAAAGATGACAAATTTTGTTATAAACGTCAAATTTACACATTTTCCCATTTTCCAACTTCAACTTTTCCCCTTTCCTTTTTCCTTCCGAGTCCCCTCGAGACCAAGATCATTGTAACATGATCGAAAAGTCGAGGTAAGAGGAGCATTTAAAAAAGTTGAAGTTTAAGACCCGGGAAAATGTGTAAATATGAGTACCAATCGTGTTTAAAAAGTTTATAAACGTCAAGTTTGATAATAAAACACTTTATTTATCGGCTGTATCATGGTTTTAAACGAACCGAGCTTTTGCCAACTTTACAGTTGGATTTACAACTTTTACAACTTACATTTACTACTCACTTTAATTTACAACTTACAGTTTATTATGAAAAATCGCGAAAACCATTGAAGAAATTTTTTTTGATATAACTAGTAATATTTCAAAGGAAAAATTCATCTACAGAAATTCACTCGTGACAAAATGAATTTTTCCTTTAAAATATTTCTAATAGAATATGCCTTAAGCAATGAAAACAAATCACGAAACAATAAAGATTGTTTCCAATCATATTGAAATCAACTTTTTAAACTTAGACGATTGGAACTCATAATTTTATATTTTCCCGGGACTTAACCGCGTGATTTTTACTTTTTAATTTTCTCTTCCTCGTCCCGAAATCGGAATAATCCTGTGGAGTATTTAATTGAACCTGTGTCACCAAAATTGGTTTAGTAGTTTTGGTTCTCCTTCACGCTAAAACTCCTGAACCAATTTTGATGAAGCATAGTGTGAAGATTGATGAATTTCTGGATTGACATCTAAGTTACATAGTTATTTGTCAATACGTCTTATGCTGATGTTTTCACAGGATCGGGAGCAGAACTTAGCAATTGCAACTTTTTTTTTGGTTTTCGCGTTCCTAAATTTAAAAATCAAAGTATTTTTTTTGGTTTTAGCGCTAAATTTAAACCCGAAAATGAGTTTAATATCCGTTATAAATAAATAAAGTCTTCGCTTAAAGTAAAATAAGTTAAAGATATTGTAACATCCTGTATTTCTATTTAATCTTAAGTTATTAATTTCACATTCCTTTTTATTTTAAAAACAACTTTTGTTCTATGACCTTTGGAAAACTTCGAGATATCTCTGGTAGATGTCGCTGTAAGTCACGCCGAGTTTCTTTATCGACAGTAGAAGTCAAAGTAACGAGTAAAAGTGACGCCAATGAACTTTTTTTTTTGGAAACTTGCTTAAAATTGTCACTTTAGTTTGTCAAAGTACTATTGATGAAGAAACTTGCTGTTGGTCGTAAATAAAGAGAAAAGCTTTTAGCTACTTTTTAAAACCAATGTACATAAAAAAAATTACACTAAAATAATTATTACAAAACGGAGACTAAGCTAAATTTATTGTTTTACTTTGACTTTTACTATTGATGAAGAAACTTGCTGTTAGTCGTAAATAAAGAGAAAAGCTTTTTTTTAGCTGCTTTTTACACCAGTGTACTTAATTAAAAAAAATTACACTGAAATAATTATTACAAAACGAAGACTCGGCTAAAACTAAAGTTTGAGTTAAAAAAAAACTAATTTGCAAAGGCTTATAGTAGACTTTCCATGGTATTTGTTGTTATAGCGGCAACAGAAATACATCGTCTGTGAAAATTTCAACTGTTTAGATATCACGGTTCATGAGATACAGCCTGGTGACAGACGGACGGGTGGTGGAGTCTTAGTAAAATGTCCGTTTGGGTACGGAACCCTAAGAATGTATTAAAATGTGGTAAACCAGCACTGTTTATTTTTTTAGAAAATGTTTTTACAAAATCTTGATAATGTTGCTAAATATCGCTAAAGCTTCTAAAATATTAGTGTTTTCTAATACCAAAAATTGCTAAACCGTTTTCGAATAAAATTGAACAGGGCTGAGACATCTGTAAGATATTTTTTAAGAAGTGTGCTCTAAAGGTTTCCACGTTTTCTCATCTAACGGGAGCCTTTCCTAGCCCGAAGTTAAACCTGGTTTAAGCTTAGACTTCGTTTTGTAATAACCCCCTAGTATTGGTTCTCGAAATAATTATTATGTTACTATTTTTATATTAAGTTAACTGGTAACACTTCTGTAAAATTGTTTTTGGTGTCGCCATATTTAAAAAAAGTAGTTAATTAAGATTATTTTAGTGAAAAAATATATTCAGTGCCTTATTTTAGCTTTATTTATGTTAGAATTTAGTTTGTAATAAGTAGATAAATAAATATAAAGCTTTTTTGAAAAAAAAAAAAATTTTTTCATTTTCATAATTACCTCTTTAAAGATTTACTGCGACTATAAATACGACTGTTAGTGAGAGACGAACGCATCCGTATTCCGTTTCGTAGGTCGGTGCAGCCACGAAAGAAAACAGGTCTTGACTTGTTCCACTGACATATTCCTACCTTTTAAATGAGCGTGCTATATTATTATCTTAAAACCCACCTTCATACAGCATCTTCATTTAATTTTCTTAGTTATGGCTTTTCTGTCAGCATTGAAAGACAATTTGAGCCAGTTTCAAGGGTTTAATAGTGCACTATTAATTTAAGCAACGCGTGAACGCTGTCAAAATACAGCTTTCACCTCAAAATGTAGGGAACAATGTCATTTACGGGAGTTTTTGCGGGAAGGCGTTGAGGAGATGTGTTGCTAAATTTTCATTTTTGTGAAACCTAGTTCAAATGCGTGCAAATTGTTAATTTCGGGGCATATTAATCAATTTAGTTTCGTGAAGGTGTACAAGTGGAATGAAAGTGAAAATCGGTGCAAAACATGGAATTAGCGTTGTCTAAAAAGCTCCGTGAACAATCTTTGTAAATGGCCGCCGTGTTTACAAATGATTCCCTAGACTTGACTTTAACTATGACGACTTGACTGTTTCGATGCAAATAACTTGCATAATATATTAATAATACTTGACACTGGCTAATTTTCTAATGGCCATTATCGGTTCACAACCGATAAGAAATAAAAAAAAAACGCTACAAACACAAATATTCTAAAACATTGCGTCAAAAAATAAACAACAATTATCGATGAATCCGACAGGGATTTTCAGTTTAGCTCATATAGGGGCCTTAAGACAAATTTTGGTATTTATAAAGCGATCTTCGCAACTATCCAAAGTTTTTGCTTAGTAAAGTCAAAGTTTTTCAAATTTAGAATGTAAACCAATCAAAAATAATGACCTAAACTTTGCTTCTCTGTTATGACTTTGAAGTTCTTTTTTTAATTCGTATATTACAAAACGAATTTCGACTATAACCTCCAATTCAAAGTTTATGCTTAGCTTTTGCTAAGCTCAGTCTGAGCAAAGTCAAAGTACGCACTACAGATCTCCCTAAGATTTAAATTATCGATTAAAACGTGGTCGTCCACTTTTGATACTGACTATACTATTATGCAAGGAAAATGAGCAAATTTGCATATCAAACACAATTGCTAATAATTGCAATCAAAACAATGGGAAGAAAAATATTATGATTGATTAATTAAAATGTCAAATCGAAGGCAACTGTTAGACGATCAGATAATACGACTTCTCTAGACTCTGTGAAGGTAACACAAGAAAACCCGTCAAGTGCGAATGGGACCCGTGGACGAAAGGTTCCGTGGTACTATATTCACAATTGGATATCGAAGCCTTTTTTTAACTCTAATAAAGACCATTAGGCCGCTGTCGAGGTAGAGCGGCTCTGTAACTAGATCATCTTAAATGATTTCCTTATTTACTGGATGTACGGAATCTTAAAAACTCATCACCTTCAAAATTGGTTATGAGTACCTAACCTACATCGGTCGAGCCGTCTGCCATGCCAGTCTGTCCGCCTTCGATGTCAGTAAGGATTGAGGAGCCAAATGGCTCCTCAATTCGGTTCCTTCATTTCATTTCATTTCGGTTTGGTTCTCAAACGGTTCCTTTTATTGGTTTTAAAGTAAAGTGACGCCGTTATTTAGTAGTAAAATAACTGATTTTATAGGACAATTGCTGGTTTTTGTAGTAAAATAGGTCATAAGTTATTTCGGTTTAAAGTGGCTCCTCAATCTAAACATCTGAATTGAGGAGGCGTTGGCACATGGGTAATAGTAGTTTATGCACCGAGGTACTAAAGCCCTGTCTTATATAGCGGGCGTCATATTGAATTCAAAGCGTACGAAGGACTCTAGAGAGTTAACTCCTGAGCGAAGCGAAGGAGTTATGTACCTAGAGTCCTGAGTGAAGCGTGGGATTCAAGCGCCCAAGATAAAGACAGGCTGTAGTACCGAGGTGAATACTCTACTTTACACATCTACTGCGAGACAATAAAGAGGCTACAAAAATAAGCATTCAATTAACAACAAAACAATAGATTAATGCTACGTGTATGGGGCGTGTAAAAAGCGCCCCCAGCGGACGATATCGAAGTTACCAGTTTTCATACAAAATATGCGTTAACTTAACCATCACGTTCGCGTTTTTTTACGAAATACTCGCTTCTTCATTTTGTTCTAATTTTACTTCATATTGAACTTATTCTCTATATAGGTACGTTTATTTAATATGCGTTTAGCATTTTAATTTCCTCACAGTGGAAATGAAAAGTAGAGTGTTTAGCTCGCGTGAAGGTCACCCATTTCACCTTCGAACTATTGGCGATCTCACTACGTTCGAGCGCCTGAAATATCTCAGGGGAAATGGATGACATTCAACCCTTGGGTAACAATGTTCTATTTCTCAAACATGCTTGGAAATTTGAGCATTATTTTGACAACCTTCTTCGAGATAAATCGAACTTGCTGTACGACTAGACGAGCAGCGGCCAGCAATAGTCGTATGAAAATCCATATCTGTCGTGTTTAGCGGCCAAATAAACTAGGAGTTCGCCCCGAACTGAGACCTCACGACCCCCTATCTCCCCAACCCCCCTACCGATCCGGCTCATCTTCGAATTCATAAATTCTACTGACCTAAACTACGCGCATACCAAAATTCATGAAGATCGGAGCTACGATACTCAAAGTTATCGTCTAACAAACATACAAAGATACAAGCGCCAGGCCCGTCTACACTGGACCTCAATCGCTTCGCTCATTCGGTCAATTACTATGTAAAAATCATAATATTTGTTGGGTAATTTAAAAATGGAACGATCTTCTACTCTGCAACATGGCGACCAAAGAGGTAACGTATCAAAGCATTAATTTAAATTTCGAACTGGCTTGCACATAGGAAACTGTTTAGTAAAAAAAGTAGTACATTACTGCAGCGGCCGGCAAGGGAGGCATTATTTGAGAAAAGTACTATACAAGCCTTGGCCGCAACTAGGCATTGATGGACTTACGTATTTGTGTGCCTCGGGCTTCGCCTAGGCCCACATTCACACACGTTCGTCCATCAATGGCTCCCTTGCCGGCCACTGCAGTAATGTACTATTTTTACCCGACTGCGCGACGCAAAGGAGGGTAATGTGTTTATCGGTCTATGTATGTATGTATGGATGTTTCTATGTGGCGTTCTAGAGGCCAAACGCGTGGACCGATTTTGATGATTCTTACGTCAATCGATTTGTCTTAGTCTGGCGAGTGTGACTAAAGACATGACAGAAATCCAAATAACTTTTGTCACAACCAGACGACATATTGTCAAAATTGAAAAATCCAAAATCGTCAAAGTATGTCGAGATGGGTATTGTTGAATAGGTTTTTAAAAATAAATAGGTTTTTTTCACCATTTTTCATTTTAAAGAACTGTTTAGGAAATATAACGGTTTAAAGTTAATTTACAATTAGGTATTCTTGCTTTTTATTTACTAAACAGCTTTCTATGTGCAAGCTGGTTTGAAATTTAAATTAAACCTTTGATAAGTTACCTCTTTGGTCAACATGTTGCGGAGTAGAAGATCGTTTCATTTTTCATACTATTCCTTGCTATCACGAATTGTAGGCGTATGTAACCTAACCTAACAATTTGTTAAGTACGGACTACGGACCTAACGAACGCAAAGAATAAAGATGGCGCTACGTCTCATGCAGAACAATATTTAATAGATTAATTCTAAAGACTGCAAACGAATTAATCTATCCATAATTACCTACGTTACAATTATAAAGAAGTTTCCTACTTCCATTGTCTGGTCCGATGTAATGGGTATTCATTCAAATTACAGAATAATGATGGTTTAATTTGATTTGAAAAAGATAGAAGTGTGCAGGTTGAAATGTTGCATAATGTTGTATCTGGTCTGGGTGTATTTCTATGTATGATATGCATGTATTTACAAAACAAAAATAAATATAAGTTTTAAATATACGTTGTCTAGTCACCGTAACACAAGCTTAGCTTAACAAAGGGGCCAAATGGCGCTGTGTGTTGGTCACAGACATTAATTTCTTTATTATCCTAAGTCCCCTAGACCACTTTTTTTTAATTTACTTCCAAGTACAGACTTTTTGTCCTATCTTCCTTTATTATAAGTATAGACTAGCTGTTAGAAATAGTGCATAACCGACTAATTCGTTCATTGCTCGAGTTCTACTAATTGGATTTCGATGAAAAGTATACCACGATCTTCCTCGAAAACAGAACTATCCAATAATAATTATGAGATTTTAATTGGATTAGTAGTTTTTAATTGTATAAGGAACAAACAGATGGACAGACATGAATTTTCAAAATTATATTAATTTTGTTCTACAGTCTCCTAGACCACTTTTTTTTAAATTTACTTCTAAGGACAGACTTTTTGTCCTCTCTTCCTTGTATCTCTTTCTTTATTATAAGTATAGATAAATAGATGTAGATAACAGATTATTATTATATTACCAGCTCTAGCTTGTGACCCCTGTAGGATATCGTTAGATTAATAAAATAAAAATAAAATAAAAATGCCATTTATAATATTACCAAAATATCATTAAATTACATTACAAAATATATTATTCAATTAAATATCTAATATGCACATTCCAATAAATCAAATTTCTGTTTAGTTTAAATAGATAAATCAGTCGGTTATAGTCCCCTTATTGGCGTAGGCCTCCCCTAACTTGTATCACCTTTTTTTATTACGAGGATATCGTTAGATAGCTCTTTTAAAATCATTGTGAGTTTTCAAAAACAAGTTTTCATTTTAGGGTCTCGTTTTCGAAATATTAAACTTCAAAGTGCTAGTTCTTCAACCGATTTGGCATACCTATATTTTTTTTTCTTATCGGTTGTGAACCGATTATGGCCATTAGAAAATTAGCCAGTGTCATGTATTATTAATATATTATGCAAGTTATTTGCATCGAAACAGTCAAATCGTCATACTTAAAGTCAAGTCTAGGGAATCATTTGTAAACACGGCGGCCATTTACAAAGATTGTTCACGGAGCTTTTTAGACAACCAAGTCCATGTTTTGCACTGATTTTCACTTTCATTTCACTTCACCTTCACGAAACTAAATTGATTAATATGCTCCTAAAATTTTACAATTTGCACGCATTTGAACTAGGTTTCACAAAAATGAAAATTTAGCAACACATCCCGCTGTGTTCCCGCCAAAAACGCCAAATATCTATTAGCATTCTTCACTCGGTTCAAGACCGTAGAAGAAAAAAGTCATCTTGAAGATTCCTTACAATGTTTAAGGATCCGGGTTGGATCCATAGACAATGTAAACCTTAAACATTGTAAATAGGCAGCCACCTCGGTAGTGTAGGTAGGTAGGTACGGTGATGAGAAATGACTTGACATCCCTGAGTTGATGCGTGTCATTATTCGCGGGTGACCTTTGAAAGGAATTTTTGTACAGGCGGAGACAGAATGTGTTTTTGGAAATAAAATTAAATCCTACCAATATTTTAAAGCTGAAAGTTTGTGAGTATGTGTGTATGTGTGTTTGTTACCCAATCACATAAAAACCGCTGAACCGATTAAAGAAGATCGGCGTTTTTCCTTAGAGCTCAGACCTAGGGGGTAGAGGTATATTAATGAAATTTTAAAGGCATTCCTAAAACACAAGATGTGATGATGAGTAAAAATAAAAGCTATTCTATAATTTTCTTTAATACTGATTGGCTGAGAAAGAAGGGGAGCTATTTAAATAATTAAGTAGCCCTTAAATTTGATGCTACTTAACTAATTAAGTAGTAATTAGGTAAAATAACATTTACATAATACGAATTAACGAACATCTCCTGCACGTCGCCTGCATTCCGCATGCTATGTCCTTACCGAATCGAGCCCCAGAGCTGCTATTATGATGTTATTATTTATTATTAATATTATTAATAATGGAATTTAATAACTAATATTTTTACGAATTAACGCACATCTGCTGCACGCCGCCTGCAGTTCGCCGGCATTCCGCATGCTATGTTTTTTACAGAATCGAGCCACTGGTCCATTTAAACGACCTTCTTTAACATTTCCTCTCTCGACTGTACCAACATAATATTAACATAATGTTATTATTTAAGACGGCATATCTACTTGTGGAATTAGATTATTTATTTATGATGTAATCGTAATCTACCATGGCTAATGCAAAGGTCAATGCTCAGACTCATCACGTGTAATATATATGAAGTGGAACGGAAAGGAATGGAGTGGAAAGGAAAGGAATGGAGTGGAATGGAAAGAAGGAACGCATGGAAATGGAAAAACATTTTTTCCGCGGTTCTATTCTCTCACTTTTCTATAAACGATTTTATACTTACATGGCTATTTTCACTATGAATATACATTGTAGGTAAATATACCTCATATCTATATCTATCGTGGTTTCAAATCCCGGCCGCGCACCAATGTGTTTTTCTTTAAGAAAAAATTATGTGCCCTATTAACATCGCTCTTACGATGAAGGAAAACATCGTGAGGAAACCCACGGCTTAAAATCAAGCACAAAGGCCCAATCATCATCATCAGCCTGTTGCAGTCCACTGCTGGACATAGGCCTCTCCAATTGCACGCCACCTAGATCTATTTTCGGCTTCTCGTATCCAGTCTGTGCCAGCCGTCTTGCGCAAATCGTCGCTCCAACACGCCTGAGGACGTCCTACACTACGTTTGCCGAGACGCGGTCTCCACTCTAGAACTCGTTTACCCCAACGGTTGTCGGTTCTACGGCTAATATGGCCAGCCCACTGCCACTTCAGCTTGCTAATCCGGTGAGCTATGTCGAAGACTTTGGTTTTCTGACGGATCACCTCATTTCTGATGCGATCCCTCAGAGAAACGCCGAGCATAGCTCGTTCCATAGCCCGCTGAGCGACTTCGAATTTGTGGACCAACCGTGCCGTTAGTGTCCACGTTTCGGCTCCGTATGTCATGACGGGTAGGACGCACTGATTAAAGACCTTCGTCTTTAGGCACTGTGGGATTGACGATGTAAAAACTCGACGTAGCTTCCCAAATGCCCAATAGTAGGGCTAATTGCGGAAACAAACAAGTTAAAACTTTAACTTTAACTTTTTTACATCGTATCTAATAATACTCACTTTTCTTGTTTGTTTGTTTGTCGGTCTGAGTGAGATCTTGCAACTTTCAATTTGAGTCACTTCCCGACTAGCTAGCGGGCTGAAACTTTGGGAATAGTTCGCAACATGACAATGCAACTTAAAGCTTCTAAACATAGCATGCAGATTAGTAGATTAAATAATTAAGTAGCCCTTAATTTTAAAGGCTGCTTAACTAATAAAGTAGGAACTAAGTAAAATAACAAACAGGCGGGATACACGAGCAGTGCATAAGTCGATTTGTTAAGTAGCTCTTAATTTGGAAGGCTACTTAACTAATTAAGTAGTAATTAAGTAAAATAACATTTACAGAATACGAATTAACGTACATCTCCTGCACGTCGCCTGCATTCCGCCGGCATTCCGCATGCTATGTACTTACCGAATTGAGCCCCAACTTGTCCACAAGACAAGCTGGTCTCGTGATCTCAACAGCGGGAATCAAAGCTGCAATCGTATGGGTCACAGGCAAGTTCGTCCACAGCGCCGTAGAAGGTGTCAATGAAGAATTCATCATTCATAAAAACTGACCTATTAACAATAAACATAAGTAATCGTTAAGTTGTAAATCTAAGGTTATTAATAAATTGAGATGTTATAGATTGTTATTTAATTCGGGAGATTTCATTTCTTAGTCTAGACTGGATCAAGAAACTATTTTCATACAAAAATGTACCAAAAATTATAGAAAGTACTACATTATTATTTATTATTAATATATATATATAGCTGCACTGGTTTAACCCGCGGAAGTGAAAAACGCGTTGTCATCACGGGCGCGGGCGGCCGAGCGGTTCTCGAGCGGTTGCACTTATTCGTTCATTACTCGGGTTCTACTTATTGGATTTCGATGCAAAGTATACCACGACCTTCCTCGAAAGTAGAACTATCCAATATTGAAAACCGAATTTCAATCGGATAAGTAGTCAGGCAGACATGAATTTAAATTGTTCTACTACTTTTTCTAAGCCCTATAGACCAGTTTTTTTTTATTTACTTCCAAGTACAGACTTTTTGTCCGTAAGTACAAATCGTATGTAGAGCGTTTGTGAATTACATTGTTCCCTACGCATGCTTAGCAGCTTACCATGGGGCTAGATGGCGCTGTGTGTTGGTTACAAAATTTCTTACAAAATATTATATTTGTAAGTCTTTGATTTAATAAATATTAATATTATTGATTGGAATCCATATTCTATTGTTAAGATCAATCGTTTATGGAATTCGATTGACATTGACATTGTTTTGATGTCTATTGCGAAATTTCGGCGCGAAAATTCTGCATAATAAATAAATTCTTATTAAATTCCATTATTAATAAAGATATTATAACATCATAATAGAAGCTCTAGGGCTCGATTCGGTAAGGACATAGCATGCGGAATGCAGGCGACGTGCAGGAGATGTACGTTATTTCGTATTCTGTAAATGTTATTTTACTTCATTACTACTTAATTATTCAAGTAGCCTTCAAAATTAAGAGCTACTTAATTATTTAAACAGCTCCCCTTGTTCCTCAGCCAATCAGTATTAAAAGAAGTTATAGAATAGCTATTATTTTTACTCCTGCAACAAATCGACTTCTGCAATGCTCATGCATCCCGCCTGCTTGTCGCATGCTATGTTTTTAGAGAATCAGGGCCCTGGTAGAGATTATGTCAGCATCATTTCAGATGTGTAAAACAGCGAAAAATAAAATAATATGCTAATTAAATAGATAATAAATAAATATTAGACGACATTACACACAGCGCAATCCAGCCCCAAACTAAGCACAGGCTTGCAGTATGGGTACTAGATAACGGATATACTACATTATTTTACTTTTTTTTGTAATAAATTTATATTATACGTAGTAAGACACTCAGACCGGATGTAAATAATAATATCAATTTTTAAGCATACATATTCGCACCCGATGGGGATCGAACCCGCAGCCTTCTGTTTGTTCAGTTGAAGATCAGCTGTTTCTTAGAGTTCGAGGTCATTGACCTTATGTTGTCCTTTCATTTAGTTTGGTCTACTACAATCAAAACTTTGATTACCTTTATTTTTGAAAACCAGCTGTTTTTTTCATTGAAAAATAACCTCAAAATTTCAAAAAAAAACATTGATTTTTTTAAAAGTTGTAGAACAAGAGGTGTTCGCCTAAACGTCTAGAACAACCGTCTTTCGGCTTAAAAGGGCTTACCCGTTAGACTTTGTGTAAATAGTTCAATAGAAGGATGATTGCTCCCTCTATGTACTGTGTCTGTGTTAATGTCAAAGAATCACCCGTGACGTTACAGCGACGCGTTTACGCAGCGACTTATCATTCCACGTTAAGACGGCGATAGATGATAATTATCGGTCCTCGTCCGATTGCATATAAATGAGCGAGATGGAATTGCGTGAAAAAATCTACCATTTCTCGTAAAATCAATCATTAACGAAGATTAAAATAATATTTTTATAAAATGCGATGAAGAGGTTCTAGGTATTGTATTTTCTAATATTATGATGCCTATAAGAAAATATAGCGGTTAAGGATTTAGAAGAAAAATTGATTTATTTTGTAAAACAGAGGTAACTTTGCCTGTATAATAGTGGTATTTAAAGTTATTTTTTATTGTTTTTGAAATGAAGGGGACACTTCTTGTATCATGTACAATAACATTAAACATTGTTTAAAGATCTATTTGATACCGGTTATGAAGAAAACTATTCAATCGGAAAGGATTTCACATCAGTCGCGTCCTTAAGCCTAAATCTCCCACCAAATTCAACCTCCCAAAGCTAAAGAACTTCCAATTGTTTTTTCGAAAGGAAAAATACTTGAAATTACTTAATACCACATTAACTTAACAAATATTATCTTATTTAATACACACAAGGTTGTGGTATTGATTGTGTAATGATCGAATAAATGCGAATTTAAAGATGATTTTTGTTCATAAAAATAAGTTTCATGTTAATAAAGTTTAAGGTTGTTAAATTCTGTTGTCTAATTAGGGGAAATTCCTGTAATCAAATTGATTAAAATTTAATTACAACGTCATTACAATTTGCAAACAATGCACTCGAATCAAAATGCAACTGCTCATGTCTTGTAACTAAGTCATCGAAACTTAATTGACTGAAAAGCGGTATTTTGCAGGGATGTTCCTTTTGTAACGCAGGGGCACTTTGCAGGTAAGTTCCATTCGTAACGCATGGACACTTTGCAGGAAAGTTCCATTCGTAACGCACGGACACTTTGCAGGAATATTCCTTTTTGTAACGCAGGGACACTTTGCAGGAATATGTATTTTTGTAACGCAGGGACACTTTGCAGGGGTGTTCCTTTTTTAATCTACAATATGAAATTTCGGTCTCGGCTATAATATTCTCTGGTATAGTGGGCGATTATCTTTAGCCATTTATCCTTGTTGCCTAGTCAAAACAAGCAAGTTCTAAATGATCTAATACCAGGTCGAAATTATGAATGGACGTAATTTTCTACGGTGTCCAAATTAGGTAAGGATCGAACTATGCAATTATTTGAGTCACACATAAAACGAACCTCCACCATTTTAGGAGTCGGTCAAAAGCTGTAAAGCCTTTTATATAATGGTTTTGTTGTTTTTTTAATATAATATAAAAATTAATATTAGATATTTGTTTCTGAGAAGCTGGTAAACCCAAAAAAGTTTACCTACATTCGTGGCCGCTCGTGTTCAAAAGGAACATCTCTGCAAAGTGTCCCTGCGTTACAAAAGGAATATTCCTGCAAAGTCCCCCTGCGTTACAAACGGAACATCCCTGCAAAGTGTCCCCCCGCATAACAAAAGGAATATTCCTGCTTAGTGTACCTGCGTTACAAAAAGAACATTCCTGCAAAGTGTTCCTGCATAACAAAAGGAATATTCCTGCAAAGTGTCCTTGAGTTACAAAAGGAATATTCCTGCAAAGTGTTCCTGCGTTATTAAAATTTAATCTCAACATAAAAATAATAAAAAAAATGTATAGATTTCGTTGATTTATGTGTGTTTAAGGTAATTAATTGCGTCAACAATAAGATGCCTGAATCTTACTTATACTTAAACGCAAAAAAATATATGTTTGTTTGTTACAAATCTGTTTAGCTCTATTATACAGAAACTACTAATCTTATTGCAATGAAACTTGGTATACAGAAAGCCGGAGATATGGATTAACACATAAGCTATTTTATATCCCGATATTCCCGCGGGAACGGGACATACGCGGCTAAAACCGTGGTACAAAGCTAGTAATACTCCTATACTAATATTATAAAGCTGAAATTTTGCGACTATGTGTATGTGTGTTTGTTACTAAATCACGCAAAAACTACTGAACCGGCAGCGATGAAACTTGGAATACAGGTAGCTGGATACCGGGAATAACACAAAAGCTACTTTTTATCCCGATATTCCCGCGGGAACGGGACTTAAGCGGTTAAAACCGCAGTACAAAGCTAGTAACCAATAAATATTTATAGACATCTAATTAATTTGACGCATCAATAAATTATTATGATGGTCACACTTGTCAATACCTGTAGTAAAAATCAGAATCGTGACTTCGCTGCGATTCGGTTTTGCAATATGTTTACTGGCAAATACCTACACTAGAGTGGTGTTTACCTAGTGGTTGATAATCTGTCCTTCATCCAAAAGGTTGTGGTTTCGACTCCCGGCCGATTGTGTTTTTCTTTATGAGCTATTAACATTGCTCTTTAACGGTGAAGGTCACGAGGAAACCTGCGTCTCAAGCTGAAATCTATAGTCCGTACTTTGACTTTGCTAAGCAAAAACTTTTGCTATTTAAAAAGCGATCATCGCAAAGTTTTTGCTTAGTAAAGTCAAAGTTTTTCAAATTTAGAATGTAAACCGATCAAAAATGGTGACCTAAACTTTGCACCTCTGTTTTGACTATGAAGTTGTTTACATTTAATTCGTTTATTACAAGATGAATTTCGACTAAGTATAAATTCCTAATTCAAAGTGTATTCTTAGTGTTTGATAAGCTCAGTCTGAGCAAAGTCAAAGTACGCAGTAGGTATAGATTTCAGCGTTAAGGGGCCGTAGTAGGCCAGCAGCCTCATTTTTGAATCGCTCGTTGCTCGTCAGGCGATTTAAATAATTCAATATCTGCTGGTTCTCGTTCGATGTCTGACTCCTACGGCGAGTGGTTGATACTACTCGTTGCGGTCGTGCGATTCACATAAAAACGAAAGAAAATCGGCAGAAATAGAGGTATTAAAGTCACTCGAAGTGGCGCGAGCGATTCAAAAATAGAGCCCCAGAACTGAAGTGTCTAGGGTGAATTACTACAAACGTTATTTGAAATAAAAGTTTTGGAAACCATATTTATATAAAGTCGAGGATATTTATTAACACGTGAATGTCGTGAAAACACGATTCCTAAAATTTTACTCGATAGAAAAAAAAATCAAACTTCCCTCTAAATTGTACAAATAAGTGATATTACTCAGTCAATATAGTACGAAAACTTATAAACTTTGTATAAGAACTGAACTTAGCTCAATACAGGCAGTGAATGTTTTGAATTTCAAGATTAACGTTTAGTTAATCTTGAAACTAACAATTGTTTAATTTTACGCAATAAATTTTTGCATAGTTGCATCTTACGTCCTTCACTTACACGTCTGAAATTCGCTAGCTTTATCCCTGCCACGCTATTAGGGTTATTTAGGCCCTTAAACTCGCGAGCGATTTTTTTTTTATTTTTTTTATTAATTTAAAATTGAAGATAAAACTTAAAAAACATAATGCAGGCCAAAAATCACAAAGATTTGTCTGGCGTGCTGAGTTTGAAATTAAATCAGTACAATTACACTATTTATTTAACAAACAATACACGTACGACGTACGTACATACATACGAGTATAATATCGTATAACCGCATGATTTTCATCTACCCACAATTCCAATTCTTCCTGGATCCATGTTTTGATCCCGATATTCCCACGGGATTGGAACTTAAAAGTAAATAAAGAGAATAATCATCTTAAATACCAAAAGTATCACGTCAACTATGATTAAACAAAACACATAATTATTCGCACCTAATTACCATTGTTCGTTTTAGCAAATGACACCATCTTGTCTTACCCTACTATTACAATTAATAACAGTCATGTCTGACATTTGAGATGCATTTATTATCGTTTTATGAGACATTGCGACTTCATGTATCATTTTGTGTACAGTTAGATAACAGAAGAGTAAATCTACCGTAGAGTTCAACTACTTTCCCTTTTTTATGTTTACAAAACATCGTTTGGATACTTGGCGGCAACTCGTTGAGGAGATGTGTTGCTAAATTTTAATTTTTGTAAAACCCAGTTCAAATGCGTGTAAATTAATTTTGTCTAAGGTTTTCGCGATTTTGCATAATAAAACACAATATTTACCGGTTTTGCGTGCGAATTGTTTAATTTCGGGGGCATATTAATCAATTTAGTTTCGTAAAGGTGTAAAAGTGTAATGAAAGCGAAAATCTGGTGCTAAACATGGACTTTAGCGTTGTCTCCGCTCGCGTGAACCGTCATTGTAAAGAGCCACCGTTTACAATGACTTCCTCGACTTGATTTGACTTGAATGTTTTGTTGCAAATTGCAAATAACTGACAAAAAATAATAATACTTGACACTGGCTACTTTCCAAATGGTCATAATCGGTACACAACTGATAAAAAAAACAAACATTTCCTTTATTATCTGTATCCAGGTACCCTTTCCTCATAAGTCCTGCTTGCTAAACATTTCGCAAATACTAAGTTATTTGGGCGACCTACTTTAATAGCAAGTATTTGTTATATTTCGCCAAGGTCTCGGTCTAGTCTCTATTGAAGTTTAGTAGGTTGTGGTGATGTTTCTTAAAGATATTTAATGTTAAATGAGAAAATGTATAACGTCAGACTATCTTATGAATGAATAAAAGTTCTAAATATCTATCATTTGCCATTTCATCTAATTTAACATGACTTACACGTTGCCCTTTTTCAGAAACATAGATCAAAAATGTAAGCAGAGAGCTTTAACTTTCAATCTACTATAAGGAGTTTTGGCGGGAACGCGTTGAGGAGATGTGTTGCTAAATATTCATTTTTGTGAAACTTAGTTCAAAAGCGTGTAAATTGTTCGATTTCGGGGGCATATTAATCAATTTAGTTTCGTGAAAGTGTACAATTAGTGTAATGAAAGTGAAAGTCCGTGCAAAACATGGACTTTAGCGTTGTCTCCAAAACTCCGTGAACAAACATTGTAAAAAATGGCCTCCTTTTTGATTCCCTTGACTTGACTTTAACTATTAGAATTTTGACAGGTCATCATAAGAGACTGTAGTACTTCAAACTCGGCTCTAACGGCAGAGCTTTATCAGTTCGATCAATTATTGTTCGAGAATTTAGGTAGGCACTCACAAAACTTTACAAAAATCGTAACAAAATTTTTTAGTAGGTAATGTTAGAATACTCAGATAATCTAAGTTTTTGTCACCGTTTTGCTAGTTCACGGCGCTTCTATTTCTTCTTCTTCTTCTTTAAAAATGACTTTTCTTTTCGGACATTTGCCAGTGTCAAGTATTATCAATATTTGCAAGTTATTTGCATTGAACGAAACAGTCAAGTCGTCATAGTTAAAGTCAAGTCGAGGGAATCATTGTAAAAAGGGGGCCATTTTTTACAATTTTTGTTCACGGAGCTTTGGAGACAACACTAAGCTAAAGTACATATTTTGCACCGGTTTTCACTTTTATTTACACTTGTACACCTTCACGAAACTAAATTGATTAATATGCCCCTGAAATTAAACATTTTACACGCATTTGAACTAAGTTTCACAAAAATGAAAATTTAGCAACACATCTCCTTAACGCATTCCCGCCAAAACTCCTGGCGCTTCTATTTACATTTCTCTGGTTATGTCTAGTGTTTTTTTTTCTCTTTCTGTCTGAGACAGATATGGCCAATTTGGAGTAGGTACATTTAGTTTACATTAGAAATACATGTTGACTTTCCAAACTAAATGGGGTTAACAAACAGTAGCAACAATGATAATATGATAATAAAGCGTGGGTGGTTACAAATGACTTATTTTCCACCGAATTGGACTTCGCAGGTCGGCGTCGGTTGTTTCGTAACTTCGCTAACAAAACTTCGCCAAATATATGTAAATTAAAGCAAAAAAGAGGTCAAAATTAGGTTGTTGCAGTCCCTACTTTTGTAGGAATAAAACAAAAAAAAATAGGTCACATACATACATACACTCACGGCAAAAACATAACACTTCCTTTGGCAGTCGTGTAAAAATATACCAAAGCGCGCGGAAGTGAAAAACGCGTTATCAGGGCGCGGGCGGCCGAGCGTTTCTCGAGAGGTTGCACTTTTTCGTTCATTACTCTTGTTCTTCTAATTTGATTTCGATGCAAAGTATACCACGACGTTCCTCGAAAATAGAACTATCCAATATTGAAAACCAGATTTCAATCGGATTAGTAGTTTTTAGTTGTATAAGGAACAGACAAACACACAGACAGACTTGAATTGAAAAATGATATAATTTTGTTCTACTACTTATCCGAAGTCCCCTAGACCACTTTTTTTTAATTATTTTTTTCACATTTTACTCCACGTTCCACACAAGCCTTCATTTTCCATACATTTATTAAGATTATTTATTTGGGTAACATACAAAACATCAATAATAAATAACTTAATTTAAAAAAACTTAATCCAGTGAAGTTTCCACTGACTAAAAATACAAATAAAGTGAACATCAACAAAAGGAAAGTTAAAAAGAAATGGATTATATTTTTCCATTTTTCTATACGTACTTAGTTTAAAGAGATAAAAGTAAAACCTAAGTATTTATTAATTAGTTCCTGATGGACATTTATTATCGAAAACTATGTCAATTAGGTACAAATACTACAAACGAAAATATTCTAAAACATAGTTCAGCTCGTATATACCGGTTAATCCTGTAAGCAAAAACTACTGAATCGATTACGATGAATCTTATGGTACCTACCTATGCAGACAGATGGTTTGGTTCTTAATAACACATAGCGGTCGAAGTACCCACAAACAAAAGGCGACCGAATTATAGACTATTGAAAATAAAAACAAAAGACGATCGAAGTACAAACAAAAGGCGAACGAACGAATAAAAGACGATTGAAAATAAATACAAAAGACGATCGATATTATTAAAATAAAGGACGATCGAAGTAGTACTTAACAATATAAATAAAATAAATAGATATTGCACGACATTACACACATCGCAATCTAGCCCCAAACTAAGCACTAGGCTTATACTATGGGTGCTAGACAACGGATATACTAAACACTTACTTTTTTTTTGTAAATACATAGGTACATTATCATACATAGAAAACACCCAGACCAGATACAAACATTTATTTTTAAGCATAAATATTTGCATTAAAGGACTGTAAAAATATGTACGCTTACCAAAGTTAAATGTAGGGAATTTGAGTTTGTTACAAAAATAGTTCAATAAGAACGTAATATTAAGAGGATATGCGACATTTTGAATTTTAAGTGGCTTAGAGTAAGGCTAAGGTCGTTTTCTCTTTCGAAAATTGCTTTGTGATTCATCATCATCAGCTGCGTCAGTCAAGGTTCAGTGAGTCGATATTCATAGTTAGAAGGTGCTCTTTATGTCAGATAGTTTCCTCTCTTATATGAATCTAAGTAGGTGTTCTTATTTACACAAAAGTGGTTCATTATTATGTTTTTTACCCGGCTGCTAGGAAAGGGTTGTGTTTTGATGTTTGTAATATTCTATGTTATCACCTATTTTAAGTCTATGGTTATCACGTATCTTCTAAACCACTCAATAGATTTATTTAATTAAGGTATCGTTAGATACGTGTCATACTTCCGATGTTTCTTAGATAGAGGTGACAGAAAAATAAAAACAAAATGGCGAACGTCAGAAAAAAAAACACAGGCGAAAGTGGCTATATCGAGTAGAGTATCGTTGAATAGGTAATTGAAAATCTATGGTTTCTTAAATCATTTTTTATTTAATGAAACCGTTTAGGATCTATAATGATTTAAAGTTTTTTCTCAACCGTTAATATAGATACTTTCCCTTGCATAGGTAATATATTAATAATACTTGACACTGGCTAATTTCTTTATGGCCATAATCGGTTCACAACCGATAAGAAAAAGAAAAAAAAGGAACAAAAACGTCATATTATAGTCTGAAATTAATAAACGGAGTAAGGTTGGTTGGGGTTCTCACAATGTTCGTGAACTTAGCAGAGCATTGTCCAGCAGATCAAAAAATAATGTGAGTTCTATTCGCATGCAGCCGAGTTCTATAGTTCCTGATACTTTTTAAAAATAGTTCCGGCGTTAAAGCCTTAGAAAAGTCAATTGAAAAAATGCTCTGCTAACTTCGCGGTTTATTTCAGCAGAGCATAATATTATTTGATTTCTATATAAATACGGCATAGTTCCACAGTTCCTGATACTTTTTAGAAATAGTTCTGGTCTTTTAAATGAATTAAACTCACATTCAAGTCTCAGCAGAGCATAACATGATGTCATCCAAGTAAACGAAAAAATCTAAAGTCGTCATTTCGAATTCAAAGTATGGGAGAGGCTAGAACTCATTCTTTTTTAGTAGATCTAGCTCAGTTCTACCCCTTACAATTCGATTTGAGTCCAGAACTCACATAAAAGTGTCAGCAGAGCATACCTGAAAATCCAAGTAACGAAAAATTCCTATGTTGTTATTTCAAATTCAAACTATGGGAGAGGCTAGAACTCATTGTTTTTGTGTAGATCTAGATCAGCACTACCCGTTACAACTTGATTTAAGTCCAGAACTTCCATAAAAGTGTCAGCAGAGCATACCTGAAAATCCAAGTAACGAAAAATTCTAGTGTTTTAATTTCAAATTCAAAGTACGGGAGAGGCCAGAACTCATTCAATCTTAGTAGTTCTAGATCAGAACTACCCGTTACAACTTGATTTAAGTCCAGAACTCCCATAAAGTGTCAGCAGAGCATACCTGAAAATCCAACTAACGAAAAATTCTAATGTTGTCAATTTCAATACAAAGTATGGGAGAACCTAGAACTCATTGATTTTGTGTAGATCTAGATCAGCACTACCCATTACAACTTGATTTGAGTCCAGAACTCTCATAAAAGTGTCAGCAGAGCATACCTGAAATTCCAAGTCTCCGCAGAGCATAACATCATGTCATCCAAGTAAACGATAAATTCTAATGTTGCCATTTTAAGTTCAAAGTATGGGAGAGGGTAGAACTCGTGCAATCTTAGTAGTTCTAGATCAGTACTACCCGTTAAAACTTGATTTAAGTCCAGAACTCCCATAAAAGTGTCAGCAGAGCATACCTGAAAATCCAACTACCGAAAAATTCTAATGTTGTCAATTTCAATACAAAGTATGGGAGAACCTAGAACTCATTGATTTTGTGTAGATCTAGATTAGCACTACCCATTACAACTTGATTTGAGTCCAGAACTCTCATAAAAGTGTCAGCAGAGCATACCTGAAAATCCAAGTAACGAAAAATTCTAGTGTTTTAATTTCAAATTCAAAATACGGGAGAGGCCAGAACTCATTCAATCTTAGTAGTTCTAGATCAGAACTACCCGTTACAACTTGATTTAAGTCTAGAACTCCCATAAAAGTGTCAGCAGAGCATACCTGAAAATCCAACTACCGAAAAATTCTAATGTTGTCAATTTCAATACAAAGTATGGGAGAACCTAGAACTTATTCATTTTGTGTAGATCTAGATCAGCACTACCCAATACAACTTGATTTGAGTCCAGAACTCCCATAAAAGTGTCAGCAGAGCATACCTGAAAATCCAACTACCGAAAAATTCTAATGTTGTCAATTTCAATACAAAGTATGGGAGAACCTAGAACTCATTCATTTTGTGTAGATCTAGATCAGCACTACCCATTACAACTTGATTTGAGTCCAGAACTCTCATAAAAGTGTCAGCAGAGCATACCTGAAATTCCAAGTCTCCGCAGAGCATAACATGATGTCATCCAAGTAAACGAAAAATTCTAATGTTGCCATTTTAAGTTCGACGTATGGAAGAGGCTAGAACTCATGCAATCTTAGTAGTTCTACATCAGTACTACCCGTTAAAACTTGATTTAAGTCCAGAACTCCCATAAAAGTGTCAGCAGAGCATACCTGAAAATCCAACTACCGAAAAATTCTAATGTTATCAATTTCAATACAAAGTATGGGAGAACCTAGAACTCATTGATTTTGTGTAGATCTAGATTAGCACTATCCATTACAACTTGATTTGAGTCCAGAACTCTCATAAAAGTGTCAGCAGAGCATACCTGAAAATCCAAGTCTCCGCAGAGTATAACATGATGTCATCCAAGTAAACGAAAAATTCTAATATTGCCATTTTAAGTTCAAAGTATCGGAGAGGCTAGAACTCATGCAATCTTAGTAGTTCTAGATCAGTACTACCCGTTAAAACTTGATTTAAGTCCAGAACTTCCATAAAAGTGTCAGCAGAGCATACCTAAAAATCCAACTACCGAAAAATTCTAATGTTGTCAATTTCAATACAAAGTATGGGAGAACCTAGAACTCATTGATTTTGTGTAGATCTAGATCAACACTATCCATTACAACTTGATTTGAGTCCAGAACTCCCATAAAAGTGTCAGCAGAGCATACCTGAAAATCCAACTACCGAAAAATTCTAATGTTGTCAATTTCAAATCCAAAGTACGGGAGAGGCCAGAACTCATTTAATCTTAGTAGTTCTAGATCAGTACTACCCGTTACAACTTGATTTAAGTCCAGAACTCCCATAAAAGTGTCAGCAGAGCATACCTGAAAATCCAACTACCGAAAAATTCGTGTGTTATAATTTCAAATTCAAAGTACGGGAGAGGCCAGAACTCATGCAATCTTAGTAGTTCTAGATCAGTACTACCCGTTACAACTTGATTTAAGTCCAGAACTCCCATAAAAGTGTCAGCAGAGCATACCTGAAAATCCAACTACCGAAAAATTCTAATGTTGTCAATTTCAATACAAAGTATGGGAGAACCTAGAACTCATTCATTTTGTGTAGATCTAGATCAACACTATCCATTACAACTTGATTTGAGTCCAGAACTCTCATAAAAGTGTCAGCAGAGCATACCTGAAAATCCAACTACCGAAAAATTCTAATGTTGTCAATTTCAAATCCAAAGTACGGGAGAGGCCAGAACTCATTCAATCTTAGTAGTTCTAGATCAGTACTACCCGTTACAACTTGATTTAAGTCCAGAACTCCCATAAAAGTGTCAGCAGAGCATACCTGAAAATCCAAATACCGAAAAATTCTAATGTTGTCATTGTAAATTCAAAGTATGGGAGAGGCTAGAACTCATTTAATCTTAGTAGTTCTAGATCAGTACTACCCGTTACAACTTGATTTAAGTCCAGAACTCCCATAAAAGTGTCAGCAGAGCATACCTGAAAATCCAAATACCGAAAAATTCTAGTGTTTTAATTTCAAATTCAAAGTACGAAAGAGGCCAGAACTCATTCAATCTTAGTAGTTCTAGATCAGTACTACCCGTTACAACTTGATTTAAGTCCAGAACTCCCATAAAAGTGTCAGCAGAGCATACCTGAAAATCCAAATACCGAAAAATTCTAATGTTGTAAATTCAAAGTATGGGAGAGGCTAGAACTCATTGTTTTTGTGAAAACCTAGATTAGCACTATCCATTACAACTTGATTTGAGTCCAGAACTCTCATAAAAGTGTCAGCAGAGCATACCTGAAAATCCAAGTCTCCGCAGAGTATAACATGATGTCATCCAAGTAAACGAAAAATTCTAATATTGCCATTTTAAGTTCAAAGTATCGGAGAGGCTAGAACTCATGCAATCTTAGTAGTTCTAGATCAGTACTACCCGTTAAAATTTGATTTAAGTCCAGAACTCCCATAAAAGTGTCAGCAGAGCATACCTAAAAATCCAACTACCGAAAAATTCTAATGTTGTCAATTTCAACACAAAGTATAGGAGAACCTAGAACTCATTGATTTTTTGTAGATCTAGATCAGCACTACCCAATACAACTTGATTTGAGTCTAGAACTCTCATAAAAGTGTCAGCAGAGCATACCTGAAAATCCAAGTAACAAAAAATTCTAATGTTGTCAATTTCAATACAAAGTATGGAAGAACCTAGAACTCATTGATTTTGTGTAGATCTAGATCAGCACTACCCAATACAACTTGATTTGAGTCCAGAACTCTCATAAAAGTGTCAGCAGAGCATACCTGAAAATCCAAGTCTCCGCAGAGCATAACATGATGTCATCCAAGTAAACGAAACATTCTAATGTTGCCATTTTAAGTTCAAAGTATGGGAGAGGCTAGAACTCATTGTTTTTGTGAAAACCTAGATCAGCACTACCCATTACATTTTGATTTGAGTCCAGAACTCTCATAAAAGTGTCAGCAGAGCATACCTGAAAATCCAAGTCTCCGCAAAGCATAACATGATGTCATCCAAGTAAACGAAAAATTCTAATGTTGCCATTTTAAGTTCGAAGTATGGAAGAGGCTAGAACTCATGCAATCTTTGTAGTTCTGCATCAGTACTACCCGTTAAAACTTGATTTAAGTCCAGAACTCCCATAAAAGTGTCAGCAGAGCATACCTGAAAATCCAACTACCGAAAAATTCTAATGTTGTCAATTTCAATACAAAGTATGGGAGAACCTAGAACTCATTGATTTTGTGTAGATCTAGATCAACACTACCCATTACAACTTGATTTGAGTCCAGAACTCCCATAAAAGTGTCAGCAGAGCATACCTGAAAATCCAACTACCGAAAAATTCAAATGTTGTCAATTTCAAATCCAAAGTACGGGAGAGGCCAGAACTCATTCAATCTTAGTAGTTCTAGATCAGTACTACCCGTTACAACTTGATTTAAGTCCAGAACTCCCATAAAAGTGTCAGCAGAGCATACCTGAAAATCCAACTACCGAAAAATTCTAATGTTGTCAATTTCAATACAAAGTATGGGAGAACCTAGAACTCATTCATTTTGTGTAGATCTAGATCAACACTATCCATTACAACTTGATTTGAGTCCAGAACTCTCATAAAAGTGTCAGCAGAGCATACCTGAAAATCCAACTACCGAAAAATTCTAATGTTGTCAATTTCAAATCCAAAGTACGGGAGAGGCCAGAACTCATTCAATCTTAGTAGTTCTAGATCAGTACTACCCGTTACAACTTGATTTAAGTCCAGAACTCCCATAAAAGTGTCAGCAGAGCATACCTGAAAATCCAAATACCGAAAAATTCTAATGTTGTCATTGTAAATTCAAAGTATGGGAGAGGCTAGAACTCATTTAATCTTAGTAGTTCTAGATCAGTACTACCCGTTACAACTTGATTTAAGTCCAGAACTCCCATAAAAGTGTCAGCAGAGCATACCTGAAAATCCAAGTAACAAAAAATTCTAATGTTGTCAATTTCAATACAAAGTATGGAAGAACCTAGAACTCATTGATTTTGTGTAGATCTAGATCAGCACTACCCAATACAACTTGATTTGAGTCCAGAACTCTCATAAAAGTGTCAGCAGAGCATACCTGAAAATCCAAGTCTCCGCAGAGCATAACATGATGTCATCCAAGTAAACGAAAAATTCTAATGTTGCCATTTTAAGTTCGAAGTATGAAAGAGGCTAGAACTCATGCAATCTTAGTAGTTCTACATCAGTACTACCCGTTAAAACTTGATTTAAGTCCAGAACTCCCATAGAAGTGTCAGCAGAGCATACCTAAAAATCCAACTACCGAAAAATTCTAATGTTGTCAATTTCAACACAAAGTATAGGAGAACCTAGAACTCATTGATTTTTTGTAGATCTAGATCAGCACTACCCAATACAACTTGATTTGAGTCCAGAACTCTCATAAAAGTGTCAGCAGAGCATACCTGAAAATCCAAGTAACAAAAAATTCTAATGTTGTCAATTTCAATACAAAGTATGGAAGAACCTAGAACTCATTGATTTTGTGTAGATCTAGATCAGCACTACCCAATACAACTTGATTTGAGTCCAGAACTCTCATAAAAGTGTCAGCAGAGCATACCTGAAAATCCAAGTCTCCGCAGAGCATAACATGATGTCATCCAAGTAAACGAAAAATTCTAATGTTGCCATTTTAAGTTCGAAGTATGGAAGAGGCTAGAACTCATGCAATCTTAGTAGTTCTGCATCAGTACTACCCGTTAAAACTTGATTTAAGTCCAGAACTCCCATAAAAGTGTCAGCAGAGCATACCTGAAAATCCAACTACCGAAAAATTCTAATGTTGTCAATTTCAATACAAAGTATGGGAGAACCTAGAACTCATTGATTTTGTGTAGATCTAGATCAACACTACCCATTACAACTTGATTTGAGTCCAGAACTCCCATAAAAGTGTCAGCAGAGCATACCTGAAAATCCAACTACCGAAAAATTCAAATGTTGTCAATTTCAAATCCAAAGTACGGGAGAGGCCAGAACTCATTCAATCTTAGTAGTTCTAGATCAGTACTACCCGTTACAACTTGATTTAAGTCCAGAACTCCCATAAAAGTGTCAGCAGAGCATACCTGAAAATCCAACCACCGAAAAATTCTAATGTTGTTAATTTCAATACAAAGTATGGGAGAACCTGGAACTCATTCATTTTGTGTAGATCTAGATCAGCACTACCCAATACAACTTGATTTGAGTCCAGAACTCCCATAAAAGTGTCAGCAGAGCATACCTGAAAATCCAACTACCGAAAAATTCTAATATTGTCAATTTCAAATCCAAAGTACGGGAGAGGCCAGAACTCATTTAATCTTAGTAGTTCTAGATCAGTACTACCCGTTACAACTTGATTTAAGTCCAGAACTCCCATAAAAGTGTCAGCAGAGCATACCTGAAAATCCAAATACCGAAAAATTCTAATGTTGTCATTGTAAATTCAAAGTATGGGAGAGGCTAGAACTCATTTAATCTTAGTAGTTCTAGATCAGTACTACCCGTTACAACTTGATTTAAGTCCAGAACTCCCATAAAAGTGTCAGCAGAGCATACCTGAAAATCCAAATACCGAAAAATTCTAGTGTTTTAATTTCAAATTCAAAGTACGGAAGAGGCCAGAACTCATTCAATCTTAGTAGTTCTAGATCAATACTACCCGTTACAACTTGATGTAAGTCCAGAACTCCCATAAAAGTGTCAGCAGAGCATACCTGAAAATCCAACTACCGAAAAATTCTAATGTTGTCAATTTCAATACAAAGTATGGGAGAACCTAGAACTCATTGATTTTGTGTAGATCTAGATTAGCACTATCCATTACAACTTGATTTGAGTCCAGAACTCTCATAAAAGTGTCAGCAGAGCATACCTGAAAATCCAAGTCTCCGCAGAGTATAACATGATGTCATCCAAGTAAACGAAAAATTCTAATGTTGCCATTTTAAGTTCGAAGTATGGAAGAGGCTAGAACTCATGCAATCTTAGTAGTTCTGCATCAGTACTACCCGTTAAAACTTGATTTAAGTCCAGAACTCCCATAAAAGTGTCAGCAGAGCATACCTGAAAATCTAACTACCGAAAAATTCTAATGTTGTCAATTTCAATACAAAGTATGGGAGAACCTAGAACTCATTGATTTTGTGTAGATCTAGATCAACACTACCCATTACAACTTGATTTGAGTCCAGAACTCCCATAAAAGTGTCAGCAGAGCATACCTGAAAATCCAACTACCGAAAAATTCAAATGTTGTCAATTTCAAATCCAAAGTACGGGAGAGGCCAGAACTCATTCAATCTTAGTAGTTCTAGATCAGTACTACCCGTTACAACTTGATTTAAGTCCAGAACTCCCATAAAAGTGTCAGCAGAGCATACCTGAAAATCCAACCACCGAAAAATTCTAATGTTGTCAATTTCAATACAAAGTATGGGAGAACCTAGAACTCATTCATTTTGTGTAGATCTAGATCAGCATTACCCAATACAACTTGATTTGAGTCCAGAACTCCCATAAAAGTGTCAGCAGAGCATACCTGAAAATCCAACTACCGAAAAATTCTAATGTTGTCAATTTCAATACAAAGTATGGGAGAACCTAGAACTCATTCATTTTGTGTAGATCTAGATCAGCACTACCCAATACAACTTGATTTGAGTCCAGAACTCCCATAAAAGTGTCAGCAGAGCATACCTGAAAATCCAACTACCGAAAAATTCTAATGTTGTCAATTTCAATACAAAGTATGGGAGAACCTAGAACTCATTGATTTTGTGTAGATCTAGATTAGCACTATCCATTTCAACTTGATTTGAGTCCAGAACTCTCATAAAAGTGTCAGCAGAGCATACCTGAAAATCCAAGTCTCCGCAGAGTATAACATGATGTCATCCAAGTAAACGAAAAATTCTAATATTGCCATTTTAAGTTCCAAGTATCGGAGAGGCTAGAACTCATGCAATCTTAGTAGTTCTAGATCAGTACTACCCGTTAAAACTTGATTTAAGTCCAGAACTTCCATAAAAGTGTCAGCAGAGCATACCTAAAAATCCAACTACCGAAAAATTCTAATGTTGTCAATTTCAATACAAAGTATGGGAGAACCTAGAACTCATTGATTTTGTGTAGATCTAGATCAACACTATCCATTACAACTTGATTTGAGTCCAGAACTCCCATAAAAGTGTCAGCAGAGCATACCTGAAAATCCAACTACCGAAAAATTCTAATGTTGTCAATTTCAAATCCAAAGTACGGGAGAGGCCAGAACTCATTTAGTCTTAGTAGTTCTAGATCAGTACTACCCGTTACAACTTGATTTAAGTCCAGAACTCCCATAAAAGTGTCAGCAGAGCATACCTGAAAATCCAACTACCGAAAAATTCGTGTGTTATAATTTCAAATTCAAAGTACGGGAGAGGCCAGAACTCATGCAATCTTAGTAGTTCTAGATCAGTACTACCCGTTACAACTTGATTTAAGTCCAGAACTCCCATAAAAGTGTCAGCAGAGCATACCTGAAAATCCAAATACCGTTAAATTCGTGTGTTATAATTTCAAATTCAAAGTACGGGAGAGGCCAGAACTCATGCAATCTTAGTAGTTCTAGATCAGTACTACCCGTTAAAACTTGATTTAAGTCCAGAACTCCCATAAAAGTGTCAGCAGAGCATACCTAAAAATCCAAGTCTCCGCAGAGTATAACATGATGTCATCCAAGTAAACGAAAAATTCTAATATTGCCATTTTAAGTTCAAAGTATCGGAGAGGCTAGAACTCATGCAATCTTAGTAGTTCTAGATCAGTACTACCCGTTAAAACTTGATTTAAGTCCAGAACTCCCATAAAAGTGTCAGCAGAGCATACCTAAAAATCCAACTACCGAAAAATTCTAATGTTGTCAATTTCAACACAAAGTATAGGAGAACCTAGAACTCATTGATTTTTTGTAGATCTAGATCAGCACTACCCAATACAACTTGATTTGAGTCTAGAACTCTCATAAAAGTGTCAGCAGAGCATACCTGAAAATCCAAGTAACAAAAAATTCTAATGTTGTCAATTTCAATACAAAGTATGGAAGAACCTAGAACTCATTGATTTTTTGTAGATCTAGATCAGCACTACCCAATACAACTTGATTTGAGTCTAGAACTCTCATAAAAGTGTCAGCAGAGCATACCTAAAAATCCAACTACCGAAAAATTCTAATGTTGTCAATTTCAACACAAAGTATAGGAGAACCTAGAACTCATTGATTTTTTGTAGATCTAGATCAGCACTACCCAATACAACTTGATTTGAGTCTAGAACTCTCATAAAAGTGTCAGCAGAGCATACCTGAAAATCCAAGTAACAAAAAATTCTAATGTTGTCAATTTCAATACAAAGTATGGAAGAACCTAGAACTCATTCATTTTGTGTAGACCTCAAATCAAGTTGTAATGGGTAGTGTTGATCTAGATCTACACAAAATCAATGAGTTCTAGGTTCTACCATACTTTGTATTGAAATTGTCAACGTTAGAATTTTTCGGTAGTTGGATTTTCAGGTATGCTCTGCTGACACTTTTATGGGAGTTCTGGACTCAAATCAAGTTGTAATGGGTAGTGTTGATCTAGATCTACACAAAATCTATGAGTTCTAGGTTCTCCCATACTTTGTATTGAAATTGACAACATTAGAATTTTTCGGTAGTTGGATTTTCAGGTATGCTCTGCTGACACTTTTATGGGAGTTCTGGACTCAAATCAAGTTGTATTGGGTAGTGCTGATCTAGATCTACACAAAATCAATGAGTTCTAGGTTCTTCCATACTTTGTATTGAAATTGACAACATTAGAATTTTTTGTTACTTGGATTTTCAGGTATGCTCTGCTGACACTTTTATGAGAGTTCTGGACTCAAATCAAGTTGTAATGGATAGTGTTGATCTAGATCTACACAAAATCAATGAGTTCTAGGTTCTCCCATACTTTGTATTGAAATTGACAACATTAGAATTTTTCGGTAGTTGGATTTTCAGGTATGCTCTGCTGACACTTTTATGGGAGTTCTGGACTCAAATCAAGTTGTAATGGGTAGTGTTGATCTAGATCTACACAAAATCAATGAGTTCTAGGTTCTCCCATACTTTGTATTGAAATTGACAACATTAGAATTTTTCGGTAGTTGGATTTTCAGGTATGCTCTGCTGACACTTTTATGGGAGTTCTGGACTCAAATCAAGTTGTATTGGGTAGTGCTGATCTAGATCTACACAAAATCAATGAGTTCTAGGTTCTTCCATACTTTGTATTGAAATTGACAACATTAGAATTTTTTGTTACTTGGATTTTCAGGTATGCTCTGCTGACACTTTTATGAGAGTTCTAGACTCAAATCAAGTTGTAATGGGTAGTGCTGATCTAGATCTACAAAAAATCAATGAGTTCTAGGTTCTCCTATACTTTGTGTTGAAATTGACAACATTAGAATTTTTCGGTAGTTGGATTTTCAGGTATGCTCTGCTGACACTTCTATGGGAGTTCTGGACTTAAATCAAGTTTTAACGGGTAGTACTGATGTAGAACTACTAAGATTGCATGAGTTCTAGCCTCTTTCATACTTCGAACTTAAAATGGCAATATTAGAATTTTTCGTTTACTTGGATGACATCATGTTATACTCTGCGGAGACTTGGATTTTCAGGTATGCTCTGCTGATACTTTTATGAGAGTTCTGGACTCAAATCAAGTTGTATTGGGTAGTGCTGATCTAGATCTACACAAAATGAATGAGTTCTAGGTTCTCCCATACGTTGTATTGAAATTGACAACAGAATTTTTCGGTAGTTGGATTTTCAGGTATGCTCTGCTGACACTTTTATGGGAGTTCTGGACTCAAATCAAGTTGTAATGGGTAGTGTTGATCTAGATCTACACAAAATCAATGAGTTCTAGGTTCTCCCATACTTTGTATTGAAATTGACAACATTAGAATTTTTCGGTAGTTGGATTTTCAGGTATGCTCTGCTGACACTTTTATGGGAGTTCTGGACTTAAATCAAGTTTTAACGGGTAGTACTGATCTAGAACTACTAAGATTGCATGAGTTCTAGCCTCTCCGATACTTTGAACTTAAAATGGCAATATTAGAATTTTTCGTTTACTTGGATGACATCATGTTATACTCTGCGGAGACTTGGATTTTCAGGTATGCTCTGCTGATACTTTTATGAGAGTTCTGGACTCAAATCAAAATGTAATGGGTAGTGCTGATCTAGGTTTTCACAAAAACAATGAGTTCTAGCCTCTCCCATACTTTGAATTTACAATGACAACATTAGAATTTTTCGGTATTTGGATTTTCAGGTATGCTCTGCTGACACTTTTATGAGAGTTCTGGACTCAAATCAAGTTGTATTGGGTAGTGCTGATCTAGATCTACACAAAATGAATGAGTTCTAGGTTCTCCCATACTTTGTATTGAAATTGACAACATTAGAATTTTTCGGTAGTTGGATTTTCAGGTACGCTCTGCTGACACTTCTATGGGAGTTCTGGACTCAAATCAAGTTGTATTGGGTAGTGCTGATCTAGATCTACACAAAATGAATGAGTTCTAGGTTCTCCCATACTTTGTATTGAAATTGACAACATTAGAATTTTTCGGTGGTTGGATTTTCAGGTATGCTCTGCTGACACTTTTATGGGAGTTCTGGACTCAAATCAAGTTGTAATGGATAGTGTTGATCTAGATCTACACAAAATCAATGAGTTCTAGGTTCTCCCATACTTTGTATTGAAATTGACAACATTAGAATTTTTCGGTAGTTGGATTTTCAGGTATGCTCTGCTGACACTTTTATGGGAGTTCTGGACTTAAATCAAGTTTTAACGGGTAGTACTGATGTAGAACTACTAAGATTGCATGAGTTCTAGCCTCTTTCATACTTCGAACTTAAAATGGCAACATTAGAATTTTTCGTTTACTTGGATGACATCATGTTATGCTCTGCGGAGACTTGGATTTTCAGGTATGCTCTGCTGACACTTTTATGAGAGTTCTGGACTCAAATCAAGTTGTATTGGGTAGTGCTGATTTAGATCTACACAAAATCAATGAGTTCTAGGTTCTCCCATACTTTGTATTGAAATTGACAACATTAAAATTTTTTGTTACTTGGATTTTTAGGTATGCTCTGCTGACACTTTTATGAGAGTTCTAGACTCAAATCAAGTTGTAATGGGTAGTGCTGATCTAGATCTACACAAAATCAATGAGTTCTAGGTTCTCCCATACTTTGTATTGAAATTGACAACATTAGAATTTTTCGGTAGTTGGATTTTCAGGTATGCTCTGCTGACACTTTTATGGGAGTTCTGGACTTAAATCAAGTTTTAACGGGTAGTACTGATGCAGAACTACTAAGATTGCATGAGTTCTAGCCTCTTCCATACTTCGAGCTTAAAATGGCAACATTAGAATTTTTCGTTTACTTGGATGACATCATGTTATGCTCTGCGGAGACTTGGATTTTCAGGTATGCTCTGCTGACACTTTTATGAGAGTTCTGGACTCAAATCAAAATGTAATGGGTAGTGCTGATCTAGGTTTTCACAAAACCAATGAGTTCTAGCCTCTCCCATACTTTGAACTTAAAATGGCAACATTAGAATTTTTCGTTTACTTGGATGACATCATGTTATGCTCTGCGGAGACTTGGATTTTCAGGTATGCTCTGCTGACACTTTTATGAGAGTTCTGGACTCAAATCAAGTTGTATTGGGTAGTGCTGATCTAGATCTACACAAAATCAATGAGTTCTAGGTTCTTCCATACTTTGTATTGAAATTGACAACATTAGAATTTTTTGTTACTTGGATTTTCAGGTATGCTCTGCTGACACTTTTATGAGAGTTCTAGACTCAAATCAAGTTGTATTGGGTAGTGCTGATCTAGATCTACAAAAAATCAATGAGTTCTAGGTTCTCCTATACTTTGTGTTGAAATTGACAACATTAGAATTTTTCGGTAGTTGGATTTTTAGGTATGCTCTGCTGACACTTTTATGGGAGTTCTGGACTTAAATCAAGTTTTAACGGGTAGTACTGATCTAGAACTACTAAGATTGCATGAGTTCTAGCCTCTCCGATACTTTGAACTTAAAATGGCAATATTAGAATTTTTCGTTTACTTGGATGACATCATGTTATGCTTTGCGGAGACTTGGATTTTCAGGTATGCTCTGCTGACACTTTTATGAGAGTTCTGGACTCAAATCAAAATGTAATGGGTAGTGCTGATCTAGGTTTTCACAAAAACAATGAGTTCTAGCCTCTCCTATACTTTGAACTTAAAATGGCAACATTAGAATTTTTCGTTTACTTGGATGACATCATGTTATGCTCTGCGGAGACTTGGATTTTCAGGTATGCTCTGCTGACACTTTTATGAGAGTTCTGGACTCAAATCAAGTTGTATTGGGTAGTGCTGATCTAGATCTACACAAAATCAATGAGTTCTAGGTTCTTCCATACTTTGTATTGAAATTGACAACATTAGAATTTTTTGTTACTTGGATTTTCAGGTATGCTCTGCTGACACTTTTATGAGAGGTCTAGACTCAAATCAAGTTGTATTGGGTAGTGCTGATCTAGATCTACACAAAATGAATGAGTTCTAGGTTCTCCCATACTTTGTATTGAAATTGACAACATTAGAATTTTTCGGTGGTTGGATTTTCAGGTATGCTCTGCTGACACTTTTATGGGAGTTCTGGACTTAAATCAAGTTGTAACGGGTAGTACTGATCTAGAACTACTAAGATTGAATGAGTTCTGGCCTCTCCCGTACTTTGGATTTGAAATTGACAACATTTGAATTTTTCGGTAGTTGGATTTTCAGGTATACTCTGCTGACACTTTTATGAGAGTTCTGGACTCAAATCAAAATGTAATGGGTAGTGCTGATCTAGGTTTTCACAAAAACAATGAGTTCTAGCCTCTCCCATACTTTGAATTTACAATGACAACATTAGAATTTTTCGGTATTTGGATTTTCAGGTATGCTCTGCTGACACTTTTATGGGAGTTCTGGACTTAAATCAAGTTGTAACGGTTAGTACTGATCTAGAACTACTAAGATTAAATGAGTTCTAGCCTCTCCTATACTTTGAACTTAAAATGGCAATATTAGAATTTTTCGTTTACTTGGATGACATCATGTTATACTCTGCGGAGACTTGGATTTTCAGGTATGCTCTGCTGACACTTTTATGGAAGTTCTGGACTCAAATCAAAATGTAATGGGTAGTGCTGATCTAGGTTTTCACAAAAACAATGAGTTCTAGCCTCTCCCATACTTTGAATTTACAATGACAACATTAGAATTTTTCGGTATTTGGATTTTCAGGTATGCTCTGCTGACACTTTTATGGGAGTTCTGGACTTACATCAAGTTGTAACGGGTAGTATTGATCTAGAACTACTAAGATTGAATGAGTTCTGGCCTCTTCCGTACTTTGAATTTGAAATTAAAACACTAGAATTTTTCGGTATTTGGATTTTCAGGTATGCTCTGCTGACACTTTTATGGGAGTTCTGGACTTAAATCAAGTTGTAACGGGTAGTACTGATCTAGAACTACTAAGATTAAATGAGTTCTAGCCTCTCCCATACTTTGAATTTACAATGACAACATTAGAATTTTTCGGTATTTGGATTTTCAGGTATGCTCTGCTGACACTTTTATGGGAGTTCTGGACTTAAATCAAGTTGTAACGGGTAGTACTGATCTAGAACTACTAAGATTAAATGAGTTCTGGCCTCTCCCGTACTTTGGATTTGAAATTGACAATATTAGAATTTTTCGGTAGTTGGATTTTCAGGTATGCTCTGCTGACACTTTTATGAGAGTTCTGGACTCAAATCAAGTTGTAATGGATAGTGTTGATCTAGATCTACACAAAATGAATGAGTTCTAGGTTCTCCCATACTTTGTATTGAAATTGACAACATTAGAATTTTTCGGTAGTTGGATTTTTAGGTATGCTCTGCTGACACTTTTATGGGAGTTCTGGACTTAAATCAAGTTTTAACGGGTAGTACTGATCTAGAACTACTAAGATTGCATGAGTTCTGGCCTCTCCCGTACTTTGAATTTGAAATTATAACACACGAATTTAACGGTATTTGGATTTTCAGGTATGCTCTGCTGACACTTTTATGGGAGTTCTGGACTCAAATCAAGTTGTATTGGGTAGTGCTGATCTAGATCTACACAAAATGAATGAGTTCTAGGTTCTCCCATACTTTGTATTGAAATTGACAACATTTGAATTTTTCGGTAGTTGGATTTTCAGGTATGCTCTGCTGACACTTTTATGGGAGTTCTGGACTTAAATCAAGTTTTAACGGGTAGTACTGATGCAGAACTACTAAGATTGCATGAGTTCTAGCCTCTTCCATACTTCGAGCTTAAAATGGCAACATTAGAATTTTTCGTTTACTTGGATGACATCATGTTATGCTCTGCGGAGACTTGGATTTTCAGGTATGCTCTGCTGACACTTTTATGAGAGTTCTGGACTCAAATCAAAATGTAATGGGTAGTGCTGATCTAGGTTTTCACAAAACCAATGAGTTCTAGCCTCTCCCATACTTTGAACTTAAAATGGCAACATTAGAATTTTTCGTTTACTTGGATGACATCATGTTATGCTCTGCGGAGACTTGGATTTTCAGGTATGCTCTGCTGACACTTTTATGAGAGTTCTGGACTCAAATCAAGTTGTATTGGGTAGTGCTGATCTAGATCTACACAAAATCAATGAGTTCTAGGTTCTTCCATACTTTGTATTGAAATTGACAACATTAGAATTTTTTGTTACTTGGATTTTCAGGTATGCTCTGCTGACACTTTTATGAGAGTTCTAGACTCAAATCAAGTTGTATTGGGTAGTGCTGATCTAGATCTACAAAAAATCAATGAGTTCTAGGTTCTCCTATACTTTGTGTTGAAATTGACAACATTAGAATTTTTCGGTAGTTGGATTTTCAGGTATGCTCTGCTGACACTTTTATGGGAGTTCTAGACTTAAATCAAGTTGTAACGGGTAGTACTGATCTAGAACTACTAAGATTGAATGAGTTCTGGCCTCTCCCGTACTTTGGATTTGAAATTGACAACATTTGAATTTTTCGGTAGTTGGATTTTCAGGTATGCTCTGCTGACACTTTTATGGGAGTTCTGGACTCAAATCAAGTTGTAATGGGTAGGTTTGATCTAGATCTACACAAAATCAATGAGTTCTAGGTTCTCCCATACTTTGTATTGAAATTGACAACATTAGAATTTTTCGGTAGTTGGATTTTCAGGTATGCTCTGCTGACACTTTTATGAGAGTTCTGGACTTAAATCAAGTTTTAACGGGTAGTACTGATGCAGAACTACTAAGATTGCATGAGTTCTAGCCTCTTCCATACTTCGAGCTTAAAATGGCAACATTAGAATTTTTCGTTTACTTGGATGACATCATGTTATGCTCTGCGGAGACTTGGATTTTCAGGTATGCTCTGCTGACACTTTTATGAGAGTTCTGGACTCAAATCAAAATGTAATGGGTAGTGCTGATCTAGGTTTTCACAAAACCAATGAGTTCTAGCCTCTCCCATACTTTGAACTTAAAATGGCAACATTAGAATTTTTCGTTTACTTGGATGACATCATGTTATGCTCTGCGGAGACTTGGATTTTCAGGTATGCTCTGCTGACACTTTTTTGAGAGTTCTGGACTCAAATCAAGTTGTATTGGGTAGTGCTGATCTAGATCTACACAAAATCAATGAGTTCTAGGTTCTTCCATACTTTGTATTGAAATTGACAACATTAGAATTTTTTGTTACTTGGATTTTCAGGTATGCTCTGCTGACACTTTTATGAGAGTTCTAGACTCAAATCAAGTTGTATTGGGTAGTGCTGATCTAGATCTACAAAAAATCAATGAGTTCTAGGTTCTCCTATACTTTGTGTTGAAATTGACAACATTAGAATTTTTCGGTAGTTGGATTTTTAGGTATGCTCTGCTGACACTTTTATGAGAGTTCTGGACTTAAATCAAGTTTTAACGGGTAGTACTGATCTAGAACTACTAAGATTGCATGAGTTCTAGCCTCTCCGATACTTTGAACTTAAAATGGCAATATTAGAATTTTTCGTTTACTTGGATGACATCATGTTATACTCTGCGGAGACTTGGATTTTCAGGTATGCTCTGCTGACACTTTTATGAGAGTTCTGGACTCAAATCAAGTTGTAATGGATAGTGCTAATCTAGGTTTTCACAAAAACAATGAGTTCTAGCCTCTCCCATACTTTGAATTTACAACATTAGAATTTTTCGGTATTTGGATTTTCAGGTATGCTCTGCTGACACTTTTATGGGAGTTCTGGACTTAAATCAAGTTGTAACGGGTAGTACTGATCTAGAACTACTAAGATTGAATGAGTTCTGGCCTCTTTCGTACTTTGAATTTGAAATTAAAACACTAGAATTTTTCGGTATTTGGATTTTCAGGTATGCTCTGCTGACACTTTTATGGGAGTTCTGGACTTAAATCAAGTTGTAACGGGTAGTACTGATCTAGAACTACTAAGATTAAATGAGTTCTAGCCTCTCCCATACTTTGAATTTACAATGACAACATTAGAATTTTTCGGTATTTGGATTTTCAGGTATGCTCTGCTGACACTTTTATGGGAGTTCTGGACTTAAATCAAGTTGTAACGGGTAGTACTGATCTAGAACTACTAAGATTGAATGAGTTCTGGCCTCTCCCGTACTTTGGATTTGAAATTGACAACATTAGAATTTTTCGGTAGTTGGATTTTCAGGTATGCTCTGCTGACACTTTTATGAGAGTTCTGGACTCAAATCAAGTTGTAATGGATAGTGTTGATCTAGATCTACACAAAATGAATGAGTTCTAGGTTCTCCCATACTTTGTATTGAAATTGACAACATTAGAATTTTTCGGTAGTTGGATTTTCAGGTATGCTCTGCTGACACTTTTATGGGAGTTCTGGACTTAAATCAAGTTGTAACGGGTAGTACTGATCTAGAACTACTAAGATTGCATGAGTTCTGGCCTCTCCCGTACTTTGAATTTGAAATTATAACACACGAATTTTTCGGTAGTTGGATTTTCAGGTATGCTCTGCTGACACTTTTATGGGAGTTCTGGACTTAAATCAAGTTGTAACGGGTAGTACTGATCTAGAACTACTAAGATTAAATGAGTTCTGGCCTCTCCCGTACTTTGGATTTGAAATTGACAACATTAGAATTTTTCGGTAGTTGGATTTTCAGGTATGCTCTGCTGACACTTTTATGGGAGTTCTGGACTCAAATCAAGTTGTAATGGATAGTGTTGATCTAGATCTACACAAAATCAATGAGTTCTAGGTTCTCCCATACTTTGTATTGAAATTGACAACATTAGAATTTTTCGGTAGTTGGATTTTTAGGTATGCTCTGCTGACACTTTTATGGAAGTTCTGGACTTAAATCAAGTTTTAACGGGTAGTACTGATCTAGAACTACTAAGATTGCATGAGTTCTAGCCTCTCCGATACTTTGAACTTAAAATGGCAATATTAGAATTTTTCGTTTACTTGGATGACATCATGTTATACTCTGCGGAGACTTGGATTTTCAGGTATGCTCTGCTGACACTTTTATGAGAGTTCTGGACTCAAATCAAGTTGTAATGGATAGTGCTAATCTAGATCTACACAAAATCAATGAGTTCTAGGTTCTCCCATACTTTGTATTGAAATTGATAACATTAGAATTTTTCGGTAGTTGGATTTTCAGGTATGCTCTGCTGACACTTTTATGGGAGTTCTGGACTTAAATCAAGTTTTAACGGGTAGTACTGATGTAGAACTACTAAGATTGCATGAGTTCTAGCCTCTTCCATACGTCGAACTTAAAATGGCAACATTAGAATTTTTCGTTTACTTGGATGACATCATGTTATGCTCTGCGGAGACTTGGAATTTCAGGTATGCTCTGCTGACACTTTTATGAGAGTTCTGGACTCAAATCAAGTTGTAATGGGTAGTGCTGATCTAGATCTACACAAAATGAATGAGTTCTAGGTTCTCCCATACTTTGTATTGAAATTGACAACATTAGAATTTTTCGGTAGTTGGATTTTCAGGTATGCTCTGCTGACACTTTTATGGGAGTTCTGGACTCAAATCAAGTTGTATTGGGTAGTGCTGATCTAGATCTACACAAAATGAATAAGTTCTAGGTTCTCCCATACTTTGTATTGAAATTGACAACATTAGAATTTTTCGGTAGTTGGATTTTCAGGTATGCTCTGCTGACACTTTTATGGGAGTTCTAGACTTAAATCAAGTTGTAACGGGTAGTTCTGATCTAGAACTACTAAGATTGAATGAGTTCTGGCCTCTCCCGTATTTTGAATTTGAAATTAAAACACTAGAATTTTTCGTTACTTGGATTTTCAGGTATGCTCTGCTGACACTTTTATGAGAGTTCTGGACTCAAATCAAGTTGTAATGGGTAGTGCTAATCTAGATCTACACAAAATCAATGAGTTCTAGGTTCTCCCATACTTTGTATTGAAATTGACAACATTAGAATTTTTCGGTAGTTGGATTTTCAGGTATGCTCTGCTGACACTTTTATGGGAGTTCTGGACTTAAATCAAGTTTTAACGGGTAGTACTGATCTAGAACTACTAAGATTGCACGAGTTCTACCCTCTCCCATACTTTGAACTTAAAATGGCAACATTAGAATTTATCGTTTACTTGGATGACATGATGTTATGCTCTGCGGAGACTTGGAATTTCAGGTATGCTCTGCTGACACTTTTATGAGAGTTCTGGACTCAAATCAAGTTGTAATGGGTAGTGCTGATCTAGATCTACACAAAATCAATGAGTTCTAGGTTCTCCCATACTTTGTATTGAAATTGACAACATTAGAATTTTTCGTTAGTTGGATTTTCAGGTATGCTCTGCTGACACTTTATGGGAGTTCTGGACTTAAATCAAGTTGTAACGGGTAGTTCTGATCTAGAACTACTAAGATTGAATGAGTTCTGGCCTCTCCCGTACTTTGAATTTGAAATTAAAACACTAGAATTTTTCGTTACTTGGATTTTCAGGTATGCTCTGCTGACACTTTTATGGAAGTTCTGGACTTAAATCAAGTTGTAACGGGTAGTGCTGATCTAGATCTACACAAAAACAATGAGTTCTAGCCTCTCCCATAGTTTGAATTTGAAATAACAACATAGGAATTTTTCGTTACTTGGATTTTCAGGTATGCTCTGCTGACACTTTTATGTGAGTTCTGGACTCAAATCGAATTGTAAGGGGTAGAACTGAGCTAGATCTACTAAAAAAGAATGAGTTCTAGCCTCTCCCATACTTTGAATTCGAAATGACGACTTTAGATTTTTTCGTTTACTTGGATGACATCATGGTATGCTCTGCTGAGACTTGAATGTGAGTTTAATTCATTTAAAAGACCAGAACTATTTCTAAAAAGTATCAGGAACTGTGGAACTATGCCGTATTTATATAGAAATCAAATAATATTATGCTCTGCTGAAATAAACCGCGAAGTTAGCAGAGCATTTTTTCAATTGACTTTTCTAAGGCTTTAACGCCGGAACTATTTTTAAAAAGTATCAGGAACTATAGAACTCGGCTGCATGCGAATAGAACTCACATTATTTTTTGATCTGCTGGACAATGCTCTGCTAAGTTCACGAACATGTTCTCACATCCGTTTGTATTTAACATACAGCTATAAAATCTTTTAGTACTTATGTCACAAGCTTTTGTAAATGTTCTCAATTAATGAGTAGGCACCTTATTTGTTACATTTATAATATGAATAAGGCAGTATTAAGAAACTTTTAATGCTTGGCGGTCGAATAAATGATTCAAAGAGTTTAACTGAAATTGTAACGTAATGAGGATGACAAAGCTTTTATGATGCATTATAATAATGAAAGTGGGAGTTTTAGCGGGAACGCGTTGAGGAGATGTGTTGCTAAATTTTCATTTTCGTGAAACCTAGTTCAAATGCGTGTAAATTGTTTAATTTCGAGGGCATATTGAATCAATTTAGTTACTGTGCCGGGTCTGAGATTCGTTGTCCATTGCTCGGCCGCCACTCGGTTGCAACAGACCGATCGACTGCTCGCCGAGCAACGGACAACGAATCTCAGACCCGGCACAGTCTATAGGTATAAATCATACTATTCGGGTAAAAGGATAGAATGTTCATTGACCTGCGAATCAAGCCTGCAATCTTTCATACAATAGACAAAAAACCAGATACAACTTGTGTCAGAATTAATAAGTAAGGCTCATTTATTCGAATTAGTCACGGTATCAATAAATCTAAAAGACAATGACGGTATGTATTTCTATGTATAATATGTATGTATTTACAAAAAAAAACTAAAATATGTAGTATATCCGTTGTCTAGTACCAATGGCACAAGCCTAGACATAAATTTGGAGCTAGATTGCGCTGTGTGTAATGTCGTGCAATATTTATTTATTTATCTATACAGAATGCTCCGATTTAAGCCTAAACCTTGTTCTAGACCTTTTGATTTTTCAAAATAGCTATGGAAAATTTTAAGTTTAAAGTTTACTAGAACATCAGCTGTTTTTTAGAGTTAGAGGTCGTTGGCCTTTTATTTAGTTTGGTCCAGATACTACAAAACCTAAATTGCTATTTTTTTAAATACAGTTTTTTTTAGTGAAACTTAATCTCAAATTTTTGAAAAAAAAAAAGTTAAATTTTTTAAAGGTCAGAACTAAAGTTGTTCACCTAGACGTCTAGAACAACTACCCCCCGCTTAAATGGTCATCCTAAAAACAGCCTGTATACTACAACAAGATTTTTCGAAATTTTATGGGGGCAGGAGGACCAATTTTCAAAACCAGTAGGGGGCGGGATAATCCTGATTCTATTCTAACATTATACTAATTCAATCCTAACTACGTTTCGCATACACGCGGGCGAAGCCGAGGGCAGAAACTAGTAAAAATTAAAGTTTCGTATTTCAAGGGATGGGCATAATTTTATTGATGTTATCTTGCATATTTACATCAACGGAAAAATAAATAATTATCTGCCTACAAGCCATTATTCTTTAACAATATAATTTTATCGCTTTGTCGCTTCCTTGTCAATCAATCAACCGAAGTTTATTTACTTAATTGTAACCACTGAGAATTTTAATGCTCCTTACTTATTAAGTTATTACTTAAAATATTTGAAAGGAAAAATTCATCTTCAAAAATTCACTTGCGGCGAGATTTGAACTCGCGTCCCTGGATCAGTACCCCAGTGCCTTAAACCGCTCGGCCACGCATTTTTCCTTTCAAATATTTCTAGTAAATATGCCTTGAGCAATAAAAACAAATTTACGAAAAGTTATTACTTGTTAAGCGAGAAACTATGAAAATTATCTTTGTATCTTATTTTTATTTTATTTCTTATCAGCCGATGAGCATATTATGGCCATTTGGAAAGTAGCCAGTGTCAAGTAATTATTAATTTTTGCAAGTTATTTGCAGGAGTTTTGACAGGAACTCGTTGAGGAGATGTGGTGCTAAATTTTCATTTTTGTGAAACCTAGTTCAAATGCGTGCAAATTGTTTAATTTCGGAGGCATATTAATCAATTTAGTTTCGTGAGGGTGTACAAGTGAAATGAAAGTATAAATCGGTGCAAAACATGGACTTTAGTGTTGTCTCCAAAGCTCCGTGAAAAATCTTTGTAAATGGCCGCCGTGTTTACAAATGATTCCCTAGACTTGACTTTAACTAAGACGACTTAACTGTTTCGATGCAAATAACTTGCATAATATATTAATAATACTTGACACTGGCTAATTTCCTAATGGCCATAATCGGTTCACAACCGATAAGAAATAAACTAAGTTATTTAGAGTCTAGAACAAGGTTTAGGCTTGAATCGGAGCATTCTGTATAGATAAATAAATAAATAAATATTGCACGAAATTACACACAGCGCAATCTAGCCCCAAATAAAGCTCTAGGCTTGTACTATGGGTACTAGACAAAGGATATACTACTTTTTTTTTTGTAAATTCATACATATTATACATACATAGAAATACATATTGTCATTGTCTTTTAGATTTATTGATACCGTGACTAATTCGAATAAATGAGCCTTACTTATTAATTCTGACGCAAGTTGTATCTGGTTTTTTGTCTATTGTATGAAAGATTGCAGGCTTAAGACGGCGATAGATGATAATTATCGGTCCTTTTCCGAATGCATAGAAATGAGTGAGATGGAATTGCATGAAAAAAATCTACAATTTCTCGTAAAATCAATCGTTAACGAAGATTAAAATAATATTTTTTTTAAATGCGATGAAGAGGTTCTAGGTATTGTATTTTCTAATATTATGATGGCTATAAGAAAATATAGCGGTTAAGGATTTAGAAGAAAAATTGTTTTATTTTGTAAAACAGAGGTAACTTTGCCTTTATAATAGTGGTATTTACAGTTATTTTTTAATGTTTTTGAAATGAAGGGGACACTTCTTGTATCATGTACAATAACATAATATATTGTTTAAAGATGTATTTGATATCGGTTATGAAGAAAAATATTTATTAATAAATATTAAAAAAATAGTCTTGTCCTTAATTCGCAGGTCAATGAACACTCTATCCTTTTACCAGAAAAGTGTGATTTATACCTAGACTGTGTCGGGTGTGAGCTACGTTGTCCATTGCTCGGCCGCCACTCGGTTGTAACAGACCGATCGACTGCTAGCCGAGCAATGGACAACGAAGCTCGGATCCGCCGGATAGCTGCGCCCCCTTTCACCCGCGTAAGTCCCGTTCCTGCGGGAATATCGGGATAAAAACTAGCCTATGTGTTATTCCCGGTCTCCAGCTACCTATAGTCCAAGTTTTATTGCAATCGGTTCAGTAGTTTTCGCGTAAAAGAGTAAGATAGTTACAGACAAACATACATATACAAGGTGTATGCCCTTTTAAGCAGAAATGGAGTAGTTCTAGACGTCTAGGCGAACAACTTTTGTTCTACGACTTTTGGAAATTCGAACTTTTTTTTGTAAATTTGAGATTGTTTCACTAAAAAATCATCTGATTGAAAATTAATTCAATTAAAGTTATTATCGTTGTACACCAAAACTAAAAGACAGGACAACTTAAGGTCATTGACCTCTAACTCTAAAAAACAACTGATTTTCAAGTAAACTGTACACTTAAAATTTTCGAAGGTCGTAAAGGTCGTAGAACAAAAGTTGCTCGCCTTGACGTCTAGAACAACCCTCTTTCGGCTTAAAAGGGCATACCCGTTACACCTTGTAAAGAATAGAATAGAAATAAAGTTTATTTGTTCTAAAGTTACACACACATAGTCGTACAAAAACATAAAATATCAACCTTTAAATGTAGGTAGGTAACGTCTAAAACTAAATACAACATGTGTGTGTTGCAGCAGGACAAAGTATACTCACACGTACAAACTTTCGCATTTATAATATTAGTAAGCTAGTCTAAGATTGAATAGTTAATTAGGCTAGTTAACTACAAGAAAACCAAGGAAGTTAAAATAGTTGTTTACTTACGTATCATTACCTTTTTAAGGATCTGTAGTAGACATTTGACCTTTCCTATATAGATAGAAAAAAAAACAAAAGTTGTATAAGGAAGTACAAATAATTGATATTTTTAAATAAAAAGTTTATTTTATTATTATCTATGTATGTTGCTTTGTATAGTGTTGTTAGTTTTTTTAAGTCGCTAATTTGTCATATTTTTTTTCTGTCTTTTCTGGTCATAGACTAAGTTTTTTATTAAGTATATTTCTTTGAGTATACATAAGCAAGCTATAGAGCGCGCCTATGGGTATTTGCCTACCGCACAAAGTGTAAGCAAATGCTCTATACATAGATATTCAAATGTTGAGGTTGAATAGAGATCCGCGAATCATTTTTACACCGCGGCACTGAAAATTTCGCCATAATTGTTACTAGAATAAATTTTAACGAGAGAAACAGTCAATACCCGTAACCTTAATTGACTGATGACATCATCTTTGTCATTTTTTGACTGTTCATACCGGTGCTTACAGTTCATACTTGCATACCAGCGCTCTGTAGCTTGCTAATGTATATATTTAAAGCCTTACACCTTTTGATTTTTTATATAAAATGCGAAGAAACTTTTTAGCCGACCTAATATTAGTAAGAATTCTCAAAGTGCGTATTCTAAGTACTATAAAAAATCAATAATTGGTACTCGATTTGAACTCTAAACTTAAACATACTAAGTAGTTATTAGAAATACTTCAAATTAAGATATTTTTCTTTGAATTTAAAAGTTTAGTTTAGTTGCCACTGGACAGTAGTTAGGGCTGAAATCAATAGTGCGTACTTTGACTTTGCTCAGACTGAGCTTAGCAAAAACTAAGCAAAAACTTTGAATTGGAATTTATAGTCGGAATTCATTTTGTAATATACGAATAAAATAAAACGAACTTCACAGTCATAACAGAGAAGCAAAGTTTAGGTCATTATTTTTGATCGGTTTACATTCTACATTTGAAAAACTTCGACTTTACTAAGCAAAAACTTTGGATAGTTGCGAAGATCGCTTTATAAATAGTACCAAAAATTGTCTTAAGTCAAAGTTTTTGCTTAGCAAAGTCAAAGTACGGACCATAGATTTCAGCCTAAGTTAAGTTGCTTCTGCCGGACAGTGCTAAAAACCCATTTTTAATAGCTATCTTGTTTTCGTTTTAAAACCGCATTGTGAATCATGTTTCTTATTCTCGGCGAAGATCCGGGATGTTCTCGTAAAATGGAATGACATAGGCTATAGTGCGACCAAAGGTATATGAATCTATAATGCTCACTTGAACAGCCGCCTGTATATTACGGTCAGCATCAAAAATCGATGACCACACTGAGTTTTCGAAATGGCTTTTTAAGGTGCCATACTCACGAGTCACGATATTGGCGGCAGGGACCTCAATATTATTTTGGTATTTTATTTTTCATACTCTTATCTTCATTTTGGTAGTTTATTTACACGATTAGTTAGCTTTTATAACCGATGTTTTTAAATCTAAAACAAAAATTTTTGTTTTACAGCTAAACGTGACGTATTTAAACCTCTATTTTTTCTGTTTTAAAGCAAAATAACATACACTTGAAATTGGTAGAACAGATTTTATTAAATTATCAATGGTTATCTTAACTAGACAACGGATATACTTACTTATATTTATTATTCTTTTGTAAAAACATACATTTTTTTATTTATAAGCATAAATAATTGCACCCAGCGGGAATCGAACCCGCAACCTTCTGCATTGCAGTCAAGCGTTCGCCCAACGCGCTACAGAGGTTGCCGGTCGCGGAGTTAAATATCAGTTGAGTGTATACATACATACATATTAAACATAGAATACAATTAATTAGTTTATTGATTTTGAAAAATGTTGTTAACGAATTTAGATGCTGACTGTACTTACTTATTTACTTTAATGGGTACCTCGTTTAAAACAATATGAATTGTAATTTTATTCACTTAGTAACATAGGAAATTTAACTTTATGTATATCCTTTACTAGCTGCGCCCCACGGTTACACCCGCGAAAGTGAAAAACGCGTTATCAAGGGCGCGGGCGGCCGAGCGGTTCTCGAGCGGTTGCACTTTTTCGTTCATTACTCGGGTTCTACTAATTGGATTTCGATGCAAAGTGTACCACGACGTTCCTCGAAAATAGAACTATTTAATATTGAAAACCAGATTCTAATCGGATTTGTAGTTTTTAATTGTATAAGAAACAGACATACAGACACGAATTTTAAAAATTTTACATAATTTTACTCTACTATTTATCCTAAGTCCCCTAGATCACTATTTTTTCAATTTACTTCTAAGTACAGACTTTTTGTCCTCTCTTTCTTTATTATAAGTATAGAATATAGAAGATAAGTATAGATAGATATAGATTTACTTAAATTCTACAGTTAATACATTACAATGTAATCATCCGTACTTTTAATATTTACAGTTACTTAATACAAAAAAAAGTTTACTATTTCTTTGTTTAAAGAAAAAAGATCTAAGGCCGGCTTGCATTCCTAAACATGTTTAAGCTGCTAAACGTGTTTAAAATCTGGCAGAATTTCAAGAACTGTCAATGTGTTGCATCATATTGTCAATCGTCCACTTAATGAAATAGAATCTAATGTTCGATTTCCCATAAATTATTTTAAAATTAATTTAGTTAAATATGTTTTTAAATGGTGTTATGCAAATCGCCCTTAATCTAGAAGAACAAAATTTTGAAGACTTTTAGATTTGGTTGGTTTCGAACTTATTCGATAGATATTTTTTATCTGTATGATGAAAAATCAGCCCTTAGACATATATATTTTAAATTAAATTTCCAAAAAATCCCCATGACAGGATTCGAACCTTCGCCGGATCCTGTTACGTTTATATCTGAAATTATTAAAATTTTCGCTCCCGTTTTGCTAAAATCGACATTGGGTTGTACCATCATGTCTTATAAGTCGTCGCGTTGTCGTTCAGCTAAAAAAAAAAACACATCAAGTAATTAAAAAAAGAAATCATATCAAACTTAAAAAAAAAATTGTCTGTGGTTTTTAAAAGTAGTCGGGTTTTTTTAAAATTCAAAATTGACTTTATTTTTTTGAACGACAAAAAGACGACATAGCAACGACAAATGAGCATGGTAGCGCGGAATACCCTTACACAAACATTTCCAGATGCCATATTTACATTTTACCGGGTCTTAATCGCGTGCTATTATTTATTTTCTTACCTCGACGTTTCGATCATGTTACAATGATCTTGGTCCATCAAGATTATAGATCTGAAAATATGTTAACAAATCGTGTGAATTTAAAAAGTTTATAATCCAGATGCATAAGATGCAAAGGCGTTATTAAATTTATTATTTAAGTTTACTTTACATATAGATACGTAATCATTAACTTCTCACGTTCACTAGGAATTCCCCAATAATGTTACTTGGAAGTACAATTCGCACGACTTCGTTACGCAGCTAAAGGCTGGTACACATACACTTGTTGCTCTCATGGAAACATTAAAAAACCCTAAAAATATATATATATATATTTAAATACACTTCCACGCATATATAGCATACATAACACATTACAAAAACATACAATCTTACTAATATTATAAACGCGAAAGTTTGTATGTAAGTATGTAATATATGTGAGGTTGTTACACTTTCACACAAAAACTACTGAACCGATTGCGATGAAACTTGGAATATAGGTAGCTGGGACCTGGATTAACACATAGGCTATTTTTTATCCCGATATTCCCGCGGGAACGGGACTCACGCGGGTGAAACCGCGGGGCGCAGCTAGTTTTACATACACATATCCATAGATCAGACCATTATAGTATGAGCAGCTTCTGTAAAGTGTTGCAGTCACGTGTGCCTCCGCTTTAAACCTCATTCATTTATCGAGTAGGTACCTATCTCATTTTATGAGGACTGTGTATGAATCATTGTTTGCGAAAATGTGGTGTTTTCTTCGGTTTTCGTAACCTTTATAAGATTAGGTGGTACTTAGCTTGTTACCGGATCTTCATTATGTTTAATGTGGCCTGAGGTTTTAAAATTCCCAGGTTGGTCAGACTGAGGTGTGGCGTACAGAATCAAATAGAGGCAGAAGCAAAGTAAAGTTCACTAAAATAATCATTTTAAACAATTATCTCATCGACAAGCCTTACCATTAGATTGAGGAATGCTTAAATAATAAAAACATAAGTAATTAAATTAAATTGTACCATTATAAAAGATGTAACGGGTAAGTCTTTTAATCCGAAAGGGGGTTGTTCTAGACGTCTAGGCGAACAACTTTTTTTCTATGACTTTTGGAAATTCGAAGTACTTTTCGAAAATTTTAAGTGTAAAGTTTACTTGAAGATCAGCTGTTTCTTAAGAGTTCGAGGTTATTGACCTTATGTTGTCCTTTCATTTACCTAGTTTGGTCTACTACAATCATACCTTCAATTACCTTTATTCAGTGAAACATATTCTCAAAATTTTCAAAAAAAAAGTATGAATTTTTAAAAGTCGTAGAACAAAAGGTGTTCGCCTAGACATCTAGAACAACCCCCTTTCGGATTAAAAGGACTTACCCGTTACATCTTGAATTGACATTAATGAATCTAAAATACCTTGTTCAATTTCTTTCCTGACATTTTTTAAATTTTAATTTCACTTGTATTGACATTGTTTATTCTTTATTTAGATGGATAGATAGACAGATTAATACTTTATTTGCACAACCAACAACAATACAATCAGTTTACATTTAAAGTAAGACAAATACACAGAAAGCTTAAAAGTATAAGATGTACAAATGGGCGACCTTATCGCTAAAAGCGATTTCTCATTTAAGAAATCGCTATAGCTTCGCTTTTATTTAAAAGCGATTATTTAATTATTTCAAATTGTATCATTTTTCTTTTTTCTTATTATTGAAATTGTAATCATTGAACTCAAATAATTCTAAGATTTATTTTTTTATTAAGTTGGCATTAAGATTGATAAATAAAATTCATGTTATTATTAATATTAACATTTGCTTGCCAAGTTAAGTGCTGGTGAAATATGTTGAACCTTTTTCTTTTATAACAAATATTGAGACCATATTTCGTGCAAATAAATGACATTCATTCATTCATTTTAAATAATTTATCTATGTACTTATCAAAAATATTCACTAATTATAATATCTAGTGATATTTGAAGAAATTTGACGCAAACCCTAAAAGGGTCTCGGTAAACTGGGTAAAATGGGTCGCCAACAATAGGCAAAAAACAAAAATTTAGTTTTATCATGTACACCACCTACTTATATTCCAAGTTTCATCGCAATCAGTTCAGTAGTTTTTGCGTGATTGAGTAACAAACACACATACAAACATATAAAGTTTTTTGAGCTTTAGAATATTAGTAGGATGTCTTAAATATAATCCTATCCTATCCTACTTATATTATAAATGTGAAATTGTGTGTGTTTGGATGTTTGTTACTCAACTACGCAAAAACTACTGAACCGATTGCAATGAAACTTGGAATATAAGTAGTTGAATACCGGGAATAACATACAGGCTACATTTTATCCCGATATTCCCGCGGGAACGGGACTTACGCGGGTGAAACCGCAGGGCGCAGTTAGTAATATTATAAAGCTAAAAGTTTGTGAGTATGTGTGTATGTTACTCAATCACGCAAAAACGGCTGAACGGATTTGGATGAAATTTTGAATGTAGATAACTAGGGACCTGCAATACCACGTAGGCAACTTTTTATCCCGAAATTCCCGCAGGAACGAGACTAACGCGTGTGAAACCGCGGGGCGCCAACTTCCACTTTAAAAAAATGAAGCTAAATAGAAAACCACCTTTTTTCGAAGTCGGTGAATGTAACAAGCGATCTCAGTTAACGGCTAAACGTACCAAACTTGAACTTTACCAAAAAAACTTAATGTGCTTCTTTAGCTATTGTTATTGCAAAAATTACAGGTAATTTCATTGATAACGGAGTATCGGTTTAACGGTTACAAAACCGTTTTGATAACTAACTATAAAACTGGGTTACGGTCTAACAAAGAATACCAAAACAGTAAACGTAAACAATCGAGCTTATAATTTGTTACTTTTTACTCATAATTTTATTATAAACGCGAAAGTTTGTATGTATGTAGGTGTCTTTGTCACTCTTTTACGCAGAAAATACTGAACCGATTGCGATGAAACTTGGAATTTATGTAGTATTTTGTATCCCTATATTTCCGCGGGAACGGGACTTACGCGGATGAAAACTAGTAAATTCTAAAGCCGAATTCCCACCGAGAGGAGTGGAATCAGTTTAAGAGGACGAATGAAAGAATTTGAAGATTTGGTTTTCAATATAGGTACTTATCTCATTAATTAATTTCAAAACAAACGGAAGTCTAGATACTGGATAAAAAGTAGCCTATGTGCTATTCCAAGTCTCCAGCTACCTATATTCCAAGTTTCATCGCAATCGGTTCAGTAGTTTTTGCGTGAAAGAGTAACAACCTCACATACATACATACATACAAACTTTCGCGTTAATAATATTAGTAAGATTAACAACAGAGCTCAACTTTATAATTACCCTAAATATTAAAGTTACGTATTTTTTTTGTAAACATACAAATTAATGTAATAAAAACAAATACTTAACACCTATGTACATTATATAGACACACCCAGAACCAGTATCAAACTTTTTTTTTTTATTTTTATTTTTTGCACAACATTACACAAAGCGCAATCTAGCCCCAAACTAAGCACTAGGCTTGTACTATGGGTACTAGACAACAGATACTACATATTATACTTTGTTTTTGTTAATACATACATATTTTTATACATAGAAAGACACCCAGACCAGATACAAATATTTATTTTTAAGCATAAATATTTGCACCTGACGGGAATCGAACACGCAACCCTCTGCGCTGCACCCGGTTATATTACTCGTCCGCCGCACCACAGAAGCCGTCAATTGTTACTAAAACAAACGTACAGACATTCGTGACAACAGCAATTATTATAATCACTAATCAAACAACTAATCAGTGGTATTAAATCATAATCAAGTAGTCTATAATTAATAATTAATTAGAATTACAGTTGCATTCCACAGATAAAATAACAATCTTGTAATGAAGAAAGATTTATTTTCTCACTAGATAATTTTGTTCTACTACTTTTTCTAAGTCTCCTGGACAACTTTTTTTTTATTTACTTCCAAGTAGGTACAGACTTTTTGTCCTCTCTTTCTTTATTATACTTAAGTAATGAAATAAAGATTTAAAATACATTACAGTAAATTTTAATGTTTGTGTTTCACGCAAAAACTACTTAAACGATTGCAATGAAAGCTGCTGAACGCTTTAGGTCCGATTTAGAATCTGCAATAAGAATATCATGGTGAGGGCCTGTAAATTCCTGTCGCTACATGGCTGGTTTCTGCATACCTCCGTCCTATAACTGTAAAGTTAATCATTAGCACAAGTAGATCACTGGAAAGTGATCCTGTAGATGGCGTCTCAATCGAGCCTTAGTCGAAAAATAGAAGACAGAGGAAACATTCATATTCTTAAATTCGCTGCTCGAGATGGGAACTTGCGTGGTTTAGTGTGTTTAAGGCGCTACGGTACTGACGCAGAGACGCGAGTTCAAATCTCGTCGCGAGTGAATATTTAACTTATTCTTTTCTTTAAAGTATTTCTAGTAACTCCGTGCAATTGATTTTTTCCAAATGTAACGTGCTGAAAAGCATAACTACTAGAATGTATATACGAAGGGCTATAATATAATACTTAACTCTATGGGCTAGGTTATATACTATATACGAGCTTCAATGAAAATCGCTGAATAAATAAATATTTATTTAAATTGTTTGTTGTCTGTCTATATATTTATTTTTTTGTTGTGTTCGTTATGGTCAAGAGAAGGTTCTTTTAAAAGAAAAAAATGCTGAACCGATTTTGATAAATCTTACGCGGTTGAAACCGCGGGGCGCAATTGTAGAAGTACCAATGGTCAACAATTTTGATGAATTCGACGGGGATTATCAGTTATGTAACAACTTTTGGTGTGGATTGCCTTTAGAAATAAAACCATGCTTTACCCACGGTACTAATAGAACTATTTTAGTCCATGATTTTGTCTTAACCCAGTCCTTAAACCTCGTTCATTATTACAAAATCGTTCGTTACAAAATTAACATTATTTACTTCAATTATTTTACTCACGCATATACTGTCTGGAACACTTATCAGTTATAAAATATATCTACCTACACACTACCTAAAAGTAAATGTACCTACTTAGTCTATTTAAATCTACTTTAACTCCTGGTTTTTCACTTTGATAGTTTTAATTTCTTTATGTTAAATTATTATAGTCATTAATGTTACAACTCGCGTCAGTCGATTCAAATATTTTTAATATAAACAATGTAAATCCTTTAGTGGCTGTAAGATTAATTTTATTCTTTTATAATATCTAGTATTAAGAGCTGTGGATTTTGTGAAATAAATAAATAAATAATTATTAAAGGGGCCAAAGTCCAAGTTTAATCAACGTGTTAAACTTGGACCCTTTTAAACCAAAACCAACTAACCTACATAAAACATGATAATTATTGGAAAACAAGCAAAATTCTCAATAATACATGAATAAAACTTACCCTTGACCAATAAAGAGATGGATTTCCTCATAATTTTATTAGTAAACATTTCCTTGTCGTCATCCTCTAGGTGTTGCGATGTTTTCTAATAATTTTGTGTTAATTATTTGACGCATTCGTGGATTAATCGATCGACCCTGACCAATGGCAAGGTGGAGTGGCCAATAATGGCCATTTATATTTTTTTTCGTTGGGCGGGTTGTGTGTTTGTGGATGCGGTTGTGTGTTTTTCTTTTATTTTTTTCTATTACAATTTATTTTAACTGTTAGACAGAATTACTTTCGAACTTTTTGTCTTGGTCAAATTTAAGGTAAAATATTGCTCCATAAGTCTACCTATAGCCCTAAATATGTACGTTATTTCGTATTCTGTACATGTAATTTTACTTAATTACTACTTAGTTATTTCGGCTTAATTATTTGTTATTTGTTTAAAACTTATTTATACTTACCAAATTTAATTATTTGGCTTCGGAACGAAGGGAACGATTTGGCCTCCGATGAGACGAATCCACAAGAAACTCATGAGTCTTTTTTTTTTGTGATCATGTGTTTAATTACAATCATAATACAGATATCTGTTATTTGAACAGGAGCTATCAATAATCATGACCATGGATTATAAAATATGTACATGACGACGTATTATAGTTTGTACGCCTTTTTACACAATTTATTAACTTATTATATCTTCTATACTTATAATAAATCTGTAGAGAGGTCAAATCTGCACGTTGAATATATTTTCAATATAATATCAGGGGGTGATTAGTTATCGATACTCTGGCCAAATTTTTAAACTTCCGTCGCGTGTGCAGCCCGAATAGTTAAAGCTACACAGAAATCAAGTATGACGGATTTGTTCCGCTTAAGATGACATAAAAAATATCCTGCAACAGTATATCTCTATCTGTTATGGTTGACTCTCAATAACACATATAACTCCTGATTCTTTGCACGCGGACGGAGTTGCGGGCACAGCTAGTGTTTAATATGTTATGTGAATCTCGTAATGGGCATGTCAAAGTCGGGATATCCACCACTAGACCATTACCGCTCTCTAATAAGCTACTTGCAGCTGTCAGCAATCATTCGCCTGGTCTATAAGGATCCATATCTTACGAAATATTTTTTTCATTTGATGATTAAGTGATTTATGTAAATTAAATGGCACTAAACAAAAGGTTATAAAACAATAACTTTAGCCCGCGAATTCATCATCGTAAAATAAAATTAAAATTAAATGTGAGCTGTCACGAGACGCCTGACAGATGTGAAACATTTGACATTGTCAGATGTGTTTTCACATAGCTTGGCGAGACCTCACCACGTCTACAATCAGGTTTAACCCCACCTATAGATCTTTCACATCAACATCGATATTGTTTCAAAAATACATTTTACCCGGGTCTAAATCGCGTATTAATATTTATTTTCTTACCTAGACGTCGAGGTAAGAAAATAAATAGATAATAATACGCGATTTAAGGCCTGGTAGTATGTAGGTAAATATGTCAAATCGTGTGAATTTAAAAAGTTTAACACGTAAAAAGTCGAGCCACGTATATAGTATTTTGTAAGAAAACTAACAGACAGAAATAGTGACTTAGCTTTATATAATTTGATAACATAGTTGATAAAAATAAAATCAAAGGTCAAAAACCTTGCACTATGAAATAAATAGGTAGAAACTTTTTTCTCTCGTAAAGTATTTGGAACAGCGCACATTGATTACAGCGACAATGGTGACAATTCTGCAGTTACCAAATCCAAAAAACAAATACCGTAAAATTCCTAAAATTAAGTTTAGACAGTATTCCTATATTCTCTTAGTGCCATCCTAAACTTAAATTTAGACTGACAGCTCTAAACTATTCATTTTGTGGTACTAAATTTGACTCAGCGTAACAACAGAATGGCTTTTTGGAATTTTTAAACTAAAATTAAACAATTTTAGTCTTATTTAGTTTAGGTAAATGAACAACATAATTGCTACCAATGATTTGTGTACCAGTGATTTATATTAGACCGTCACGAGCACCGGCCGGGTCCGAGCTTCGTTGTCCATTGCTCGGCGAGCAGTTGATCGGTCTGTTGCAACCGAGTGGCGGCCGAGCAATGGACAACGAAACTCGGACCCGGCTGGCGCTCGTGACGGTCTAATTTAAATCATCCATGACGGGACTCGGACTTGAAATCTGCAAATGCATTTTGCCTTTACAAAACGGCGTTAAGCAGAAATGTTACAATTGCAAAAGGTTTAAACTGAGATAACTAAATTTTTATTTGAGAGGTGTTTTTTTATTTCTTTATTTAGGTTTAATAGGTAAATTTCATTTGAAATAATAAAAACAAAAAAAAAAAAAAAAAAAAATAACCCGCCCCTTATTGTTCCTGGTGCAAAGGTTCCCATCACACTTGCAGCATTGCCGCGCTGTATGGCCATGGCTAACCTTTGCCCAGACAGAAACAAGCCGGAGCGGGAGTCACCTCCATTTTCTGTTATTTTATGCCCTAATTACCCTATTTTTTATTTGTATCGTCCCCCAACAGCCCATTGTAATAAATCTTTGAGAGGTTTATTTTGAGGTATATACTTTTTTGTATTAAGTAGTACAATTTAGGTGACGACACATCTATTTATTAAATGTCAGGACTAGAGTTTGTCTCTGCCAGAGCGTTATGTGGACGGTCAACCATCTTGACACTGTCCTCATTTTTTTTTCGATTAAATTAAATTAACTAATAATTCAGTTTTCCTGTATATATACGTCCGAAATATGACACGTAATATGATATTTTAGTGTTTTGTGTATTTATTTAGTAGATTAGTAAATTAACACGAGACATAAAAATTTATCTGTTTGGTGTTGAATCTAATTTTAATTATTTTTTAAACTCACACGATTTGTACCTCGTAGTACCTAATATTAAGTATTATTTAAGCCCGTGTGAAACCATTTGGAATCCGTGTCGCATGTCCATTGTGTGCTGTTTAATCAAATGTCACCTACTATTTTCAAATAACAATAAAAAGATTAAATTGGAACCATTTAATATAACAGGGGCATAGTTCAATCTATACTATAATACCTATAAAAACTAAGATATCCTAAAGACAATAGATTTATTTTTTTAATGTTTTAACAATTTTTGATGCTTATCCTTGTTTTTACTCACAACCACCCGCGGTTTTCTGCGTTCCCGTAGAAATATCACTATAAAATTGTAAAAAATTAGCCGCAATTTACAATGACTCCGTCAACTAGACTTAAAATACTAACTACGACGATTTGATTGTTTTTCTCTGTTATACAAATATTTTTTTATTTTTTTCTAACGGTTATTTCTTACGGTTGTGAACCGATTATGGCCATTTGAAAAGTAGCCAGTGTCAATTATTATTAAGTTATATTTGCAAGTTATTTGCATCGAAACAGTCAAGTATAGTTAAAGTCAAGTCGAGGGAATCATTGTAAAACGGCGGCCATTTACAATGATTGTTCACGGAGCTTTGGAGACAACGCTAAAGTCCATGTTATATGCATTGATTTTCACTTTCATTACCCTTGTACACTTTTACGAAACTAAATTGATATGCCCTTGAAATTAAACAATTTAGGTACACGCATTTGAACTAGGTTTCACAAAAATGAAAATTTAGCAACACATCTCCTCACCGCGTTCCCGCCAAAACTCGAATAATTGCCTTGCAAATTATTATTAAATACTTTAACATTGGCTACTTTACAAATTGCCATAATCATCATGGCGGAAAAGAAAAAAAAACGTAGCATGGAGGAATGGGAGATAGATACCGAAATAATTAGGACGAACTATCTAGAAAAAATGGAACGACTTTAGAACCTCCGCCTCGGTTTCTTGGGAAATTTATTAAAAATCTACACTTTTTGGCTATCTACTGTATTTGGAGACTATGGCGCCTGCTTTTAACAATAGTAAAAAACCGGCCAAGTGTGAGTCAAATTGCGCACCGTGTTCCGTACACAAAAAAATGTAATACTTAGTCTGTGGGATTAAATGTTAAAAAGTAAATTACATTTTCAATGATCTCGGGGCGCGTCTGAATGAGGTTTCTGGTGACCGGAGGGCTGGCAGCTTTTTTACTCAGAAACGTTGCTAGCCTTCTGGGAGCAATGCCTCGTGAGGACGCCCTCGAGGACATTTTTTATTTATAGGTCATATAGAAATGGAATAAAAATAAATAGAATTTCGACTATAAATTCCAATTCGAAGTGTATGCTTAGTTTTTGCTAAGCTCAGTCAGAACAAAGTCAAAGTACGCACTTACCATTAAGGACGCGACTCATGTGAAATCCCTTCCGATTGAATAGTTTTCTTCATAACCGGTATCAAATAGATCTTTAAACAATGTTTAATAATATTGTACAAGATACAAGAAGTGTCCCCTTCATTTCAAAAACAATAAATAATAACTTTAAATACCACTATTACACAGGCAAAGTTACCCCTGTTTTACAAAATAAATCAATTTTTCTTCTAAATCCTTAACCGCTATATTTTCTTATAGGCATCATAATATTAGAAAATACAATACCTACCTAGAACCCCTTCATCGCATTTTATAAAAATATTATTTTAATCTTTGTTAATTATTGATTTAACGAGAAATTGTAGATTTTTTCACGCAATTCCATCTCGCTCATTTATATGCAATCGGACAAGGACCGATGATTATCATCTATCGCCGCCTTAAGTATGAAATTGGTCAAACGCTGATCTAAAAAACAACGAACCCTGAAAACTAGTAAAATTGACAGACGTTAACCTATTAAATAAAGATTTAGTAATAATTATTTAGATTTAGGATAATAGGGTCAAAAGATCACATTTTACATAGACAAGAATTCTTATAACATGAGTCTTTTCATAGACAAACTATTAAAAAGCTAATTGGGTTATTCCTATTTAGGTATATAGGTAACTAGCAGAGTTCGCGGTTTTACCCGCGTAATTCCCGTTGCCGTCGCCGCGCACGCGACAGAAGCTTAGTAAAGGGGCAATTTTTCCCGTTTTTGCTACATTTTTCATGGAAGCTCCGCTCCTATTGGTCTTAGACTGAAATCTATAGTGCGTACTTTGACTTTGCTCAGACTGAGCTAAGCAAAAACTAAGCATAAACTTTGAATTAGAATTTATTGTCGAAATTCTTTTGTAATATACGAATGAAATAAAAAGAAATTCATAGTAATAACAGAGAAGCAAAGTTTAGGTCATTAGCAAAGTCAAAGTATGGGCTATAGATTTCATATCTTTCCCGCCAAAACTCTGCAAATAACTAGCAAGTTCTTTGAAATACTTGACACTGGCTAATTCCCAAATGGCCATAATCGGTTAAAGTCTGAGAAGAAGAAAAAAGCATTCAGCTTTAAAACTTTTTTTATTACCCTTTTTGTACCTACATTAGAGTAAATAAAAAAAATAGGTCATTGATCAGTCGGGACCCGGATATGACGAAGCGGGCGCCAAATCGTGGGCGAACGACATAGTTATGTCGCAGTTCATTAGTGAAGCTAGACGTTATGTAATATGACTAATTGGTTTAGCCCACACTGCTGGCAATTCTGCTGTCACAAAATCCTAAAATTTAACTTAATTTAATTTAAATTTGTGATACCAAAATTTAACTCAGCGTAACAACAGGTAGCTTTTTAGATTATCGAAACCAAAATTTAAAAAATCCTTTGTATTGTAAATATGTTTTAAGTGTTAATAATAAAACAACATAACATTATATTATCTAACATTATATTAACATTATATTTCTAACATTATATTCACGTGCCTAACCATGGCGAAATAGACGCACTATTATTGTTTTTGTAAGATCTAATTATTATTTACTCTATTTTGTGTGAATATAATATATAAATATAATGAATCAATAAATGATTATGATTATGATTATGATTAAACATACATCATTAGCTCTTCAAACGAAAAATAAAAAAAAAAACATTCTAGTTTTAAATTAAATAATTTAAGTTTTAGTTTGGTTTAGGTAAATGAACTGCAAAATTGCTGCCGCTACATAAGTATGAATGTTAAGTGTAAGTAGGGAGTCTTGGCGGGAACTCGTTGAGGAGATGTGGTGCTAAATTTTCATTTTTGTGAAACCTAGTTCATATGCGTGCAAATTGTTTAATTTCGGGGGCATATTAATCAATTTAGTTTCGTGAAGGTGTACAAGTGGAATGAAAGTGAAAATCGGTGCAAAACATTGACTTAGTGTTGTCTCCAAGGCTCCGTGAAGATTGTTTGTAAATGGCCGCCGTGTTTACAAATGATTCCCTAGACTTGACTTTAACTATGACGACTTGACTGTTTCGATGCAAATAACTTGCATAATATATTAAAATACATGACACTGGCTAATTTCCTAATGGCCATAATCGGTTCACAACCGATAAGAAATAAATAAGTGTAAGTAAACATGTAGGTATGTATGTTAATCTTTAGAAACTTAGAATATACTATATGTATGTGGGTATGGATGTATTATTATGTATGTATATTTTATGTGATATGTGCGTATTTATCTATGTTTATATGTATATTTATGTGTGTATATATATGTATGTGTTAAAACACTTTACTTATCCGGTTTTATCGCGTTTTTATTCATTATTTGACCCGAGCTTTCGCCAACTTTACAGTTGGCTTTTTCAAGGTTGACTGAGATGTAATTTGTCTATTTTTAACATTCTAAAAAGTTACAGTAAACTACCGCCTCATAATTATTTGCAATAAAAAAAAAAACGTTCCAGTGTACGCAGACTATAGAGTTATTGTAATAGTTTTCAATTTAAATTATAATTATTTTTATCCCTAACTAGCTCTAAAAACTACCATGGCTTCGGAACGCGCCCTCACATGAGAAGAAGCCACGAAGAAACTCATGGGGGTTCTCTTTTGCTCAGAAATTTAAAAAACAATTTTTACATCGAACTAAGAATTAAAAAATCTAAATAACAAATAATACTAAGTCCTACAAAAATGGCTAACGGTATCTTGTGGTCTTGCAGCTGTTGTTGGCTGGGCCTGGGACTTGATCAAATGAAGTACAGGGTCCCAGACAGGTGGCACTTTCCAGCCATCTTCCCTATTGAAATTATTAGGGTGTTTCTGAATTTCAATAGCTTCCCGAAGCATCCTGGGTACATACCGCTTCTCTGTAGCCAGTACCTGTGCTTTATCGAAGCGAAGGAAATGGTTAGACTTGTCCAGCGTGTGTTCACAAACTGCAGACTTCTGATACCGCCTGTGCTTCACATCAGCCATGTGCTCTCTTAGACGAGTGGCAACACTTCGTTGGGTTTGCCCTATGTAACAGGCGCCACACTCACAATCGATCTTGTAAATGCCTGCTTCCTCCAGGGGTATCTTACACTTGACTGGTCTTAACAATTGTTGGATCTTTCTGTGTGGCTTATAGTAAGTTTTAATCGAAGCTCGTTTCAAGATTCCTCCAATTTTGTCTGTGACTCCCTTGATGTATGGAAGGATAGCCGGGACTCGATCAACTGTAGGTGGTTTGGGGCGGCTCCTGTGAACGTGGCGCGGCACTTGGAGGTTGTTGCGACGTAGGACTTGTTTGACGTGCCTGACCTCCTCCGCCAGGTGGGCCCCGTCACAGATGCCATATGCTCTCTGCAACAAAGTTTTACCAACAGTAGCTAAAAGTGGTAAAGTGGTAGTAGTAAAGTGTTTTATTATGCAAAATCGCGAAAACCATAGAAGAAATTATGTATGTGTTGTTAGTATTTTTATTTATTTTTTCCGTTAATTTTTTGTATGTGTCATACTGTTATTGTATTATTATTCAAGTCGTTTTCGTTTTTCTCTTGTCTTAACACCCTACCTTTCATCTTTCTTTCGCTTCTGGTCCATCCAAAGGTTGCCTGGAAGAGATCGCTTTAAGCGATAAGGCCGCCCATTGTGCCACCTAATTTTTAAGTTGCTTATGTATTTTCCTCTTATTGTAATTATTTAATTGTGGTGTGTTGCAATAAAGAATTAATTAATCAATCAATCAATCAATATAGGTTGCTGGATACCGGGAATAACACATAGGCTACTTTTTATGCCGATGTTCCCGCGGGAACATATAAACCGCGGGGTGCAGCTAGTAATCTTTAAATGGCTTTGTCCTTAATGACTAACTAACTGATTTATCAACTCACACATGCTAATTATAGAGAGCTGGAATTTGGAGAATGTGTTCTTCAAAAACTCACCTACAACGAGATTCAAACTCGCGTACCGCAGCGCCCTAACCAACTAGGGCACACATCTTGAACGGCGAATCTTTGAATATGAATGATTCTCCAGTCTACTATTTTTCGACTAAGGCTCGATTGAGACGCCATCTACAGGATCACTTTCCAGTGATTTATCTGCGCTAATGATTAACTTTACAGTTAACACATTCGCCGAGAGATGTCGAGTATTTCGTAATTTGTTTTTATTGCTCAAGGCATAATAATGGGCCCTACCATGATGTTTTATAAGTCGTCGCGTTGTCGTTCAGCGAAAAAGAATGAAACTCAAAACATATCAAATAAAAAAAACTTAAAAAAACAATCAAAAAGTCGAGGTATTTTTTTTTAAATTAACTTGATTTTTTTGAACGACAAAAGGACGACATAGCAACGACAACCGAGCATGGTAGAGCGGATTATCTACTATTACACAATTATATCTACTAGAAATATTTCAAAGGAAAAATTCATCTTCAAAAATTGAGAGTGACTAAAAATTGATTGTTTTCTTTATAAAATGTAGGTATCCGATAAAGATTTTTAGAAATTTCAACGGGATCGTAACCTACGCTGGTGTATCCACGGGACGCAGCTTGTGAGTAAGTAATAAAAAAATAAGCATCATTTTTAATTTAATGCCAAATTTATTTTTGTACTAAAAATAATAAATCCTGTGACCAACACACAGCGCCATCTAGCCCCATGGTAAGCTGCTAAGCTTGTGTTATATTTATATTTATATATCTTTTGTAAATACATACAAATTATACATAGAAATAAATCCAGATCAGATACAAAAAAATATTTTTAAACATAAATATTTGCGCCTGACGGTAATCGAACCTGCAACCTTCTGCATTGCGGTTGGGTATACGCCCGTCGCTTTTTTATAGTTGTTTATAAAATAAATACGGATATATTTATTGAATACTAGCTGCGGCCCGCGGTTTCACCCGCGTAAGTCCCAAACTCAAAAATTGGTTGCTTATGATCATAACAAACACAACGCAAAAAGAATTATCTAAATCGGTCCAGCCGTTCATGCGTGATGCCTTGACCACGCGAAATAGGGATTCATTTTTATATTAAGAAAGATAATAAAGAAATATCACCTAGTCAAGTCGATAAACTACTAAATTCATACGCATTCCGCAACGTTATTCATTAATTTAAGGATGTTTTCTTTCTTTTTTATTACAAAGATCTTAGAGATATGTAATCGATAGTATAATAAGAAATAAGTTACATAAAATGAAGTAGCAGTCCCGCGGTTTCACCCGCGTAAGTCCAGATTTCGCGAGGTTTTCGAAAACCCTTAGTAAATCGCTACTAATATAATAAAGCTAAAAGTTTGTATGTGTGTTTGTTACTTACTCACGTAAAAACCGCTGAACCGATTACCATGAAACTCGGTAAGTAGATAGCTGGAGACCTGGAATAACACATGGGATACTTTTTATCCCGATACTCGGGATCAGGACTTACGCGGGTTAAACCGCGGTCTGCAGCTAGTACCTAATTACTAAAAGAACTCACTTTTCAAATTTCATGACTCTATAGTACGTTTTTTTAATTTCAGACTATAAATTGACGTTTTAGTTCCTTGTATTCGACTATTTGTCTATGGAAAGAAGTGTCAAATGATTGCGCTCAATTAAAAAATGAATAGGACTACGCGGTTTGGGCTCTGCCTTTATGTACATACCTTGTTTAGTAGGTAATTCCATGATAAAAGTTAAATTTAAAGTTTAACTGTATGTTTCCGCAATTAGCCCTACTATTGGGCCTATGTGCGTGATTTTAAGCCGTGGGTTTCCTCACGATGTTTTCCTTCACCGTAAGAGCGATGTTAATAGCGCACATAAATTTTTCTTAAAGAAAAAGACATTGGTGCGCGGCCGGGATTCGAAACCACGACCTTCGAAATGAAAGTCGAAGTATCTACAACTAGACCAACAGCGCTCTAATAAATAAAAATATAATGATATAAAAACTTTGTGTTTTAAATGTTTTAACAGTTTTTTTCAACGCGCTGCATTTCTGAGGCCGACATCTATAGTCCGTACTTTGACTTTGCTAAGCAAAAACTTTGACTCAAGACTATTTTTGCTATTTATAAAGCGATCTTCGCAACTATCCAAAGTTTTTGCTTAGTAAAGTCGAAGTTTTTCAAATGTAGAATGTAAATAAATCAAAAATAATGACCTGAACTTTGCGTCTCTGTTAAGACTATGAAGTTCTTTTTATTTTATTCGTGTATTACTGTAATTTATTTCAACTATAAATTGCAATTCAAAGTTTATGCTTAGTTTCTGCTAAGCTCAGTCTGAGCAAAGTCAAAGTACGCATAGATTTCAGCCTAAGTAATAAAATAACGCTCAATAATAAAAAAACCGGGATTGAAACTGAATAAAACGGCGTTTCATTTCTTCAAGTTTTTTTTTTATTATTCAGATTATGGTTTTACAAAAGTGGCTAAGTTATCTGCATCTATGTAATTTTGAAACGTACGAAATTGATAACTCCTCTGTGGCTGTTATGTATGACTTGTGTATTTTCTGATTGTTGACATTTCCCTTTATTATTTTCGTTTTAGTAGCCTTTAATAATAGCAAATAATTATGTGTATGTTTGAATAACGGATTAATTGACAAAGTAAGTAATTTATTTTCAGAAACTCTTACGACTTCATATGCCTAACTGGCCAATATAGAGAAACATATTTTTTTGTTATCCTACCGCCTGTACTTAACCTATATTATGATGAATAAATGATTTGATGATTTGATTTGCATCGTGTATAAGGTCCAAAAAGTCAGCAAGATCGGGAGAAATAACCGGGGAAACCGCACGCCTTTATCCCGTAAAACGAAGGTCGCATTATTTCATAAACCAGCACAATATATAAAATGGACGCGCCATCTCATCTCTTGTCTTGCAAAGGTCTTCACGAAACGCGCGCGAATACGAACTTTGAAATTTTAAATAAAGAATTGTGGCTTCTTTTTTTTCTTCTGCTTTTTTTAATTTATAAAATAGATTGTCGGTTTTGTGGGCAGTGTTCTGTGGTGTTCAGTGTGAGACGGTTGGCTTGTTGAAAATTGTGTAAGTTTTTATTTTATTTTTAATAGTTTTAAATGGGTAATGGTTGTTTTTATAGCTGTACTCTATTATTTAAAAGCGGGAGATTTTATTATTAAATAAATAATTTAGTCCTAATAATAGAAATTTAAATTATTCCATTTTTATTTTTAAATAATTTTATTTTAATTTAGTGTCGCCTTTTTAGTAAGTAGGTAGGTAGTCTGTGGAGTTTTTTTTTTTATAAAAAAAACATTAATAGAGACTTGAAATTTCGGCGTTTTTTCCCTCGAATTACGTTTTTATTTTTAAAACTTTTGGATGCTTTGAACGCGTTGATGTCTTTTATTAGGGTATCGTCTTTTTTTTTAATTCATATTTCGTTTAGTTTATTTTTTGAATTTATTCGTTATTCCATGACACATCCTATTAATTTAAAACAGAACACATTTTTTTAATTTAAATAATTTAATATTATTTAAATTAACCCATTGGCGACTTGCATAAACCCATTTAAAAATATATTGAACTAAATCAATTTAAATAAAAAGGAAATCGAACATTGGACTCTATTTCATTAAGTGGACGATTGATAATAATTGTGTGGCCACACATGGACAGTTCTTAAAATTCTGACAGATTTTAAACACGTTTAACAGCTTAAACATGTTTAGGAACCGTTATGCAAGCCGGCCTAAGAAAACTAAATAAAAGGGTTAGGGGTGAAGTCGTCCACGTCAAAACTGGGACCCGGGACCACTTGTACCCTTTCAAATTTGATAGTAATCAACTGGTCCCAACGGTACATTAGATATTAAGACGATTAAACTACATATAAACCCTAAAAAATAAACTAATAAAATTACATAAAAATGAATCCCTTCATAAGCAATGTAGGCTCTTATTTTAATTTCTTACTTTAATTTTATGTGTATATAAGTATGTTTGTATTAGATTAAACCTTGTAGATGGCAAATCTATATACCAATAAAGCAACGTGATGAACAAGCTCTTATTTATGATTTTAAATCTTTATTATTTTCTAATAAAAACTCATATTTTACAAAAATAAATCAAAATAAATATGTTTCTCCGTGTAGGCCGTAAGTCCCGTTCCCGCGGGATTATCGGGATAGAAAGTCACCTATGTGTTATTCCAGGTCTCCAGCTACCTATATTCCAAGTTTCATCGCAATCGGTCCAGTAGTTTTTGAGTGAAAGAGTTACAAAGTCACATACATACATACAAACTTTCGCGTTTAAAATTTAAGTAAGAGTAATAAATAAATAAATAAATAATAAATAAATCCTGTGACGAACACAAAGCGCCATCTAGCCCCGTGGTAAGCTGCTAAGCTTGTGTTACGGTGACTAGACAACGGATATACTACTTATATTTATTTTTCTTTTGTAAATACATACATATTATACATAGAAATACGCCCAGACCAGATACAAATATTTATATTTATTTTATAAATATTTATTAATATTTATTTATATAATATTAAGAGGAATAAAAAATAGTCTTTTTTTTTAAATCCAGGTTATTTATATACATTCCAAGTTACATCGCAATCGGTTCAGTTGTTTTAACGTGGAATACATATCCTGCACAAATTCATATTATGTCTTTTCAATTTTATCTATATAGTTTGTAACTAGGAGTTACGGGCTTCCTAAATCCATTTATCCTATTAATATTAAAAAGCTGAAAGTTTGTGAGTATGTGTGTATGTGTGTTTGTTACTCAATCACGCAAAAAATACTGAACCGATTGCGATGAACCTTGGAATATAGGTAGCTGGATACCGGGAATAACACATAGGTTACTTTTTATTTCGATATTCCCGCGGGAACGGGACTTACTTAGCCTATGTGTTATTCCCGGTATCCAGCTACCTATATTCCAAGTTTCATCGCAATCGGTTCAGTAGTTTTTGGGTGATTGAGTAACGAAAATCCAAACATAAGTAGGAAGTAGGATCGGAAACTAATTATCACAAAATTGTTTTTTTTTAAACTATCCCACTTCTGGGCAAAGGTCTCCTAAACATATTTCCAAGCAGTTCCGTCTTGGACTAGATTTGATACAATCTTCGTTTAAACACATCAAGAGCCTGGATTCCCGTATTTCTTCTTCTTTTTACTTATTGGCTCGCCACAAAGCAGCAGGAAGTAGCCAGTGTCAAGTATTATTAACGTTTGAAAGTTATTTGCATCGAAACAGTCAAGTCGTCATAGTTAAAGTGAAGTCGAGGAAATCATTGTAAAACGGCGGCAATTTACAATGATTGTTCACGGAGCTTTGGAGAAAACGCTAAAGTTCATGTTATGCATTGGTTTTCACTTTTATTACACTTGTACACCTTCACGAAACTAAATTGATTAATATGCCCCCGAAATTAAACAATTTACACGCATTTGAACTAGGATTTGTTTTTAAATACGGGAATGGAGCTTTTGGCGGGAACGCGTTGAGGAGATGTGTGGCTAAGTTTTCATTTTTGTGAAACCTAGTTCAGAGTCGTGTAAATTGTTTAATTTCGGCGGCATATTAATCAATTTAGTTTCGTGAAGGTGTACAAGTGTAATGAAAGTGAAAATCGGGGAAAAACATGGACTTTAGCGTTGTCTCCAAAACTACGTGAACAATCTTTGTAAAAATGGCCACCGTTTTACAATGATTCCCTCGACTTGACATTAACTATGACGACTTGACTGTTTCTATGCAAATAACTTGCAAATATTAATAATACTTGACACTGGCAAATGTCCAAATGGAAAAGCCATATTAAATAAGAAGTAGAATAAAAATGTTTAAATAAGTCCCTATAATTCTAAAGGAGCTATTCGATAGGTATAAATAGGTAATATTATTTTTACCTGGGGCTCGATTCGGTAAGGACATAGCATGCGAAATGCCGGCGGAATGCAGGCGACGTGCAGGAGATGTACGTTATTTCGTATTCTGTAACTGTTATTTTACTTAATTACTACTTAATTAGGTAAGTAGCCTTCAAAATTAAGGGCTACTTAATTATTTAAATAGCTCCCCTTGTTCCTCAGCCAATCAGTATGAAAAGAAGTTATAGATTAGCTATTATTTTTACTCCTGCAACAAATCGACTTCTGCAATGCTCATGCATCCCGCCAGCTTGTCGCATGCTATGATTTTATAGAATCAGGGCCCTGCAGTTGTCACGTGCGGTCGACCACAAACTTCATTTTAAACAAATGACAATAGGAACAAAAAAAAACTATCATAATTTGTCAATAATGGCTTAAAATGGTAATACCAGATTCATTTGTTATGCAAAGTCGGATGGTACCTACCTATGGAAAAAACGGGTTTCCCAAAAATCAGCATTTTCGATTCCACGAGACAAAAATCCGGTTGCTACGTACCTGTGTAAACATATATGTATATATACTAATATTATAAAGCTGAAGAGTTTGTTTGTTTCTTTGTTTAAACGCGCTAATCTCAGAAACTTTGGTCCGAATTAAAAAAATAATATTTTTGTGTTTTATAGCCCGTTAGCTGCGCCCCGCGGTTTCAGCCCCGTAAGTCTCGTTCCCGCAGGAATATCGGGATAAAAAGTAGCCTATGTGTTATTCTCGGTAGCTACATATATTCCAAGTTTCAGTGTTTAGTAGTTTTTGCGTTAAAGAGTAACAAAATCACATAGACACAAACTTTCGCGTTTATAATATTCAAGCTGCGCCTCGCGGTTTCACCCGCGTAAGTCCCGTTCCCGCGGGAATAACGGGATAAAAAGTAGCCTATGTGTTAATCCAGGTCCCCAGCTACCTATATTCAAAGTTTCATCGCAATCGGTTTAATGGTTGTTGCGTGAAAGAGTAACAAAATCACATAGACACAAACTTTCGCGTTTATAATATATGTAAGATTTTCGAGGAAGGTTAAAAGTTTATATACGCCACGACCAATAGGAGCGGACTGTCCATGAAAAATGTTGCAAAAACGAGAAAAATACCCCTAAGAGCTTCTGTTGCGTTCACTGAAGGACGACGCAAACTTAGTGATTATTTTCTTTTCGTACTACGCGTGGGCGACGGGAACGGGATTTACGCGGGTGAAACCGCAGGCGCTGCTTGTTCCTTTTAATATATATAATACCTATTGACTACAAACGTTTTTGAGTTTTGTTGCAAAATTTTCGATTTTGTGAAACCTAGTTCAAATGCGTGTAAATTGTTTAATTTCGGGGGCATATTAATCAATTTAGTTTCGTGAAGGTGTACAAGTGTAATGAAAGTGAAAATCTGTGCAAAACATGGATTTTAGCGTTGTCTCCAAAGCTCGCGTGAACCGTCATTGTAAAGAGCCACCATTTACAATGACTTCCATGACTTGACTTTAACTATGACGACTTGAATTTTTGATTGAAATTGCAAATAACTTGCAAAAATTATTAATACTTGACATTGGCTACTTTACAAATGGCCATAATCGGGTCACAGCTGATAAGAAAGAATAATAAATTATCGTTTTAAATAATTAAAAAAAACCGAAATATTTTAAATTCGTTCTTTTTTTTACTTTTTAAGATACGAGTACGAAAGGTACAAAACTTCAGTACTTAACAATAATTGTCTTAAATAATTCCCTGGAATCGAACCTCCTTCGTCGGTTTTCGAAACCGGATCTCTTCCACTGGACCATTACTCAAGCTGACAACGTAACAGTATTGGCAAATAAAACCGCTACCATGCAGCCACCTACATCGCTTACGAATTTCTCTTATAATAATTTGCGAACGAAACGCATCAAAATACTTTCAGTTCTATTTTTAAAAGCTTACGCCAGATTAATAAAGATTAAAAAAAATGTGGGAGGTAGAACAAAAGCTGTAAATATTGAAATGAAATTCATTTTTAGGGTTTCACAGTAAACAAGAAATCCTTATTTATAGTTTCATCATGTCCTTCTGTTTGTCCGTTCGTGGCTTTGCTTCAAGACGGTTAGAATTAAGAAGATGTAACTTGGCATGAGTATAACAAATTGCTCACGCCAAGAAAGTGCTACAATAAAAAAAAAATCATTTTTAGGGTAGGTACCTCCCCCACATATCAAATGGGGAATGTTTTTTTTCTTGTTTTATTTATCGTGTGGGGTATCGTTAGAAAGCTCTTTTGAAATCATTAAGGGTTTTCTAATACTGTTTCTCGTTTTAGGGTTCCGTTTTCGAAATATTTATCTTTAAAGTTCTAGTTTTTATAGTCATCTTTACTCCCCTCTAAAACCCTATCTCTGAACTCTATCAGACTAAAGAGTTATCGTAATAGTTTCCAATTTAAATTAAAATTATTTTTATCCCTAGCCAGCTCAAAAAAAAAAACTACCATGCTTACCATGGCTTATGCAAAATCGCGAAAAACATAGAAGAAATTATGCATGCTATGTTTTTATGGAATCAGGGCCCTGTAAGTACAGCAAAAGAACACATCAATCGTCCACTTACGTACAACAAACAAACGATCATTTTCACATACTACCTATTTACCCGCTCCATTTACATAATGTAAACAATTAAAAAAAACAACGTTTCCTCTGAAATCACGTGGATTGAAACAATCGACGTTGTGTGCAAGTAATTGTTTTAATGTTCTTTTTAATCAATCCCTTTTATTTCCCAGACTTCATCGAGTTACAGGTAATTCTTCAATGCTTTAACTATAAGCACCTACGTCATAGTTGCAAGTTAAGTATACGTTGAGGTGACGACATCCCGGATATTCAAACTTAAGGCGGCGATAGATGATAATTATCGGTCCTTGTCCGATTGCATATAAATGAGCGAGATGGAATTGCTTGAAAAAATCTACAATTTCTCGTAAAATCAATCATTAACGAAGATTAAAATAATATTTTTATAAAATGCGATGAAGGGGTTCTAGGTATTGTATTTTCTAATATTATTATGCCTATAAGAAAATATAGCGGTTAAGGATTTAGAAGAAAAATTGATTTATTTTGCAAAACAGGGGTAACTTTGCTTTTTAAATAGTGGTATTTAGAGTTATTTTTTATTGTTTTTGAAATGAAGGGGACACTTCTTGTATCATGTACAAACACATAATACATTGTTTAAAGATCTATTTGATACCGGTTATGAAGAAAACTGAATAGTTTTCTTCATAACCATAAGGACGCGACTCATGTGAATTCCCTCCCGATTGAATAATCGGAAGGGATTTCACATGAGTCGCGTCCTTAAGGTGACATACTTACGATATTAGCGGCAAGAATCTAAATATTTCTCAGTCATTACAAAACATTCGAAAATACTATTTCAGTATTTTATTTCTCATTCTCTTATCTTCCTTTTCGTCGCTGTCTTTACACTATTGGTTAACTTTTAGAACAGATTTTTTTGTATCTAAAACAACTCGTTTAAAACCGAAATTTTCATTTGACTGCTAAACGTGACGTTTTTGAACCTCTATTTTTTCTGTATTAAAGCATAATAACATACAGTTGAAATTGGTAGAACAGTTTTACTAAATTAGCAATAGTTATCTTGTTATTAGGAATTGTTTGAGTTTACTCACTAAAATATTGCATAGTCGCATCTTACGTCCTTCTTTTACACGTCTGAAATTTGCTAGCCCTATCCCTGTCACGTCATAAGACAGGTAGGGGGCCTTAAGGCCTTAAACCATTAAAATATTACGCGCTACTATGATCGTTTCTCGTTACGTTATCGTCCAGTTGTCGCTCAAAAAAAAAATTAAATTTTGAATAAAAATTTCACGGCTAAAATAATATCGAAAAAACCAGCCAAGGGCGAACGGAAGGTACGAGTACGGAGGCTTCTGTATCATACTTAATTACTAAAATGAAAGAAGCATCGCTATCCTATGGAAAATTAAAGGTGGAACTGTCTGATAAACAACATTTTAATGTCTACATACCGTGCCAAGGGCTAGAGGTCGGAGTCCAAATGAATATTTAATTCAATTACATAATTAATAAATTATATTAATATTAGGTACCTACCTACCTGTATGTAAAATAAACAAGCTGGGAAAATAACTACAAATTTTATCCTTATAATATTAGCCTAAAGTGCTTAAAAAGTTAAAAACTATAGAAAAATTATTAAACTAACGAAACAAAAGTTCGATTTTTTTGAAAATGCACAAAACAAAAAGTTTCTTTCTTTTTTTTGGTCAAGGCATATTTAAAAACTTAGAAATATTTTTATTTTCAATAAAATTCCCATGACAGGATTCAAACCTGTGCCCCTCGCAAATCAGGCGAGTGCTCTAACCACAGAGCTACACGGGATCACGTGTCATGTTGTAATTTTAGACCATATCCCCCTTTTCTATATTATCTTTTAGAGTGAATGGGTATCTTGTAAGCAAGCATGTTTCACCGCCAACTTCATCGTTGTCAGGTGAGATTAGGTCAAGTGCAGGTTTTTCTCATATGAAAATATATTATTGAAGTACGAAACCGTAAAAGACAAAAGGAAATCAAGAAAAGCTAATGATAATCTGTCTATCGAAAGATCAGGGGCTCGATTCGGTAAGTACATAGCATGCGGAATGCCGGGGGACCGCAGGCGACGTGCAGAAGATGTGCGTTAATTCGTATTCTGTAAATGTAATTTTACTTAATTACTACTTAATTAGTTACGTAGCCTTCAAAATTAAGGGCTACTTCATTGCTTAAAAAGCTCCCCTTGTTCCTCAGCCAATCAGTATTTAAAGAAGTTATAGAATAACTATTATTTGTACTCCTGCCACAAATCGACCTCTGCAATACTCATGCATCCCGCCTGCTTGTCGCCTGCTGTGTTTTTACAGCATCGGGCCACTGCAATTTGCATTTCCTATCACAGAAATTATTGCAATAATTCTTATAATTACAAAGTAATATTGTATATAATACAGAAGCAATATTTTTCATAGTTAGTTAAGAGGAAAATTATAGGTATTAAATGGTAATAAAACCGATGTCCAGTGTAAACATCATGTTAAATCAAACACTAATTATAAATTTTATCACGATTATAAAATTTTATAGCTTTTGTAACGCATGGACACTTTGCAGGAATTTTCCTTTTGTTACGCAGGGACACTTTGCAGGGATGTTCCTTTTGTAACGCAGGAACACTTTGCAGGAATGTTCCTTTTGTAACGCAGGGACACTTCGCAGGAATGTTTCTTTTGTAATGCAGGGACACTATGCAGGAATGTTCCTTTTGTAACGCAGGGAAACTTTGCAGGAATGTTCCTTTTGTAACACAGAGAAACTTTGCAAGGATGTTCCTTTTGTAACGTAGGGACACTTTGCAGGAATGTTCTCTTTGTAACGTAGGGGCATTTAGCTGAGATATTCCTTTTGTAACGCAGAAATATTAGAAAAACGGATGTGTATTTTATAACTATTACATGTTTTTTTTTTAGATATACTCTGCTGACAGAAGAGCACGTTCATTAAAATAATATTATCCATTATTTGCTTAACACGCTTATGATTATTTATTACTTATAGGTAATCATTTAAATTATTAAAATTGTACCCATCCTCGGTCCGTTTCGAATCACGTTATTTAGCCATTAAGTTTTACATTATGTCTTTATGGAAACTTGTTTTTTTTCCTGTTTTGTGTTAAAATATTCATAATTTAGTTACTAAAATGAGTAGGTAATGACGTTGATGACACTTTATTGATTAGTAAGATGGTAACACCTGTGTGCCAAGTTAAAAAAACTTAACGTAAATATTATTATAATTTTAATATTAGTTAAAGAATGTAATCCTGTGTGGTCTGCACTTATTTTAAATTAAAAGTGACAATGAAAACACATTGTTAAAAATGGCATTGTAACCGCGCAAATTTGGGTTAAAATTTAGCATTCTCAGAGATGTACGTTAATTCGTATTCTGTAAATGTTATTTTATTTAATTACTACTTTATTAGTTAAGTAGCCTTCAAAATTAAGGACTACTTAATTATTTAAATAGCTCCCCTTGTTCGTCAGCCAATCAGTATTAAAAGAAGTCATATTATTTTTACTCCTGCAACAAATCGACTTATGCAATGCATCCCGCCTGCCTACCTGTTGCATGCTATGTTTTTAGAGAATCAGGGCCCAGATGGTAAGTGAAAACATGATATTATTATGTTTTCTTTTTCGTTTTTAGATTACAGAAAGACGTTAATATAAGAAGCTCTAACCGTTTCTCTATAAGTGGCTGAAAATAGCTAAAATAGAACAATGATAACAATTTAACAGTCTCCCGATAGCTTTTCTAAAAACTATCGGCCGACTCTATTTCAAGATTGTCAGAGATTGATAGTAAAGATAAATTGCCAAATCCATCTTCAAGGCTCACAACATTCTTCTAAACCTAATTTTTACGTGACAAAAAACAATCTAGGCTTCCTGCGTTACCTCATCAAGAATATACCAATCGAAATTGACCCTCATAATCAAAAACAAAATTCAAATCATATATCGTTGATTGATTGACTATTAAATTATATTTAGAAGTCAGAATTCTTGTTTGACAAACATTGTGTAAGAAACCAGCTTAGTCTGCTGCTGTAATGTGGACTTATAAGGCTTTGGCAGACAGGCACGTATGGTCAAGTCAATAAGCTAATTTTTATTTGCTAATTGACTAGGTCACTAATCTGGATCTACACGGCTATTTGAAATGATAAAGGGCGTTTTCAAAAGACTATTCTTGTTGAGTATCCCAACTGAAGTTTTATTCATACTTACTTACAAGAAATATCTGTTTTACAAAGTACAAAGTCTTATGTCCAGACTGGAATTTTTATATGTCTTAGCAACAACACCATAAAAATGTCTATAGAAATATTTGTGTACAAAATAGTTTTTAAATTTTAAGTAAAGAACTACTGTTGAAAATTTTCTAAAAACTGTTAATCACATCGACTTTACATATTATCATTAGGAGAACAAAAATAAATAATTACCATTTTATTCAAATCGATATTTACATATTGCAAGCAAGTTCGCGATGACATCAGTTTGACCCGCGGGGTCACGTGACCTACGGGGACTACGAAAATGTCGACATGGAACAATTTCGATATTCGTTTAGAAATACTAGGTCGAAGATTCTATATAAAATTTAACACCAAAACTACAGGGAGCATTCTAAAATTTGAAAATCGGTCTTTGGAAAAATTCTAAACTTAATGAAAGCAACGTGATTGAATAATGAATTTAGTTTCTAATTAACGTCGTGAAAGCCAATGCAAAACATACTTTGCGTCACAAAGATTTTATTAAATTTAATTTTGACAATGAAAAAACGATGAGTGAGAATTGATAGGATCTTGAATTACTTTATCTATTTTTCCAAGCTTTTATTTACTTTCACCTATTCCGTTTATAATCAAATCTTACAAGATATTTTTTTCATTATTTTCTTAACATCTTGTACACAACGATTACTTTTGTAACATAGCGACGAAATTAATATTTGACTTTAAAAAACCCGCTATAAAATTGATTTATTGTATTAATAATAGCCAGTTCATAATCCTTTTAAAATAACATAATATTTTAATCTCTAACGAATTAATCAAAACGATTAACTAATTTGTTATTTTTTTGTTTTTGCGAAATGATATTCAGATAAAATTATTGAAAAACACGTATAAAATTTACTTCATTTAAAAGTCTTATGAAATTCTCAAATACAGGTAGGTTAAAGTTGCAAAAGGAACATACTCGCAAAGTGTTCCTGCGTTACAAATGGAACATCCCTGGAAACTGTCCCTGCGTTACAAAAGGAACTTCCCTGCAAAGTGTCCTTGCGTTACAAAAGGAACTTCCCTGCAAAGTATCCCTGCGTTACAAAAGGAACATCCCTGCAAAGTGTCCCTGCGTTACTAAAAGAATATTCCCTCAAAGTCTCTGTGTAGTGTAATAGGATTGATTTTCTTAAAAAAACATAATATACGTTAAAATGTATTTTAATATTAATTCAAAAACACGTTTCTCAAGTATACCTGTAGGTATTAATTTTATGTACATAGTATGGTAAATAGTAAATACTTATATATTTGAAGAGCCGTGTCAGAGCCACTCTGGCGTATTTTACGGTAACTATTAGTTACTGGCTATATGCTTACGCCGTGTCAAGTCATTATTTAGAGGAAAAGAACTGTCAAGTTCATCATGAAACAGAAAAACAAACAGCCAAAACATTATTCAAAAATATGAATCAAAATATCATTAGACATACTACATTATGTTCAGGGTTTTCCCAATAAATACCTAAATAAATTAAAGTATTATATTTAAAAATCATACTCGGAATATTTGAACATATAAATCAACAGATTGACATCGAAATATTTTACAACATGCATATTTTAAAATACAATAAAAACTAATCCAAAATCCGCATCCATTGTTATGAAATGTAACAAATTTTCATATTAAAAAAAAATCTATGAATTTTAAACCACTTATTTGGACTATATTTCTGAGATTCAAGGTTTAAATTTGCATGAAACTAAGATAAGTATGATGTCCCAAACCGGAGGTCTTAGTTGATAAATAACTTTATGAATGTTTATAAGGTCTTCTTCTATTTAATTTGAACTATCTGACCCGGCGTACTTTGTATCGGTATCAGTCATATTAATTTTATTTCTTATCGTTTGTAAACCGATTATGGCCATTTGAAAAGTAGCCAGTGTCAAGTATTATTAACATTTGCTAGTTATTTGCATCGAAACAGTCAAGTGGTCATAGTTAAAGTCAAGTCGAAGGAATCATTGTAAAACGGCGGTCATTTACAATGGTTGTTCACGGAGCTTTGGAGACAGCGCTAAAGTCCATGTTATGCACTCGTTTTCACTTTCATTACACTTGTACACCTTCACGAAACTAAATTGATTAATATGCCCAAAAATTAAACAATTTACACGCATTTGAACTAGGTTTCACAAAATAAAAAATTACCGAACTTAAAAGTTTTTAAAATCCTTCAACTCGAGCAGGATATTGAAGTTTATTCTTATCTCACTAATATTAGAAACGCAAAAGTTTGTATGTATGTATGTGACTTTGTTACTCTTTCACGCAAAAACTACATAATTGTTTGCAATGAAACTTGGAATATAGGTAGCTGGATACCGGGAATAACACATAGACTTTTTATCCAGATATTCTTGCAGGACTTACGCGGGTGAAACCGCTAGTACCTAATACAATAATTTTAAAACTTTATGATTGATCTTAGGTACTTTTTATCGATATAAAGGTACCTATCTACTGTAAAACTATACAAAACCACGGCAGATCGCTATTTTTTTTAAATTTTGGTTGTGAACCGATTATGGCCATTTGGAAATTAGCCAGTGTCAAATAACGAAACAGTACCGAAACAGTCAAGTTAAAGTCAAGTCTAGGGAATCTTTTGTAAGCACGACGGCCATTTACTAAGATTGTTCACGGAGCTTTGGAGACAACGCTAAAGCCAATATTTTGCACCGATTTTCACTTTCATTGCAACTTCACGAAACTAAATTTAAATGCCCCCAAAATTAAACAATTTGCACGCATTTAAACTGGATTTCACAAAAATGAAAATTTAGCAACACATCTCCTCAACGCGTTCCCGCCAAACCTCCAGATCACTAGTTGGCAACAATCTAGGTACCTACTTATTCGAAGTACCCACTAAAATCTATGTCATATCGATACAATACGTTTCTGGTAACATCTTGCTTACCGAAAACTTGTTTTTTAAAGACGTCAATAGTTGCTTACCTTAGTTGCGACATAAGGAGGAATGTTGAAGCTTTAATGCGATGTTTAAACATTAAACAAGACGAAACGTAAGTGTAAAGGTTGGCTGTTATCATGTGATATCGGATATTTTGAAGGCAGGTCTTGTTGAAACGAGAAAAAATAAACTGACTTTTTAAAGGAGGGAATTTTCGTATCGGTTGTGTGGCAATTTTTTGAACCTAATTGTTTTAAGCATTTTACTTAATTGATAAATTTGACGTTTGGCCAGTTTTTACGTGATCGAAACGTGTTCCTTAACCCTGTTCTAAATGTTGGGCCGGAAATTTCCTAATTGGAATCCACATACAGCATGTATCGATAGAAAATGTACACGTTTTTTTGGCCATATTTGAAAATGATTACTTTAAAATTAGAAATTTCGGAATCAGGTTTTCTCCATCCGTACTTGGCAGCTCTTCAACGGAAACATCCAGAACACGACATTTTTACTTCTAGTTAAGCGAGCCACATTTTAGACTACATGTCATTTGGTAATCCGGTGAAATAATAGATAAAAACTAAGCCAATTTCTGTTTATGTATTATGATTAAAACCGATTACAAAAATGAAACAATCGCAAGTACAAAAAAAGAGAAAATGAAACAATATTGAAATTTAACTTATTTTTACGGCTATACAACGAGCAAGAGGTTTAAAAAAACTTGAAATGTATTTTTATTAGTAGGTATTACTAGGTATATAAAACAAAGAACATTTCGATTTTTTATTATGATATTATTTTTTTATTTCATCGAACATCTCGAAAACAAAAGAAAAATCTAAACAAACGCGCTTAAAACGGGAAATATAAGTTTAATTTCAATCCAACATCTGAAAAACAAAAGAAAAATCTAAAACAAAGCTAAATAAAGCAAGTGATACCTACCCTCATTTTAGACGCGGAATGACCTTGACACCATTTTGTGGCAATTGCGTCACGAGATGACAACGTAATGAAAAAGAAAGTGGTCAGGTCAGACTCTCAGCTGTATCGGTTACTCGATAAATACTCTGTAAAGTCTGCGCCACACGCGCTCGGTTATGACAGCTTTGTGACCCAGTCCAGACAGGGTAAAATGGCTACTTAAGAGACGATACGCTTTTCAGTCTGTCAGACGAGTTTAATTTGAGATATTTAACTTCGAACTATGGCACTGGAAAAGTAATAAACGTCCCACAAAATCCAATCTGCTTTCCAAGTTGTATACGCAGTAAAATTACCCAGACTTTGCATTTTTCTGAGATCCTTTTGTAACGGTTGGATTTTGGACACTATGTTCCTTTTGTAACGCAGGAAAACTTTGCAGGAATGTTCCTTTTGTAATGCAAAGACACTTTGCAGGAATGTTCCTTTTTTAACGCAGGAAAAATTGGCAGGAATGTTCCTTATGTAACGCAAGGATACTTTCATGTTCCTTTAAAAATGATCTGTGTGTGTCTGTCAATACGTTAGCTCAGCCAACAAACAATCTATAATTGAAGCTCACGAAACTCCGTTCGCTAATTTTCTTACAAATGGGTTTACAAGCTTATTCCTCGAAATGTATTAAGTATTACTAATTGACAACTAGGTATTATTCAATTTTGAAATGGTTATTTAAAAATATTACATGTGGTTACCTACTCCGATAATTAATTCAATTTTGCTCAAAAAATTCTACGAAACGTTTTGCACACATAATTCTACTTGTCAAAATCTATTATGTGTTTTCGCAAGAATAAGTTAGGTATGTTTGCACGTTTTTAATGATAAGCTGTTTAACGCAAATAAACCAGTAGTTTATCGCGTCTCCTTATGACTAAGGTTATTGTATTACCGACGGATAAAATGCTGAGATTTCAGAAATAAATTTAATTAATACCCTACTAGGTCCGGAAATAATGGTGCTAAGTATATGAGTAAAAAAAGCAGGTTTAATTTAAAAAGAACTGATAAAAAAGACCAAAATAACCTCTACATAGGTACCGTACCACCGACTAATTAATCTGTTTTATCATCTGAAGTCGGGCAGTTTTACTGGTTGGTTCCATATTGTACTTAGTTTGGCTGCCCGACTTCAGATGATAAAACAGATTAATTAGTCGGTGGCGCTGTATGTAGAGGTTATTTTGGTCTTTTTTATCAATTCTTTTTTTTTTGGTTGTTTTTTAAATTATTTTTTGTTTCTTTTTGAAGTCGGTTTTTTAATTTTTATAATATATGTTGCATCACATTTTTATATGGTTGATCAATAAAACTCAGTCATTTTCGTAAGTTTCCTGATGCAGAATATTCTTACAAATCGTTTTAAGGTAATTTAATTTGTTTACATCCTGCTCCGAGTCAATAAAAACACATAAAATCTGATGAAATTTATTTCGAAGACGTCTAGAAAGTTATCTGAAATTTAATTTTGCAATAGCGAGCATTCAATTATGATCATCCAAAAATAAATAAAAATTCAAATAAATTTGAAAGTTTTCGGTAATTTCTTCTATGGTTTCCGCGATTTTGCATAATAAAACACAATATTTACCGAGTTTAATTGCGCTTTAATCATGATTTTTAAACGACCGAGCTTTCCCCAACTTTACAGTTGGCTTTTTCAAGGCTGACTCGAATAAACCTGGTAAATAAAGTGATTCATTAAGTTTTAGGTACTTTAATTAGTGTTGTATAATTATTAAAAATTAGTTTTAAGATGTTTTTAATAAGTATTTTCTAGAGTTCAATATTTTCACAATATTTCGAAAATTTTGTAGGTTTGATTTTGAAACTTAATAGGATATCTAAATATTAAGATCCGAAAAATAGTATTGTACTTATTAATATCATAATAAAATTTAATTAAGTAAAATAATTACAATGTGGTACCATATTTTTTTAGATTTACACATTTAATGTGTTTAAATTAAAACTAACGTACCTAGAAGTCGTCTTAGGAGTTGATCGTTGGCAATTGTGTTTTTTTTAATTGAAACATTTCTTTTATTGAATTTACTTTACAAAAATACAGTAGGTAAATATTAAAATCAATCATATTGACATATAATAAGACAACAGAAATATAATAATATGTTTAATTAGTTTGGTAATAATAAATAGTAGAAATATTTTTTAAAGGAAAAATTCACTTGCGTGGCCGAGCGGTATATCTCGCCGCAAGTGAATTTTTGAAGATGAATTTTTTCTTTAAAAAATATTTCTAGTAAATATGCCTTGAGCAATAAAAACAAATTTACGGAATAATAAATAGTTCAAATAAAAACTTATTAAAAAGTATTCATCCACACACTCGTGTTTAACCCTCGAGTTCAACCGTCTCGCGACCTTGCTTGGATGCACAGACTTTTGTCAACCTGAATAGAATGTCCGCAAATGTAAAATAAAATTGTGTCCAAACATTATATTCGATCTACAACTAGGTCATATAAACAATTCAATAATAATAATTCCATAATGAGATAATAAAATCTGAATTTAGCAAGGATATCTTCTAGATTTAGGAATGATATTGAATTTGGTATTTCATTGATACCTAATAACTTCTTAAACTGGTTAAACTAAAAAACGACATTTCTTAGATGTTACAAAAATACGATTTTAATGTAATAAATTGTCGTGGATAGAATCGGCTCGGGATTGCTATATAAATTAGTAGACTTAAGTGGCAATGTCCACGCAATGTTAAGTGGGGGGTGGCTATATGAGTCAGTGGATGGATAAGTGCTGAGATGATAATAATGATAAAGAAACAACTGTGTTATATTACAGTAAAGTAATTAGGGATGTTGCTTATGAATCATGTATGAATCCGCATATTTCATAGCTTAATTTGGTTTCCATATCAAATCATGAAAAGTCGGATATAATGACCTCCTGTTGCTTATTGACCGAACGAACGAAGCGAGTGAGGTCCAGTGTAGACAGGCCTGGCGCTTGTATGTTTGTTCGACGATAACTTGAGTATACGGAGCTACGTTCCGATCTTCATAAATTTTGGTATGCGCGTAGTTTAGGCCAATAGAATTTATGAGTTCGAAGATGAGCCGGATCGGTAGGGGGGTTAGGGAGATAGGGGGTCGTGAGGTCTCAGTTCGGGGCGAACTCCTAGTATTAATTTTCATCAAATTCGGTATAGGTATAGATGGACACCTGACATTTCTAATGTTTAAGAAGCAAAGACAATATTACAAATAACAAATAGGAAGGCTAGGTACATAGTTCATAGGTTATTTCCCTCAGGCAACTTATATGATTTCACTTTTACAAATCCGTTTCGACTATGTGTGTGTATTTGAGTATAGGTGTCAAATGGTTGTCGAGTCCTTCATACGCCTACTTAGATAATTTGGGATTGTTTTGTAAATGAGAAGCTGAGCGATAAAAGGTTATGTACGATATATCCTAACTAGCAGCGCCCCGCGGTTTAACCCGCGTAAGTCCAGTTCCCGCGGGAATTTTGGAATAAAAAGTAGCTTATGTTATATTCCAGGTCGCCAGCTACGTCAGTTTAATCGCAATCGGTTTAGTAGTTTTTACGTACAAGAGTAACAAAGTCACATACATACTTACATACAAACTTTCACGATTATAATATTAGTAAAGAAGTAAAGATGTATATTTTATTTAAATATTTTTATTCTATTAAATATTATCACGTATTTTTTAGAAACGTCAAGTAAACTATCGTGTCTTTGGAACGCGGCCTCCAATGAGAAGAAGACACAAGAAACTCATGGGGTCGTCTTTTTTTGTTTAAATTTTGTTGCAATAATCATGTGATTCAATTGTCGTATATTTGAGCTATAGTGGAACCGAAGCAATGTTCTACAATAATACAAAAGTCAGAGAGACCTATATTATCAGAAAAATCCTTCTAACCGACATAACAAAAGCTTGGTACTGGCTTACGCACCTAACACTTTCGTTATAACCTTGCATCCCACGCACGAACACTCCTAAATAGGCTGGCTGCTAGCTAATACGAACGGTGACCTACCTACTTACTCATCTTGAGGTAAGGATCTGTGTTAATGGGTGCCTTTGACTCATTTATGATCATTTTGTATTGTTTAGGTAAATGTTAACGCACATATCGTAAATATTATATAAGGATAATAGAAAAGGATATCTATTATTTACTTGTATTTATCATGGCCTCTGTGGCGCATCGGGCGAGCGCCCGACTGCAATGCAGTGGCTGCGGGTTCGATTAATAAATAAATAAATAATAAATAAATATTGCACTACATTGCACACAGCACAATCTAGCCCCAAACTAAGCAATAGGCTTGTACTATTAATACTAGACAACGAACATTCCCTTCGGGTGCAAATATTTATGCTTAAAAATAAATATTTGTATTGGGTCTGGGTGTCTTTCTATGTATAATATGTATGTATTTACAAAAAGAAGTATAATATGTAGTATGTCCGTTGTCTAGTATCCACAGTACAAGCCTAGTGCTTAGTTTGTGGCTAGATTACGCCGTGTGAAATGTCGTGCAATATTTTTATTTATTATTTACTAGCTGCGCCCCGCGGTTTCACCCGCGTAAGTTCCGTTCCCGCGGGAATATCGGGATAAAAAGTAGCCTATGTGTTAATCCAGGTCCCCAGCTACCTATATTTCAAGTTTCATCGCAATCGGTTCAGTAGTTTTTGTGCGAAAGAGTAACAACCTCACATACATACATACAAACTTTCGCGTTTTTAATATTAGTAAGAAGTAAGATTTATATTATTTCCATTGGTTTTAAATACCTTTCAATTTTTTTTAAACAAAATGTTTGATATTCTATCGCTGATAGAAAAATACCGTGACGAAGTCCAAAAAATATTGACCAGTCAACCTTAAAAAGCCAAGTATAAAGTTGGCGAAAGCTCGGTCGTTTAAAAATTATGAATAAAACGCGATTAAACCCGGTAAAAAAAGTATTTTAAATTTTTACTAGTTGATTTCTCTGGACACCGTATGCTAAGCTGAAAGGGTGGTACAGATACAGATTCCATTTTGGTTAGGTGAAATGCCAGCTACAAATGGCATAGTGTTACGTAGGGAATAAATATAACATTCTTTTCTCTAAAATTAAACGTAAGGTAGCTCAGTTCTTTATAAGCTGCCAAAAATCCGTCAAAATTAAACATCACAAACCTCCAAATCTATTATTTAAGAATCACACCTCTATAGAAGGCCATCCATTTGTTCTCTGGCACCAATAATACAAATATTTGAACCTCGACATATTTGACAAAACGCGTCATACATACGACTAGGTACATAACGACTAAGTAGATGAAATGTCAAATTGATGACCTTTCTTCATACATCATTTGAGATATAACTCGTTGTTCGGGGTTTTTTTTATTTGATCTGTCTAGCTACCTATTTCCTATGTCGGTAATCTTGCCGTTACAACATGGATATTCCTGCAAAGTGTAGGTACCTGCGTTACATAAGGAACATTCCTGCAAAGTGTCCCTGCGTTACATAAGGAACATTCTTGCAAAGTGTCCCTGCGTTACAAAAGTAACTCCCCTGTGTTTCTGAGTTACAAACGAACACATGATCACAAAAAAACTTACGAATTTCTTGTGGCTTCTTCTCATCGGAGGGCGCGCATTAAAACCACTACACCTAAGACGTAGCCAAATGATCATGTGCATTTATTGTTGTGCAAGAATCTAAGGGAAATAAATTATTTTGACTTTTGAACTTCCCTGCAAAGTGTTCCTGCGTTACAAAAGGAACATAAATAAATAAATACAGACAGACAGCGCGAAGCGACTTTGTTTTATACTAATGATACGTTCATTAACAAAACTGAATTATTTAAACCGCCAAACAATGTCTTGAACTTCTTGCTACATTGACAGCTGCCCGATAGATTTTGTACAAAAATCGGTAGAATTTATCCCACGTCAATCACCAAATAGATAGATCTATGTGAACATGTTTAAATAAATATGAGGCGGTCACTTACAAAATAGTTTATTTGTGATTCGTAGATTTTATCTATCGCAAATATCAATTTTTAAATCTAAGGTCATCTTTTTTACCTTTTGACATTTGTTTACATAATATTTAGGCCCATAATAGATCTGTAAAAGTCGTTATAGGTCAATTGTTACTAAATAGTATTCTATGTAATTGGACAGCCGATAGGTACAGTCAGAGTTCGACTTGAGGTACCAGATGCATATTTAAAGTTTTATTTTTTTCAAGAACGGTTTAATAATTACGTGAATTTTTAAATAAAAAACAGTTGTAAATGTAAATTATGTCTCTTTAATCTCTTCAAAGAAAGAAGTTCGCATCGACATTTTAAAAAAATAATATACTCAAAGTTTCTATTCTTTAATTAATAGCTGCAAATCTATTAGAAATCAAATACAAATTAACTCCAAACTAACTAACATGACATTAAAGAAATCAACTTTACTGAAGTAAAGTTCAATACCAAATAAAGTTATTATTAAGCCATTCAAATTAAATTATTAAAATTATTTTAATCAAGAGTGGTGTTGGTCTAGTGTTTAAGTGATGGTCGTTTCTTGTTTAAACCCGACCACTTTAAAAAAAACCACAGTAGTTTTTTTAAAGTTGTTTTTTTTTTATATTTTTTTTTATATGCTGAACGATTTAGGTCCTGCAATCTCATGGAAAGGGCCAAAATCTGGACTTTCCTTCTGGAGCTCGTTGTTCGCGTTAGTTCGAATCCCGGTCAGCCGCACATCGATGTATACCGAAAATCGATGTGCTGTTAATATTGCTCTGTCGGTGAAGGAAGACATCGTGATGTTAGTTATCGTTAGACTAATATTGGTCTATTCTTTTCTTTTGTTGAAAAAAGTCGTTTAACTTGAGATAATGGGATGAGTTCACATTTGCCCGCTTTACCTTATAAAATCTCCTAGACACTACAGTACTATGATTAGCATACATCAAAGTTTCTGGTGTTGATAAATCGTAAAGGCCAATATTATCAAAATCAATTTAAAAACTGGCCATAAAGGAGTCATTATAAAGACGGTTATAAGAGGTCTCTAGAACATTGCCCTTGAACTTCAGATGATTTTTTTTAATAATATATTCTTTAAATTATTCACATTCCTTTCAAAACTTATCTATTGTTTGACGTCAAGATGGGTTTAAATAAATAAATAGGAGTATAATATTGGTGTTTTATATTCTACTAGCTGCGCCCCGCGGTTTCACCCGCGCAAGTCGCGATCACGCGTTGTTCGAACACCTACCTACTGCAGTGCAAAAATCCACACTTAAACGGACGACCAGGGAAGTACTGATGATGCCAGGCGCGGTAGCGCCTGGCTTCAACGGTACTTCAATGGGCAATGTAATTCAATACAGTAGGTAGGTGAAGTAAGGTAAAGTAAGGTATGTTACTCTCCATCATTTAAAGTATCTCAATGCAAATTTTCATCCAATAAATAGTTATCACCCGCGTAAGTCCCGATCCCGCGGGATTTTCGGGATCAAAAGTATCCTTTGTTACTCTCCATCATTTAAACTATCTCTCTGCAAATTTTTATCCAAATCGGTCAAGCCGTTTGACCGTGAAGAGGGAACAAACAAACAAACAAATAGACTTTCGGATTTATAATATTAGTAAGAAATATTAGTAAGATAGAGACAATTTGTTTGAGGCCATTTGGAATCAAACCAGCAACAATTCATCGCTCTGTATCGACAGGTTGCGGGGTCCACGATTTTTTACAGCATTTGAACACAACACGAGATTTCATAGTCTAGTAAATGTTGATGCGGTCTTAGTTGAAGCACACTGACTTAGATGGTATCTGTTCACTTGTTATTGAAATTTGTATTTATTTTTCATGTAGTGCCAATGCCTTGTCCTTAAAAGTTCATACTAAATACTAATAGAACGAGGTGAGACTGGGTCAGGTTTAGAAAGACTTCGATTTCTGCGTCAGCAAATCCATGATATTGATAAGCGGCACCGGTTCATGGTAGACATATCAATCACCCGATCCAAGCCTTTCGCATCGTCATTCTTTATTCGTACTGCGAGGGAATGGAATCAGTTGCCTGAGTATGCCTTCCCGGATGACTACAACTTGGGGGTCTTCAAGTCACGAGTGAACAGGTATCCCCTAGGTAAACGTGTAACATCTTAGACCACTTCGTCGCTTTCCATCAAGTGCGATAGTGGTCAAACGTTTACCTTTCAATTAAAAAAAAATTGGCTGTTTACAAAGCCATGCTTAGGACCTGTCAACGTATAAATGAAGCAGACGATCTCATGTCTAGGAATACTTATTATTTTTTAAAATAAAAATTGATTTTAAAATACAAGTAGTACCTACTCTTGCATAGCGATTTTATGTCATTGTTCCACCTATCAACAATTCAAAGTAAAAAAAATACGTAAACTCGGAAGCTTATGACTAATTACCATTTGAAAGCCAAATTCCTTCTACAAATAAAATAAAAAAAACTTGAAATCATCAATTAATCTCTTCTATTTACGTGTCAAATCGCGGAAGAATCGAAGGTTGCTCACAAATCATTCATTAAAATTAATATAAAAAGGGTGTGCCGTTTGAATAATAGATGATTTAAGAATTGATTAACAGATGATGGCATGGTTTGACTCTCTCATTATGCTGGGACGATTTGAAAGTGTTTCTTTTGTAACGCAGGGATACTTTGCAGGGATGTTCCTTTTGTAACGCAGGGACACTTTGCAGGGATGTTCCTTTTGTAAGGCAGGGACACTTTGCAGGGATGTTCCTTTTGTAAGGCAGGGACACTTTGCAGGGATGTTCCTTTTGTCTTGCAGGGACATTTTGCAGGGATGTTCCTTATAACACAATACATTTTAAAGGAATGTTACTTGCAATTTGCGCCATTGATATAATTTCGATTTCCAAAACACTCCACCAAGACAGGGCTGTAAAACAGGATCGTACGTTTTCACTCGATGCTTTTCTTCGGGCTTATTGTAATGAATTTAGATTTTGTATTTTGTTTGAAATCGTAACCATGTTAATAAATTAATTAATATTAGTTTTCCGTGACCCAAAACATCCAAAGGTTTATGTGACTACAAATTGCAGTTGTCAGATTTTAAATTTAATAAGTTTATTAATATTAATTAAACAGTAAACTACCACTCTATCTAACTACCTGATTAAGTACATTTAGCTTAATTAAGAAAATTGGTCATTAACCTTTTAATGGTGCTTACACATGGAGGTTATAAAATATTTTTGAATAAGTACTATAATTCTAATTTCTTCTATGGTTTTCGCGATTTTGCATTATAAAACACTTTATTTATCCGGTTAAATCGCGTTTTTATTCATTGTTTTAAACGAACCGAGCTTTCGCCAACTTTACAGTTGGCTTTTTCTAGGTTGACTGTAAACAAATCTGTCAAAATGAAAAAAAACGCGATTCAACCGGATTAATAAAGTGTTTTACTATAATTCTTAAAAAAAATAATGGTCTCAAAATATTTTAAATCCTTTCATGATCTCTATAAACCTGTATGAATTAACAAAATGTAGAGTTCAATACTTATTTGGACACCATAAAGCAAGCCTAGAGTTTGGGGCTAGATGAAGACAATTCGTCCTGCTATTATTAATTTAGTTTTATAAAGTTTACTGAAAACTAATAGTCCTTTTCTCTTTTCCAACAGAATAATGAAGCCACTATTGCCCATAGTGGTCACCATTTTGGCCCTCACAGCCAACGCTCTACCCGAAAACATTGAAAATGTGAAAGAGCTACCACAGAGCAAAGAACCCGTCGTAGAAGCCGAAGAATCAGACATCCAAGCCAGAGTCGAAAGATGCACGACGTGCGGCCCGAAATTGAACATAAAATCACCTAAAGACGTCTTAGCTGCCATTCAGCAGTTGCCAGGCGCTGAAATCCATACGCAACAGTCTTTTGAATCCTGTACTAGTGAAAAAGGTTGCGCTGGGTTGAAGGTTAAAGATGGTAAAGTAGTACAGAGGTTCGGCAATGCTGATGCGTTCAATGCCGCCGCAGCTCAAGATACAGGCAACGAATTTACCTTCCACGCAGCTGGTAGCCTTGGGAATTTGCTAGAAGGAGGTCTGGCTGGAGAAGGTGGTCCTTTCTGGTGGATGAACCAGAACTCTCCATTCAAAGGCGTCGGGGCAACTGGAGGTGGTTTTGAGAAATTCGAGAAGTCTTCTTCTTCGTCTAGTTTTAGTACCAATGGGGCTGGAGGAGCAGGCGGTTTCGATATCAATGCAAATCCGTTCTTAAACGGCGATTTCTCCAAACAATTCACCGGGGCTGAATTCGCGGCCGGTGCAGGCGGTAAACCAGGAGGTTTCCAATCAAGCTCCTTCGAATCATCATCTTTTAGCACTTCCGGTAAGGGAGGAGAATTAGACTTGGCTAAAAACCAGTTCTTGAACGGTGGTAAAGGTGGATTTGCTGCTCAAGGTGGTGTTGGCTTCGGTGCCAACGCTGCTGGCGCAGGGAACTTCGGACAGACCGGCTTTGGAGCCCAAAACGCCTACGGCCAAACACAGTTCAACAAGTTCGGCGCAAACGGTTACACAGGATCTTCTCCATCACCTTTCACTGCCTCCTCAGGCGGATCCAATGTGAACCTCATACAGAACTCTCAAAAGACCAACGAATTCGACTTTGAAAGCCAGCAGAGTCAAACGAACGTGGACGACGCGTTCCAAAGCACTGGAAACGTCAACGCCCATGAGCATACAGGTGGAGATCTGCAGCAGACCTGCTCTGGGCAAGGCTACGTCTGTGTCCCGAAGTCTCAGTGCAATAACGGTGTTGTAAATACTAATGGAGCTAATGTTTTGGCGGCTAACTCTCAGGTGAGTCCATTTCGATTAAATATTTTGAGTGAATGAATGTCATAAACAAAGATGTCATAACATTTGTCTATGATAATCATTTCACTAGCACCTTAGAGTATACATAAGCAAACTATAGAGCGCGCCTATGGGTATTTGCCTACTGCACAAAGTGTAAGCAGATGCTCTATACATAGATATTCAAATGTTGAGGTTGAATAGTGATCCGCGAATCATTTTTACACCGCGGCACTGAACATTACACCATTATTATTACTAGAATAAATTCTTACGAGAGAAACATTCAATTCCCGTAACCCTAGGTGACTGATGACATCGTTTTTGTCATTATTGACTGTTCATACCGGTGCTTACAGTTCATGCTCGCATACCAGCGCTCTATAGCTTGCTTATGTATACTCTAAGACTAACACTTAACTTCGCATGCAATTTTTTATTTTTGCTAAACGTTTCGATTTTGATCAGGGTTTTGAGGTTAATAGTTAAACTTTAAAGGGTATATACGAGCTAAGCTGAAAATCCCTGTCGCATTCATTGAAAATTGTTGATTATTTTCTGACGCTATGTTGACTTGACTTTCGTATTAATAATATATTATTAGCAATACTATTATAGGAATGAATAAAAAAACGTGAGTCAATTATTATGGAGTTTACACTTTTAAAGGCCACTTTAAAGGTCACATGACAATAAGCTAGAATGAATAGGATTCTTCACAGCACCTAGTCATATTGCACGTGGATTTTGTAAGCTAGATATATTTGCAAGTATTTTTACAAGACCTTTACGCAATGTATCCATAATTTATACCTTTGTGAAGCAGATGACTGATACCAGCTATGAATATTTTAAAGACAGGTAGATTAATAAACCTGGCACATTCACAATAGACTCTGTCAATAAAATTCCAAAAAATCGCTCAAGGCGGCGATAGATGATAATTATCGGTCCTTGTCCGATTGCATATAAATGAGCGAGATGGAATTGCGTGAAAAAATCTACAATTTCTCGTAAAGTCAATCATTAACGAAGATTAAAATAATATTTTCATAAAATGCGATGAAGAGGTTCTAGGTATTGTATTTTCTAATATTATGATGTCTATAAGAAAATATAGCGGTTAAGGATTTAGAAGAAAAATTGATTTATTTTGTAAAACAGGGGTTACTTTGCCCGTATAATAGTGGTATTTAAAGTTATTTTTTATTGTTTTTGTAATGAAGGGGACACTTCTTGTATCATGTACAATAACATAATACATTGTTTAAAGTTCTATTTGATAACGGTTATGAATAAAACTATTCAATCGGAAGGGATTTCACATGAGTCGCGTCCTTAAGGCCCCATACTCACCTAATGACGTGACAGGGATATGGCTAGCAAATTTTAGATGTATAAAAGAAGGACGTAAGATGCGACTATGCAATATTTTAGTGAGTAAAATCAAACAATCCCTAATAACAAAGATAACTATTGCCAATTTAGTAAAACTGCAGCCCTAGACAACATTCGTATCGATTAACGAAATTGCCAATCGACACAATTTTTTTGTATGAAATTGACATATAGGTTCGCGAAAAGTCACTTTTGTCTAATGTCAATTTCATACAAAAAATATCTGTCGATTGTGATTTCGTTAATCGATAAGATTGTTGTCGGACTTTTGTTTTTGACGCGTTTGTGAAATGTTGTCCTGAATTATCATTTTTACAATACATTGTTTTATTGCGTTTACATTGTTTAATTTCGGCGGCAAGTTACTAATTTAGTTACGCGAAGTTCAACGAGTTGAGTGAAAATAAAAATACCAGCGCCAAACACGAAACTAGCACGTTACAAACGATTTTTCCATAGGGTTGGAGAAAAATCGTCGCCATTTTTTCTTCAGCCTTCACGCATTGAAAATTATTTCAAACGATTACAGTATAATAGTGGTAGTTCACTATCTGTACGAGTATTTGGCTAAATTGTCCTATATTGCTGACAGAAGCCATAACTAAGAAAAAGAAAGAAGATTGTTGTCTAGGGCTGCTGTTCTACCAATTTCAAGTGTATGTTATTATGCTTTAATACAGAAAAAATAGAGGTTTAAATACGCCACGTTTAGATGTAAAATGAAAATTTCGGTTTTAAACGAGTTGTTTTAGATTTTTTTTTTCTGTTATAAAAGTTAGCCAAACGTGTAAAGAAAACCATTAATATAATAAAGAATGCATGGAAAACTGTTTTCTACAAAGAAAATTTTAGGTACAAATGCGAGCTAATTTGTTGTTTAATTAATATTAAAAATACAGTTAGAAAATTATAGCCCGAATACGTAAAAAAATAGCCTATTACACCCAGGCTATTATTACAAATCAATTGACATTCATTAAAATTGGTCCAGTAGTTTAGACGATATACGGTAGAAAATGTGATAATGTTTGGGGTTTTTAGTATCAACCATTGAGCACCCAGAATAAGTTATGAATGTAATAAACTCATGGTATTCATGGATTCCACTATACAGGCTTAGCCTAGTGTGGAACCATTTGCTTTGGAATTAGTGTATTTCTATTGGTAAAATAAATTTTATTATTTATTAGTGTAAAGTTAACTAGAAAATCAGCTGTTTCATAGAGTTAGAGGTCATTGACCTCAAGATGTCCTTTCTTTTAGTTTGGTCTACTACAATAAAAACTTAAATTGAATTTATTTTCAAAAATAGTCGTCTTTTTTCAGTGAGATATAACCTTAAAATTTCCAAAAAAAAAACGAATTTCCAAAAATCGTAGAACAAAAGTTATTCGTTTTGATGTGGAAAATCACCCCCTGAACGGTTTTGGATTCGAAACCCATAACCCTGTATATAAACTACCAAAATTACTAGGTACTCTTCCTTTTGGATTCACCGTATGATCGCTGCCGAATCTATTTATTTTTAACCAAATCACCAGCCTTGTTAGGGCCTAAATATCAATGCCAAATGTAGTAACGATACGACATATTACTTTTAGCCACAAACGCGAAAAAAATATACTCAAAAAAACCGGAAACTCAGTTTTTGCTAAGCTTATTAAAATTGCTGATGTGTTGTAGCAAAAAATGTAATTAGTTAATATATTATACTGCAACAATTGTGTTGATCAGCCTACCTGTTTACCTTTAACAGGATCTACCAATTAAAATTTAATTTGTACACTATTTTGATGACAATGCATAAAGCCAAAGGCCAAGCTTCCTTTTTCAATCAGGTCGCCACGAATAATCAAAATGGCGCATCTAAAATGAGACACGTGTTGTGTTACCTGTAATTATAAGCAGAAAAATAGTTTTTTCTATTACTTTTATTTTCATTTTCGGTTTCATTAGCACTGTAATTAATACCACCTGACAGGTTTCCCTGTGAAAGATAGTTAAGTGTTTAATTTTATTGTAAGTTATCTTGTGGAAATAAATGATTAATTTTTTGCCAAAGACTGTTTGTTCGTCTTCTAATTATAATATGACACATTAGCCGCGGCCTGCGATTTCGCTCAATCACGCGGGATTAATTCCAGATCTCCAGCGTTCTATATTCCAAGTTTCATCGAAATCAGTACAAACTTTACCGTTTATAATATTGGGAAGATTACAGTATCCACCCCTTTAAATATTCGTAAAACTGTCATAATAAACTGGCCCTTTTATTTCATTTAAGAAAAGTATTTACGAGTATAATAATATGAGTACAATTCGTGTATGAAGCTTAAAAAGTTTAAAATCTACCTACAAACCAAATCAGTGGCCCGATTCTGAAAAAACATAGCATGCGACAAGCAGGCGGGATGCAGGAGCATTGCAGGAGTCGATTTGTTGCATGAGTAAAAATAAAAGCTATTCTATAACTTCTTTTAATACTAATTGGCTGAGAAACAAGAGGAGCTATTTAAATAATTAAGTAGCCCTTAATTTTGGAGGCTACTTAACTAATTAAGTAGTAATTAAATAAAATAACATTTACAGAATACAAAATAACTAGGCTAGGCGCTTTGCACGTTGTAATGCTCAGGTTAAGCAAACCTTATTTACAGCTTATTGTCAAAACCTTTACACGTGCCAACTCTGGACTAATTGTACGAAGGCATCGTATAATAAACTTAGAGTTCAGTACAACGATGCTTTTCGTATAATTATGAAACACCCCAGATACTGTAGCGCTAAAGCCATGTTCGCTGATGCCAGAGTTCCAGATTATTTCGCTATCTTGAGATCGAGGGCGGCTTCTGCATGGGACAGACTACAGTCAAGTAGGAACACAATTTTGATAGCAGTGGCCCAAGACTACTGTAACATGTTTTACCGACACTGGATTAAACTCCACCGGAATTGGAATGACAGATAGGTTGTAAAAACCCTAATTAGAAGGAATTGTATAATGTATTTTATATAATATCAACTACCTACCTATTATTATTATTGTTAGTTTTAATTATATTAGATTAAGATATGGGCTTTTTTCCTGAAATAAAAATATTTATTATTATTATTATTAAAACAACGTACATCTCCTGCACGTCGCATGCGTTCCGCCGGCATTCCGCATGCTATGTCCTTATAGAATTAGGGCCCTGATGTCTTAACTTTCGCATTAATTCTGGAGGGGACGCCATTTAGCCAATGTTTGTTTATGTGACATATAAATTGGTATATCTTAGCCCCGGGTCGAGAGGTCATGTCGAAATACCAAAAGGAATAGGACATATATACATAAACCTAACGTCCCTATCTAATAATCAAGCGAGAGGGTTTCGAAATTATTTACTATTTAGCATAGTTTAGTTGCTTGCATTTAGCTTTGACATAGGTCGGTTGGGAATCCAGTCGGATGTCTTGCAGGCGTTGAGATATTTCGCCCTGCCATAATGTTTTATGAGTCGTAGCGAAGTTCGCTGCAAAAATTAAAAATAAAAACCAACTCAATTTTTTTTTTCAATTATCTGCGGATTTTAAAGTAGTCGGGGAATTTTTACGCAAATTTTACCTCTTTTTTTTTTTTAGTAACAAACGGACGACATAGCAGCGACAAACGATCATGGTAGCGCGAAATGTTGCCACATCTGTCGTAAAAATGACATGAGATGCGAGTACTAAGATGAAATCGATGAATAAAACATCAAAAACATTTATTGAGTTATAATTAGATTACAACTTTCTCACTTCTGATGATTCTGATTCTTCAAAGGTTAAAGTTAAAGTTTTAACTTGTGTGTTTCCGCAATTAGCCCTACTATAGGGCCTTTGTGCGCGATTCTAAGCCGTGGGTTTCCCCACGATGCTTACCTTCACCGTAAGAGCGATGTTGATAGCGCACATAAATTTTTCTTAAAGATAAACACATTGGTGCGCGGCCGGGATTTGAAACCACAACCTTCGGAATGAAAGTCGGGGTATTTACCACTAGACCAACACCGCTCTCTCAGCGTCTTTGAAAAGATCACTCGATGGCGATTAAAAGCTATTCTTTCGACAGTTTTTTTTTCTGAACAGTCTTTTTTTTTTTGTTAAAGAAATCTTACTTTCAATGGCTTTCTAATTTGGTTGTGTGCGATTTTATTCGACAGACTATAGAAAAAATGAGCTCTATAAGTCCCAGACAAATAAACTACATCCATTCATGCGTAAGTAAGTAAATTACATACAATGTCAAATGCCAAACACCCTGCAGGTAGAAAACAATTAGATACGTGTTTCATAATAAATTACATAATTATTATAAAACAACAATCTTAAATTACAATGCGGTATGTATTGTATAAACGATGTATGATTTAATTTTAATCATGTAATCACTAGTTACGCGGGAACAGGTTTCTTCTAGGTTAGCTTGCTATATATAAGACCACATCTCATAGATCTCATTTTCAAAAGGAATGCTTTGCAGGGATGTTCCTTTTGTAACGCAGGGACACTTTGCAGGAATGTTCTCTTTGTAACGTAGGGGCATTTAGCTGGGATATTCCTTTTGTAACGCAGAAATAGTTTGGAGGGATGTTCATTTTATAACGTAAGAATGATTCCCAAGAATTATTATATACCTATATTTACATACAGAGCTAAAGAACACTACACATGGAGATGTAGTCAACGTCATAGCTCACTAAGTCTCCAAAACGATGAGCAAGTATTTAATAAATGTCAAGGCTAAAGCGAATGACTGTATTTAGACGGAACTTCGCGTAGGGTACCTATTATAATAAAAGTTATTTGACAGTCTAATTCTTGGTGTATAATTTAATACAATCGGCGCCGTGCTAAAGGGCAAACTGTGGGTGTACGTCTGTTACAAAAATAACATCCCTGCAAAGTTTCCCTGCTTTACAAAGGGACATCCTCGAGAAGTGATCCTGCGTTACAAAAGGAACATTCCTGCAAAGTGTCCCAGCGTTACAAAAGGAACATCCCTGCAAAGTGTCCCAGCGTTACAAAAGGAACATTCCTGCAAAGTGTCCCAGCGTTACAAAAGGAACATCCCTGCAAAGTGTCCCTGCGTTATAAAAGGAATATCCCTGCAAAGTATTCCTACGTTACAAAATAAAAACTGTTCGAAATTATCGAGCATGCATTACAAAAAAAACATCAGGAATATTTTTACGATTTTTCTACGCACTCTGCAGCTTCCTAAAACCGCTTTTCATTCTGACCCTACGGCTTAAAGTGAAGTGAGACCATCAAACCGACGTTTTATTTGCGAAAATTGCTCAACCAATTTGCATGAAACAGCTGTTTGACAAACATTACCCAGATCTAATACGTGTGTCGCAAAAATTAAATGTAAATTATGCAGTTATATTCCGTAGAGCGGCGTTGCTTAGTCTCTTTTAAGGACGCGACTGATGTGAAATCCCTTCCGATTTATTATTTTTCTTCATAACCGGTATCGAATAGATCTTTAAACAATGTATTATGTTATTGTACATGATACAAGAAGTGTCCCCTTCATTTCAAAAACAATAAAAAGTAACTTTAAATACCACTATTATACAGGCAAAGTTACCCCTGTTTTACAAAATAAATCAATTTTTCTTCTAAATCCTTAACCGCTATATTTTCTTATAGGCATCATAATATTAGAAAATACAATACCTAGAACCTCTTCATCGCATTTTATAAAAATAATATTTTAATCTTCGTTAATGATTGATTTTACGAAAAATTGTAGATTTTTTTCATGCAATTTCATCTCGCTCATTTATATGCAATCGGACAAGGACTGATAATTATCATCTATCACCGTCTTAATATCCAGGGGCTCGATTCGGTAAGGACATAGCACGCGGAATGCAGGCGACGTGCAGGAGATGTACGTTATTACGTATTCTGTAAATTATATTTTACTTAATTATTTAAGTAGCCTTCAAATTTAAGGGCTACTTAATTATTTAAATAGCTTCCCCTCGTGTCATAGGTATTCACGATAGTACTAAGTACTGAAGTTTAAAAGAAAATTAACACAGCTGAGCAGTCTTTTTTCTTCTCCCGTTTTTTTTTGCATTTATGCTGAGTTTCGATACAATTTGTTATGTTTCATGTTTTTGTTTCATTAAATTAAATTTTGTTTTTGTGTTTGTTGTTGCGAATAAACAGTTATTCTACTCTATTCTTTTCAAATTTACGAGTAATTGAAGCAATTAAAAGATTAAATATTTCACAAATTCTTTTGAGGACAAATAGATAACTCTGGGTTATTGTTTAGTTCTTCGTTGTATAACTAGCTTTTTCCCACGTTTTTATACTCTCAGGTTTCTTGTTTGTTTGTTTGTTGGTCCAGGCGGAATCTTGCAACTTCAATTTGAGGCACTTCCCGACTAGCTAGCGGGCTGAAACTTTGGGAATAGTTCAGAAACAGATGACAATGCAACCTAAAGCTACTTTCAACTTTTCACAAGTTTAAAATTGTTTCCTTTACAATTTCTAGCAAAAATAAGTTAGGCAACGCTTACTTAAGTCGATTGGGATGGGTTACAGGTTTCCTACATATTATTTCCTTATATACTTATGTAGAAAATCTAAATAATTCATGATGTTTGGCAAATACCTACTTACCGAGTCACAAAAGCTCTAAGTCGGTAATAGAATTTAACATAATAATAGTTACGAAGTAACTTAAGACCTATTGTACCTGACTGTAGAAAAGAAATATTTATACTCAGAATAGCCAGGTCAAGTTTGTGAAAAACAAATAAACAAATAAAATCCTGTGACCAGCACACAGCGCCATCTAGCCCCATGGTAAGCTTTTGTTACGCTGACTAGACAACGGATATACTACTTACATTTATTTTTCTTATGTAAATACATACATATTATTATACATTGAAATACACCCAGACCAGATACAAATTTAAAAAAATAAAATCGGGTTATAAAGTTAAAATCTGGTTTGGTTCAATCGCGCAAACTCAAGTTTTTTGGTTGTGTTTCAAGACGGAATGAAGATTCTATTGAATGCCTCGTTTCGTTATTTAGGGTAAGAGAAAGCCTTGCTAACAACTGGTCCGACCAAGTAAAATCTTTGGTCGGAACTAGTCGGAAGTAATATCCATCTTCTTCTTTTCGTGTCGCTTCCTAGACACCTTGTCCGGCCCAGTAGTTAGCAACCCTTATGGTAGAAATATTTGAAAGGAAAAATTCATCTTCAAAAATTCACTTGCGGCGAGATTTGAACTCGCGTCCCTGGATCAGTACCCCAGTGCCTTAAACCGCTCGGCCACGCAAGTTCCCATCTCGAGCAGCGAATTTAAGAATATGAATGTTTCCCTGTCTACTATTTTTCGACTACGGCTCGATTGAGACGCCATCTACAGGATCACTTTCCAGTGATTTACCTGCGCCAATGATTAACTTTACAGTTAACGCGTTGACCAAGAGATGTCGCTCTTTTTCCTCTTAAATATTTCGTAAATTTGTTTTTATTGCTCAAGGCATATTTACTAGAAATATTTGAAAGGAAAAATTCATCTTCAAAAATTCACTTGCGGCGAGATTTGAACTCGCGTCCCTGGATCAGTACCCCAGTGCCTTAAACCGCTCGGCCACGCAAGTTCCCATCTCGAGCAGCGAATTTAAGAATATGAATGTTTCCCTGTCTACTATTTTTCGACTACGGCTCGATTGAGACGCCATCTACAGGATCACTTTCCAGTGATTTACCTGCGCCAATGATTAACTTTACAGTTAACGCGTTGACCAAGAGATGTCGCTCTTTTTCCTCTTAAATATTTCGTAAATTTGTTTTTATTGCTCAAGGCATATTTACTAGAAATATTTGAAAGGAAAAATTCATCTTCAAAAATTCACTTGCGGCGAGATTTGAACTCGCGTCCCTGGATCAGTACCCCAGTGCCTTAAACCGCTCGGCCACGCAAGTTCCCATCTCGAGCAGCGAATTTAAGAATATGAATGTTTCCCTGTCTACTATTTTTCGACTACGGCTCGATTGAGACGCCATCTACAGGATCACTTTCCAGTGATTTACCTGCGCCAATGATTAACTTTACAGTTAACGCGTTGACCAAGAGATGTCGCTCTTTTTCCTCTTAAATATTTCGTAAATTTGTTTTTATTGCTCAAGGCATATTTACTAGAAATATTTGAAAGGAAAAATTCATCTTCAAAAATTCACTTGCGGCGAGATTTGAACTCGCGTCCCTGGATCAGTACCCCAGTGCCTTAAACCGCTCGGCCACGCAAGTTCCCATCTCGAGCAGCGAATTTAAGAATATGAATGTTTCCCTGTCTACTATTTTTCGACTACGGCTCGATTGAGACGCCATCTACAGGATCACTTTCCAGTGATTTACCTGCGCCAATGATTAACTTTACAGTTAACGCGTTGACCAAGAGATGTCGCTCTTTTTCCTCTTAAATATTTCGTAAATTTGTTTTTATTGCTCAAGGCATATTTACTAGAAATATTTGAAAGGAAAAATTCATCTTCAAAAATTCACTTGCGGCGAGATTTGAACTCGCGTCCCTGGATCAGTACCCCAGTGCCTTAAACCGCTCGGCCACGCAAGTTCCCATCTCGAGCAGCGAATTTAAGAATATGAATGTTTCCCTGTCTACTATTTTTCGACTACGGCTCGATTGAGACGCCATCTACAGGATCACTTTCCAGTGATTTACCTGCGCCAATGATTAACTTTACAGTTAACGCGTTGACCAAGAGATGTCGCTCTTTTTCCTCTTAAATATTTCGTAAATTTGTTTTTATTGCTCAAGGCATATTTACTAGAAATATTTGAAAGGAAAAATTCATCTTCAAAAATTCACTTGCGGCGAGATTTGAACTCGCGTCCCTGGATCAGTACCCCAGTGCCTTAAACCGCTCGGCCACGCAAGTTCCCATCTCGAGCAGCGAATTTAAGAATATGAATGTTTCCCTGTCTACTATTTTTCGACTACGGCTCGATTGAGACGCCATCTACAGGATCACTTTCCAGTGATTTACCTGCGCCAATGATTAACTTTACAGTTAACGCGTTGACCAAGAGATGTCGCTCTTTTTCCTCTTAAATATTTCGTAAATTTGTTTTTATTGCTCAAGGCATATTTACTAGAAATATTTGAAAGGAAAAATTCATCTTCAAAAATTCACTTGCGGCGAGATTTGAACTCGCGTCCCTGGATCAGTACCCCAGTGCCTTAAACCGCTCGGCCACGCAAGTTCCCATCTCGAGCAGCGAATTTAAGAATATGAATGTTTCCCTGTCTACTATTTTTCGACTACGGCTCGATTGAGACGCCATCTACAGGATCACTTTCCAGTGATTTACCTGCGCCAATGATTAACTTTACAGTTAACGCGTTGACCAAGAGATGTCGCTCTTTTTCCTCTTAAATATTTCGTAAATTTGTTTTTATTGCTCAAGGCATATTTACTAGAAATATTTGAAAGGAAAAATTCATCTTCAAAAATTCACTTGCGGCGAGATTTGAACTCGCGTCCCTGGATCAGTACCCCAGTGCCTTAAACCGCTCGGCCACGCAAGTTCCCATCTCGAGCAGCGAATTTAAGAATATGAATGTTTCCCTGTCTACTATTTTTCGACTACGGCTCGATTGAGACGCCATCTACAGGATCACTTTCCAGTGATTTACCTGCGCCAATGATTAACTTTACAGTTAACGCGTTGACCAAGAGATGTCGCTCTTTTTCCTCTTAAATATTTCGTAAATTTGTTTTTATTGCTCAAGGCATATTTACTAGAAATATTTGAAAGGAAAAATTCATCTTCAAAAATTCACTTGCGGCGAGATTTGAACTCGCGTCCCTGGATCAGTACCCCAGTGCCTTAAACCGCTCGGCCACGCAAGTTCCCATCTCGAGCAGCGAATTTAAGAATATGAATGTTTCCCTGTCTACTATTTTTCGACTACGGCTCGATTGAGACGCCATCTACAGGATCACTTTCCAGTGATTTACCTGCGCCAATGATTAACTTTACAGTTAACGCGTTGACCAAGAGATGTCGCTCTTTTTCCTCTTAAATATTTCGTAAATTTGTTTTTATTGCTCAAGGCATATTTACTAGAAATATTTGAAAGGAAAAATTCATCTTCAAAAATTCACTTGCGGCGAGATTTGAACTCGCGTCCCTGGATCAGTACCCCAGTGCCTTAAACCGCTCGGCCACGCAAGTTCCCATCTCGAGCAGCGAATTTAAGAATATGAATGTTTCCCTGTCTACTATTTTTCGACTACGGCTCGATTGAGACGCCATCTACAGGATCACTTTCCAGTGATTTACCTGCGCCAATGATTAACTTTACAGTTAACGCGTTGACCAAGAGATGTCGCTCTTTTTCCTCTTAAATATTTCGTAAATTTGTTTTTATTGCTCAAGGCATATTTACTAGAAATATTTGAAAGGAAAAATTCATCTTCAAAAATTCACTTGCGGCGAGATTTGAACTCGCGTCCCTGGATCAGTACCCCAGTGCCTTAAACCGCTCGGCCACGCAAGTTCCCATCTCGAGCAGCGAATTTAAGAATATGAATGTTTCCCTGTCTACTATTTTTCGACTACGGCTCGATTGAGACGCCATCTACAGGATCACTTTCCAGTGATTTACCTGCGCCAATGATTAACTTTACAGTTAACGCGTTGACCAAGAGATGTCGCTCTTTTTTTTTCCTCTTAAATATTTCGTAAATTTGTTTTTATTGCTCAAGGCATATTTACTAGAAATATTTGAAAGGAAAAATTCATCTTCAAAAAAAAGAAGATGAAGAAAAGATCTTTTGGATCTTTTTTTGAAGATGAATTTTTCCTTTCAAATATTTCTAGTAAATATGCCTTGAGCAATAAAAACAAATTTACGAAATATTTAAGAGGAAAAAGAGCGACATCTCTTGGTCAACGCGTTAACTGTAAAGTTAATCATTGGCGCAGGTAAATCACTGGAAAGTGATCCTGTAGATGGCGTCTCAATCGAGCCGTAGTCGAAAAATAGTAGACAGGGAAACATTCATATTCTTAAATTCGCTGCTCGAGATGGGAACTTGCGTGGCCGAGCGGTTTAAGGCACTGGGGTACTGATCCAGGGACGCGAGTTCAAATCTCGCCGCAAGTGAATTTTTGAAGATGAATTTTTCCTTTCAAATATTTCTAGTAAATATGCCTTGAGCAATAAAAACAAATTTACGAAATATTTAAGAGGAAAAAGAGCGACATCTCTTGGTCAACGCGTTAACTGTAAAGTTAATCATTGGCGCAGGTAAATCACTGGAAAGTGATCCTGTAGATGGCGTCTCAATCGAGCCGTAGTCGAAAAATAGTAGACAGGGAAACATTCATATTCTTAAATTCGCTGCTCGAGATGGGAACTTGCGTGGCCGAGCGGTTTAAGGCACTGGGGTACTGATCCAGGGACGCGAGTTCAAATCTCGCCGCAAGTGAATTTTTGAAGATGAATTTTTCCTTTCAAATATTTCTAGTAAATATGCCTTGAGCAATAAAAACAAATTTACGAAATATTTAAGAGGAAAAAGAGCGACATCTCTTGGTCAACGCGTTAACTGTAAAGTTAATCATTGGCGCAGGTAAATCACTGGAAAGTGATCCTGTAGATGGCGTCTCAATCGAGCCGTAGTCGAAAAATAGTAGACAGGGAAACATTCATATTCTTAAATTCGCTGCTCGAGATGGGAACTTGCGTGGCCGAGCGGTTTAAGGCACTGGGGTACTGATCCAGGGACGCGAGTTCAAATCTCGCCGCAAGTGAATTTTTGAAGATGAATTTTTCCTTTCAAATATTTCTAGTAAATATGCCTTGAGCAATAAAAACAAATTTACGAAATATTTAAGAGGAAAAAGAGCGACATCTCTTGGTCAACGCGTTAACTGTAAAGTTAATCATTGGCGCAGGTAAATCACTGGAAAGTGATCCTGTAGATGGCGTCTCAATCGAGCCGTAGTCGAAAAATAGTAGACAGGGAAACATTCATATTCTTAAATTCGCTGCTCGAGATGGGAACTTGCGTGGCCGAGCGGTTTAAGGCACTGGGGTACTGATCCAGGGACGCGAGTTCAAATCTCGCCGCAAGTGAATTTTTGAAGATGAATTTTTCCTTTCAAATATTTCTAGTAAATATGCCTTGAGCAATAAAAACAAATTTACGAAATATTTAAGAGGAAAAAGAGCGACATCTCTTGGTCAACGCGTTAACTGTAAAGTTAATCATTGGCGCAGGTAAATCACTGGAAAGTGATCCTGTAGATGGCGTCTCAATCGAGCCGTAGTCGAAAAATAGTAGACAGGGAAACATTCATATTCTTAAATTCGCTGCTCGAGATGGGAACTTGCGTGGCCGAGCGGTTTAAGGCACTGGGGTACTGATCCAGGGACGCGAGTTCAAATCTCGCCGCAAGTGAATTTTTTTGAAGATGAATTTTTCCTTTCAAATATTTCTAGTAAATATGCCTTGAGCAATAAAAACAAATTTACGAAATATTTAAGAGGAAAAAGAGCGACATCTCTTGGTCAACGCGTTAACTGTAAAGTTAATCATTGGCGCAGGTAAATCACTGGAAAGTGATCCTGTAGATGGCGTCTCAATCGAGCCGTAGTCGAAAAATAGTAGACAGGGAAACATTCATATTCTTAAATTCGCTGCTCGAGATGGGAACTTGCGTGGCCGAGCGGTTTAAGGCACTGGGGTACTGATCCAGGGACGCGAGTTCAAATCTCGCCGCAAGTGAATTTTTGAAGATGAATTTTTCCTTTCAAATATTTCTAGTAAATATGCCTTGAGCAATAAAAACAAATTTACGAAATATTTAAGAGGAAAAAGAGCGACATCTCTTGGTCAACGCGTTAACTGTAAAGTTAATCATTGGCGCAGGTAAATCACTGGAAAGTGATCCTGTAGATGGCGTCTCAATCGAGCCGTAGTCGAAAAATAGTAGACAGGGAAACATTCATATTCTTAAATTCGCTGCTCGAGATGGGAACTTGCGTGGCCGAGCGGTTTAAGGCACTGGGGTACTGATCCAGGGACGCGAGTTCAAATCTCGCCGCAAGTGAATTTTTGAAGATGAATTTTTCCTTTCAAATATTTCTAGTAAATATGCCTTGAGCAATAAAAACAAATTTACGAAATATTTAAGAGGAAAAAGAGCGACATCTCTTGGTCAACGCGTTAACTGTAAAGTTAATCATTGGCGCAGGTAAATCACTGGAAAGTGATCCTGTAGATGGCGTCTCAATCGAGCCGTAGTCGAAAAATAGTAGACAGGGAAACATTCATATTCTTAAATTCGCTGCTCGAGATGGGAACTTGCGTGGCCGAGCGGTTTAAGGCACTGGGGTACTGATCCAGGGACGCGAGTTCAAATCTCGCCGCAAGTGAATTTTTGAAGATGAATTTTTCCTTTCAAATATTTCTAGTAAATATGCCTTGAGCAATAAAAACAAATTTACGAAATATTTAAGAGGAAAAAGAGCGACATCTCTTGGTCAACGCGTTAACTGTAAAGTTAATCATTGGCGCAGGTAAATCACTGGAAAGTGATCCTGTAGATGGCGTCTCAATCGAGCCGTAGTCGAAAAATAGTAGACAGGGAAACATTCATATTCTTAAATTCGCTGCTCGAGATGGGAACTTGCGTGGCCGAGCGGTTTAAGGCACTGGGGTACTGATCCAGGGACGCGAGTTCAAATCTCGCCGCAAGTGAATTTTTGAAGATGAATTTTTCCTTTCAAATATTTCTAGTAAATATGCCTTGAGCAATAAAAACAAATTTACGAAATATTTAAGAGGAAAAAGAGCGACATCTCTTGGTCAACGCGTTAACTGTAAAGTTAATCATTGGCGCAGGTAAATCACTGGAAAGTGATCCTGTAGATGGCGTCTCAATCGAGCCGTAGTCGAAAAATAGTAGACAGGGAAACATTCATATTCTTAAATTCGCTGCTCGAGATGGGAACTTGCGTGGCCGAGCGGTTTAAGGCACTGGGGTACTGATCCAGGGACGCGAGTTCAAATCTCGCCGCAAGTGAATTTTTGAAGATGAATTTTTCCTTTCAAATATTTCTAGTAAATATGCCTTGAGCAATAAAAACAAATTTACGAAATATTTAAGAGGAAAAAGAGCGACATCTCTTGGTCAACGCGTTAACTGTAAAGTTAATCATTGGCGCAGGTAAATCACTGGAAAGTGATCCTGTAGATGGCGTCTCAATCGAGCCGTAGTCGAAAAATAGTAGACAGGGAAACATTCATATTCTTAAATTCGCTGCTCGAGATGGGAACTTGCGTGGCCGAGCGGTTTAAGGCACTGGGGTACTGATCCAGGGACGCGAGTTCAAATCTCGCCGCAAGTGAATTTTTGAAGATGAATTTTTCCTTTCAAATATTTCTAGTAAATATGCCTTGAGCAATAAAAACAAATTTACGAAATATTTAAGAGGAAAAAGAGCGACATCTCTTGGTCAACGCGTTAACTGTAAAGTTAATCATTGGCGCAGGTAAATCACTGGAAAGTGATCCTGTAGATGGCGTCTCAATCGAGCCGTAGTCGAAAAATAGTAGACAGGGAAACATTCATATTCTTAAATTCGCTGCTCGAGATGGGAACTTGCGTGGCCGAGCGGTTTAAGGCACTGGGGTACTGATCCAGGGACGCGAGTTCAAATCTCGCCGCAAGTGAATTTTTGAAGATGAATTTTTCCTTTCAAATATTTCTAGTAAATATGCCTTGAGCAATAAAAACAAATTTACGAAACCCTTATGGTGTTGTCCGAAGCCTTATACAGGTCCTGCAGAGTGCAGGAAGCAGTACATGAAGGACAAACCAACAGGTGCGGCATTGTTTGCTCTGTTTCCTCAGGGGAAGCGTAGGACATTAGGCTAGATGTGTCCGGTCCTTACCAGGATGTAGGTCACTTTGGTAGGCACATGGATGTGTGCTGGAAAATGAGCGTGCCTCAACAGCTTCGGTACCACACTGGAGATGTGGGAGGTGGCTTCTCTGCCGGCCCCAGCGAGGTTGTCGTTAGCTCCTTATTGAGGTGCGGGTGGTGAGCGGCCATATTGCTCCGGTACCTGTCTGGACAACCAGGCAGTGTCCTAGGGCACGAGGCTACTCTCCTTTATGAGAACCAGTCTAGCATTGGGGACTAGATCCGTCTTAAACTCGATCCCTGACGTCGCCCTTAGGGGTGTACGCTCGGGTACAGCGGCCCCTGCTGATATACCGAAAGGTGGGACGCTGGGGACGCTATAACATATATAAATAGCTTTCGAGAAGGACGGGTGTGTTTCCTCAGGGTTACAGTGGCAGTAAACATTTGACGGGTCGGTATAACCCCATCGGCTTAGGTTGGTCTTACAGCGGCCAACCTGGGTTCTAAGCCGATTGAGGGTTTTCCATGTCGTCCACGACGGCAGATCTTGACTAGGGTGCAGTTGTTTAGCTATACAGTTCAGTAATATCCATACTTGCAGCGGATCTACAAACCGGCAAAGAATGGCAAAAAATCTGGCTGCGAGTCACAAGCGGACCATGAATAAAATTAGTGACCATGACCAATCTCTCAAGAGGATGCCCATTTAAGCCGAAAGGGGCTGTTCTTGATGTCTAGGCAAACTACTTTTGTTCTTTCAACTTTTAAAAAATCGAAGTTGTTTACGAAAATTTCAAGTTAAAAGTTTACAAAAAAATCAGCTGTTTCTTAGAGTAAGAGGTCATTGATCTTAAATTGCCCTTTCATTTAGTTTAGTCTACTACAGTAAAAATTTAATTGCCTTTATTTTTATTTTCAAAAACCGCTGTTTTTCTCTTCAGTGAAATATAACTTTAAAATTTTAAATTTCCAAAAGTCTGAGAACAAAACGTAAGTCGTCGTAAACGTAAGTAAGTCGTAGAGCAACTTTTGTTCGAGTCGTAGAACAACTTTTGTTCTACGACTTATGACGAAAGGGTTTTGTTCTAGACATCTAGATGTTGGCTTAAATTATGGGTATTCTCGTTACACATCGTATACCTGTTAACAAAGCAGTTAGTGGTTTAAAATGATGTTAGTTATTATGTAATCATGATGTAAGGTCTTGAACTTTGGCTTGAGGCGTGGCGGCTCCCGAATAAATACCAACTAGAAGTCTCGACTGATCACTGATTCGTATCTTACGATGCCATGTTACTTGTTCGTAGGTGAATTGTGAACATGGATACACGTCGCAAGTAATTTGTGTGATACCGCTGTTTACAAACGGGCGTTGCCGTGCTTTTTTAAACTGACGACGCCGTATGTACATAGCGTATACAAATTGCCGGCCTAATATTATAATATCACCTGAAACATTAAGCATGGTAGGTAGGTACATTCTTCATCTTTACCTTCTTGTTTTGTATAAAAGTCACGTGTCACAGTGTTCTTAGGTGTACTTCTCCGAAACGGCTTGACCGATTTTTATTAAATTTTATTTGCATATTCAGTAGGTCTGAGAATAGGCTCTATTTTTCATACCCCTAAGTGGTAAGAGTTGTTCACCCCTAACATTTATTTTAATTTTAACCGTGCGCGGAGTGTGTGTGAAGATGAAACTGCCTGGGCAGTTTCATCGAACATAACTTTATTAGGCAGTGCCTAATGAAGTAATGTTCGAGTTTTATAGATTACACAGCCAAAAACAAAAACTAAAAAAAAAAGAAAATTCTAAATATTTCTTTTTTTATAAAAATATTTCTATGTTACACAGCCAGTTAATACCTCTGGCTGGAACCAGAGGTCTTTTTCGAAACGTACCGACCGAACATCAGTAGCTAGTTGATGATCGTTCTGAACCAATCATTCTCAATATATGAATTTGAAGAATCTGTGAATACGGCTGGCTGAAACCAGAGGGTTATTACGAAACATACCTTCCGATCCGACCGAACGTCAGTAGGTAATCTTATCTTCTCAGCTTAGTATATACAAAAATGATTTCCTATTTCGCGTAGTCATGACATCACGCATAAACGGCTGGACCGATTTCGCTAATTCGCAAATTTATGAATATCGGGACTTACGTAGGTGAAACCACGGGGCGCAGCTAGTTCTCAATATTTTCTATGTTTTATCGTCTTGAACGTATAGGAATTATTGTTCAGAACGAACATTAACTACCTACCGATAATTAATTTCTTCTAGTGTTTTTGCGATTTTACATAATAAAACACTTTATTTACCGGGTGTAATCGCGTTATATTCATGATTTTTTATCCTTGAAAAAAGCTCACTGTAAAGTTGGCGAGAGCACGGTTCGTTTAAAAATAATGAATAAAAGAAAGAAAAACATTTATTGACAACAAACACACATAAGAAGGTACATACGAACATTGGGACACAATATTTGCATAGATAATAATATATCACAAAACAAAGATCGTTTTGTCTTACTAATACATTATTATACTTTACATTACTTACTATATTACATACTATTATGAAAAGAAAAACGAGATTAAACCCGGTAAGTAATGTGTTTTACCTACCGATGTTCGGTCGGATCGGTCCGTACGTTTAGTAATAGCCCTCGCACATGTTTCGACACGATGTTTTCCTTCACCGTAAGAGCGATGTTAATAATTCTGCTACACGTACTCTAAGTTTGCGGAAACAATACTACTTACCAACTACAAACTATCAAAGCATTTATAACAATTATCTTAGAATTACAAGGAATCAGAAAAAATATAGATTACAGAGACAATGTGGCGGTTCCCACGGTAGTTAGTTGCATTATCAAACGTGATGGATGAACGTTGGTCGTGCGGGTTAAGCAATGCTTGTCTATAAATAAACTAGTAGTTCGCCCCAAACTGAGACCTCACGACCCCCTATTTCCCCACCCCCCCTACCGATCCGGCTCATCTTCAAACTCATAAATTCTATTGACCTAAACTACGCGCATACCAAAATTCATGAAGATCGAAGCAACGATACTCAAGTTATCGTCGAACAAACATACAAAGATACAAAGATACAAGCGCCAGGCCCGTCTACACTGGACCTCACTCGCTTCGCTCGTTCGGTCAATTAAGTACTAGCTGCGCTCCGCGGTTTGTATTCCAAGTTTCATCGCAATCGGTTCTGTAGTTTTTGCGTGATTACATACACACATATACTCACAAACTTTCAGCTTTAAAATATCAGTAGGATTATTAGATTTTCAGGTCGGCTAGTCCTACTAATATTATAAATGTGAAAGTGTGTGTGGTTAGATGTTTGGATGTTTGTTACTCAATCACGCAAAAACTACTAAACCGATTGCGATGAAACTTGAAATATTAGTAGTTGCATGGATACCGGGAATAACACATAAGCTACTTTTAATCCCGATAGTCCCGCGGGAACGGGACTTACGAGGAATCTGCGGGACGTACCTAGTCAATTAGCAACAAGAAGTCGACCTTTTTACAATTTATGGGATAAACAAACGAGTTTTGAACTTTTCAATTGACATTTAAATGTAAAATGCTTGATTTATTGCGATGTGTGTCCGTCGAAACTTAAATTGATGAATAGGTACAATACCATTGAGGTAATCTCTGTTTATGTTGAAGGCAAAGCTTAGATATAAATAAAAAATCTATCTATATCTATAGGTACCAACTTAAAGTAAAATCGTAACTAGCGGTATCTGTTTTTAAAAGATATTTTGAAAAAACCATTTTTAGAGGCATGTACTAACGTAACAGACCCTATTTCCGTGTTTAACTTTTTGTCTGTTTGTCCGTTTGTATGTGCGATTGTGCGCGCTAATTTCGGAAACAGCACGACCAATTTCAATGAAATTTGGTATGCAGATAGCTTAAGACTTCCATTAACATATAGGCTACGGTAAAAAATAAAAATTGCGTAATTTCGTTGAACCATCGGCATCCATCGTCATCGATCGTCAACATCACTTACTGTCATACAATTTTTTTCTTACTTCACCTACATACTGCAGTGCAAAAATCCACACTTAAACGATCGCCCATTGAAATACTGTTGAAGCCAGGCGCTACCGCGCCTGCATGGCTTCATTAGTACTTCCCTGGTCGTCCGTTAAGTGGACGTTTAAGTGTGTATTTTTGCATTGCGGGAAGTAGACGTGTTCAAACAACGCGGGATCGCAACATGCGAGGGTGAAGCCGCGGGGCGCAGCTAGTATGATAAATCCTGTGACCAACACACAGCGCCATCTAGCCCCATGATAAGCTGCTAAGCTTGTGTTACGGTGACTAGACAACGGATATACTACTTTTATTTATTTTAGATGGATGTTTAATTAACAGCCTAGCCTTTTAGGCAATTGATAAGTGACGGCAAATATCGGCCACGTAACTTTTTTATTTTATTTTGGGAGTATTATCTAAATGATCTATCTACTTTGATTGAAAATGTCTGACTTACATTATTAATGTTACATTTAATACAAGTTACATTAATGTAAGTAACTACTAGAAACAGATGAGCGTATTTCCATGTTGAAGTTAACGAAAACATTTCAACATCATTCCAATATCATCGTAGTCAATTTTCAATCTCAATGATCAAATGTTATTTGAGATTGAAAATGATGCTTATATGAAATTTTTGTTAGTGAAATAAATAATAATAAATTAAAAATAAATAAACTTTCATTTTTGTGTTTCAATACAAAAATGTAAATTTAGCAACACATCTCTTCAACGCTTTACCGGCAAAACTCAGGATGAGATTTCACTAGGTACTTTTTCTTAGTTATGGCTTCTGCCAGCAATATAGGACAATTTAGCCAAATTCTCGTACTAATAGTGAACTACCACTATTATACTGTAATCGTTTGAAATAATTTTCAATGTGTGAAGGCTGCAGAAAAAATGGCGACGATTTTTCTCCAACCCCATGGAACATTTGTTTGTAACGTGCTAATTTCGTGTTTGGCACTGGTATTTTTATTTTCACTTCACTCGTTGAACTTCGCGTAGGTAACTAAATTGATAACATGCCGCCGAAATTAAACAATTTACACGCAATAAAACTTGGTTTTGTAAAAATAAAAATTCAAGACGACATTCCACTAACGCGTCAAAAACAAAAGTCGTAATATATACTCTAAGGATTTCACGTATTATCTTTGATTGACATTTGACACTTTCATTATTACGAATTGTGTATTGTGAAGATATATGTCTTTAACTGTAAATATCATCGATCATCACTCCGTCGATCATTAATCATTTTAGTAGGTACCGAATTGATACTTGGATACTAAAACAAAATAATGATTTATTGAAGAATTAAATACTACCAATGGACATGCATGTGAAATGGGAATTATCTATGAAACTATTACGAAATTTAACATTTCTCAAACTTAATATTAAATAGGGATCAATTATCTTTAAAATTTCGGTAGGTAGATTTGTAAAATCATTAAGTTCACATTAAGATTGATTAAATATAAGTACTTAATTCATTTCTGATATTTGCATGCTAAGTTAAGTGCTGGTGAAATATGTTGAACTATACACCTACTAATTGATAACATCTGCTGTAACCATATTTTGTGCAAATAAAGGACATTCAGTCATTCATTCAATATATTCATTTATTTCCTCTTCACAAAAACATTTTTCATTCTCTTCTCTTCTTTATTTTGGTAGTTTTCTATACTCGATTGGTTAATTTTAAGAACAGATTTTTTTTAATCTAAAACAACTCGTTTAAAACTGAAATTATCATTTTACAGCTTAGTGTAACGTTTTTTTACCTCTATTTTTTCTGTATTAAAGCATAATAACATAAACTTGAAATTATTAGAACAGTTTTACTAAAGTAGCAATAGTTATTTTGTTATTAGGAATTGTTTGATTTTACTCACTAAAATATAACATAGTCACATCTTACGTCCTACTTTTACACATCTGAAATTTGCTAGCCCTATCTCTGTCACGTCATTAGATAAGTATGGGGCCTTAATAACAAGAGATCACTCCCTTATCAAAGTACACCTACTTTTCTGCTGTTTTCAAAATTAGGGAAGACCGGGGTGGGTTGCCCCGGTCTCCCCTAATTTTGCGGTTTTCGATAATTAGAATAGTCGCCTGATATATTTCCTATCACTAGTTCACACTGAAATACGGTTAAAAATAAACGAGTTATACTTGCTTAAATGAAAAATAAGTCAAGCCACCCCGGTCTCCTCTACTCACATCCAACCCTCTTTGCCTACAGAAGCAGTACTGCAACACGAGAACCGAAATCTGCTGCAGGATTGAAGTCTCATCTCTGGCTGGAGCCGGAGGTCTGCAAGGCTCACTCGGCGTCGGTGGGGCTCAATTCTCTGGATCAGGTCAGTGGGTCTACTCATAAACCTTACAATACAGAAATGTCGCTATTCCCCTTAGAGATATTATGTTCTAGTACTAGACATAGGTAGTTGCAGACATATTCCATGTTTCTAAAAAGCTGCCGCCGTAATAAGTAAGCGTTTGACCACTATCTCACCTGATGGAAAACGACTATTGACTATTGACCTCCAAGCTGCGAAGATTAATTAAAATTCTTCCAATTTTCAACTCTCATGCTTAAGATTGCTTCTAGAAGAACATGGTATATTAATATATAGCATGTATGTATAGCATGCGGTGCTGTTTAATGATAGCACCGCCACTTACCATCTGCTGAGATAGTGACCAAACGCTCACCTACCTATCTATTAAAAACTTGAGGGATTTATTTATCTAACTAAGAAGTGATTGTCTTTTGCATTCAGGATCCCAAGGCTCTGGACTCTTTGTAAGCAACACCAACACTCAAGGCTTCCAGGGTCAATCTACATCCGGCTTCAACGGTGCTGGCCAATCTGGACAGTCTGGCAGTGGTTTCAACGCCAATGGCCAATCTGGATTCAACGCTGCAGGCCAATCGACTAGCTTCAACGCGGCAGGCCAATCTACCTTCAACCAACAAGGCCAAGCCGGATTCAACGGCCAAACAAACTTCAACCAAGTCGGGAAAACTGGCCAATCTGGTCAGGCCGGTTTCGGAGCAAGCTCTTCATCATTTAACTCGAACAAAGCTTTCGGCCAAGCTTTTGGTGGCCAAGCGTCTTTCGGTGCCGATTCTGGCCTTAACCGTGGAGTAGTTGATTCTACTTCCTTCGAATCCAGGAAGCAATTCGGTTCCACCGGAGGTTCAACTATAGCACCAGTCAACAAGTATGGATCTGGTGGTTTCAATAATGAAGTTTACAAATCGACAAGCCAGTCCAATTTCATTGAGACCGACTCTTTCTCTGCTGGAAGCGATACCGCTGGAATTTACCGTCCAGGTCAAGTTGGCCTTAAACCTGGCATCCCTTACTTGCCTCCAGTAGACGCGTCAACTGCTGCATCTAACACTATTTCTTCAACCGCTTTCGTGACATCGCCCCGTCCTTTCACCACCCCAAGACCTGTGACTTCTCGAAGACCCTCGACTTCTGCAAATGGGTACTTGCCTCCAGTTCAGGGAGAAAGCTCGAACACTAAGGAAACTAGATTGCCTAACCCCAACTATGATGAAGGGTCTATCATTCTGGATGAGACTAGAACTACCTTCAGGCCACCAACTCAACCTGGACCAGGTGAGTACTTCTAAGAATTTTTATTAGTTCTTATTTGTTATTTTACGTCCCTCTAAAACAAAAAAACCAGGAAACGGTCTTCTTACAAAGAATCTATTGAATTTATATGAAGCATTTTAGCTTCAGGGGTAGAACGTTGACTTGAAATCAAAATTTGACAGTCATATCCATATTATTTCGTAAGACAGTTAGATTCCCCCCTTTCTGACGACTCCAACTCTTTCAGTGGAAATTCCATCAGGCTGCGCTGCTGCCCTCAAATGTACCCCGATCGAGTTCTGCACAGCTGACGGTGTTATCTCAAACACTAGTGTCATCTTAACCCGGGATCAAGACGCGTATAGAGTGCCACTAACTGTAAGTCATTTTCCATGTGTTTTTCTTTGGGTACATACAATTTGATCCCCATGGTAATTTACCGAACGAGCGAAGCGAGTAAGGTCCAGTGTAGACGGGCCTGGCGCTTGTATCTTTGTATGTTTGTTCGACGATAACTTGAGTATCGTAGTTCTGATCTCTGTGAATTTTGGTTTACGCGTAGTTTAGGTCAATAGAATTTATGAGTTCAAAGATGAGCCGGATCGGTATGGGGGTTGGGAAGATAGGAGGTCGTGAGGTCTCAGTTCGGGGCGCACTCCTAGTTATAGAAATATACCTGTCAACTAGTTTACTTTTGTTTGCGATTTTATTTTCGAATGATATCTTAAGATTTTAATGAATTGCACAAAAGGAAAAACTGAATTACTAAAAAAAAAACCAAAATTTTTGAGGGTTCAATAATGGAACAGCTTCTAAATTCAAAATGAGTAGGTACAGTACAAGTATTTTTTTAGCTTAGGAGCTGCTGTCACCCTCCAGTATTCCTCCGTTAGAATAAACGAAATGTAGGTATGAAATTCTGAATATTGCGGTATACTAAAGCTGTTCTTAATAAAAACTTGTCTTGACCCACTCCTAACGGGTTAGGGGTGGGGTTTTCCCCCTCGAAACTGGGACCAGGGACCACTTGTACCCTTTCGAATTTAATAGTAGTCAACTGGGCCCAAAGATAGTTTAGAGACATTGGGACGAGTTGATTACAGATTAATATTCTCTACAGGTGAAGTGGTCCCACTAAGTAGATACTCAAGTTAAAAAAAGACTTGGTGAATTTTTAGCGTTACCATCACTTCACTCTTTCTGCCCATGGCAATAATTGTAAAGCCGTAAAGTCCGGCATGGAGAATACCACTGCAGGACTGCAATGACCAGACAGACCTCCTGGCAAAAGTTGCCAAAACCATGGAAAATAAAGCGCTTGAAACATCTAAGCTTTTTAATCACCTACCTTCTTTCCATCCAGGACTGCAAAGACCAAACAGGTCGCGTTGGCAAGTGTTGCCGTGACCCCTACTACACGGACCCGTGGCCCACCAACCAGCTCGGCAAGTGGGTTCCCGGGGTGTTCGGCGGTAACGACGGGCAGTACGTGCCCGACAGTCGTGGCAGTCCAAGCAACAACCCTCGGCCGAGTCAGGTCACCGCTCGCCCGCCAATCTCGCCCATCACTGGATCCGTAATCTTGAATAATTTCATGTAAGTATTCTTTCTAAATATTTGAGCGAAGCGAGTGAGGTCCAGTATAGACGGGCCTGGCGTTTGTATCTTTGTATGTTTGTTCGACGATAACTCGAGTATCGTAGCTCCGATCTTCATAAATTTTGGTATGCGCGTAGTTTAGTTCAATAGAATTTATCAGTTTGAAGATGAGCCGGATCGGTAGGGGGGTTGGGGAGATAGGGGGCCGTGAGGTCTCAGTTCGAGGCGAACTACTAGTTACTTTCAGTTGTCATTTGAGCGGTGTTGGTCTACTGGTAGATACCCCGACTTTCATTCCGAAGGTCGTGGTTTCGAATCCCGTCTGACCAATGTCTTTTTGCTTGCGGAAAAGTTATGTGCCTTAATAAAATCGCTCACACGGTGAAGTAAAACTTCGTGAGGAAACCCACGGCTTAGTTAGCTCCAGACGTATTGACCTGTTCTTTCCTCTGGGCTGACTAGGCTGGGAGGGTGGTATAGGTACTGGGCAAGCCTACTTCACCTAACAATGTCCCGGGCACTACAGCGCCTTAAAATAGCACGGATTAAAAGCTGCTTGCGCTGTAAAAATCATCTTAAATCTAAGGCCAATAATTGTCACTAGAAAGGCACCAGTGGAGAGAAGGGACAGTGGGTTAAAGCCTAAAAATAATTAACTAATATCTAATCCAGAGGTTTTCAAACTAGCTCGGTGACAGAAACCTTTTGCAAAGCTATATATTTGCTTTGCAATTGGGGCCTTTGGATATAGATATAAGGGCCTTAAGATAAGTATGTTAACCAAGACGCTCGCATCGCTCGCGCATGCATTGTTACGTTTCTAACCTATCCGTGTCGGTTCTGTGACTTAAACAACAATTGTCTTGTATGTCAAAATTTTACCGGCTGATAAATAGTTGGCTACGGAAACTGTAAAGCACCAGCACTTACATGAAAAAGTCAAATATCAAATAATATTAATATTAATAAATTATATTTTTGTTACCAGTACCCCAAAACCAACGATCCCCTCTCAAGGACCTAATCAAATCACTCCTGGATTCGGAGTGACCCAAAGCAGCATCAACAAAGGTCAATTCGAAGTGCGAGGTCAAGGTCAATATTCTCAGAACGGTCAGGGTCAGTTTGGAGTCGGCGGCATCGGGCAGACATCGCAAGGTGGGTTTGAATTTGGAACTCTTATGGATTTTAGAAGGCCTTTGTGGCACGTCTGCAATGCTGAATGCTGCGGGTTCGATTCCCGTTGGGTGCAAATATTTTTGCATAACAATAAATATTTGTATCTGGTCTGAGTGTCTATTTACTATGTAAGTATTTACAAAAAAAGTATATCCGTTGTCTAGTACCCATAGTACAAGCCTACTGCTTAGTAAGGGGCTAGATTGCGCGGTGTATAATGTTGTGCAATATGTAATTAAAGATTTTAGTTTTTTGTGTTACCTATACCGCACTTGGAAATTTGAATTTAGATAAAACCTTTTGTTTCAAAATATAACCGCAACCCCCATGACACATGTAGGAACACTTAGACTAGAGAACGGAAGGTAACGGATTTATGTTCAACTTTGGAGTATTACATTAATGAACAATATTTTTTTTTATGTTAGACTAGGATCTGACATTTTAGTTTTTAGTATATTTGACTTTTTTTCTTCAAGAGAACGTGTAAAATCGTTGTCTATAAATAAAAATCAAAGTACATCCATCCAGGTATTTAAAGCTTTAAGTTTCAAATATCATTAAAAAACATTTTCACTTGGCGATATTTTTGATCGTTCAGCTAAAAATATAAATGAAAAACATCAAATATTGACAAAAGGAAAGTTTATTTTCATTAGCTGTGATTTTTTTAAGTAGTCGGAATATTTTTTATTCAAAATTTATTTTAATTTTTTGAGCGACAAAAGGACGGCAAAACGATCACGGTGGAGCGGAATTATTTAATTATTAGAATTAAATCATAGTCTCCCAAACACGTTATATAAATTTCAACACCTGCCTTATTTGGGAAAGAGATTAAAAAATATTTAAATATAAATTAAGGAAGTTTCGCTCATCAAAATCGTAATTTTCGACATCCGCAAATATTTGACAATATGTCGCAAAATCCATGCTTATTTTTAATCCTACTAATATTATAAATGTGAAAGTGTGCGTGTTTGAATGTTTGTTACTCAATCACGCAAAAACTACTGAACCGATTGCAATGGAACTTGGAATAAAAGTAGTGGATACCAGGAATAACTCATAGGCTACATTTTATAAATTGTAAAATCGGTCCAGCCGTTTACGCGTGATAAGTTTTTTTAGTATAGGTCGTCGGTAGTCAGTCGATAGTTCGCAAGGTTTGTAAATAAGCAGGGGGAAAAAGGTTTTGTATATTGAAAGTTGTCATTATAACGCTGGTGTAAATTTTATAATAAACGTGAACCCTTCAACATAACCTGTACTACCATTAAAATATTATTTCATTTTGTTACCTAACTAGACGATTTTCAAATTAAATATTGGCAATAAAATTTAAATTTCTAAGTAATTAAGTAGCAATAATAATGTTTTATGGCGTAATGTTTTGCGTTGAAAACACAATTATTGAGCTAGTTTTTATTTTTTAATTTACAAAAGACTCAGAAAATGACTTAATTTAAGGTATTTTCAACCAAAAATGCTTAATTAAACAAAATTGGGAGTTATCGAATCACGCGCCTTTCGATTGGGCAGGCTCACTTGCACTGGGCCATGGACATTGACATAAAATTTATTATTGTAGGAGGCCAATTCGGTCAAGGATTCACACAGAGTACATCATCGTCCTTCGGTCAGACGACCAGGGGTCAAGGACAAGTCGTCGGTCAGGGTCAAGGCCAGATCGTGAGTCAAGGACAAGGTCAAGCCGTGAGTCAGGGAGTCGGTCAAACTGTCACCCAAGGACAAGGTTCATTCGGGCAAGGAGGAAGAGGACAATACGAAATTCAAGGACAGGTATATTGTTCACTTTTTTATTTTTTTCGAATAATAACTTTAAACGACTTGTGCATAAAGCGAGTATAAAAGATTTAGCTTGCCATTAGGATCATTTGGTCATATAATGATTTGATAAACCGATAAATAGTCCGATGAGTTACATCACTCTTTATGATATTATTGGACAGTAAATTCTAATCAATTGATCATTAGAATTTACTATCCAACCAACTCATAAATAAGTAATAGCATTAATAAATAACAGAACACTTAAATCTACCTAAGAGACATGTAACACGCATGTAAATAAATTGGAAAATTATACCATTGAAATTTTATCATTTATACATAATATCATCAATCAGCGCCAGTTGTTGTTTTATTTATATAAAACATCTTTATTATTGACTTCAATGATACGTGCAAGGAAGCGATGTTACATACCTACTTATGTATATATATTCTAATACATTATTTACATAAGTTTACAAATATTTTATTACGTCGTAAACCTATCAGGTTTGTGTTAATATGAAGAAGATATCTTACAACATAATTAGGAACTAAACTTCTACCAATTTGATATTTTTCCTTTGAACTTTGCGGCGCTGATTAACTGGCGTTTGCCGAAGTTTCACGAATTTAAGTTTTGAAACAGTATCGATATCAGGATAAAAAGTAGCCCATCTGTTAGTCCAATTCTCCAGCTATTTATTACGTAAGGTTTATTGCAATAGATTCAATAGATTGGGGCGAAACCCTGATAAACATGCATTCATCAAAAACTTTCACGTTGCTAATTTTGAAATTTATAAACGGATTGAAATGTTCAACTAGTTAGATTAATGAAACTAACTGGAACAGACCTTGCCTTTCTGCTGACTTCTTCTTAACCACGTAAGTTTTTTTTCAACAGGCCGGTCAAAACCAATACACTCAGACTCAAAGCTTCTCGCAAGGTCAGGGTCAAACCGTGACCCAAGGTCAAGGGCTTGGCATCACCAGGGGTCAGGGTCAATCTGTAAGCCAAGGAGTCGGCCAGACTGTATCCCAAGGAGTGGGTCAATCAGTCAGTCAAGGGCAAGGAATTGGTGTTATCAGAGGCTCGGGACAAACTGTGACCGGAGGATTCGGTGTTCAAGGTCAAGGTATGTGATATAATATAATGGTATAAAATGATATATTATATACACCCTTACCTAGATATTGTTTTAAAATCCAATACAAATAAAAGTTGCACACGGGACTTTTTATATCCACGAAAATGACTTTACTTAGCCAAGTTAAAACCGCTGTTAAAATTGATAATGAGGTAATTAAAATAGAAGATAACGCTGTCTTCCTGGGTAAAATTTTAGGTGCTAAGATTAAATAGGGTTTGTCTTCAAAATCTTTGTCCAAAAGAATTAGTTCCGCAGCTTACGCAGTTTGACCATTACGAGAATCAAATGAAATTGTGTAAAAAGATGTACGTCGTCATCATATTGTCTTAATGAAAAGAATCCATGGTCTTAATTATTGATTGTTCCTGTTCAAAATTTATAGATATCGGTATTATGTGTGGCTACAGTAATTTAACACAATACATGATTACATAAAAACCCCATGAGTTTCTTGTGGCTTCTTCTCATCGGAGGGCGCGTTCCGAAGCCACACTAAAATCTTTAGGTTTAAGACGTATCCAAATGATTATGTTCATTTATTGTGTACAAACATCCTATTGAAATACTTTTTTATTTGATTTTAATCTTTCTTTTAAATTATTATTCAAACTTATGTATTTTATTTTTAAGGTCAATCAGTTAGTCAGGGTGCTGGTTTTGGAATCAGTCAAGGACAAGGAGTCGGAGTAACTAGAGGTCAAGGTCAATACGTCACCCAAGGCCAAGGGCAAACTGTGACTCAAGGGCAAGGAATTGGTGTGAGCAGAGGACAGGGTCAGATTGGAATTACTGGGTCAGGACAAAGAGTTAACCAAGGAGTTGGATTTGGAGTTACAACTGGACAAGGACTTGAAGTGACTAGAGGTCAGGGTCAATTTGTGCAACAGGGTCAAGGGCAACTTGTGAGCCAGGGTCAAGGTCAAGTAGTGACCCAGGGTCAAGGACAGCAAGTTAGTCAAGGAGGAGGTTTCGGAATTGGATTTGGAGTTGGCCAAGGGCAACAAGGTCAATCTGTGAGCCAAGGTGTCGGATTTGGAGTGACTCAAGGACAAGGATTTGGCGTATCTCAAGGACAAGGCCAAATCGCCCGGCCAGGTAATAATAATAATAATTATTAATAATATTATGCTTTTGCTATTAAAGTGTTACTAAAAAGGCCTATGCGTGGTGGCTTCCAATGGTCCGGGGCTCCATAGCTTCGAGTACCGGAAACGTAACTACAGCTGATAATGAAATAACCCTAATTTTAATATGAAGGCCTTACTAATAAAAATGTGATTTCGTGTTTGTCTGTCTGTCAGTCTGTCTGCTTTTGTGTTTCTTTTCGTATAATGCAAAAATCTACCAAGCCTATTTTGATGTTTTGAAGCAATTCTCTTATTGCGTGAGTGGTTAAAACCTTGAACGCTGCATGATATTAATTAGGTGTAAATTCAAACATGTCTGCCGATTATGTGTGCTAAGTCGTTTATTAATAACAACAAAACATATTTAAAAGCTATTAACTGGAATTGAAAATATGCTTATTAGGTTTAAAGAACTTTATTTACTCATAAAAGACATAAGTCCACTTACAATGAGTATTAGTAAGTACTTAACATAGGTAGGTTAGTTTCAGAACTTTCGGAACTTTATTCAAATATCTTATCTACAATATACTTTCTAAGTTTGTTTTTATAACCAGGAACTGTTTCACACTGTTTTACCTCTTTCGGTAGGTTATTATACATCTGCGCACCATCAAACATTATATTTTTCTTACCATATGTTATTGTTCTAAATTTATGTAACTTTATTTTATCGGTATTTCTAAGATTGTGCTTAAATTTTCTTTTGGTGAATTCTATGTTAATGTGTATTCAAAAATTGAAAACCTCTACGCAGCAAAAAAATTACAATATACTTCAATGTATAAGCAAATTTTCAATTTCAAAACTAAATAACCTCGGTTGCATACCAAAAACAATTAGTTTTATCACTGACGCAGAGTCCCAAAATTGTGTGCAGAATCCTAACTATTGTATACTGCGTCAGCTATACAAGCTAAGTTAAATCATCTATGCTTTCGGTCTGCAACCGGCCTAAATGTAATGTGTTACCTAAGGTGTTGGCTTCGAGTTCTCTGCTGGTCAAGGTACCGGGATCGGTCAAGGTCAACTTGGCTTTGGGTATACTCAAGGACTCGGGTTCGGGGTCGTTCAAGGTCAAGGTCAACAGTTGATCCAAGGTAAATAAAAAAAAGGAATTGGACATAATATCTTAGACCGTATAGTCACTTACCATTTGGTATGGACGCTGTAGGAATAAATAAGTTTTAAAAAATCTGATTTCGAGGTGGTGGAATGAAATTCAGCTGAATTTTGTTATTTTCCATTGGTTTTATTATTTTCAGCATTTTATCAATTCCATACATCTGTAAATTTTTACAATATCCTTCCTCATTAGTAAAGTGAGAAAAGTAAATAAGTTTGCTAAATTAATCTTACTTCTTTCTTTCTAATATAACCTTTATAGTATAAACGCGAAAATTTGTATGTATGTGACTTTGTTTTCTCTTGACTCTATCACGCATAAACTACTTGGATGAAACTTGGAACATAGGTAGCTGGATACCAGGAATAGCAGCACATAGGCTACTTTTATCCCGATATTCTCGCGGGAACAGGTCTTACGCGGGTGAAACCGCGGAGCGCAGCTAGTTAACTATGTTTGAACCTTCGTAACGAAGCAGAACATTCTAACATTTAATCGGTTTCCAGGTCAAGGTCAAAAGTTGACCCAGGAAGTTGGAACCGGCGAGATCAAGGGCCAAGGATTCAAGGTCACTCAAGGGCAAGGCTTTGGCGTTGAGAATGAATACAGTGAATCGGTGCAGAGGGTGTTCCTGTCGGCGTATAATGGAGGTCAATGTGGGCTGCTAAATGTGAGTTGACCTTTTTTTACTTAATATTATTGTTTCAGGTCAAGGTCACCGAATTTTTTCAAACATGAGCTAAGAATCTGTCGTGTTGCAGTTATAAAGGCGTGTTTGTCTTAAAAATACATGTTTAGGGCTATATACATTTTTTAAAATATCGTGGAACCTTTAAAGTATACTATACAGTCAACTTTAAAAAAAAGTTAATTAAAAAAATAAGTGAGAATATCTTTCCAAAAATGCATTTAATACATTTATATATTAGTTTCCAATGCCCCTTTTCCAAATCAAACCTTTGTAGGTAGTATTTTATTGATAAATATTATTGAATTTAGTTTCGTAAAGGTAATAATGAAAATCAGTTGGTTGCAATTCTGCTGTTACTAAATCTAAACTATATACTACTTTATATAATATTATACTAAAAATTCTTTGAGTTTATGCAGTATATTCCTATTTTCGCCATTTTTCTATTCTGCAGCAAACATTTTTGGAGGTTTGCGTCTAAGATTTAAAAACGTCAACCTAAATTTTAGTTAATTCACATCGTAACAACAGAATAGTTTTTCATAATGAAAAATGTTAGTAGGTATGCCAAATCGGTTGAAAGTTTGTTACAGTAATGCTTGTATATAGACAAATACACTAGTTTTTGTTGTAGTCAAAAATACCAATTAGTTTTGATTTTACAGGCATTTAAACTTACGATAAATATTGAGTCTCGCTAACAGTCACGCTACGTCATTTACAACGAAAAATTCGACAGGGATTTTCAGTTTCACTCGTATTTAAGATTAGGGCCGGCTTGCTTAACGGTATTTAAAAATATATTTAACTAAATCAATTTTAAAATAATTTATGGGAAATCGAACATTGGACTCTATTTCATTAATTGGACGATTGATAATATGTTGCCACACATGGACAGTTCTTGACATTCTGACAGATTTTAAACACGTTTAACAGCTTAAACATGTTTAGGAACCGAGCAAGCCGGCATAGGTATATAAATATGTTTTGAGTACAGACATGTGCAAAGCCGGGAAAGTTCGATAGTATAGCCAAAAATGACACATCAAAATCCAATGTTAATTTTCTTGCAAAATTCGAAAATTCTCAATTTTCGTATGTCAAAAGTGTTACAAAAACTGCTCATTCTAGAAGGTAGCATGCGACACGAGGCTTTTGAGCAACATCGAACTATATCGCTTTGGAGTTATGGTCTAAAATCGTTTGTCAATGCAACACTTTGCACGGATGTGTTAAAAAACGATTTTGCAAGATATGCTAAGTAAAATCTGTTGGTGAAAACTAACTGTTGTCCGCGGGTTTGTTTGCTAAATCCAGACTCTGTTAGGAAGCAAAAAGAAGCGTGTCGGATCACGTAAAACGTCGCTTTTAAATACAGCTGTAAAACTAAGAATAAATAAACGTATATAACTTATTACTAATGTTATAGATCCGAAAGTCTGTTTGTTTGTTTGTTCCCTCTTCACGGTCAAACGGCACGACCGATTTAGATGAAAATTTGCATAGGGATAGTTTAAATGATGGAGAGTAACATAGGACATACTATAGTTATACTATGTTACAGAGTAACATACTTTTGATCCCGAAAATCCCGCAGGATCGGGACTTACGCGGGTTATATAAAAAGCTAAACATTGGCAAGCCGAAAGCAAAGTCTAAAATTAAAGCAAAAATAAATTTATAGGTTTTTTTTGCTTTTAAGGTGTCTTTCTATGTGTCATATATAAATATGTATTTACATAAAAAAAGTATATCATGTAGTATATCCCTTGTCTATTACCATAGTACAAGCCTAGTGCTTGGTTTGGGGCTAGATTGTACTGTGTGTAATGTCGTGCAATATTTATTTTTTATAATTATTAGTTCATTACTTATAGCAAAGGCTTTATTCTAAAGCAGAATGTTTCGGCGCCAGCCATGTGTCGCAACACGCGGCTTCGTACGACTCATCAATAACGCCAATGTTTGTTGATTAATTTCAAGTCATTGATTAACGTGATGTAATATAGAATATCTAGACAAGGGCATTCGATATGATATTTCACAATTTTTTCACTATTAAGCTCCGATTTAGACGTGAGATTTTGGATCGGGCGACTTTTTTTTAACTAGAGGCTCGATTCGGTAAGGACATAGCATGCGAAATGCCGGCGGAATGCAGGCGACGTGCAGGAGATAATACCCTTTAACCTGCTTTGTTAATGATATTCAGCTATTTTGCTTGCCTAATCGGACAAGTTCTCTATTTTACTAATGTTTGTTTCCAACAAGTACACTTTGAAATAATTTTGATGCGTAGATGTGAAGGGAAAGTACTTTTCTGTACTAATTTAAATACTGTCTCCCTTTCTTATAAACGCTGGTTAACAGCCGCATGACTATATTGTATAATGTATCGTTTGTCTTTTACTGTGACATGAAGTTTCAAAGTTGACAGTCAGAGACAAACGTTACATAGCTTGATCATCGTTTTTTAGTAAAGGCGTAGGTATATAAACACTTAAAATAAACGATAAAAACTTTCTAAAACATACAGCTATAACAAAAAACTATAGCAACGAAAAAAAAAATGTTAAAATACTTTGTGCAGCTGTAGGTAACCGAGAAAAGTTCAATACCTGTTAAAAATACGTACGTATATTATTGTAGTTTTTTATACTTTTATTACAATGTGTAATAAAAGTATAAAAAATAACTCTTAAACATTTTACATTTTACCGAGTCTTAATCGCGTACTATTCTATTTTCTATTTTTTTCTCTAATCTATTTTCTATTTTTTTCTCTCTATTATATATTTATTTTAATGTCGCGGTAAGAAAATACATACCTAATAGTACGCGATTAAATAACCCGGTGAAATGTAAATTACGTTAACAAATCGTGTTATTTTAAAAAGTTTTTAAGCGACTTAAAATTGTTCGTCTATGGCGACCCTTAACCACGGTGTTGGTTTTAGTTTAAGAGGACTTGACCGAGTTTCTGATGCGCCATGCGGCTTCTTCAATAATTTAATGCTGTCTAAATACCGTGAATCAAGTAGGTATACTTTGTGACAAACTTTGGATACTTTGTGACAAGTTTTTTTTTTTCTTCTTCTTCTTTTTTATGGCTATATTCCATTTGGACGTTAGCCAGTGTCAAGTATTATTAACATTTGCAAATTATTTGCATCGAAACAGTCAAGTCGTTATTATTTATACTTATCGGTTGTGAACCGATTATGGCCATTAGGAAATAGCCAGTGTCAAGTATTATTGACATATTATGCAAGTTATGTGCATCGAAACAGTCAAGTTGTCATAGTTAAAGTCAAGTCGAGGGAATCATTGTAAAACGAGGCGGCTATTTACAATGTTTGTTCACGGAGCTTTGGAGACAGCGCTAAATTCCATGCTTTGCACCGATTTTCACTTTCACTACACTTGTACCTACACCTTCACGAAACTAAATTGATTAATATGCCCCAGAAATTACACGCATTTGAACTAGGTTTCACAAAAATGAAAATTTAGCACATCTTCTCACCGCGTTCCCGCCAAAACTCCTTAAAAGATTCCGTTTTTCTAATAATTTGTTTTAAAATTAAAAAGTCGAAATTCACGGATGTGAAGTAGCTCTTAAGGTAGCTATATCCGTACAAACCTTTTTCCTTTAGAAAAAATTATAAAAATAAAAAAACTATCTAAAATAAAAATAAAACACAAACATTCGTACGAGCATTGTAACAATGCCCTTAATTTAAAAAAAAAAACGCTAGTAACACTCGAAAATCTTGTGTTTTACAAAAAAAAAAATGTTAATAACTTGACTCTGGCTATTATAGGTACCTACACCTTCAAGCCATAATTCAATGACCAAAAAAAAACATAACAATTGCGTTAAAATGGCCGTCAAATAATTAGACGATACCTTAACAATAAAACTAATATTTAAAAACATCTGTGAATCATAAATACACTGAATATTCAACACTTAATTATTAATTGCCAACAAACGAATTTTGTGTTAAAAATACATAAATTTGATTGATTTATTAGTTTATTAGTCAACAATTTAATTGATGCATGTATAGTGAGTTATTAGTGTTGAGTTGTACCGGTTGCGCGTGAAATTTTGTTTAGTTGATTGTTTCAAACAAAAACAAAAAAAAAGGTATAATATGTAGTATATGTTGTCTAATACCATAGTACGAGCCTAGTGCTTAATTTGGGGCTAGATAGCGCTGGTGTAACGTTGTGCAATATTTATGTATTTATACTATTTTAACAAGTTCAGACCTCCAAAAAGGAGACAGATAAAGTAAAAGTGTGTAGTGACGCACTTAAGTTAAAATAAGCGCTTCAGCGGCCTATTTCAAACACATCTACTTCTAACCAATAAACTTTTTAAATTGGCACGATTTGTTAAAATTTGTTAACGATTTTACCGAAAAATGTCTCGACACATAATTATTTTTCCCGGGTCTTATTCGCGTATTATTATTTTAAATTCTCTTACCTCGACGTTTCGATCATGTTACAATGATCGAAACGTCGTTACTGTCCCCTCGCGACCAATCAAATATAAAAATATAATTTAAAAATAATAATACGCGAATAAGACCCGGGAAAAATAATTATGAGTTCAAATCGTGTGAGTTTAAAATGTTTAAATGTCTTGACGTTTACCTCGGTTAGAAAATTCTACTTAATATTATAAATGCGAAAGTTTTAGGTGTTTGTGTTTCAATCACGCAAAAACTGCTAAGCCGATTACGATGAAACTCAGTACCGAGGTAGTTGGTGATCTGGATTAAAACATGGGACACTTTTTATCCGCAAATTCTCGTGGGATCGGGACTTATGCTGTGAAGTGAGAAATCAAAGTCATAACCCTTATACTTTAATAAGATTAATTCATTAATGCAGATATTCTGAAAAAGCATCTTAAAACTAACATTGTCCGTACGGTGCCGCGCGGGCATAAGCTACCAAATCGATAATATTCCACTTACTTTTTAAGTAAAGATATTTCATATTTTTTTTAAATTCGCCGAGCTTCCGGTAACACATGTCTAAAATACGTAGGTATATTGTTAATTATCAAAATAATTATCATTTAAAATGTATATCAAAGGTATTTAATCTTATCCATCGGTCCGTGAGAAAAATCGTTTCGAAATAAAAGAATTAATTTGACCTTACAAAAAAATGTTACATTTTTTTTCCATCACAAACGGAAACTGGAAACGGCCCATATTATGACATCTCCTTTGAAATATTACGCAAGAATTTGACACGTTTTTACCCGACTGCGCGACGCAAAGGAGGGTAATGTGTTTATAAGTCTATGTATGTATGTATGTATGTAAGTATGTATGTATGTATGTATGTATGGATGTTTCTATGTGGCGTTCTAGAGGCCAAACGCGTGGACCGATTTTGATGATTCTTACGTCAATCGATTCGTCTTAATCTGGCGAGTGTGACTAAAGACATGCCAGTAATCCAAATCAACTTTTGTCACAACCAGACGCCATATTGTCAAAATTAAAAAATCCAAAATCGTCAAAGTATGTCAAGATGGGTATCGTTGAATAGGTATTTAAAAATCAATGTTAGGTTTTTTTTACCATTTTTCATTTTAAATAACAGTTTGGAAAATATAACAGTTTAAAGTTAATTACCAATTAGGTATTCTTGCTTTTTACTACTAACGAACAAGTTTTTATTTTTGTTACGTAGTAACGCTTAGAACTAACAAACTATAAGCCGTGATGGTACAGGTGACAGAAATCTATTGAAATAAACTAAAAAAATATTTACATAAATTGTACCTACCTACTGAATAAAAGCCTAATAACATTTAGGTACTTAGGTGGTAAAAACGTTAAAAGAATATTAATAAATTTAAACAATAAATACCTAAAACCTAACTGAAATAGAATATATAAATAAATAAAGTAGGAACATAAGTACCTTCCTACTTAAATATATAATATTAGTTATCTACTGAATAATCCACATGGTATTAACTCCCTTAATGAAATGAATAGATTACGAGACTTACCGTCAATAAATGAAAATATCTAAAAAGCGGCAAATAAACAAATTAATTAAAAAAAACAAAGATTTGAAAAATTGGAAAAATTAGATAGGTAAAATAAATGGGTCCCGACTATGAGTAATTTTTTACTCATTTATTATGTGTTCTGTGTGTATCGATTACAAAACTATTTGAATGATTATTCAGTATTACTTAGCATAATTTCAAATTATTGGGCTTTTTTTTTTTCTTTTTAGTTTTTTTTTGTTGTTTCTTTACATATTTGTAAATAGAGTTTTTTTACGCAGTCGGGTTTTTTTTTTTTTTTTTATGGTTTTGCTACATTTGTGGGCTACAGCGAGTATTCGTGTTCACGCGATACATCGCGTCCGAATACTTCGCGTTGCAACAATTTAGGTAAATTGTTCGGACGAATTATAATAAAAATAAGGTCAGTCGGTCTAATAAAAATAGGGAATTATTTATATTAGACCGTCACCTGTACCCTTAGTGTGAGTTTTTTCGTAAAATTTAAGATACGCGAACGTGATGGTTAAGTTAACGCGTATTTTGTATGGAAACTCAAAAAGCGCCCCTAGCGGACGATATCGAAGTTACCAGTTACCACTCACACTAAGGGTACGGGTCCGAGCTTCTTTGTCCATTGCTCGGCGAGCAGTCGAGCAATGGACAACGAAGCTCGGACCCTGCACGGTCTAGTATAAATCATCCTTAATGCAGACAAGAACATTGCGTCAGCCTAAACTCGATGTTTTTACTCGAATATTCGCCTGCTAATGTAGCCTCAGCATTAAATACGAAGTAGGATTTTAAATTACGAGCAGAGTCCGCGGTTTCACCCGCGTAAGTCCCGATGCCGCGGGAATATCTGGATTATAAGTAGCCTATAACCTTCCTCGATAAATGGACTATCGAACACATAAATAATTTTTCATTTCGGAACAGCATTTCCTGAGAGTAGCGCGTCCATCAAAAAATCAAAGAAACAAACTCCTTAGCTTTATAATATTGGTATAGATTAAGGAAATAAGAAAAGTCGACACTAATTTTCGATTTAACTACTTAAATACCTACACTGCTTACTTAGGTACTTTCACTAAGCTGTTTATTATCGAATACAAAACAGAAAAGTGTCTAACATTCTCTTGGAGAATGTACATAACATAATATCATAATATATTTACGTAATGAGCTAGAAACTAATTTTGAATATTAGCTCTCCATATTCTCTGTCAAAAATAAAAAATACAAGTAAAAGAATATCTTCGATACGTTAATTCGTTTCCAATATATAGCCCTTAATTTTGAAGGCTACTTAACTAATTAAGTAGTAGTTAAGTATAATAACATTTACAGAATACGAAATAACGTACATCTCCTGGGGCTCTATTTTTAAACCAAATGAGGCATTAAAAGCGATTTTAATACCTCGATTTAATGTAAAGGGTGTAATGATGATGTAAAGGGCTACTGATTTTCGATCAATTTCTGTAATTTTTCTACGTGAATCGCACGTCCACATCGAGTGGTATCAACCACTCGCAGCAGGAGTCCGGCATCAAACGATAATCATCGGATATCGAATTATTCGCTTGAAGTGCAACGAGCGATTCAAAAATAAGACTCCTGCACGTCGTCGCCTGCATTCCGCTGGCATTTCGCATGTTATGTCCTTACCGAATCGAGGCCCAGTCTAGTCCTACGTGCTTTAACCCTGATTTCTCCTTCTCCAGCCACAGAAACCTTACGGCAACCGTAACGACCTGGAGGTAGACTTCGCCGAGATCCCCTGGCAAGCCATGGTCCTGCTCCAGACTAACAGGAGCCTCTTGTGTGGTGGTGTCATCACCAGACCTGATGTCGTCGTCACTTCAGCTGCTTGCGTTGATGGGTAAGATTTTACATATTTTACAACTAAGGCCTGATTATTCATTCCACAGATAAGTTAACACAGTTAACATTCCAGAGTTATCTGTCGTATAAGCTCGAACCTAACCAAATTTAAAGTCATCAATTTTGATGTTCTAAATTTAAATTTCTATTATTTTAATTTCTTCTATGGTTTTCGCGATTTTGCATAATAAAACACTTTATTTATCCGGTTTTATCGCGTTTTTATTCATTATTTGAACCGAGCTTTTGCCAACTTTACAGTTGGCTTTTTCAAGGTTGACTGAGATGTAATTTGTCTATTTTTAACATTCTAAAAAGTTACAGTAAACTACCGCCTCATAATTATTTGCAATAAAAACGTTCCAGTGTACGCAGACTATAGAGTTATTGTAATAGTTTTCAATTTAAATTATAATTATTTTTATCCCTAACTAGCTCAAAAACTACCATGGCTTCGGAACGCGCCCTCACATGAGAACAAAAAACGCGATAAAACCGAATAAATAAAGTGTTCTATTATTTTTTCATTTCACAGATAAGAGATATCTGTCGAATAAGTTCGAACCCAACTAAATTTAAAAGCCTTCAAATTTTAATCTTCTAAATATGAATTATGGTGGTGTTACATTTTATTTGTCAGATATCTATACCTAGGGATTTGAAAAATCAGTCCTAATTAATTTTACGCTAAAATCTACAGAACGTCCTTAGAATTTGCTAGGCAAAATCTTTTCTGGTATTTATAAAGCGATCTTCGCAACAAGTCAAAGTTTTTGCTTAGCACAATCTTAGTTTTCCAAATTTAGAATGTATACCAATCAAAAACAATGACTCATGAACTTTGCTTCTCTTCATAAGCTTGCTAACAATGAAATATTAGCAACACATAACCTCAACGCGTTCCCGCCAAACTCCCATTCTTTTTTTAAAACATTTTTTTTTTTCCACCCACAGCTTAGACGCAAGAAACGTCCTAATTAAGGGCGGAGAATACAAGCTAGGTATCGACGATGAACCGCTTCCCTTCCAAATCGTGCAAGTGAAAACTATCGTCAGACATCCGTTTTACCGACGAGGCAGCCTTAAGTACGACGCCGCCATCTTGGTTTTGGCCGAAGATCTGCGATTGGCCAAGAATATTTACCCCATTTGTCTTCCAAGAGCTTCGGACACTTTGGACGCTTTCTACAATGGCGCTGGGGAATGTATCGTCACCGGTTGGGGCAAGATTGTGCTTCAAGGTAAGTGTTTTTGGGGATTCTTGGGGATTTTGGGTTTTTTTTTTTAATTTATTTTCTCAAACATGCTTGGAAATTTGAGCATTATTTTGACAACCTTCTTCGAGATAAATCGAACTTGCTGTACTAGTCGAGCAGCGGCCGGCAATTGTTGTATGAAAATCCATATCTGTCGTGTTTAGCGGCCAAATAAACTAGTAGTTCGCCCCGAACTGAGACCTCACGACCCCCTATCTCCCCAACCCCCCAACCGATCCGGCTCATCTTCGAACTCATAAATTCTATTGACCTAAACTACGCGCATACCAAAATTCATGAAGATCGGAGCTACGATACTCAAGTTATCGTCGAACAAACGTACAAAGTTACAAAGATACAAGCGCCAGGCCCGCCTAAACTGGACCTCACTCGCTTCGCTCGTTCGGTCAATAACTAATTTTTGATGAGCTAACTGTTTAGTCAATCGACCTACTTGACAATTAAATACACTATCCCCATGTAAACGGTCCTTAATCGTTCTCAGTCAACGGAGCATGAAGACGCGCTAAATGGACGTACAAGTTTATAGTGCGGTAGATTGGTTTACCACTATGTTTTATATGAGTATGGTTAACGTATTAAGTTTGATATATTTTCTGCGAGTGAATTAGTTATCAGTTATATTACTAGTAGTTCGCCCCGAACTGAGACCTCACGACCCCCTGGCACGAGAATCTATTTACAGAGATTTTGTTTTTTGTAGGATTTTAACACCAACAGCTTTATTTTTTTACAAAATAAGAATTATTATTAAACGAATAATATAACGAAAGACAAGAATAACGATAACACAACAAGAATTATTCCTTAATTACGACAATCGACCACAAATTGTAACATAAAAACATGAATTATATGTAGTTATACTAGTTCAGATGTTAGGGTTCATAATTATTTGTGAACATTTAATTATTGCAATAAATGATTTATTATTATTATTATTATTTACATTGAACACTAATAGACGTTTACATGTAATAGTTTTCCGTGGTTTACATTCCCTACTAATATGTCTGATCTTGGAGTAGGTATATATCGCAAGCAAACGCAACGATACCGCGATCTAGGAGGGATGTCGAGCGTTATCTATTGACAAATTTTTAGAACTTGATTTTTTTCTCTTTTTGCACCCCCTATCTCCCTAACCCCCCCCCCCCACCGATCCGGCTCATCTTCGAACTCATAAATTCTACTGATCTGAACTACGCGCATACCAACATTCATGAAGATCGGAGCTACGATACTCAAGTTATCGTCGAACAAACATACAAAGATACAAAGTTACAAAGATACAAGCGCCAGGCCCGTCTACACTGGACCTCGCTCGCTTCGCTCGTTCGGTCAACTATATAAAATCATATTTGTCGTGTTTAAAAATGGAACGATCTTCTACTCCGCAAAATGGCGACCAAAGAGGTCCCTTATCAAAGGTTTAATTTAAATTTCGAACTGCAGTAATGTACTACATTGAAAAACTAAAACATAAAACATCAAGAAAGAGAAAACAAAAAAACAACACAAGCCTTTAAAAATGTAAACATTGAACTGACAAAAAATCAAAGGCGAAAGTAAACTTACAAAGAGCTGTCACTTTCAAATAAATGTAGGTGTGAGTTTTTCTTTACATTTCTGATACAAAATTCAGAATCAGAGTATAGGTGATACAATGGGCGTCCTTATCTCTTAAAGCGATATATTCCAGGCAACCTTTGGATGGACAAGAAGTAAAGGAAGATAAAAGGTAGGGAATTTAGGTTTCTTCAACTTAGCACATTGCGTAGCCATTTTCACTGTAAACGTAAAAGTCTAATCAATAGGTATAAGCACTTGTCTTCGTTTTTGATATATTTTAAAGTGTTTCCTACACTTGGATGACTATACTTAAAGAAATGCTTTCCATAAATTTCACACCCGACAGGACTTGAACCTGCATCTCTGGGGATCCGTCCCAACCGACGCCTCCAATTTGGTTACGGATGCATGTTTAATTGAGTCCAAATTAAGGATTGCATTTCTTATTGTTTACGTTTTGAAGGCACGTAGCGCCATCTACCGACAATTTTTGCAGACTGCCAGCTTGAACTATTCTATTTTCTATAGAATTAAATTCAACGTTGAGATGTTGCTTCCGATTAACCGTTTTTGATATATTTAAAAGTGTTTCCTACACTTGGATGACTATACTTAAAGAAATGCTTTCCAAAAATTTCTCACCTGACAGGACTTGAACCTGCATCTCTGGGGATCCGTCCCAACCGACGCCTCCAATTTGGCTACGGATGCATGTTCAATCGAGTCCAAATTAAGGATTGCATTTCTTATTGTTTACGTTTTGAAGGCGCACTTGTCTTAGGCGAAAATCGAACCCGCTACCTTTTGCGTCACTCCCGGATGTTTCTCCAACTCGCCACAGAGACTGGGACAAAAAAATCTTAATGTCAAATCATGAAAAATGTCAAATGACTTGAAAACCATTCAATATATTTCCTAGAAGCGGTGCGGTGATCAAGTGCCCTTACAATCGACACCAAAAAAATCGATCGTTTCTTAAGCAAATATAGGTGCTGGACCGGTTTTTATATAACTTTTTGAAATGAGAAGTTGCGATATGATATCATATCAGGTCAAAGGCATAATAGCCAAAGGTCAAAAGGTCAAAAGCAAAAACAACTATGAAATTAAGCAATTTAAAAAAGTTTTCCTTACACTGTAGCGCCAACTAGCTTTGTACTAAGCTCCTAGGCTTTTGATATGGCAATCAGACAATGGTTTAGAGCGTAGAGAAACGCCACTTAAAATTTGAGGGGTACTTAAAAATTTAGCAATCAATAAGTTTAGTTTGATAGTTTACAATCAAAACTGCAATTACCTTTATTTTCGAAAACAGCTGTTTTTTCAGTGAAACATAATCTCAAAATTTTCAAAAAAAAGTTTTAAGTTTCAAAAGTCGTAGAACAAAAGGTGTTCGCCTAGACGTCTAGAACAGCCCCCTTTCGGATTAAAAGGGCATACCCGTTACAAATTGTATAGTACATTTCACAAAGTCAGTTTCGCAGGATTTGGAAGTAATTTTATTAATATACTAGCTGCGCCCCGCGGTTTCACCCGCGTAAGTCCCGTTCCCGCGGGAATATCAGGATACAAAGTAGCCTATGTGTTATTCCAAGCCTACAGCTACCTATATTTCAAATTTCATCTAAATCCGTTGAGCCGTTTTTGCGTGATTGAGTAACAAACATCCAAACACATAGGTACACTTTCACATTTATAATATTAGTGAGATAAAACAGTACATTACATTTTTTAGGAAAATGACCGTGAAATGCATGCACCTAGTTTCGTAGGTAATGAAAAACCAGTTTTGAAAAACGGAAATATTCTAAAACAGTGCGTCAGAAAATATTTAACAATTTTCGACAGGGATTTTCAATATACGATTTTATTAAACATGGTAAATACCCCGTTATTAAGTAATTTTAGTAGGGATTTTCAGTTTAGCTCGTAAGTTAGAGATACAAATTTTACATATAAGTTTCATTTACTTTGCCGTTCACATGCCATGCATGTTTTTCTTATATAAATTAATATTAAATAAAATGATGCTCTGATCTTTGGTGCAAATTATTTACATTACATTGGCCATTTATATAAAAAAAGGTACTCAAAATAATGTTAATTACAGACTTACCCTCTTACTTATATAAACGCTAATTAATGCGCTGCATAACCATGCATCGTTTGGCTTTTACTGTCACATGAAGTTTCAAAGTTGGCAGACAGAGACAAACTTCACATAACTTAGTCATGTGTACTTAAATAATATTTTTTTAGGTAAGGGAGTTAATATTTAAAACTATGTCAGAATCATGTCACATAAAAAAAATTGGAACCTTTAGACCCCTTAACGTTTGCATGTACTAATAATTTTGAGCCGAAATCCTATCCTATACCTGAAGATATAGATACATAGATATGCTGTGTTGTTCACTCTTGGCGAATATTTCGCGACTGCAAGTCCCAAACCGGTTGCAAAAAGTAAGGCTTGCATAAAAAGCAAGAAAAATAAATAAATAAAAATTTTTTTTCTTTAAATTTTCAAAAAAAAACCTGCTGTCTTATCTACATACATAGTACTATAATACATAATAATATAGTAGAATCGAAAACGGTTCATACAATTTGTTCTAATTGTTTAAGGGCTCGTTTTCCGCAAACATTTGCCTCATTTCTGCTCGTGACGGTTTTTTACGACATTGCAATCTAGCCCCAAACTAACTTAGCACTAGGCTTGTACTATGGGTACTAGACAACGGATATACTATTTTTTTTTAATACACACATATTATAACACCCAGATCAGATACAAATATTTATATTTAAGCATAAATATTTGCAACAGACTGGAGTCGAACCCAAAGTCTATACTTATTTAGTTTGGTCTAAATCGGTCTTCCACTGCATTGTTTCCGTCAGGGTCAAATTCTATGCAAATTATTTGTTTAATTCATACTTTAAAATGTCAACACGTATGATTTATCTGGTTTTTGTAAGGTCAATAAGGTCAAATGTTGTGTGGAATTGTACCATTTCGCATAGACGTCTACATTTGCTAGTAATGTAGACGTCTAAGCGAATAATTTTTGTTCTTGACTTAAATTACAATCGTCGTAATACAGATAATATATAATTAGAACAGGAGCAATCAATATACTTAACTAATAGTGTAGTGCTTCTAACTGTGAAACTTTAACATACAATATCTTTTAATTTAGCGGAAAAAAAACAAAATTACTAACACAGTGGCTGTAGATCATGTAAATCTATTGAATTATCCATATTTCTTATTTTAAGAATGAAACAATTTCGTATTAAAAGTTGTTTGAAGTGCCAAATTTGGTATCTGTGGAACTTAGCTGGTCCATTTTGAACGTTCTACTTAATTTTGACAAAATAAGTTCACTGAATCGCCATTTCTGTTCTACTTTTGACGTACGACATCATTTCTTAATGAAAAGAATCTATGGACATGATTATTGATTCAATAATATTGAAGTCATAAGTACGCGTTTTTAGACCATCAAAAGTAGAACAGAAATTGCGATTTAGTGAACTTTTGCTGTCAAAAATTAAAAGACCGTTCAAAATGGACCAGCTAAGTTCCACAGATACCAAATTTGGCACTTCAAATAACTTTTAACACGAAATTGTTTCGTTCCTAAAAGAAGAAATATGGATTATTCAATAGATTTACGTAATCCGAAGCCACTGTGTTAGTATTTTTGTTGTATTTTCGCTAAATTAAAAGATATTGTATGTTAAAGTTTCACAGTTAGGAGCACTACACTATTCTTCTAAGTTACGAGAGATTGAGCCGCCATTTTAAGGTTTGGCACTCCTGACCGTGAAACTTCAATATACAATACCTTTTAATTTAGCGGAAAATAAACGAAAATACTAACACCGTGGCTTTAGATCACGTAAATCAGTTGAATAATCCACATCTTGTGTTTTAGGAATGCCTTTAAAATTTCATTAATGAACCTCTACCCCCTAGGTCTGAGCTGTAAGGAAAAACGCCGATATTCTTTGCAATGTACACACTTATGTATGCTTTAGATATATATCTAGTATGTATATAGTATAATGTATTCAAAACAGTGTTTGTATGTAAATTCTGTTTGTCATTCGAGGGCCTTGATTTTAATGACTCGAAGAGTTAAGAGATTATGGCGGCCTTCTGTACTGAGTTCTATTTTATAAACATCCTCTATGTCAACATCTTTGACACCAGATATCAAAAATACCAGGGGCTCGATTCGGTAAGGACATAGCATGCGGAATGCAGGCAACGTGCAGGAGATGCACGTTAATTCGTATTCTGTAAATGTTATTTTACTTAATTACTTAAGTAGCCTTCAAAATTAAGGGCTACTTAATTATTTAAATATCTCCCCTCAGCCAATCAGTGTTTATATGCATCCCGCCTGCTTGTCGCATGCTATGTTTTTAGAGAATCAGGGCCCTGCTGATTCTCTGAAAACATAGCATGCAAAAGAAACAAAAAGAAGATCGAGTGATAAACAAAAGAGGTTAGCAGTTTCCCGGCGTTTTGGAAAGGTTTTGGTACTGAGTGTAAAACGACATCGTGTGAATTGGACATTATATATTTGTAAGTCAAGAGTGATGTCATTTTCGGCACGAACTTGCGGTTGCGCAGGGTACATGCTTAAATTGTCGATTTAGTATAGAAAATTAACATTTTTACGATTTTAAACGCGTCGCTTCTATTATATTAAGAACTGGCTTCGTAAGGCCTGTTCCCGCGGGAATATCGGGATAAAAAAAAGCCTTTGTGTTATCCCAGATCTACAGCTACCTATATTCGAAGTTTCATCGCAATCGGTTTAGCAGTTTTTGCGTAAAAGAGTAACAAAGTCACATCCATCGATATAAACTTTCGCGTTTATAATATTAGGTCGTCTAAAAATCTTTTCGCATTTTTGTATGACATATGAACTTAAAATAAAATATCTTTGGCTATACTATTTGTATCTGGCTGGTTTAAGTATCATTAAAAAGATTTAATTTTAAAGAAGACCATTCCAAATTCAAATTAGGAAAATGTGTGATTATCATTTGTTTTCCTTATTGTTAAAATGAGTGAATCTTATTCGATACATTTTTAATTTTACTACAAAATAAAATAGGTAAAATGCAACAAAAGCCGCGACAAAAATTGTAATGTTTATGGACCTATGCAGTATCTGAAAGAGCATAGCAAATTTTATTTAAGCGTTTTTAATCCGGAAATTTTGATATAAAAGATGCACGTCGCTTTGGTCTATTTAAAAAAATATATCTAGATCTATAAATATATAATATACATATACATCTATATCCATCAAAATGGCACCTACACACTTTAGTCAAATGTAAATTAACTTTAACCTTAATCCTTAGAGTATACATAAGCAAGCTATAGAGCGCGCCTATGGGTATTTGCGTCTGCGCAAAATGTAAGCAGATGCTCTTTACATAGATATTCAAACGTTGAGGTTGAATAGTGATCCGCGAATCATTTTTACACCGCGGCACTGAACATTTTACCCTAATTATTACTAGAATAAATTCTAACGAAAGAAACAGTAAATTCCCGTAACCCTAGGTGACTGATGAACTCGTTTTTGTTATTTTTGACTGTTCAAACCGGTGCTTATAATTCATACTCGCATACCAGCGCTCTATAGCTTGCTTATGTATACTCAAAGCCCTTTAATTTTTTTAATAAAATGCGAAGAAACTTTTTAGCCGACCTATTATTTGTAAGAATTGTCAAAGTTCGCATTCTAAGTATACTATAAAAGATCAATACATAATTAGTACTCGATTTGAACTCTGAACTTAAACATACTAAGTAGTTATTAGGAATACTTCAAATTAAGATATATTTCTTTGAATTTTAAATCGCAAATAACTCTATAGTTACCTATTTAGAAACCACATTTAAATATTTGTTAATGTTAACGTTTTTACAATATTTATTTTATTTCTTACTTAACACGTGTATACTAATAAAAGAACAACTTAGAAGAATTAGTTTTTTTATCGTTGAATAATTTTTTAAATGTTGCTTAGGAAATTCAGTTTATTGCTTCTTAAGCGGCTATAGTAAGCTAGAACTGGGCCCTGATTCTCTAAAAACATAGCATGCGACAAACAGGCGGGATGCATGAGCATTGCAGAAGTCGATTTGTTGCAGGAGTAAAAATAATGGCTATTCTATAACATTTTTTAATACTGATTGGCTAAGGAACAAGGGGAGCTATTGAAATAATTAAGTAGCCCTTAATTTTGAAGGCTACTCAACTAATTAAATAGTAATTAAGTAAAATAACACTTACAGAATACGAATTAACGTACATCTCCTGCACGTCGCCTGCATTCCGCCGGCATTCCGCATGCTATGTCTTTACCGAATCGAGCCCCTCATGTTTCTAGGATGAATTACTACAAAAGTTATTTGAAACAAAAGTTTTTGAAACCATATTTCATATTTAAAGTCGAGGATATTTACTAACACGTGAATGTCGTGAAAACACGATTCCTGAAAATTTTCTCGATAGGAAAAAAACTAAACTTCCCTTTAAATTTTACAAATAAGTGATGTACTCAGTCAATATTGTCCGTAAACTAATAAAACTTTGTATAAGAACTGAACTTGGCTCAATACAGGTCCTGAATGATTTGAATTTCAAGATTAACGTTTAGTTATCTTGAAACTAGCAATTGTTTGATTTTACGCACTAAAATTAGGCGTAGTCGCATCTTACGTCCTTCACTTACACATCTGAAATTCGCTAGCTTTATCCCTGTCACGCTATTAGGGTTATAGGCCCTTAAAACATAAGGTATTCAATCTTATGTATGTCAGTAGAAAGACACCCAGATTAGATACAAATATTTTTTAAAGCATAAATATTTGCACCCGGTAATTCATTTGTATGAATTTACAAAAAAAGTATAAGTAGTTGGTATATCCGTTATTTAGTACCCATAGTACAAGCCTGCTTAATTTAGGGCTAGATTGAGCTGTGTGTAATTTCGTGCCGTATTTATTTATTACATGTAGCACGCTTGTTAAAAAAATATTATTTAAAACATATCTAATTTCTACACAGTAGTTTTCTATTTCTTGTTTTTGATTGCACAAGGCATATTTAAACTTAGAAATATTTTCATAAGGAGATGTATTTTCAAAAAAATTCCCATGACAGAATTCTAACCCGTTTATACTTGTAAAAGATATTTCACAATAGTTTTCTGCTAACGGTACTGTTGCCAATGACCCAGAATGGTATATTTTCATGAGTGACCCTACCACTTGTACTTTCGTTTATAAAACAATATATTTTGTGGCTTCGGACGGCGCCAAACGTATCTACAGGACGAGTCAATATTTTATTTTTCGTCTTTAGAATAGGGGGGTACCCCCCTTCTTCCATGGTAGCTGTAAAAGGCGACCAAGGATTCTTAGGCTGGAATCTATAGTGCATACTTTGACTTTGCTCAGACTGAGCTTAGCAAGAACTAAGCATAAACTTTGAATTGGAATTTATAGTCGAAATTCATTTTGTAATATACGAAAAGAATAAAAAGGACTTCATAGTTATTTATAACAGAGAAGCAAAGTTTAGGTTATTATTTTAAAGAATAACAATAACAATAGTTTATTGATCAAACTATGTAGGTACATTGGTCTTAAATATGTGCTATATTAGTGCACAATCTACTCATTTCGACCATACAATAATGTAGTATAAAATTACACAACTTAAATTTATGTCAGAAATCCAATATTTATACCAGCACAACAATATTTGGTATTTATTTTTCATTATGGTCATTTTTGATTGACGGTTAAGGGCTGAGATGGTGATGATGATGTGCATACATACAAACAGACAAACACACAGAAGGAAGCTTTGTTTTATACTATGTTATGATGGTGATTACTGGAATTTTCAGTTTCAACAGCAACCTGTATTATTTTTTATTGTAATTATATGCAAAGAGAGAGTAGGTAGGGACCAACCATTTAAGAAAAAAAGCTTTTGTAATCAACACTTTCGATTTATAAATTAACCTACAGACAATAAATTAATTCTTTATTTCATTCCTTTTAGCGCACTTTCGACTGCCACTATTAACACTACAGGCTGAAATTTGATTGAAATCTATAGCGCGTACTTTGACTTCGCTCAGACTGAGCTTAGCTAAAACCAAGCATAAACTTTAAATTGGAATTTATGGTCGAAATTCGTTTAGTAAGACGGCGATAGATGATAATTATCGGTCCTTGTCCTATTGCATATAAATGAGCGTGATGGATGAAAAAATTGCATGAAAAAATCTACAATTTCTCGTAAAATCAATCATTAACGAAGATTAAAAAAATATTTTTATAAAATGCAATGAAGAGGTTCTAGGTATTGTATTTTCTAATATTATGATGTCTATAAGAAAATGTAGCGGTTAAGGATTTAGAAGAAAAATTGATTTATTTTGTAAAACAGGGGTAACTTTGCCAGTATAATAGTGGTATTTAAAGTTATTTTTTATTGTTTTTGAAATGAAGGGGACACTTCTTGTATCATGTACAATTACATAATACATTGTTTAAAGATCTATTTGATACCGGTTATGAAGAAAACTATTCAATCGGAAGGGATTTCACATGAGTCGCGTCCCTAATATACGAATTAAAAAAAACAACTTCATAGTCATACATAACAGAGAAGCGGTCATTATTTTTGATTGGTTTACATTCTAAATTTGAAAAACCTCGACTTTGCTAAGCAACAACTTTGGATAGTTGCGAAGATAGCTTTAGAAATACTAAAAGGTGTACTAGTCAAAGTTTTTGCTTAGCAAAATCAAAGTACGGACTATAGAATATTTCAACCATACCTACCTTAACCTAGGATACTTTTTATTCCGAAAATCATGCGGGATCTGGATTTACGCGGGTGAAACCGCGGGGCGCAGCTAGTTTTATTATAATAATAAATAATACATTTTAAAATAGGTAAATATTAAGTATTTTAATCAATGCAAAAAACCAACCTTTGCAAAGTAAATTATTTTAATCGTATTGACACTCAAAATAGATTGGCAACCTTAAATCCGCCGATAGTTACGTACGATAAATTCTTAAGAATAAATAAATATTGCACGACATTACACACAGCGGTATCTAGCCCCCAAACTAAGCACCAGGCTATGGTCTGTCTATGGGTACTAGACAACGGATATACAACATATTATACTTTATTTTTGTAAATTATACATAGACTAGCTGTGCCCCGCGGTTTCACCCGCGTAAGTCCCGATTTTTTTTTTCATAAGAACCATCTCCTGATAAAATCAAATACAACAAGAAAAGAATTAGCGAAATCGGTTCAGCCGTTTAGGCGTGATGCCGTGACAACGCGAAATAGGGATTCATTTATATATATATATTCGCCCCGCGGTTTCACCCGCGTAAGTCCCGTTCCCGTTTCAGTTCCCGCGGGATTAAAATTCTATGTCCTTCTCCTGGTTCTAAGCTACCTCCCCACAAATTTTCAGCCAAATCGGTTCAGCCCTTCTTGAGTTATAAATGGTGTAACTAACGCGACTTTCTTTTATATATTTAAGATAAAAAGATTACACGAAACCCATAAACAAACATTTATGGTCAGCATAAATATTTGTTCCCTGCAGGAATCGAACTTGCAACCTTCTGCGTTTACGCGGCTACGGTATCCCTTGCCCGTAGTAAAAGGCGACCAAAAGGGGGTTTCTTGGTCAGAAACTTCGGCCGATATCACACCCACCGGTCTAAGTTGTAGCGCCAAGCGGACTCGTCCGTGTCCAATACGTAGACCCGTGCAGCCGCTAAGGAATGTCGAATGTTGTTCTACTGCTGTCTTCTTCTAGATGAGGGTGTTACATCTTAGACCATAATTATTACTAGTAGTTCGCTCCGAACTGAGACCTCACGACCCCCTATCTCCCCAACCCCCCACCGATCCGGCTCATCTTCGAACTCATAAATTCTATTGATCTTAACTACGCGCATACCAAAATTCATGAAGATCGGAGCTACGATACTCAAGTTATCGTCGAACGAATTTTCGCTCGTTCGGTCAAATACTTATCATCGTGTGAGATTGTGGTGAGAAAGTTTCACGATCAACAATTCAAACTGGAAATTCCTTTGCCTTGAAAAAAAATGCCTTGCTATAAAATTTCAATCCCACAATAATATAAACGTAAAATGTAACAATTGATTACAATTTGCTAAGCCCAACGGGCATCAAGTATGTGCTATATTATTAATAAATATGATCTGCAATACTCATGAAAGCAATCAATAAATGAATATTAATTGCTAAAACGCTTACCTATCGGCAAAAAAAATTTTTTTTTCGAACAACACAAATTAACAAAAACTGTTTCCATAGACGTCTAGAAAATTCCTTTTTCCGCTTCAAATACCGTCCTAAAAAGACTTTGTTATATCGAGATTAAAGTTGTACGATCGAGCGATCGATCGGTCAACTAATTAACCTAGTCGTCGGTCTGAGTTTTCGCTAATGATTTTTCAATCGAAAATCTTTGGTGTTAAGCAGAAGTTAAATGTCAAATCTATAATAAATCATATATTTATTATTGACACTAATAATTTTAATAACTGTCTTTGAGGTTATGTATGATATTACCTATGTGGTACATACCTTATATTATACAATATACTAAGTTAGTCGTCATAACATCACTTCTAGATAACGTGAGGTTTTTCTCAACAGTTTATTAATTACTATTTTTATTTAAACTCCGTTCTCGATCGCGTTTGTACACTTTTTATAAATTTAAAATATATTAAACTTAGGAAGTACTTAGTAGAACAAAATTGTATAATTTTTAAAATTCATGTCTGTATGTCTGTTTGTTCCTTATACAATTAAAAACTGGGTACTAATCCGATTGTAATCTTGTTGTTTCAATATTGGATAGTTCTATTTTCGAGGAAGGTCGTGGTATACTTTACATCGAAATCCAATTAGTAGAACCCGAGTAATGAACGAAAAAGTGCGTTATCACGGCCGCCCGCGCCCGTGATAACGCATTTTTCACTTCTGCGGGTGAAACTGCGGGTTTTTTTAATAATTGGTGTAATAATATGGAACCCTTAAGTAAATAACGCTTCACACTTGCCCTTGTACATCTCTAGATCAAATATTTAAGTCGCCTTGAGTTTCGACACTTACTTCGTAACCTTTAGTACCTACCTAACATTAGTAACTACCTGTATATACATTTATTATTATGTAAATAACTAGGAGTTCGCCCCGAACTGAGACCTCACGACCCCCTATCTCCCCAACCCCTATCGATTCGGCTCATCTTAGAACTCATAAATTCTATTGACCTAAACTACGCGCATACCAAAATTGATGAAGATCGGAGCTACGATACTCAAGTTATCGTCGAACAAACATACAAAGATACAAAGTTACAAAGATACAAGCGACAGGCCCGTCTACACTGGACCTCACTCGCTTCGCTCGTTCGGTCAATAATTCATGACATTAAATAACAGTTTAATAATGTCATGAAACACTATGTCAGTCATAAACCTTATCATTACTAGGAGTTCGCCCCGAACTGAGACCTCACGACCCCCTATCTCCCTAACTCCCCTACCGATCCGGCTCATCTTCGAACTCATAAATTCTATTGACCTAAACTACGCGCATACCAAAATTCATTAAGATCGGAGCTACGATACTCAAGTTATCGTCGAACAAACATACAAAGATACAAAGTTACAAAGATACAAGCGCCAGGCCCGTCTACACTGGACCTCACTCGCTTCGCTCGTTCGGTCAACTATGTTTCGTGATGAGGATATCACGAGAGTGCTTTCGAATTGGTGAATCAAGCATGTCACAGTTCTCAGAATACTATTCGGACTGTGAAAATTGTAACTTATACTGCTAAGCCCAAAAATTGGTGACTAACGATGAGTGTGACAAAAACGACCTGAAAACCTAAACTTGGGCTACATCTACAATAGAAATTTTAATATTCTTTTCTTTAATCCTCAGCTCACCTTAAAGGCGCCATCATGAACGGCCTCAACGTCTCTTTGATCAACCCTGGAGAGTGCGAAGCGAAACTGCAACAGGACTACCCTCATTTACTGGACCAGTACGATGAAGATAGCTGCGTTTGCGGACAACCTACCAACCCGTTGAATAACATTTGCAAGGTAAGAGGAAAGGTGAAGGGAAGGTAGGACTCACCACGGTCCGAAGACATGGGGCATTCGCCAATCAGGGGTAGGCTCCTGTGGCGTCTTACTGCCTTACCTCTAAGAGGAGGCCCGCGCCCTGCAGTGGGACAAATTATCGGGTTTATCACCCTATTACCTTTAAGGATCTTACTTTCTAATTGATATTATTTCGAGAGAGCTTCATAGAGACATTAATAGTTAGAAGAAGGAGAAAATGACTTTTCTCTCAAACATTTTAGAAGGAAGAAATGCATTATCAAAATCCTCCCGTAACAGCTTTCAAACCTATTTGAACGCTTGCCGGGCGAGTGCGCTAACCACTGCGCCACACGAGACCCACGAGAAATTAATGATTATGCGTCCTACTGTTTATTTTTAAGATCATCTACATGACGTTCAAATCGAGCTTTCGAATTAAACTAACAGCACAACTATATTGACTGATTCGGGTAGCAATACATCCAACCATAGACGCTTTTCTCCACTTTGATATTCCTTAATGTTTATTGCACAAGGCGAACTGTTGTTACTACTTAATTCTAGGCTTAACTTTTCCTAATTTCTTCTATGGTTTTCAACACTATACAAGGTGTAACGGGTAAGCCCTTTTAAGCCGAAAGGGGGTTGTTCTAGACGTCTAGGCGAACAACTTTTGTTCTACGACTTTTGGAAAATCAAAGTACTTTTCGAAAAATTTAGGTGTAAAGTTTACTTGAAAATCAGCTGTTTCTGAGAGTTCGCGGTCATTGACCTTATGTTGTCCTTTTATTTAGTTTGATGGTTTACAATCAAAACTGCAATTACCTTTATTTTCAAAAGCAGCTGTTTTTTTAAGTTAAACATAATTTCAACTCAAAATTTTCAAAAATCGTATGACAAAAGGTGTTCGCCTAGACGTCTAGAACAACCCCCTTTCGGATTAAAAGGGCATACCCGTTACAAATTGTATTTACCGGGTTTAATCGCGATTTATTCATGATTTATAAAACGATCCGAGCTTGAAAAAAGTTAGCGAGTTAGCTCGGTTCGTTTTATAAATCATGAATAAATCGCGATTAAACCCGGTAAATAAAGTGTCTTATTAACTTTTCATGTTATAAATTTAAAACTTGGTTGTTTTTCTCTTCAGGTGGATATTGGATCAGCCTTGGCCTGCACCACTGGAGATGGGCGTTACGTCTTCAGAGGAATCTACTCCTGGGACTCAGGTGAATACCAAATATCATCTATCATACCATCTTACTAATTTTATAAACGCGAAAGTTTGTATGAATGTATGTGAGGTTGTTACTCTTTCACGCAAAAACTACTGAACCGATTGCGATGAAACTTGGAATATAGGTAGCTAGGGACCTGGATTAACACATAGACTACTTTTTATCCCGATATTCCCGCGGGAACGGGACTTCGCGGGTGAAACCGCGCTATTCTCTAAGTCTATCAGACTAGAGCTGCGCCCAGCAGTTACGCTCATATTGTGTTTTTCGATTTAAGACACAGTTGCGTTTGGCGTTCGAGGTCACAAACTTGGATTATAAAACTATTGAATCGAATTGAATTGAATTTACTTATTAATATGAAATCTTACTAAACATTTATTAAATTACATTAGAAATCGGCTCTACACTAAGCACAAGCTTGTATTGCAGGAACTGAGATATTAATACAATAACACAAAACATTTCATAATAATTCAAATTGTAAATATATACCTTACAGACTAACATACATATACAATATATAGATCTAAAATTAGGTTTTAGGGTTTTCTATCTTCGTTCGCGCTTCCCTAAGCGTATTATATATATCCGTTGTCTAGTACTCATAGTACAAGCCTAGTGCTTAGTTTGGGGCTAAGTAATGTAGCGCTGTGTGTAATGTTGTGCAATATTTATTATTTATTTATTATTCAGTCATACAAATACTATTTATTATTTATTTATTATTATTCATTCATACAAATACAAATTACAAATACAAAATTCATTTATTCCTAGAATGTAGTAAACAGGGTCTTAGATAATAGATACGTTCCTTACTTTCTACCATCACAATTGTGTGGAATGCATTTTTGGAATTTATTAGTCTCATTATTATTAAAAAAAAAACTATAAAAGACCAGATAATAAAATATTCTTCAATTTAATTTCAATAGGCTACCATCACATACAAGTCTGCAAAAATCAGGGACTCTACCGCGCAACTTCCATCGACATCGGCATTGAAATCCCACATCGCAAAGGAATAACCTGCGCGGTGGAAACGAGAGCGTTGATTTGCATGAATTTGAAGCCGGCACCGTCGAGTTGAACTGTCATTGAATACGAGGTCTCTTGAGCTGCCGGTTTCAATGACAGTTGAACTCGACAGCGTAGCCTTTAAATGTATGCAAATTAACGCTATGGTTTGAACTGTGCCGGTTATTCCTTTACGCAGTCGGATTTCGATGCCGATTATGACGGAAGATGCGCTGTTGGGCCCCAGATTCTACCGGATTGAACTCAAACGCTAATTTATAAATTTACTGGACTACAAAATCAAATATACTATTTATTTTTTCACAGGTTGTCAAATCGGAAACCAAATCGCTGGATTCTACAAATTCGACCTCGAATGGTACGAGTGGGCTATCGGACTTATTGAAAGCGTTCGATTCGCTAAATACGCCGTCGGAGGCAACATCAAACAATCTTTCTCTAGCGAATTGAACTCTGGAATAAAGGGGGGGATAAAGGGAGGTTTGACGGGAATCAAGGGGGGTGTTAACAGGGGATCAGCCCAATTCGGACAGTTCAGCCAATTCGGATCTTCAAGCTCGTCTTTTGGAACCAACTTCGGTGCCAACACTGCTGGTTTGGGTCAAGAACTCAAAGGGCCCCTCACAAATTCGTTCAGCGCATCTTATACCGAGAAAAAAGTCTTCCAATCCGAGCCTAAATACGTAACTTATACGACTAAGCCCGAAATCGTTACTTTTACGACTAAACCCGAGTATTTCACTTACACGACGAAGCCAAAATTAGTTACTTATACGACTAAACCTGAAATAGTCACTTACACTACTAAGCCTGAAATAGTGACTTTTACAACTAAGCCCGAAATTGTTACTTATACGACTAAGCCCAAAATTGTCACTTATACGACTAAGCCCCAAATTATCAGGTACGAAACGTCTGGTAGCGGTACAAATCCTCAGTATGTAGCCCCTGGGGTTACTTTCAACCCGAGTTTTCAGTCAGTAGTTGGTCATAAGCACAATGGGCACTGCAAGTGCCTTGAAAATGGCCGTAAATAGATAAAAAATGCCTTTTTCTAATTGGAATTGTGCCATAACAGACACAGTGCAAATAATAAATACTCCAGTTCCTAGGAATTAAAAAGTTATATTTTTTTTTTAAGAAAAAAAAGTTGGATAACTTTTTTATACTTAACGCATATTTTGTTTGGCATTGGACTGCGAGAATCGATTAGGTAAATGTCACCTACTGTTATAACATTATACTAAAAAACTCTGCGTTCTTATTCGAAAGAAAACTTTTTTTTTATTTTATAACGTTTGGCATAGAACTGCGAGATTTAATGTTGGTATTCAAAATAATATTATGTAGTCCGTTCCTATAGAACAAAAATAAAATTGCTTTTTTAAAAAACATTTTGGCAAAGGACTGCGAGATATACGGACACTTATAATAAACTTTTAAACCCGTAAATTGTAAATAGGTAAAAATAGGATTTAATATAAAAACAATTTAATTTCTAATTGATAAATAATATGTTTTGTATGTATTTATAAGAAACAACTGCCAAGATTTAGTATTTTTCTATGATTTCTCAGTTTTTTTTAGAAGAAAAAAGTATATTGTTAAGAAAATTCTGTCTCGAATTAGATTTTTGACCAATTTGGTCTAATTTTAGTCCAAAATGGTCGACTGTCTAATATTATTGGTAATTTTTAAGTAAAATTAGGTTTTTTATTATACAATTATATACAAGTATTTTAGTCAATCCATATTTTATTTTATATGTATTATAATAATTTCTAATTGTTACAATTAGGATTAGAATCGAAATAAAATGGAGATACAAAAGTTTATTGTGTTTTTTTTTCATTTTAACCCAAAAACAACGGTAAAAAGTCCTAAAATACGGCTAATGTAAGAAAATCTTTGTCAAATGTTTGCTTTTATATCATCATCATCTCAGCACCTGTTGCCTCACATATCCTCCCCTATACGACGCCACAAATATCAATCGCGGGCCACCTCCATCCAGGCTCCCCGCGACCGCCACAACGTCATCGGTCCACCGAGTAGGTGGTCTTCCAACACTCCGTTTCGCATTACATCGTGGGCGCCGCTCGAGGACTTTTAGGTACTCCCCAGCGGTTATCTGTCCTTCGACTTATATGGCCTGCCCATTGCCATATAAGTCTACCCATTTTGAGAGCTATGTCGGTAACTTTGGTTCTCCTACGGATTTCTGTATTTCGGATTCCATTACGCAGGCAAATCAGTTTCATAGCAAATTACGTTCCTACGTATGGATTGAGGATCTATACTAACAGTATTACTATAGTGCATCCATTTCCAATAGTACTGGATCCAGAGACCCTGATACTAAATTACTTCGGCCGAAACTTCAGAGCCGATCAAACGTCAGTAGGTGGTTATCGTTCGTTCTGGACCAATAATTACTATACGTTCAAGACAAAAAAAACGTTTCGGAATAGGGTCCCAGATTTCTTGTAGCCACCTAAGTACTACTAAATGGTACTAAAATTTAAAACTCCTCATTTTGTGACCTTGCTCCTCAATTCAGATGTATGGATTGAGGAGCCATTTTTACACCGACGTAACTTTTGACCTATGTTTTACGTCAAAATCCAGCATATTTTGTCCTAAAAAATAAATTATTTCACTACTAAAAAACGGTGTGATTCTACTTTAAAATCATGTCTTGGCTCCTCAATCCTTACGGACATAGGGAAACTCTAATCATAGCTTTCTCCATAGCACTGCTACCTACCAACTTAGTAAAGATCGTGGAGCTAATACTTTTACGAAGCGGTGTGTTTAGCTAAGCCTCCACCTACGGGCATCGTACGCATCGTGCGGATCGCATAAAACGGATGATTTTTTTCACAATGCGTCCACCTGCGAAGTTACCGCACCACTACCGTCGTAATCGGCACCAAAATCCCACTGCGCAAAGGAAAAACCTACTCGGTGACAACGGCAGCGTTGATTTACATGCACCGTCGAGTTTAACTGTCATTGAATGCGAGGTCTCTTGAGTAGCGGTGGCGTTGCGAAGACGGACCGTTTCTAAGGACCGTTTCTTGCTCTGGGACGATGGAACCGTTTTCTGTTTCGGATTGAAACGGTCCTTCGTTGCGCGAACTAGTCTTTGCAACTAGACAGACATTGAACGTCGCGCTCCGTCGTCGTCGCGTCTCGCCGATCGTCGCGTCGCTCGTTGCACACAACTCTCTCACGTTCGTTCGCGTTCTGTTCCATAATAAAATATGTAGCCGTTTTGTCGATGAAAAAGAGTCCTTAATACATTAATCACAAAACTCGTTTTCGTTCGCGGCATGATTCATAGCCTACAGTTTGATATCCTACGTTCTTTTCTTGCCGCCGCCTTCATAAAATCAGTTTAAAATGCCCCCGAAATTAAACAATTTGCACGCATTCGAACTAGGTTTCACAAAAATGAAAATTTAGCACAACATCTCCACAATGCGTTCCCGCCAAAACTCGAGCTGTTTCAATGACAGTTGAACTCGACGACGTCGGCTTTAAATGCATGCAAATTAACGCTATGGGTTGAACCACTCAGGTTACACTCCTTTGCGCAGAGGGATATCGATGCCGATTACGATTAAGATGCGCGGTTGGACCACTGATCGGCAGCGACCGCATTTGCCAACGCAACTACCGCCAACTAAGCAATCGAATGACGTCATCGGCACGAAGCAACGCCGTCGGCATTGGCGATGAGTGATTTCTGGTGTGACTTTGTATACAAAGAATATGACGATCAATTTGATGCGATGATTTTATGGGTTAAAAAAAACAAGTAAGTAGGTTATTAATAATCAAAATTTATTCAAATAATAACATTTTTTAACATAAATTAAAAGCTACAATTTACAATATTTTGCATTCCTAATTAACATAGTTTTAATACATTTCTCTTAGTTTTAAACAAGTAGATAGGTAGGTAGTTATAAATTTTGGTCAATGTTTACTGATTTTGTGAGTCATTCTCAAGGTGTCCATTTCCGATTTAAGAAGCAAATGCAATTTACTAAATATGCATTTTATACGTTGTAATAATATATTATGTTATGATATATGCATACTAATAATTATGTACCTATATAGTTTATCTTGTTTCAACAAAAAACCGCGCAAGAGGTAGTTTTCTACATCAAAATGATTTTTTTAAAGAAAAACAAAAAACTTTTTTTAAAGTAAAGTTTTTTGAAACTACGTTTTTACTTTTTTCGAATTTCTAAAAGTTGTAGGACAAAAGTAGTTTGTTTTGATGTAGAAAAGTGCCACCAAGTGCCTGCAAGTCTTTAATGAAAATAAAATAACCCTATACTATATAAGGGCCAGTAAGTCATTAAAAATGATGCATTTTACTTTTACTGGCTTGGGCACTAAAATGGCATGGAAATCGACATCGTGTTAATGGTCTATTAGTTTGTCGTTGGACATTTTAAGTGCGAAGTGGTTTTTTTAGAGTTTGTCAACATCTTAAGGCTTGGTTCAAACCAAACCAGTAGCATGTCAGTATGTTAAAGCCGATTTTCTTTAGGTCAGTAATCGAAGTCAGTGCCTTATAATTTTCGTATTCTTTCTTTTTCTTAGTTATGGCTTCTGTCAGCAATATAGGACAATTTAGCCAAATCCTCGTACTAATAGTGAACTACCACTATTATACTGTAATCGTTCGAAATAATTCTCAATGCGTGAAGGCTGCAGAAAAAATGGCAACGATTTTTCTCCAACCCCATGGAACATTTGTTTGTAACGTGCTAATTTCGTGTTTGGCACTGGTATTTTTATTTTCACTTCACTCGTTGAACTTCGCGTAACTAAATTGATAACATGCCGCCGAAATTACACAATTTACACGCAACAAAACTTGGTTTTGTAAAAATAAAAATTCAAGACGTCATTCCACTAACGCGTCAAAAACAAAAGTCATTTTCGTAGTCAGTCACTGACTTGGTCGGAATTGTATGGCACTGACTTCTGTCACTGACCTAATGTATTTTATTTTATTTTATTTTATTAGGTATAGTTACAGGTCTCAGACTACAATCTTATAACTAAAACAATTTACGACAAACTGATCTATAACAAATCTGGGACCCACTTATAAACTACACACAACTTGCACAAATGAAACATGCACAGTTAGACTTTCTACAGACTGTTTTTACAGAACTATTTTGAAATAGTTAAGAAGCCTGCTAAATGTGTACATACATAATATAAACACTAAACAGTTAAACAATAAGGTACAAGAGGTCTGACTAAAGTTTAGATTTCAACAAAGATCGTACTTTTAATTTAAATGAACAACAGCTAAGATGAAACATATCCTCCTCGCTCTGGCATACATTATCATTGTAAGTTCTACACATTCTGCTGATAGGGTCATTGTAAGAGACATTGTTGTTTGTATATGGTGTGCTGAACAATTTAGGAATACGAACCGATCTCGAATGTAAATCAGCTTTTATATAATTAAAAGGGTCAAACTAATTTTTACCGATGATTTTCAGTCAATACAAGTTTTATATGATCGTTTCAAAGCTTAGGCTGAAATCTATGGTGCGTACTTTGACTTTGCTCAGACTGAGCTTAGCAAAAACTAAGCATTAACTTTGAATTGGAATTTAAAGTGTTCCTTTCAATTAAATGGATGGATAATACGGGTAGTGCTGGTTGTTTTCATAAATATTATTTAAAGCCAGCGAAGTTACGTCGTACGGCGCGGTCGGGCCCCAGGTTATAAACCAAGAAATTTTCAAACATATACAATTTGAACCCATATTTACATTTTAACAATACGCGAATACGATCCGAAAAATGTAAATATCAGTGTAAGTCAGTCTTACTGGGTTCACGTAAGAGCTAATTTACATGGGGTCAGTGACAGAAGTTAGTGACTGACAACGAACATTTGAAGTCAGTGACTGACAACGAACATAAGTCAATGATTTATATCACTGACTTCGTGTAAATCAGCTTTAAACATAGTCCTGCTGTGGTATCATCTAATTAGCATCCACCGCTACTAGTGGCTAACTTGCAGTACATTGCTGCATTGACGTAACGTGGTTGTTACCTGTGATTAATTTAAAGCAGCAATGTAGAATATGAAATATGTTTTTTGACAGTAAATAGCAACTAGTAGCGGTGGATGCTAATTAGATGACACCACAGCTGTGCTGACTTTGTGAGCTCAATAAAATTATATACATTTACTTCATTAACTTTTAATTGAACGCAACCATTTGACACCTTTTTCTATAGAAAAGTTGTCAAATACAATAAACAATAATATCAGATTATAGTCTGAGATTAAAAAACGAAGTATAGTGACTTGATTCCGCCACTTTTGTCGGTTAAAATAGGACCAAACTTTGCATTAATATTCATATTAATTTTAATAATTTAATTTACTTTAATAATTTTTATTTTACTAAGCAAATGAAGGCACTTTTTAGCCAAATTCAGTGCCTTTTTAGATATGATTAATAAGTACTTTATTTTAAAAGTTTTTTTTTTATACAATGGAATGGAAGGACCGTTTAAACGATGTAGATTTCCGACAGTAAAATAAACAACGTGTGAGTGGAATGTCCCCTTCTTTTACTGACTTGCTTTTTTGAGATTTTTCTTCTGTTTTTGGCAAATTAAAAACAAGCAACGCAATGAAAACCGAGAAAAAAGTTCAATTTCGATTTACTGACTTGCCAAATTGGTCATTTGGAATAGACTTGTTCAGCTCGGAAATCTACACCGTATAAAGATACACTATGACTGATCTAAGGAAGGGGACAGTGACTGGACCTAGCGGCTAAATCACTGGGACCAGTTACTAAACCCGTGTAAATCAGGCATAAAGGAAAAATGGAATGTGTAAATTTTGATCACAAATTTAGGTAAAAAAAAAAGGTAAATATTAAGTACTTATACAGTATGTTTCGGGGACGGTAATCTAAGCCGAAAGGGGGTTGTTCTAGACAATTTTCGGGACTTCGAACATTTTTTTTTAATTCGTTTGCAGGTTTAAATAGAGTGGCTTTTATCCCTCCCTTAAACTATTCCTCAGCAAATTTTCATCCCTTAAACTATCCCTCAGCAAATTTTCATCCAAATCGGTTGAACTGTTTGACCGTGAAGAGGGAAAAAACAAACAAACAATATTTCGGATTTATAATAAATATTAATAAGGATTTTTCAAAATCCAATGTTTCGAAATATGGCGGTTTCTTTTTCGATTTTTTTTACATTATGTACGATTGATAAAAAAACAGCTGTTTTTAAAGTAAAGACAATTTACAATTAATATTTTAATAGTAGTATACAAGATGTAACAGGTAAGCCCTTTTAATCCGAAAGGGGGTTGTTCTAGACGTTTAGGCGAACAACTTTTGTTCTACGACTTTTGAAAATACGAGGTACTTTTCGAAAAATTTAGGTGTAAAGTTTACTTGAAAATCAGCTGTTTCTTAGAGTTCGAGGTCATTGACCTTATGTTGTTCTTTCATTTAGTTTGGTCTACTACAATCAAACCTTCAATTACCTTTATTTTCAAAAACAGCTGTTTTTCCAGTGAAACATAATCTCAAAATTTTCCAAAAAAAAGTTCGAATTTTCAAAAGTAGAACAAAAGGTGTTCGCCTAGACGTCTAGAACAACCCCCTTTCGGATTAAAAGGGCTTACCTGTTACATCTTGTATTGTTCGAACAGCTGATTTTCAAAAACTTATAAATCTAAAATTTCGAAAAATAAACGAAATTCTGCAGTTGAAGAATAAAATTTGTTCGCCTAGATTCTAGGCGAAGATCCTAGGCGAACAAATTCTAGGCGATAATTTCTTGGAGGTTGCTCCCAACCCTCTTTCAGAACACGTCCACGAAACAAATACACATAATATTAAAACAATTTTAATTTAAACTTAATTCATCTATCTACTTAGTTTTCTTTTAATATAAAACCTAACGTTTCGGGGACCTTTAAGTTCCCATAGTTACAAGTTGATTTCGATGAGATTAAGGAGCATCCACACAGTGCCGATTCACGAGATATTTCAGGGAAACACGTTTTCAATCGCGTTTTTATCATGTTTTTAAACGAACCGAGCTTTCGCCAACTTTACAGTTGGCCTTTTCAAGATTGACTGTCAGTCAATTAGAACGATTAAAATTGGAAAATAAAGTGTTTTACTATGCAAAATCGCGAAAACCATAGAAGAAATTACATTTCAGGGAGTCAGTAAAGGTGTTTTAAGAATTATTGTCCAAAATCATTAAAATTGCAACCAAAACACTCAAATTCACAAAATATTTTTCGTAAGGAAATATATTTTCAAAAAAAAAACCATGACAGGATTCAAACCTGCGCACCCTCGCTAACCAGGCGAGTGCTCTAACCACTGAGCTACACGGGAATCACGTGTCATGTTATAATTTCAAGTTAATATGCCTTCGAGCAATAAAAACGATGATGTATTAGATCACTCAAAATCAAAAGACTTTGAATTCAAAAATGTATAGAAAACAAAATTCTCTAAAGAAAGACATTGCAAAAAATGTCGAAAAAGAGTATACATAAGCAAGCTATAAAGCGCGCCTATGGGTATCTGCCTACTGCGCAAAGTGTAAGCAGATGCTCTATACATAGATATACAAATGTTGAGGTTGAATAGTGATCCGCGAATCATTTTTACACCGCGGCACTGAACATTTAACCATAATTATTACTAGAATAAATTCTAACGAGAGAAACAGTCAATTCACGTAACCCTAGGTGACTGATGACATCGTTTTTGTCATTTTCGACTGTTCATACCGGTGCTTTAAATCGCTCATACGGTGAAGGAAATCATCGTGAGGAAACCCATAGCTTAGTTAGCTCCAGACGTATTGACCAGTTCTTTTCTCTGGGCATGGCTGACTAGGCTGGGAGGGTGGTATAGGTGCTGGACAAGCCTACTCCATCTAACAACGTCCCGGGCACTACAGCGCCATAAAATGGCATAGATTTAAAGTTGCTTGCGCTTGATAAATCACCTAAAAATTAGTTGAAAAAGGCCAATTATTATACTGGTGCTTACAGTTCATACTCGCATACGAGCGCTCTATAGCTTGCTTATGTATACCCTAAGGTAATATAGTTTTACGCAATTTTAATACTTATGTATTTGCAAAAATAGTGATTGAGTAACAAAGTCACGTACATACAAATTTTCGCGTTTATAATATTAGTAAGATTTTATACTTACACTGGCGTCTCTTGAGAATCGGTATCGTTTGGATGGCACCTTTTTTTTTTTTTAACTTAAAGCGGTTGATTGGTCAATTCGAGATATATCACTTAGCTTTACAGGTTTGTGATTGGTTAAAATTAAAATCTATCCCCCTTACTTATAAACGCTAATTAATGCGCTGCATAACTATGCATCGTTTGTCTTTTACTGTCACATGAAGTTTCAAAGTTGACAGACAGAGACAAACGTCACATAACTTAGTCATGTGTAAATAATATTTTATAAGTAAGGGATTAGTTTATACACTATGAAATAGTTTTTTGAAGAACAAAAAAATATTTTGTTCTATGGTTTTCGCGATTTTGCATAATAAAACACTTTATTTACCCGGTTGAAACGCGTTTTATTCATGATTTTTAAACAACCGAGCTTTCGCCAACTTTACAGTTGGGTTTTTCAAGGTTGACAGCCAACCTACCTAGGTTGGCAAAGTGTTTTATTAAAAAAAAATGATTTGCAAAACTAAGCGAATTGTAAAAGTTGCAGGTTCAATTCCTGTCAGGTGCATGGTTTTGGCGATTTCTATTCTTCAAAAAACGATTTTTTTTTTAATTACAATTTAAAATTAAAAGCAAGTTTATACCGAGGAGTTTTTTTTTCAGGCAACAAGCAAAAGAAGGTACCATTATAATGCTGCCAGTGTCAAACATAATTATCTTTAAAATGACTGATGGCGATACAAAGTACGCCGAGTCAGCAAGTTCATGTCAAAATTCCCAAAACTCCGCTATTCCTGTATTATATCACTAAAATTGTTACTTTTTTTTATACAAAATCATTTTAACACACTCACTGCCGAGTTTTCCCTCTACGTCGACTTCCAAAAACGAACTTTTCATTAAGTATATCAAAATTTCCAAAAAATAACACTCCACTATCCCTGTATGCCGACAACTTAACACGTTCAACGCCATCGTTTAACACGTCGCTTGTCCATAGTCCGATTAACTCATTGACTGCTGAAATCACTGACGTATGTATAGGGTTTGCGATTTTGTTTCAGCGGTTTGCGATTTTCAACGTCAGTAGTCAAAGATTTAACACATTTCTAGCTTTTATCGTCAATTTAACACGTTCTCCGCTGTCGTCCGTTTAACACATTCACTGCCTATCGTCCGTTTCCAGTTTGAGATTTCGAAATCATATGTCGACTTCGCAGATTTTACGTTTCGATGAAATGCCGAATTTGTCCTTTTTGACGACCTCCTGTTTTAGCCTTTGGTAGGTTTCCAGTCTAGATATTGCGTATTCCTGTAACAAGAAAACAATGTTTTTTACTAGAAATATTTTCAAGGAAAGACATTCGAAATTTCACTCGCAGAGAGGCTCGAACTGGCGTTTCTGTGTCAGTGGGGCACAGCGTGCTAAACTATTACACCACGCGAATTAATATCCCTACAGAAATGTAGGTACCGTAACGTTTCTTTATAATATGTAATATTATTTAAAAGAATAAAAATATTTTTCATTTAATTTCGTAACACTTAAAAATAATATCATCAAATCTAAATTTAGCTCATCAAAGGGTTTTTCAATATTATGAAAAAAACCAATATGAGAAACAAGCGAATTACTTTTCGTTTTTGTAGTTCATGTCCAACTAATATTATAAATGTGTAAGTTAGCATGTAAGCCCATTTGTTACTCCTTCAGGCAAAAATCTGGATCGACACATATTATGCTATTTTTATCCCGATATTCCTGCGGGATTGACACTTACCGGATATTCCAGATACGTATTAGCTTACCCAATTCCCAAAGGTGATTTGAGTGATAGACAGTTTAGAGCGAAAGACTTGAGTGCGTGGAGTACATGATTTATTTTGTCTATGGTGCTATTGTAAAATTTAGGAAGGACTTACTCAATATCCAAAAGTGATTTGACACTTAGAGGCGTTCACAACTGACCATAGATAGTTAGAGCGAAAGACTTCAGTGCTTGGAGTACATGATTTATTTCGTCTATGGTTCTATTGTAAAAGTTAGGAAGGACTTACCCAATATCCAAAAGTGATTTGACTCTTAGAGGCGTTCACAATTGACCATAGACACCAGAACAGATGGCTGGCTAGAGCGAAAGCCTCTACTTCGTTAAGTAGATGGTTTATATCGTCTATGGTTGGTGTGTAATGCTTGTCTTCGCTTGCATTCATATTGTAGTGTTTTAAGTACTCCTTTATGAAGATCTCCTGTGGGGGTAAATGGAAAGGTTCGATTTGGAAATTTTAGTATTGAAAAAAAAAAGGCTTTTTTGGAAAATTTAATACTTCTAACACGATTTGAATCCACAACCTTTGAAATAACAGTTGCAAAACATACGGCCAAAACGGAAACGATAAGTAGCGTACTCTAATTTTAAGAATTTGAGTTCTATTTAAATAATGAAGCAGTTTTAACACTCAAAAAATCTGGTACTAATTATAAATTTCGAAGCTGCTCAATTATTTAAGACGTTCTCAAATGGCGTTTCTGTGTTTGGCTAATATTATCTGCCGGAATGAATTTGTATTAATAATTTTGAATTTCTACGATAGAATACAAATTTTCTTTAAAAGCATACACTAACGACCAAAAAGTAAACAAAAAATTAAAGAGGGGGTAGAAAATTCAAAGATAGATGGCGCCACGAGTCCCAGTCTAAACTAATAATATGATAAAAATGTAAAGCTTGGACCTGTTTGTTGGGTGTGATAATTATGTTTGTTGAACGAAAGAATACTTCGGGAGTTTTGAGTAACGGACCGATTTTGATGATGTTGATAATGTAATTGCATTTTTTGGAGTAACATGGGTCACTTTTTATCCTATTTTTTTACGGGTTCTGTATTTGCGCGAGATAACCAAGGGGTACAGCTAGTCGTAAATAATATTGGGACGCATTTCTCAAATTCAATTTAGCAGATATAATAAATGACATGGTTGTTTTTACAACAAATATTATTTAAAAACGAGTATTTACCATGTTTTAATTTGTTTTTAATTGTTTTTTTTTTACATGCATATTATTATAAGTTTTGTTTTAATGTAATAACTTAATTTTTTTGTCGTCCTTTTGTAACTTAAATTTTTTTAAATAAAAATACTTCGACTACTTTTAAGACGACAGATATTAAAAAAAATATATTTTTAAAGTTGGTTTTAATTTTGTTAAATCAAACAGTGTTTTAATACTTTTTTTGCTGAACGATATAGCAGCGACTTAGCGACGAAAAATAAACAATTTAAACACGGTAAATACCAAGTTTTCTACAATACTTTAAAGTTATTTAGTTAATAATGCGTTAGAAAAAAGCATCAAACTGAATAATGTTGATAGTGCGATTCAGGACTTCATACTAGTAACGCCATCTAGTACAAACGGGCTGTAATTCCAAAACTCTAAAGGTTATTGGTTCAAATCTCGAAGCATTAAATTTTAAGGTCAAAGCTTTTCTTTTTTCAATACTAAAACTTTCCTAAGTGTGAAAACACTTTCAAAAATACAACCTAATATTATTTGGAGTTATTTTTATCTGCGAATTGCAAATTGTTACCGCGCACGTCTTGAGTCAGGCAAGGCAAGCCAAGCCAGCGGGCGCAGTTAGCTCACGGCCTAGAAATGAAGCAAATACACACAAGCTGCGTAGTGGTGGATTTTATGCCAAAACTAAACATATAACATGTTTTTATTCAAATTTTAATGGTGGGGTTTGAACCCACGCCCTCCAAAATTGTTATTTTCTTACTTATTAACATATTATGTTGCTCCAGTTCCAAGTTTTAAATATGCGACAAGAGTGAATCACATGATCACCGGAAAAAACCCCATGAATTTCTTGTGTCTTTTTCTTATTGAAGCGTTCCGGATACACTAAATTAGCGACGATTCAAATCGATCATGTGAATGACAGTGAATGAATTGAATATATTGGTTTTGAATTTTAACTATACGGACGGACAAGTGACTCTAAAAGGGTTACTTTATTATTGAGGTATTATTAAACCCTAAAAATTTTACTACCAACAAAATTTCAATACAATTTGTAACGGGTAAGTCCTTTTAATACAAAAGGGGGTTGTTCTAGACGTCTAGGCAAACAACTTTTGTTCTACGACTTTTGAAAATTCAAACTTTTTCCAATGAAATGAAAATTCAAACAATGCCCTCGAACTCTCAGAAACAGCTGATTTTCAAGTAAATTTTACACCTAAATTTTTCAAAAAGTACTTCGAATTTCCAAAAGTTGTAGAACAAAAGTTGTTCGCCTAGACGTCTAGAACAACCCCCTTTCGGATGAAAGGGCTTACCCGTTACACCTTGTATATCTCAAAAATGTAGTAACGAGTTGGCATCTTTGCAAAAAAAAACAGAATGAACTAGTAAGAAAAAGAATTTTAGCACGAAAATCTAATCTTTGAATTGAAAAATATCAACACAGTACTTAATACAACAATAGACCAAACCAGAACAAGCAAAAATGTCAATTTATTCTTACAAAAACACTATAAAATCTCTGTCTAAAAATCCTTTGACAATTACTAAACCGTTACTGAAAAAAGTAAAACATTAAAATATGCACCTGGTGCCTCAAGTCGTATTCTGACTGTACAAACACCGCCATTTCATAATAATAATATGCATTAAATATATTGGGAAGACCGGTTGTATTTAAATATTCTTAAAGTTTTGTTTTAGATCATCGACTTAGCGGGAAGACGACGTAATGGGAATCGATATAGAGGGGATAACCCGAAAAAATCGTTAATTAACTAAAAAAAAGGGAAATAAACACTTCATTTCCCCAAAAATGTCAAATAAACTTTGAAAAAAAAAAAACGGTAATTCCATCTTCCAAACCCCCGATAAACTCAAAAAAATCCTCAATAAATCCAATATTAACCCCAAATAAATCCCCCATCTTACCTTCTGCTCCAAAGTAGGACAGTTCTCCTGATTCTCGAAGTAAAACGGGTGTTGTGGGTTGGTATAATCGAACCCCCACTCCTGGAAGTGGTTGGCGATGTCGAACCCACGGTAGTTGTACGCGCAATACTCGAAGTCGATTAGGAAAAGTCTCGGCTCACCACATTCTGATATATGGCTTGAAATACTGGAAAAAAAATGGGACAAAATCTTTATTTCGCGATAATAATAACAAGTGACCTAAAGTGTACAATTCCTCGACTAGACTTTTACTACGACGTATTGACTGTTTTGATGCAAATTGCAAATAACTTTAGCAAAAATTAATATCACTTGACACTGGCTACTTTTCAAATGGCCATAAGAAATAAAAAAAAAAAAAAAAGAAATGTCACTCACCTGTCACTGGTATTAGCGTCGTCATAGGCGACAGACGAGAGCGTCTTGTCGCGTGCGATGTCGCTATATCTGTAGGTAGAGGATGGCTGCACGCAGGACTGCTGGTCTTCCTCCGACACTTGCTGGTCTTCCAGGATCAGGATGTTCCCTGGAAGGGGGGAAATGGGGATGGGGAATTAATTAAATAATCAACCCCATATTCGAGAGACGCCACGGAAGCCCCGGGGCTAGATGGCGCTGTGTGTTCGTCAAAAAAAAAAAAAAAAAAAAAAAAAAAAAAAAAAAAAAAAAAAAAAGCGTCAACTTAACCATCAAGTTCGCGTTTTTTTAATGAAAAAAACTCAACACTAAGGCTTCTGAAAGCCCATCGAGATGGTTCACCCTGTATACGAATATTATGTTATTTTATTATGTTACCTACTAACTAAATATACGTACCTTCCTGCATATCATTATGACAGAAGACGCAAGGCGACTCCACAGTTGCAATATATTTCTTCAGCCACTCGATTTCTTTCTCAAAATCTATAGTTTTCAATTGTCGAACAATTTGATCCTCTTCTTGATTCTGAAACAGATGATAGATGATGATGACGAACATGCTTCTTTTCACTGGGTACAAATAGTAGCAGTTCGCCCCGAACTGAGACCTCACGACCCCCTATCTCCCCAACCCCCCTACCTGCCGATACGGCTCATCTTCGAACTAATAAATTCTATTGACCTAAACTACGCGCATACCAAAATTCATGAAGATCGGAGCTACGATACTCAAGTTATCGTCGAACAAACATACAAAGATACATGCGCCAGGCCTGTCTACACTGGACCTTACTCGCTTCGCTCGTTCGGTCAATTAATAAGACCAATGTTTGCACAAATATACGATTACAATTTTGATTACATTTAAAAACGATATATTTGTATATTTGTAAACTAGATATTTGTACATAGTGTATAATCCTCTATGGTGTGTCAGGCAAGGGCTCGACTGCAGAATGCAAAAGGTTGCGGGTTCAATTCTCGCGGATGTAGTACGACTATATCCGTTGTCAACACCCATAGTACAAGCTTAGTGCTCTGTTTGGGACTAGATTTCGCTGTGTGTAACACTAAAATGCCATACTTGAAGCAAAGACGCTTTTCGCTAGCTGGGCCAAATAATGAGTATGAGTGTTTGAATAGAATAACTAGTGGTAAAAGTGAGTGAGTAGTAAGAATGAGTGAGTAAGTGAGTAAGAGTAAGCGAGTGAGTAGTAAGAGTGAATGAGTGAATAGTAGGAGTGAGTGTGTGAGCAGTAAGATTGAGTAAGTGGAGTAGTAAGAGTGAGTGAGTGAGTAGTAAGAGTAAGTGAGTGACTAGTAAGAGTAAGTGATTGGAGTAGTAAGAGTGAGTGAGTAGTAAGAGTAAGTGAGTGGAGTAGTAAGAGTAAGTGAGTAAGTAGTAAAAGTGAGTGTGTGAGTAGTAATAGTGAGTGAGTGTGTAGTAAAAGTGAGTGTATGAGTAGTAATAGTGAGTAAGTGAGTAGTAATAGTGAGTGAGTGAGTAGTAAGAATTACTAAGTAGTAAGAGTGAATGAGTGAGTGAGTAGTAAAAGTGAGGGAGTAAGCGGTAAGAAGAGTGGGCTTACAGCAGTCTTAACAGTTCCGTTCAACCGTTCATCCCGAACGATTTTCATCCATTTGCCCATAGATTTCCACAACCAACTAGGCTCTTTCGACAGAGGTATGTCCATAGAATGGATGGCGGCCATTTTCTCCGCAATCTTCATTGACAATGCCGGTTCCGCCAGTTCCTTCGTCAACAGTGGTCGTGCCTTAAAAATAAATAAAAAATATAGTCAAGTGTGGGATTCGCGCACGAAGGGTTCTGTAGAATTCTCACAATTGGTAACCGAACCCTAAAATTAAAACCAGTGTCGGTTCTTCTAGGTAATTATTTTTACAAACCGATTTATTACGATATGATTTGAGTGACATCTTAGTCGCAAAGTGAAAGTCAGAATGAGTCAGTAAATGTCAGAGTCAGTTAGTAAATGTGAGTGATTCAGTGAATGTCAGAGTGAGTCAGTGAATGTCAGAGTGTGTCAGTGAATGTCAGAGTGGGTCAGTAAATGTCAGAGTCAGTCAGTAAATGTGAAAGTGAGTCAGTGAATGTTAGAGTGAGCCAGAGTGTCAAAGTGAGTCAGTGACTGTCAGAATGAGTCAACGAATGTCAGATTGAGTCAGTGAATGTCAGAGTGGGGCAGTAACTGTCAGAGAGAGTCAACGAGTGTTTGAGTGAGTCATTTGCGTGAGTCGGTGTGGCAAATCGTATACTTACAGGTATATACTCCTCTATACGTCCCCCAGAGAATACGCCATAGAGTTTCGGTCCGAGCCGCCTTTCAGACAGTAGAGTGAATATGACGGACTCTGTTACTATCGCATCCATCGCTCTCTCGCCATGGACTTGACCGTAGATTCTCAATAATACCTGAAAATGTACATAAAAATGATAAACAAACAGCTTATTAATATTTTAATAATAAATAAATATCTGTGACCAATACACAGCGCTATCTAGCCCCATGGTGGGCTGCTAAGCTTGTATTACGGTGATTAGACAACTATTATTTATTTTTCTTTTGTAAATACATATATATTATACATAGAAAGACACACAGACCATATACAAATATTTATTTTTAAGATAAATATGACCCTAGCGGGATTTGAACCCGCAACCTTCTACGTCGCAGGGAGCTTCGCCCACCGCGCCACAGAGGTTGTTAAGTATGTATGCATGTGTGTATGTGACTTTGTTGCCTTTTCACGCAAAAACTACTGAACCGATTGCGATAAACCTTTATACGTATTTGCATATAGCTGCACATCTGCTGGATAAGCATGTATTTAAGCGGGATCGGGACTTATGCGGGTAAAACCGCGGAGCTTTGCTATCTATAGTGCGTACCTTGACTTTGCTCAGACTGAGCTTAGCAAAAACTAAGCATGAACTTGTTACTCGATCACGCAAAAACTACTGAACCGATTGCGATGAAACTTGGAATATAAGTATATTATCTTGTATTGGATACCGGGAATAACACATAGGCTACATTTTGTAATAGCTTCACTAAAATTATGAAGCTACATTATCGAGGAGTACTTTCCCTCTGGATCGGGACTTACGCGGCTGAAACCTCGGGACCCTACAATCGGGTATATTCCTCACCTTTCTCGGTTCATCCGGGAAGCTCATAGAATCCCTCCTCAGGAGTGCAGACCTGTTTTCCAGGAAACCTTCTGGCGAATCGAGATTCTCTTTCGGATGGCTGACGGAATCTTCTGGTAATGCTACGTAGTATAGGAAGTTTGACAGCCCACCACTGAAACGATTGTATTTGGAAATTATAATTAAAGTAACACTGTGTCCAAATGGAAGAGCTCATTAGCCTAGCTGCACCTGCCGATCTTGTACGGTCGTGTGTGCAAGACGAATCACAAGATTTATAAAGTTAGCACTAAGCTAGCTCACTAGCCTTGGGTTAAGTAAAGCGGCGCAAGTGAGCCTTATAATTCTAGAAGATGGCTTGAACTAACGCTGAAATCTTTAGTCCGTACTTTGACTTTGCTAAGCAAAAACTTTGACTTAAGACAAATTTTGCTATATAGAATGTAAACCAATAAAAAATAGTGACCTAAACTTTGCATCTCTGTTATGACTATGAAGTTCTTTTTATTTTATTCGTATATTACAAAACTAGCGACTTTGTCAGTGTAGAAATAGTGGATAGCCGACTTTTTTGATCATTACTCGGGTTCTACTAATTGGATTTCTATGTAAACTATATCACGACCTTCCTCGAAAATAGAACTATCCAATATTGAAAACCAAATTTCAGACAGACATGAATTTAAAAAATAAGTAAATAATTTTGTTCTATCTAAAGTCCTAAGTCCTCTAGAACACTTTTTTTTAATTTACTTTCAAGTACAGACTTTTTGTTCTCTCTACCTTTATTGTAAGTATAGAATAGATTTACATGAACTTCTTACTAATATTATAAACGCGAAAGTTTGTATGTAAGTAAGTATGTATGTATGTGAGGTTGTTACTCTTTCACACAAAAACTAATGAACCGATTGCGATGAAACTTGGAATATAGGTAGCTGGGGACCTGGATTAACACATAGGCTACTTATTATCCCGATATTCCCGTGGGAACGGGACTTACGCGAGTGACACCGCGGGGCGCAGCTAGTCGACTATAAATTCCAATTCAAAGTTCATGCTTAGTTTTTGCTAAGCTCAGTCTGAGCAAAGTCAAAGTACGCACTACAGATTTCGGCCTAAGACAAGCAATTAATGGTGGTACTCAACAAGTCTAAGTGTAATCTTATCTATATACTTATATACTTATCTGTATATAGCGTGTGTACATAGTATTGTGAATGTCTATCATACCAACGAATACATCAGATTGGACCTAAGTAATTGTAAATATTATTATCTACATAAGTAGGTATGTTTCCATCGACCTATATTTGTTTTAGTATTATATTTATCTGCACTGAACAGGTATTTAAATCTAATCTACATCACAGATTAACAATACATTGTATTCGACCGAACGAGCGAAGCGAGTGAGGTCCAGTGTAGACGGGCCTGGCGCTTGTATCTTTGTATGTTTGTTCGACGATAAATTGAGAAAAAATTGCTCCGATCTTCATGAATTTTGGTATTTAGGTCAGTAGAATTTATGAGTTCAAAGATGAGCCGGATCGGTAGGGGGGTTGGGATAGCGGGTCGTAAGGTCTCAGTTCGGGGCGAACTCCTAGTTATTATAATTTTCTTTAATTTGTGCTGTTTTTAAGGTTTTATTTTTTTGGGAAGTATACTAAACACTACTGCGGGGTGATTCGCTCGCACGTGAGATTTATGTCATATTAGTTGCACCCTGCGGTTTCACCCGCGTAAGTCCCATTCCTGGGGGTATATCGGGATAAAATGTAGCCTATGTGTTATTACCGGTATCCAGCTACCTATATTCCAAGTTTCATCGCAATCGGTTCAGTAGTTTTTGCGTGAAAGAGTAACAAACTCACATTCATACATACATACAAACTTTCGCGACCGAACGAGCGAAGCGAGTGAGGTCCAGTGTAGACGGGGCTGGGAATTTTGGTATGCGCGTAGTTTAGGTCAATAGAATTTATGAGTTCGAAGATGAGCTGGATCGGTAGGGGTGTTGGGGAGATAGGGGGTTGAGAGGTCTCAGTTCGGGGCGAACTCTTAGTAATTGACAAATTTCAGACTTTTCAATTGTACAAGAAATGGTCACGTCAATATGTCTAGAGACAACTTAGCACCAACTCAAAAAATATTAAAGATAAACGGGTAATTAAATCAATTTATTTAACTGGTTATGTTCGGTTCAAAGTAATAAAATATAGGAAATTATTTATCAATACAACAAACTATACGATACGTTTCTAATGAGAAACTTAGATACGTTTCTAATGAGTTCTACCTACTACCTCAGTATTTTAAATACATAGATAACAACTGTATATTATGTACTGTTTTATTATTTTTTAATAATAATAAGTAACAAACACACATACATATTCATTTAATAATTAATCCTACTAATATTATAAATGTGAAAGTGTGTGTGTTTGGATGTTTGTTACTCAATCACACAATCACTACTGAGCCGATTGCGATGTAACTTGAAATTTATTTAGCTGGCGAACTGGAATAACTCATAGGCTACTTTTTATCCCGATATGCCCGCGGGATCAGGACCTACGCGGGTGTAATACATACATACATGCAAACTTTCAAATTATAAGGTAAAAATTGCACAACATATACAATTTGTAACGGGTAAGCCCTTTTAAACCGAAAGGGGGTTGTTCTAGACGTCTAGGCGAACACCTTTTGTTCTACGACTTTTGAAAATTCAAACTTTTTTTTTTGAAAATTTTGAGATTATGTTTCAATGAAAAAACAGCTGTTTTTGAAAATAAAGGTAATTGAAGTTTTGATTATAAACCATCAAACTAAATAAAAGGGCAACATACGGTCAATGACCTCGAACTCTCAGAAACAGCTGATTTTCAAGTAAACTTTACACCTAAATTTTTGGAAAAGTACTTCGAATATCCAAAAGTCGTAGAACAAAAGTTGTTCGCCTAGACGTGTCGTCCCTTTCGGCTTTAAAGGGTATACCCGTTACATTTTGTATACAAAAATTAAATACTAAAGCATACATACATAATATGCTACATAGAAAACACAGATCAGAAACAAATATTGATTTTAAAGCTTAGAACCTTGCACCCGGCGAGTTCGAACACAAAAACTGATATTCCATACAACTAACCTGATTCTCTTGAAATCCAAAGACGTGGCTTCGACTGTCTTCCACGCTCCGTGAAGATAATTCTTACATATTTTGGCTGCTACTTCTCGCATCTCATTCTCATTGCCGCACATTTGAAGTTTCTATAACAAATAGAAAAAGCTACTTATTTAACAGGGTGTTTACCATGCTTAATAATTTATTCGCGGAGCTCGATATTTCGCTAGCAATTACAACCAGCTTGGTCACGAGACGACCCCGTTAAGAAGTAATTTTAGTAGTGAAAATAGCCATGTTAATTTAAAATCGTATATTAAATAGAAAAAAGTTTGGAATTGGAAAAAAGGCGTTTGGAATTGGAAAAAAAGGCGTTGGGACGGATCCCCAGAGATGCAGGTTCAAGTCCTGTCGGGTGCGAAATTTTTGGGAAGCATTTCTGTAAGTATAGTCATCCAGGTGTAGAAAACACTTTAAACGGGCTAATATTTTTTAAGCACATCGACCAGATATACTTTTTACTAAAATTCACTTACGACGAGACTCAAATCTGAGTTTCTTCATCCATGTCCATTAAAACGTAAACTATATCACTACAAGTGAGTGAATATTTGAAGAAGTATTTCTCTTGATAATATTTATTAAAAAAGATTTAAAATAGTTCATCGTTGGGTTGCAAGTTCGAATCCTGTCAAGCAGAATTTTGGAAAGCATTTTTACAAATCTAAATTATCATTCTTGACACTGGCCAATTCCTAAATGGCCATATTCGGTTCGAAGACGTAGAAAAAAAAAATAAGTACCTACTATAATTAAATGTTTCTGGGCAATTAGGTCGAGTATATTTTATCAATAATTTTAAGGACACATGATAAATAAAAATAAATATTGGTTGACAATATTAATTGTAAATATGATAAAAACATTAATCCGTAGTAAAATTAGTATTAATCACAAACAAAGACATTTATGAACATTGTAATAAAATGTAAAAAAATATATGTATTTTGACGATTGTAAAACATGACCACAAAAAAAACCTATGAGTTTCTTGTGGCGTCTTCTCATCGGAGGGCGCGTTCCAAAGCCACACTAGATTCATAGTTGTAAGAACATTCGACGTATTTAAAGTGATCAACACATCCAATGAAATAAAAATAAAATTAATTTAATTTTATCTTTAGAAATGTACTGTAAACAGGTATCCTCTAACTAAGGTATGATTTTTATTAACCGACTTCAAAAAAGGAGGAGGTTCTCAATTCATCGCGTATATTTTTTTTATTTTTTTTTAATGTTTGTTCATTATAGACCATCACGGGTCCGAGCTTCGTTGTCCATTGCTCGGCGAGCAGTCACCCGGTCTGTTGCAACCGAGTGGCGGCCGAGCAACGGATAACGAAGCTCGGATCCGGCCGGTGCTCGTGACGGTCTAATATAAATCACCTAAGTCTATTATTACCCGACTGCGCAAAGTAAAGAAGTATTACGTGTTAATAAATCTATGCGTATGTTTGTTCTTATGTCTGACATCCAGGCGAACTCAAAGCGGCACCGGTTCATGGTAGACATACCAGTCACCCGAACCGAGCGTTTCGCATCGTCATTCTTTATTCGTACTGCGAGGGAATGGAATCAGTTGCCTGAGGATGTCTTCCTGGATGTCTACAAGTTGGGGGTCTTCAAGTCACGAGTGAACAGGTATCTCCTAGGTAAGCGTGCAACATCTTAGAAGAGATAGTGGTCAAACGCTTATCTATCAACGATAAAAAAAGGGTTTTTTTATACGTAATAGGCCAGCATTTGACCTCATCTCACCAAATGGGAAGCGAGGATGAGGTCGACGATGAAGCATGCTTACCTAGAAGGTACCTATTCACTCTGGATTTGAAGACCCCAAGGTTATAGGTTTGGGGAAACAGTGAAGCTGGCAGGTTATGCTCCAGAGGCCAAACGGATGAGGAATCTTAAGATGAGGATTGTTAGATTGTATACCTAACCTATAGAATGACGACCTCTGTGGCGCGTCAGGCGAACGTTTGGCTGTAATACAGAAAGTTGCGGGTTCGATTCCCGCTGGTTGCAAATATTTATGCTTAAAAATAAATATTTGTATCTGGTCTGGGCGTATTTCTATGTATAATATGTATGTATTTACAAAAGAAAAATAAATATAAGTAGTATATCCGTTGTCTAGCCACAGTAACACAAGCTTAGCAGCTTACCACGGGGCTAGATGGCGCTGTGTGTTCGTCACAGGATTTATTTATTTATTATTTATAGAATGTACCTTCTGATAAAATGACGTGTAAAATTTTCTTTTATAAATAAATCAGTATTTCAGTATCTTTATGTTCCTAGCATAAATTAGTACGTGGGTTTGACTACAAAATAAACCTAACTATGGTTAGTTTAATAATGATCAGATAACTGTGAGATTCTAGATATTTTTCATTGGAAAATGACATCAATTTATCTTCAGTAAAGTATTGCATTCCCGGAAGATTAATAATGATTTAATGATAATGTCTCGCAGGTATAATGCGCTATACTGTGAGTGTTCCTGGATATAATAATATTTATTTTTAAAAATCTATTCAACGATACCCATCTTGACATACTTTGACGATTTTGGATTTTTTAATTTTGACAATATGGCGTCTGGTTGTGACAAAAGTTAATTTGGATTACTGTCATGTCTTTAACCACACTCGCCAGATTAAGACGAATCGATTGACGTAAGAATCATCAAAATCGGTCCACGCGTTTAGCCTCTAGAACGCCACATAGAAACATCCATACATGCATACATACATACATACATAGACCGATAAACACATTACCCTCCTTTGCGTCGCGCAGTCGGGTAAAAGTAGCCTATATTATGTCTCAAACTTTCGGCTAATTTCATTCCAAGTTTCGTCGCAATTGGTTCAATGCTTTTTGTGTTGTCTAAAGTTGCCTAAAGCGCTGAAAATGCGTAAACATGAATACAACCAACCAACATAATTATACTTCTTACTCATATTATAAACGCGTAAGTTTGTATTAGACTTTCTTACTCTTTCACGCTTAAACTACTGAACCGATTGCAATGAAACTTGGACTTGTTGAACTGTCCAAGTTTCATTGCAAATGAACGTGTTTTAGTGTTTATGTATAGCTGTTGAACTTCCTAATAAATAAATAAATAAATAAATAGGTAGCTGGATACCGGTAATAACACATAGGCTACTTTTTATCCCGAAATTCCCGCGGGATCGGGACTTACGCGGGTGAAACCGCGGGCGCACTATTTATATAACATACGGATTTTGTTTATACTTTACTACAATCTTAATTAATGTTTACTTTGAAAAATATTTGATAAATGTTTAGCTTATGAACTATCTATTTACTTATCAAATTGTATTAAAAAAATTCAATTTAGTACTATTTAGTAAGATAACTAGCATATCTTTTTTTTACATTGCCATTCTGAATAACTAATTATAAAAAAGTGGTTCGATCCTATACGAAGAGTGTCATCTTAGTAGCAATTCAATTGCAAAACAATAGATTCTTTGTTGTCATGGGACTTTTTTCTATAACTAGAAAATCAGATTTATTTATCATCTATTCCTATTTCTTATCGGTTGTGAACCGATTATGGCCATTTGGAAATTAGCCAGTGTCAAGTATTACGTATACCTATGCAAGTTATTTGCATCGAAACAATCAAGTCATTTGTAGGGAATCATTTGTAAACACGGCGGCCATTTACAAAGATTGTTCACGGAGCTTTGGAGACAACGCTGAATTTCATGTTTTGCACCGAATTTCACTTTCTTTGCACTTGTACACCTTCACAAAACTAAATTGATCAATATGCCTCCGAAATTAAACAATTTGCACGCATTTGAACTAGGTATCACGAAAATGAAAATTTAGCAACACATCTCCTCAAAAGTTTCCGGCAAAACTCCTTATTTATCATCGAATTGAAATGTTATTGTAACTAATCGATGTCACTGCGGTCGAATCGGCATTCACAATCATCATCTCAACCCTTATGAACCACTGCCTCACGTACTCCTCCCCCATACGACCCCAAAATAGAGAAGTTAATCAGTGTTTAAAAACAGCTTCGTTACTGTTTTATTGTATGAATGAATAAATGTATCGTTTTTGCTAACCTGCTTTAATTGTATAATATATACCTTACACGGGTGAAACTGCAGGATGCTGGTAGTGTATGATGAATTGATGATATAAGTATGTAATCTAACTAATATTATAAACCCGATAGTTTGTATGTAAGTGACTTTGTTACCCTTTCACGAAAAAACAACTGTACCGATTGCGATGAATATTGCACTAATAAATAATAAATATTGCACACAGCGCAATCTAGCCCCAAACTAAGAAGCAATAGGCTTGTACTATGGGGACTAGACAACGGATATATTACATATTATACTTTTTTTTTTGTAAATACATACATATTATACATGGAAAGACACCCAGCCCAGATACAAACATTTATTTTTAAGCATAAATATTGGCACCAGACGGGAATCGAACCCGCAGCCTTCTGCATTGCAGTCGAGCGTCCGCCCGACGCGCCACAAAGGCTGTCAAACATGAAACTTGGCATATAGGTAGCTGGATACCGAGAATAACACATAGGCTACTTTTGAACCCGATATTCCCGCGAGAACGGAACTTACGCGGGTGAAACCGCGGGGCGTATCTAGAATTCTATATATTTAGGCTACAGATAAATTTTATTGCACTAGAGTTCAGCCAATTTACTTAAATATGCTTTAATGTAGGTAATTAACTATGTTTTGACTAACAACAAACTTACATGGTAATTTTCACTACTAAAATTACTTATTAACGAGGTATTTACCATGTTTAATAATTTATAACCATGTTTTTTGTATTTTTTACCATGTTTTTTTTTTAATATCTAACTCCGCGAATAAATTATTAATGTTAATAAGTAATTTAAGTAACATCAATACAGCTGCACCCCGTGGTTACATCCACTGATGTCCCCTACCCACAGGAATATTGGAATAAAAGCTAGCCTATGTGTTAATCCTGATTTCAAGCTTACTTTGCTATTCCAAGTTTCATCACAATTGGTTCATGATTGAAACACAAACATACAAACAAATCATCTAAAATTTTACATTTATAACAGAGGGATAGCTGACAGTTCTGTCCTCTTAAATTCTGATCCGAATTTTGGGATAAAAAGTAGCCTAAATGTTGTTCCGGAACTCCAATTTGCCAAGTTTCAAGTTTCTTTAAAACTTATACACTAGTCTTTACTTGGAAAAGTAACAGACATATATACTCAACAACTTTCATGCTTATCATGTTAAATAGGTTTATGAATGGCCAATACATGAAATACCTATTTTATTATCATACTATAAGTACCTACAAGTTGCTAAGAGATAATTGATTGAATAAGGCATTGTTTTTTGGAACTCCATATGAACTATGTCAAAAATTAAATTTTTAGTTTTTAGTCCCGACACCTGACTAGTATCACCACGTATCATGCGGTCTGCCGCGTGCAAAGAACACCTCCCTCCGCCCGCTCCTTGCATGCGGCACAAAATTAGATATTAAGTATTATGTCACTGTTAGACTGCAATCATTGACCATGCATCGACGTGTTTCGACTATAAAATGCCATCATCTGGAATGAAGACTCCAACCGAACTGTGTGGGCGACAACAAATAGTAACGACGCCGTTCACCCGACACTGTTGACTCGCCAACAGCTGGAACAACAGTCTCTTGTTCCAGCTGTCGGCTTTTTAAAACCGAAAAGCGTCGATGCACATTTATTAATTGGTGTCACTAATACTAAAATATTATCTACGCAAAGAGCAAAGAGCGCCGCATGCAAAAAGCGGGAGGAGGGAGGTGTTTATTGCACGTGGCAGTGATTATTATTTCTATTATTATTTCTAGTAGGGGACGCCAGCGCAAGCACCAGACGGGTGATCTGTCCTCTCATGTTGGGACCATTTCACCCAGTTCCCCAAGGCCCCTATAGGTTTTGAGTTAACTGGTAACTCACGGTGATGGCGACCCACTGAATCTACCTGTTGCTTTGCAGAGTTTTAACAACTGCCCTATTGTAATGTCACTCAGGTCCCCTTCAGATAGGGTATCTGAGTTCATTATTTCTCTCCTGGCTTTAGCGTATGCGGGGCACTCCGCTACCAAGTGATAGCTAGTTTCATCTTCTTCCAGACAGCTAGGACAAATGGGGTTTTCCCTTTGTCCTGTCTTTACTAGGTGTCTGTTCAGCTGGCAGTGTCCTGTGAGGACTCCTATAATGATTCTAATGTTGTTCCTACTTAGTTTAAGTAGGTGTTTGGATTTCTTTTTGTCCAACGCTTTTATAAATATCTTGGATTGCCTTAGGCCACTTGTTTCTACCCATCTTCGGTTGAATTCTATTTTCATTCTATGCTTGATGACACCTTTCGTAATCCCATAGGCTATGGGAAGTCTGGGTTCGGGTCCCACAAAGGTTTCATCCGCTCCTTTTCTTGCAAGTTCATCTGCTCTTTCGTTACCAGTTATGCCTTTGTGTCCTGGAACCCAGGCCACGGTAACCTTAGCTTTGCTACCCAACCTGTTCAGAGCTTCTTTACATTCTCTGACCAGCACTGATGTAGTTTCTTCTTTGTCTAGTGCTTTTAATGCCGCTTGGCTGTCACGTCAACTACTAGTATCACGTGGCAGTGATACTAGTAGTTGAGTGTCGGGACTAAAATCTAAATATTAATTTTTAACATAGTTGTTAAGAGATAATTTTATTATTAGTACCTACAAACTGCTTACAATTTATCTATTTACTCCAATATTATAAATGTAAAGTTTACATGTAAGTATGTTTGTTACTCTTTCACTCAAAACTAATGAACTGATTGCGATTTTTTTTTAAATTCTATATCTTATACTACATTATTGTATGCTTGAAATGAGTAGACTGTGCACTAATATAGTAAATATTTAAGTAAGTATTTAACTATGTATTTATTTACATAGTTTGAATAATAAATTATTTTTATTCTTATTCGATGAAACTGAATATGAAATTACCTACAGATCTGGATTAACACGTATACTAATTTTTATCCTGGTATTCCCATAGGATCAGGAGTTATGAAGGTATAACAGTGGGTCGCTAGTAATACTGTATAAAGAATAAATTGATGTTTCTCAACTTTATCTTGTTTAGAGAATTTAATCTTGACCTTATAAAAACAAAACTTAATAAGTTACTTATAGCTTCTATTCATCTAGGTGGTAGGTTATTCCATTTCCCACCAAAATAAAAGCTATATTAATAACTAGCTGCGCCCCGCGGTTTCACCCGCGTAACTTCCTATCCCGTAACGTTAATGATCCCTCACGTATGTCATACCAGGTGTTGCTTAACGATCATTCAAAGTACTATATAATATTTCTACCTCTAAACCCTGTACCAAGTTTTATGAATATCGGGTCACCCGCTCATTTTCACCCATCACGTATGTTGTACCAAGTGTTGCTTAACGCGTGCGATCATTCAAAGTCAACCCTGTACCAAATTTCATTCATATCGGTTTACGGGTTGTTGAGTTAGAAATAGAAATACACGACTTTATTTTTCAGAGCTGCCGTCCCGCAGTTTCACTCGCGTAAGTCCCGATCCCGAGGGAATATCGGGATCAAAAGTAGCCTATGTCATATCTGAATAATGTAGCTTTCTATTAGTGAAAGAATTTTTGAAATCGGTCGAGAAGTTTCTGAGATTACCTCCAAAATACATACATATATACATGTTACCAACGTAACCTCTTTATAATATTAATTACCAACATAAAACAAAATATTAAGAATCAAAAGTACAATGAGATATTGCAAAAGAATTTTTAAAAAGCACTGCAGTTTGGTGACACAACAGTCTCGCATGGAGCCGACCGATTGAGCCGCGCGGCATGATGCCTCACAGAGTTGGCTGGCCACCCTCATCATCGTCGCCCGTTACGTATATATAATATGCACGCTTGGTACTTATTATTTTTTTATTGTGGAGTTATTTTAAAACTGTAATATCTCGTGAGATATTCATTGAAATCAAGTGATGTGAAGGACAATTATGTTTAAAATTAAATACTTTTAATGAATAACGTATTTATTTGGATAAGGATTAACATAATATTTACAAAATTACCTTGGGAAATAATGCATTCTTCTACAACAAATTTGATTACTCTAAAAGATGTTATATTGAGTCAACCTTAAGAGTTAGACATATGCTGTCGCGGACTATTTATTAGATCCTTTTTAGAGGAAGAATTCTGTCATATATGGTTTTTATGTAACTCTGACCGTTTACTCAGCGCACGCGACAGAATCTCGGAACAGGGTGATTTTTTTCCCGTTTTTGCAATATTTTTCATGGATGCTCCGCTCCTATCAGTCGTAGCGTGATGTACTATAGCCTATAACCTTCCTCGATAAATGGACTATCAAACACAAAAAGAATTTTTGAAATCGGACCGGCAGTTCCTGAGATTAGCGCGTTCAAACAAACAAACAAACAAACAAACTCTTCAGCTTTATAATATTAGTATTAGTATAGATGTACACCTTCTATTTATTTATGTAGGAGGTTAATCAATTTATTTCTGAAATAAAAATCTATAGATATTGATCGAATTTCAAACAGACTTTTATGAAAGGGAGCTTGCTTTTTTGACGTTATAAATTTAGTCACGAAACTAAAATGTAACATACCAAATTGCTAACTTAAAAACATCATTAAAAAACTTAGGAAACAACCTTGAAAAACGCATTTTATTACACAAAGCAGTCACTAAGTTGTTTAAAGATAACGTTAAGGCCATTTCCTATCCGTAAACCTTTGTATTTACACAAAAATTCCAAGAAATACGTGAATGAAATTTTAAGTAATTATAAAGATGTTAATTTTCACTAATTACCAGCGGAACTTACCCAGTACGGTCCCCGGTTCTTATTGAAAAGTTTCCTATAACTATAACCAGCTTGTTTTAATAGATATTTAATTGATTGAGACATTATAATCACAAGAAATGACTAGATAAACGAAAAAATAAACTACTTTTCGCCGACACTTAATGACAGTTTATTTTTTTTCTCTTCCTGTGACAAATTATCGATTTTGACATAAAATGTTGCCATAGATTTCAATATTTTCCCCATAACTGAAAGACGAAACTGTGGTAAATTTGAGGAAAATCCAGTGTTATGTGAGTGTAAGAAACAACTTTCCTGTAATTTACTAGGTGAAACATATTATAGTGTTTTAATTAGATGTACGTATTTGTGAAATGGTTTGCATTAAAATTGCAATAATTAATTGATATTTGCGATTTTTATTTTAAAACAATTCAGTAAGTAGTTACCTACATAGCATGTACATACTGTACCAATGTCAAATATCCTGTTACAGACAGATTGAATGTATATGAATAATTTATCTTTGAACTAAGGTAGATACGTCACCCGCTGATGTGATGAACAAAAACAATTATTTTAGCAAAAAAAATCACTTAAAAACCTCATCACGTCCTATTAAACCTGGAAATCATATTTACCTTTGCCATAATTACGTATTCAATCCTTTAGAAAACAAATTGTATTTTATTTTAAAATGTTTCGATGATAAAATATTACGAAAATTGTTCCGACACGAACACACGCGCACAAAACGGTTTAAAAATACATACTGAGACAGAGAGGCAAGCAGAAATTCGATAAGGTACATCATTCAGCCCGAAAGAGACGAAGGATACGAAATGGCACGCGTGCGAAAGAAGTGGCAATACCAACCCCTGTGTGACGTGTACATCACGTCACGTTACCCCGGCAAAATGTAACGTCACAGAGATACGAACTACTTCGCAGATTTTTCGTACAAACATGATTGAATGGTAAAATATTGGATGGTTTATTATCTAAGTTTAGACGTGAAAATAAACAGAAAGATGAATCATAATTATGTTGATTTTACTTTAATTATTTTACTTATTTTATGATTAGTTTCTAGGTAAGTACCTACGCTACTGCGTAGCTTACCACGTAATTAATTATAATTACGCACTAATTCTTGCTTGTCTTATTTTTATTTTGGGAAGATGTATATACTTATTTATACCGAAAAGTTCAATAACATGGCACAGAATAAATAATAGTGCTAAATCGCGGCTTGAAAATTACACATACATACCTACATAATAATATTTTTATGAAAAATAAAATACCTGTGAAAAAATAAATTAAAAAAAATGTGTGTATTTAATACTTACTCGTATTCCTAAACGACCAAATAGTGCATTCGAATTAGGTCACATTCACAAAAACAAGACAAAGCATTAAAAAGGATCGCTTGTGAATACGGCTAATCGTTACGAGCAACTATATTTTTTTATTTTCTTATTCAAACTACAATCTTAACCCACCCAATTAAACTGCCCGACTTCAGATAACATAACAGATAAATATGTATGTACTGTATGTAGGTGAGGTTATTTTGCAAGCACTTATTAAAGTCTGTTTATTTTTAATTTTTATTTGCTTGCTTTACAGTTTTTTTTTTGTTAAAAGTTTTTATTAATACAATGTGTTTCAAATTCTTTGAATATGGTATCACAAATCTCATAAAAAAAAAATCGAAACGTAGAGGTAAGATTATTTAAAAAAAAAACAATATCTACGCGAATCAGACCCGGAAAAACTGTTAAAATGGGAAGTAACATATTGACAGACCAAAGTAAATTTGGCCAGATTTAAAGCATTGGTTAGACGCTTCGCTCGCTGGGTCAATTAAGCAGCTCCTATACTCAAAAATTCGCTTACTTAAGTATACTATTTTTGAATTGAGAAGCTGCTGGATCATATTCCCGCGTTTTTATACTCTCGCTTTTCTTGTTTGTTTGTTTGTCGGTCCGGGTGGAATTTTGCAACGTCAATTTAACGCTCTTCCCGAATAGCTAGCGGGCTGAAACTTTGTGAATAGTTCAGAACCCGACAATGCATCCTAAAGCTACTTTCATCTTTCCACAAGCACAATAATTTTAGTCTTCAAAATTGAAAAGAAACTAAAATAAACTTTCTGTAAAGGCATAGGCGTAGGTAGGTACTCTACTCGTGTTATTTGAGGTTTTCCCCCTTTCTAGCTAGCAGCTTGGCCGGTGAGCCAGATAAAACTTGTATCTAGGTATCTTGACTGTTTACGGTAATTCCAACGCTTATAGATAGCCTAGATTTCACCTAATTAGGTTATCCAGTTTCGCGAACTTAGATAAAAAGAATTTACTTTATCTTTTTATCGAATACTAGCTGCGCCCCGCGGTTTCACCCGCGCAAGTTGCGAACCCGCGTTGTTCGAACACCTACCTACCGCAATGCAAAAATCCACACCTAAACGGTCGCCCATTGAAGTACTGTTGAAGCCAGGCGCTGCCGCGCCTGGCATCATCAGTACTTCCCTGGTCGTCCGTTTAAGTGTGGATTTTTGCACTGCGGTTGGTAGGTGAAGTAAAGTAAAGTTTGTATTTCATTAGTAAGTGACGATGACGATGACGAAGGATGACGATGATCATGATGCCACTCTACATAACTTACCCTACCCCTGTGTCGATTTTCATTTATTGAATAGTTATCACCCGCGTAAGTCCCGATCATGCGGGATTTTCGGGATCAAAAGTATCCTATGTCACTCTCTATCATTTAAACTATCGATGTGCAAATTTTCATCCAATAAATAGTTATCACCCGCGTAAGTCCCGATCCCGCGGGATTTTCGGGATCAAAAGTATTCTATGTTACTCTCCATCATTTAAACTATCCCTATGCAAATTTTCATCTATTAGATAGTTATCACCCGCGTAAGTCCCGATCCCGCGAGATTTTCGGGATCAAAAGTATCCTATGTTACTCTCCATCATTTAAACTATCCCTATGCAAATTTTCATCCAAATCGGTTGAGCCGTTTGACCGTGAAGAGGGAACAAACAAACAAACAAACAAACAAACAAACAAATAAACAAACAGATTTTCGGATTTATAATATTAGTAGGAAGTAGGATGGGCCGTCGACCTCATCGTTGCTTCCTATCGGGTGAGATGAGGTCAAATGCTAGCCTATTACGTATAAAAAATCCTTATTCATAGTAATATGGATAAGGATTTTTTTCTTATCCATATTAGTAAAAAAAAAACCTTATCCATATTAGTATGGATAAGGATTTTTTTATAGGTACGTAATAAATCCGAAAGTTCGTTTATTTGTATGTTTGTTTGTTTATTCGTTTATTTGTATGTTCACTGTCTATTGAAATGAAAATTTGCATAGGGATAGTTTAAATTATGGAAAGTAATATAGAAATTTGTTTTTTTTTTTAATTGTGACATATGCGGGTGGCAATTAACAAATCGATACAGATCAACCAGCCCCCCTAGTGTCTATCCAGTGGATGTCTGACAATAGTGGAAAATGACAGGCACTAACAGTACATTGCTGCTCTGACGTATCGTGGTTATTACCGGTGATTGACTCAAAGTAGCAATGTACTTCATAGTGCCTGTCATTTTTCACTGTTGTCAGACATCCACTGGATAGACAATATTATGGAGGCTGAATAAAATTCGACACAGGAGTACCTAGGGTAAGTGATGTAGAGTGGCAACTTTTGTTTTTGTAAATACATACATATTATACATAGGAAGACACCCAAACCAATCCAAATATTTATTTTCAAGCATAAATATTTGCACCCGGCGGAAATCGAACCCGCAACCTTCCGCATTCCGTACAGAGGTCGTCCCTCTGTCATCCTCGTCGTCAAAATAAACCCTTAGGTATAGTTTTCTCATGTCTGTTTGTTTTCAACACTCGCGCAAGTTCCGATCCCGTGGGAATTTCGGGATCATAAGTGCCCTAATAATACTCCTCGATATTGTAGTTTTCTATGGGTAAAGAATTATTGAAATCGATCAAATAGTTTTGGAACCAATTCATTAAAAAAAAAACAAATAAATATTTCCTATTTATAATATTAGTATAGAGTATCGAAAATCATAGGTGACCATAAACTGAATAGTTTATTCGCGTTTCACTAATCAACAGGAAAATTATATTAAAAAAAAATACATACAAAGAAGTCTCGTCAGTGAACATTAACATTATTTCAAGCTATTTATTTGCTAAACTGTATTTAAGGAAAAATACTCAAAGAAAACCTTGAGTCATAATCATAATAATTAAATGGCAATACTTAAGTATAAGTTGCTGCAATTTATAGAAACAGCCAAAATTCTGTTCGGACACATTTGAGCCTAGAAATGTACCTAGGATCCTTGAAATGCAGACAGGACCTTTAAATGTACGTAGGACCCTTATAATGTACATCGGGCCCTTAAAATGCACATAGGTCCCTTAAAAAAGCACACTAAATAAAATAAGTAAATAAATTCTGTGACCAACACACAGCGCCATCTAGATAGATAGATAATAACTTTATTTGTACAACACCATGGCCATGGCTAGCCCCATTTATTTACATTTATTTATTTATTGTTACGGTGACTAAACAACAGATAGCCAAACCTAAAAATGGCAGCTCAATTTCTCCTAACTTAGGAGAATAGTGTAGTGCGCCTAAATGTGCAACTTTAACATACTATATCTTTTAATTTAGCGGAAATAAAACGAAAATACTAACACAGTGGTTTTAGATCACGTAAATCAGTTGAATAATCCATATTAATTCATTCGGAACTGAAATAATTTCTTATTAAAAGTTGTTTGAAGCGCCAAATTTGATATCTCTGTGGAACATAGCTGGTCCATTTTGAACGGTCTTTTTACCCGGTACCTACTATACTTGAATTTTGCAATTTACTATGCAAACACTTGATAAAAATCTAGGTACAAATGAACCTTATATTATTATGTCGTTTAGATTGGCAAACAGACATAGGTAAGTTACCTACCTGTGGAAAACACATGAAATACGATGCGTGTTATCAAACGATGTTTATCATGGTATTACATACAATGTAATCTGACAATGAATACGTGTTGATATTTGCTAATGTGGACGTTGATTAGACATGCATACCAATCTAAAATACCAGTTTACAACCATTAAGATAATCAGGACTATTACAAGTAATAATAATTGGCCTTTTCATCTAATTTTAGATGATTTATACAGCGCAAGCAACTTTTAGTTGGCACAGTAGTGCCCGCGACATTGTTAGGTGGAGTATAATTGCCTAGCACCTATACGACCCCCCAGTCTAGTCATCTATGCCCAGAGGAAAGAACTGCAGTGGTATTCTCTAATGTAACAGCCCAGAGCTCAACGCTGTTCCAGCGTCGAATCAGGGTGAGCGTTCAATCAGAGCGTTACTGCTCTGATTCGACGCTGAAACAGCGTCGAGCTCTAGGCTGTTACATTAGAGAATAGCACTGCACTGCTGGTCAATACGACTGGAGCTAACTAAGCCGTGGGATTCTACACGATGTTTTCCTTCACCGAAAGGGCGAAGCTAACTCACGGAATGTAGCTTTTGTATAATACGAGATATTTCGCGAATACTAGTCCCAGTAGTCTTTTTGCTACTACGTCTTTTAGCGGTGTCGTTTTAATGCTACGTAGATAATATGAGAAATGGATTTATTGCGAACTAGTTTTTTGATAAGTAGGCATAGACCGTTGTTGATAGGTTGTGAAACCTGGCCGATGACCATCAAATTAATCCGTAAACTAAAGTTACACAGAGAGCTATGGAACGCATCATGCTCGGAATCTCCCTTCGCGACAGAGTTCGAAATACCATGATTCGAAAGCGCACTAAAGTGGTAGACGTTGGATTTCGAGTCGCTAACCTAAAGTGGGCGTGGGCCGGACATGTGTACCGAAGGGAGGATGGCAGGTGGAGCAGATCTGTACTTGAATGGAGACCTTGGATTGGGAAAAGAAGCGTGGGAAGACCACCAGCCAGATGGTCTGACGATATCAAGGCACATGCCGGGGCAACCTGGTCCAGAAAGACCTGTGATAGGAAGATGTGGAGAGACATGGGAGAGGCATATTATGCCCTGCAGTGGGCCAATACATGCTGTTGAAGAGAGAGAAAGAGAGAGGCATAGACCGATGGACCCAACCTGTCGGAGTTTCGGGATCGAAAGTGGCTGTTGCTTCTCGATAACGTAGCTTATAATTTGATTTTACTTACTAAGAATTTAATCCAGTAGTTTCGAGCTAATAATATTTTCTGTGTAAGTAAGTAGGTTTGTAATAAATTCTTCATCTCTCCGATTCGAAAACTTAAAAAACGGGTAGAAAACCGAGTGGAAGGTAGCTCATTTCATACCTAGGGTGGTTTTTTTTACGAATGTCCAAGATGATTGTTATTTTCCGCCACTCGCTATACTTAACACCTTGATTGCATGTCTATTTTTTTTTTCATGGGTCGGCGTGGACGTCTAGTTGCACGTCGTGACCAACGTGATTTTATTGTAACCAATCAGAGGAACCAACAGATACGTATTTCGATTTTGGTTCTAATGTTGGCAGTAGGTGAGTTGCAACTTTTTTTTATCAATAGTACATACATAATTAAATTCTCAAAAAAACGTGATTTCAGAGTTGCAGCTGTAAAGAATCATTGTCAGTATAATAAATGATAATAATTAACTAGGAGTTCGCCCCGAACTGAGACCTCACGACCCCCTATCACCCCAACCCCCCTACCGATCCGGCTCATCTTCAAACTCATAAATTCTATTGACCTAAACTACTCGCATACCAAAATTCATAAAGATCGGAGCTACGATACTCAAGTTATCGTCGAACAAACATACAAACATACAAAGTTACAAAGATACAAGCGCCAGGCCCGTCTACACTGGACCTCACTCGCTTCGCTCGTTCGGTCAATAACAAAACTGTCCAAAAAATTATAATAAAGATTAAAATAATGTCAGTAGTTATTTGCAGCTGTACAAATCTATTACAAAGTCAAGTAAATTGGCCATTTCTTCTTTCAGATTTTATAAAACGGACAAACAAATTTTAATCGTATCGTAATACAACGTACCACGAAGCTTGACTAAGCAAGTACATGATATAATAATTATAATTATATTATCAACTATATCAAATATGATTACATTATACTACATGTATATTAAATGCCAGATTTGAATCAGTATTGGCAATTAATGGCGGATCGAACGTCGCAAATATTGTAAACAAACATGCAACTGTAAACAGTGAGTCATGCTACCAAAAATATAATTCTTTTGCCCATATTTTATAATCCTGTTGACTCAGAACCTTGAATTTCAGGGTTCCGTACCCAAAGAGTAAAAACGGGAGCCTATTACTGTGACTTCGCAGTCCGTCCGTCTGTCACCAGGCTGTAGGTATCTCACAAAAAAAATAGTACTACAGAAAAACAAGAAAGCTTACTTCGTCAAAAAAAACGGTCCGGTTTGATGTTAGAGAGACTCCAGTCTGTCCTTCTTTCACTTTAGTGTTCGTCCGTTAGTTAGAAAAGGACAGACTGGAACCAACTGGGTTCAACACAGGACGTTTTGATATATCAAAGCAAAAACTACCTTAATCTTAGAGAACATGGTTGAAATTGATATTGCAAAAGTTGTCAAGTGCACAGTCTTCTAGGAGCGAAGACGACGATGTGACATGTCTCTGGTATCTCGTGATAGCTAGACGTTTAAAATTTTACATAGCTACCTACGATGTATTTTTGTTACTGCTGTATAACAATCAATACTAAAAACGAAATTGTCACATATTTAAGAGGGGCTCCTACACAGCAAACGTGATTTTCAAAAAGTTCCGCGTTGTATTTTTACCATTAGAACCATCAATTATTTCTATGTCTGTGTAACTTTAGAACAAAAGATACTTTAGATTTCGCTCGGACCAATCTTTATTTTAGAGAATTGTGATAAGTAATGGTACAGAACTCTTAGCGTATGTTCCTTACCCCCGATTTAAATATAAATACATTCAACGGATTTTATAATAATCTTAAGACGAAGCTCCAATAAAAAATATGTCATGAACGGCCCGCCCACTTACCCCTACATCCACGAGTCACACGCACACGTATGCACTTTCGAACATCGCAACTTTTTTGATCTAGCGCCCAAGCGCGGAATCAAAACTGTTATATATTTTTTCATAGGTTGTAAACCGATTATGGTCGTTTGGAAAGTAGCCAGTGTCAAGTATTTTATAATACGACCTCATTGGTGCGTCGGGCGACCGCCTGGCTCACGGAACACTATTACTCCTAGCGGGCCTGGCTGCAATACGGAAGGCTGCAGATTCGATTCCCGTCGGGTGCAAATATTTATGCTTAAAAATAAATATTTGTATCTGATCTGGGTGTCTTTCTATGTATAATATGTATGTATTTACAAAAAAAAGAGGTATAATATGTATTATATTCGTGGTCTAATACCCCTAGTACAAGCCCAGTGCTTAGTTTGGAGCTAGATTGCGCTGTCTGTAAATGTCGTGCAATAATATTTATTTAATCATTTGCAAGTTGTTTGTTTTGTATCTTCAAAACTTGTATCGTCCGATTATTCCTACTCCGACAACTAGGAATTTTTCCCCAGTTGTCCCCGGGGCGACAATTCGTGGCGACTGTCCCTTTGAAAGCTGGCTAAAGGGGACAAATGGGAATTATGTTTCTCAGTTGTCACGGCGGGCGGGAGGGACAGATGGGAATCTGTTCTCCCATTTCTACCCCGCATGTTGGTGTTACAATAGAACTAGCTGCGCCCAGCGGTTTCATCCGTGTTCGTAATAGGTACCCTAATGTACCATTATTATTTTAATGAACTTTATAAACGCATACGACTTGCATTTATAGCAATATTTTGGATTAGGGGTGTAGTCGTCCCTTTCGAAACTGGGACCAGGGACGGTAGTTTAGACATTGGGACGAGTCGACTACATACATATTAATATACTCTAGAGGTGAAGTAGTCCCACTAAGAAGATACTAAAAAGACTTTGTAAATTTTTGGGAAAAAAAAGTTAATAGAAGAGATTAGTGGAAAACAAAAGACGATCGAAGTAAAAACAAAAAACGATCTAACCTAACTCCGAAACTATTGACACTAGACCACTAGTTTCTCAGCCTAAGTTATATAGCTCCTCGAGATCATCAGTTTGGTTGACAGCTGTCAAACTTGAACCGTCAATATCTCGGAAACTATTGACACTAGACCACTAGTTTCTTAGCATAAGTGATAGAGCTTCTCGAGATCTTCATTACAAACTTCACCCCTAACCGACAAACCCCTTACGACTTGCATTCATAGTAATATTTTGTACTATGAATGCAAGTGGTATGCGTTTATAAAGTTCATTAAAATAATAATGGTACATTAGGGTACTTATTACGAACACGGGTGAAACCGCGGGGCGCAGCTAGTTTTATTATAACACACACATGCGGGGTAGAAATGGGAGAATAGATTCCCATCTGTCCCCCCCCCCCCCCACCGTGACAACTGAGAAACATAATTCCATTTGTCCCCTTTAGCCAGCTTTCAAAGGGGACAGTCGCCACGAATTGTCACCCCGGGGACAGGGCTAGAGGGGACAGCTGGGAATAATCGGCCGCATCCACACCGGACGATCCCCGCGCTAAAGAATATTTTATCTTATTCGCGCTCAAGCAGCGGAGAGGGAGAAAATAGGATAAAAGACTCTGGAGCATGTGGATCGTACAGTGTGGACCAGGCTAATGGCATGTTTGGAAAATTTCATAACTTGTCGATACTGGACTTGCCTAATTACCTATTTGACTTATTTATTACAGACTTGACCATTGTCGTGCCATTCTCACTTTTCTTGTTAGTTTGTCTGTCCGGAGTCCGGGCGGAATCTTGCAAATTCAATTTGATACACTTTCCAATTAGCTAGCGTGCTGAAACTGTGTTTCGGTTTGAATCGCGTTTGTTTTGTTGGCTTTATAATACAAGCCCGACGTTTCGGAGCCTTTCCGGCCTCCCTCATCTGAGGCAACAAACGCGATTCATACCGTAATACTAGAATGTCTACCTCGGGAGCGAATACTATTTTTCGAATGAAAAATATTCATCGCCCACTATGAGAATAGTTAGTAGATTGTATTACAATGAAGCAAAATAATATTTTTACGGTGAGGGTGGTTTTTTGAATCCAGAGCGAAGTGAGGGATTCTAGAGTAGTATGATACACTCTACTTTTTATTACCCTCTATGAGAAAATAGAAGGCGCCTCATATTTATAATTTGAGAGCTACTTTATTATTTAAGTAGCCCTCAAGTCTTAAGTGGCCTCAAATTTTAATCAATTTTAAATCCAATTCAAATTTGAGGCCATTCAAAATTTAAAAGCTACTTAATTATTTCGCAAATTTGTTTTTATTGCTCAAGGCATATTTACTAGAAATATTTGAAAGGAAAAATTCATCTTCAAAAATTCACTTGCGGCGAGATTTGAACTCGCGTCCCTGGATTAGTACCCCAGTGCCTTAAACCGCTCGGCCACGCAAGTTCCCATCTCGAGCAGCGAATTTAAGAATATGAATGTTTCCCTGTCTACTATTTTTTCGACTACGGCTCGATTGAGACGCCATCTACAGGATCACTTTCCAGTGATTTACCTGCGCCAATGATTAACTTTACAGTTAACGCGTTGACCAAGAGATGTCGCTCTTTTTCCTCTTAAATATTTCGCAAATTTGTTTTTATTGCTCAAGGCATATTTACTAGAAATATTTGAAAGGAAAAATTCATCTTCAAAAATTCACTTGCGGCGAGATTTGAACTCGCGTCCCTGGATTAGTACCCCAGTGCCTTAAACCGCTCGGCCACGCAAGTTCCCATCTCGAGCAGCGAATTTAAGAATATGAATGTTTCCCTGTCTACTATTTTTTCGACTACGGCTCGATTGAGACGCCATCTACAGGATCACTTTCCAGTGATTTACCTGCGCCAATGATTAACTTTACAGTTAACGCGTTGACCAAGAGATGTCGCTCTTTTTCCTCTTAAATATTTCGCAAATTTGTTTTTATTGCTCAAGGCATATTTACTAGAAATATTTGAAAGGAAAAATTCATCTTCAAAAATTCACTTGCGGCGAGATTTGAACTCGCGTCCCTGGATTAGTACCCCAGTGCCTTAAACCGCTCGGCCACGCAAGTTCCCATCTCGAGCAGCGAATTTAAGAATATGAATGTTTCCCTGTCTACTATTTTTTCGACTACGGCTCGATTGAGACGCCATCTACAGGATCACTTTCCAGTGATTTACCTGCGCCAATGATTAACTTTACAGTTAACGCGTTGACCAAGAGATGTCGCTCTTTTTCCTCTTAAATATTTCGCAAATTTGTTTTTATTGCTCAAGGCATATTTACTAGAAATATTTGAAAGGAAAAATTCATCTTCAAAAATTCACTTGCGGCGAGATTTGAACTCGCGTCCCTGGATTAGTACCCCAGTGCCTTAAACCGCTCGGCCACGCAAGTTCCCATCTCGAGCAGCGAATTTAAGAATATGAATGTTTCCCTGTCTACTATTTTTTCGACTACGGCTCGATTGAGACGCCATCTACAGGATCACTTTCCAGTGATTTACCTGCGCCAATGATTAACTTTACAGTTAACGCGTTGACCAAGAGATGTCGCTCTTTTTCCTCTTAAATATTTCGCAAATTTGTTTTTATTGCTCAAGGCATATTTACTAGAAATATTTGAAAGGAAAAATTCATCTTCAAAAATTCACTTGCGGCGAGATTTGAACTCGCGTCCCTGGATTAGTACCCCAGTGCCTTAAACCGCTCGGCCACGCAAGTTCCCATCTCGAGCAGCGAATTTAAGAATATGAATGTTTCCCTGTCTACTATTTTTTCGACTACGGCTCGATTGAGACGCCATCTACAGGATCACTTTCCAGTGATTTACCTGCGCCAATGATTAACTTTACAGTTAACGCGTTGACCAAGAGATGTCGCTCTTTTTCCTCTTAAATATTTCGCAAATTTGTTTTTATTGCTCAAGGCATATTTACTAGAAATATTTGAAAGGAAAAATTCATCTTCAAAAATTCACTTGCGGCGAGATTTGAACTCGCGTCCCTGGATTAGTACCCCAGTGCCTTAAACCGCTCGGCCACGCAAGTTCCCATCTCGAGCAGCGAATTTAAGAATATGAATGTTTCCCTGTCTACTATTTTTTCGACTACGGCTCGATTGAGACGCCATCTACAGGATCACTTTCCAGTGATTTACCTGCGCCAATGATTAACTTTACAGTTAACGCGTTGACCAAGAGATGTCGCTCTTTTTCCTCTTAAATATTTCGCAAATTTGTTTTTATTGCTCAAGGCATATTTACTAGAAATATTTGAAAGGAAAAATTCATCTTCAAAAATTCACTTGCGGCGAGATTTGAACTCGCGTCCCTGGATTAGTACCCCAGTGCCTTAAACCGCTCGGCCACGCAAGTTCCCATCTCGAGCAGCGAATTTAAGAATATGAATGTTTCCCTGTCTACTATTTTTTCGACTACGGCTCGATTGAGACGCCATCTACAGGATCACTTTCCAGTGATTTACCTGCGCCAATAAAAAAAACGAAAAAATAGTAGACAGGGAAACATTCATATTCTTAAATTCGCTGCTCGAGATGGGAACTTGCGTGGCCGAGCGGTTTAAGGCACTGGGGTACTAATCCAGGGACGCGAGTTCAAATCTCGCCGCAAGTGAATTTTTGAAGATGAATTTTTCCTTTCAAATATTTCTAGTAAATATGCCTTGAGCAATAAAAACAAATTTGCGAAATATTTAAGAGGAAAAAGAGCGACATCTCTTGGTCAACGCGTTAACTGTAAAGTTAATCATTGGCGCAGGTAAATCACTGGAAAGTGATCCTGTAGATGGCGTCTCAATCGAGCCGTAGTCGAAAAAAATAGTAGACAGGGAAACATTCATATTCTTAAATTCGCTGCTCGAGATGGGAACTTGCGTGGCCGAGCGGTTTAAGGCACTGGGGTACTAATCCAGGGACGCGAGTTCAAATCTCGCCGCAAGTGAATTTTTGAAGATGAATTTTTCCTTTCAAATATTTCTAGCTACTTAATTACTTAAGTTTTCCTCAAATTTTAAGTGGCCTCAAATTTTAATCATTTTTTAATCCAATTCAAATTTAAGGCCATTCAAAATTTAAAAGCTACTTAATTATTTAAGTTTCCCTCACATTTTAAGTGGCCTCAAATTTTAATCAATTTTAAATCTACTTTAAATTTGAGGCCTTTCAAAATTTGAGAGCTACTTAATTATTTAAATACCCCTTAAAATTTGTCAAATAGTTGCAATAATTAAAAAATATTTTTAAATTTCCACCCTAGGGATGAAATGAGCTACTTTCAACCCGGATATCTACCCATGAAAATTAAACTTTCCGAACGGGAGAGATGAAAAATTGGTTTTGTTGCAACTTCATCAAAAATGTTGTGATACAAAAATATCAGCGCAACGAACAGAAAAACTATGGAGTTATTCTTATTTTTTTCATTTTACAGTTTTCACAAATAGGTTTTTAATATTATTACTATTTACTCTTGCATTAAAAGTTTCATTTGTAAACAAAACTGACTCCTTTTTATTTACAAATAATTAAGTATTTACATTTCATGAAATTCCAATTTCCTACGTTGAACTGGTGGTGTAACAATTATTGAATGGTTTTCAATAGGCGGAAGTAGTCGTTTTCTCGATGGAATTTCAGATTAAGAGGTTTGACAAACACTCTTTTTGACGGTTATGTAATCTGGATCGAGAATTGTTCTTTTTCTGGGATGGCGTGGATCTATCAACTCAGGCAGTAAGCATTCCATGTAAAAACTTGTTAACTTCGGTTCCATCTCTTTTTTCCAAAATTGATCGTCTTTTTCCGGTATTTCTATTTTCAATTTATTATCACCTTACCATGCGGCCAAAAGACAATTATTTTTGTTTGCAATGTGCATTTGGCCCTGGGCCTGAATGTACCAGTCTGATTTTTATTATTGAATACCTGTAATACAAGCAAATGTTAATGTTCCAAATTTAAATTACTTTATTCCCTAGGGCTTAAACGCGCATTTTACTTCCCAGATATCTCATTAGATATTTAGCGAGTCATTACTCGTTTTACGTTGACCTCTTTGGTCAAATAATATTAGTTTATGCACCGAGGTACTAAAGCCCTGTCTTATACAAGGTGTAACAGGTAAGCCCTTTTAATCCGAAAGGGGGTTGTTCTAGACGTCTAGGCGAACAACTTTTGTTCTACGACTTTTGAAAATTCGAAGTACTTTTCGAAAAATTTAAGTGTAAAGTTAACTTGAAAATCAGCTGTTTCTGAGAGTTCGAGGTCATTGACCTTATGTTGTCCTTTTATTTAGTTTGATGGTTTACAATCAAAACTTCAATTACCTATATTTTCAAAAACAGCTGTTTTTTAGTAAAACATAATCTCAAAATTTTCAAAAAAAAAGTTTGAATTTTCAAAAGTCGTAGAACAAAAGGTGTTCGCCTAGACGTCTAGAACAACCCCCTTTCGGATTAAAAGGGCTTACCTGTTACAAATTGTATACCGGGCGTCATATTGAATCCAAAGCATACGAAAGACTCTAGAGTTAACTCCCAAGCGCAGCGAGGGTTTTAAAAACTTACTTCTGAGCGAAGCGAAGGAGTTATGTACCTAGAGTCCTGAGTGAAGCGTGGGATTTAAGCGCAATTATTAATTAATTAAGCCTGTCTTTATCTTTTTCAAGATAAAGGCTTAATTACCGAGGTGAATACTCTACTTTACTTTATATTAACTAAAACTTTTGCCTTACCCTTCCGTCGAAATAAAATAGAAGAAAAATAGCCCAGTTTTTATTTTTTTATGTGTTTTGTCTAGGTGGCCAGTTCAAAATGGCCGTATGCTACCAGAACCTTAGTTCCAAATTTAAATTACTTTACACACCTATAACTGCTCAACAAAGTTACTTTATTTGACCAAAAAGGTCAGCGTAAAGCGATATTATATACCTAGGGCATAAAGTAATTTAAATTCAGAACTAAGGTTCAGGTAGCATACGTCCACTTGGAACTGGCCACCTAGACATAACACATAAAAAAATAAAAACTGGGCTATTTTTCTTCTATTTTTATTTCGACGGAAGGGTAAGGCAAAATGTTTTAGTTAATATAAAGCCCCAACTTATTTCATCGACTAAAGCCGATGCTTGGTTTTGTCATTTTGATGTATCATTGTTAAATTTAATTAATATAGAGCTATTTCATAATTTGTTTTTATTGCACAAGGCATATCTACCTACTAGAAATATTTTAAAGGGAAAATTTATCTTCAAAAATTCACTCACGTAGAGACGCGAGTTCAAATCTCGTCGCGAGTGAATTTTTGAAGATAAATTTGTCCTTTAAAATATTGCTAAAATAGAGCTGTAAATATATTTCATACACGTAGCATTAATCTATTATTTTGTTGTTAATTAAATTCTTATTTTTGTAGCCTCTTTATTGTCTCGCAGTAGATGTGTAAAGTAGAGTATTCACCTCGGTAATAAAACCTGTCTTTATCTTGGGCGCTTGAATCCCACGCTTCACTCAGGACTCAAGGTACATAACTCCTTCGCTTCGCTCAAGATACGTACGCTTTGGATTAAACATGACGCCCGCTATATAAGACAGGGCTTTAGTACCTCGGTGCATATACTACTATTATGCCCTACTTAGGTGTATAATGGCACTTTATGTACCTAGGGAATAAAGGCTCGCTTTACGTTGACCTTTTCTTATTCTATATCTATCTATACTTATAATAAAGAAAGAGAGAACAAAAAGTCTGTACTTGGAAGTAATTTAAAAAAAAGTGGTCTAGTGGACTTAGGAAAAATAATAGAACAAAATTATATAATTTTTAAAATTCATGTCTGTCTGTTTGTTTCTTTGTTTCTTATACAATTAAAAACTACTGATCCGATTGAAATCTGGTTTTCAATATTGGATAGTTCAATTTTCGAGGAAGGTCGTGGTATACTTTGCATCGACATCCAATTAGTAGAATCCGAGTATGAACGAAAAAGTGCAACCGCTTGGCCGCCCGCGCCCGTGATAACGCGTTCACTTCCGCGGGTGTAACCGCGGGGCGCAGCTAGTGGTCAAATAAAATTACTTTGTAGAGCAGTAGGTGTGTAAAATTACTTTGTTGAGCCGTAGATGTGTAAACTTACTATTTTTGTCGTGGGGGTTTTTTGATTGGTGGGGTGATTCTCCCACTAAAAGCGGTAACAGCTATCTCCGCACTATGAGATCCGATTTTAATGAAACTTGAAAGGTATACAAGTTCTATGAGTAAATAGATTTTATTTGTTGTGGGGGATTTTAATTTTTGGGGTAATTCCCCCATAAAAGGATGTACTAGATATCTAAACATTATGTGATCCGATTTTTCTGCTCTATTATGATGATATAAAGAGCCCTTTCAATAATTAGTTCCCACGAGGTCCACTGTTCGTTGAATCACTTGTAATAATATTATTATCAGATGCCTAGATCACAAAGAACACACCTTCCAAATTTCATCTCTCTACTACCAGCGGTTCAGTCAGTGAGTAAGTCAGTCAGGACAAAGAGTTTTATAGATATAGATAGATTACAGAAGTATAGATAATAGATTAGTAGGTATGTAAGTACTAGCTGCGCCCTTCGGTTCCACACGTGTAAGTCCCGAACCCGCGGGAATATCAATTTCAAAAGTAACCTTTGCCAAAGTACCATCTATCTTTGAATCGAAATTTATCAAAATCGGTTTAGCGGCTTGGGCGAGAAAATGAACCACAGCCTGATAAGAGTTACTTTCTCATTTGTAATGGTCGATTATTAGCTTGCATTACCTTGATGAAGTGTAGATACTTATTATATTAATTCCGCAAAATCCTTGTAGGTAAGTACCTATCTCAATTTTCATTTTGACAATGGAAAAGGTAAATAGATTTATTTTTTCGCCTCTCTTACGATATTTAGATTTCTTTTTGATGTTTTAGCAAGCTTTCGTTTGGAAAAAGCTTTTTTTATTGCAAATTGCTAGTAAATACAGTTACTCTGATTGCAACACTAAGTACAAATAGTATCGTTGGCGATTCAACGGGGTAATGCCACCAGTGTGATGGGCATTTTTGGACTCAATGGTCATTCACCTTAGATTATTTATGTAGTTTATTATCTTTGTAGTATTTATTTCTTGTGTAATTATTTAGTCTTTCTTTTTTTAGTACAACAACAATCAAATATCAAAGATAAATAATCACTACGTTTTATTTACCAACAATGCTAGACAGTTTTATGACAGTAGGTACGATTTGACATGACTGTCATAACATAACAATTATTATCATATTGGCCGGAAAAAATGTAAAAAGTTCGAATCCATACGAAATATAATTTAAAATAGATTACGTAATTATTTGGGAGCGAAAACTGACATAGGTCCACCTTCGACGGCGCCAGACGGCGGACTGAGGTTGGCGCAACGTCTACTTAAGGGCGCTACTCACACACCTGCCGCAGGGGCAATCTAGGGTGTAGGAGTGGGGATGACCCTTAATTGCATCCTTAATTGTGATGTGTGTAGGCATGCAGGGGCAATTTGGAGGATTGGCCCTGCGGCAGGGCGGCAGGGGCGCGAGACCATCCTTGATCCCTAAGTCGTCCCTGCCGTCGCTGCGTGTGTAGCGCGATTGGGGCAATTTCTCAGTCAGTTTGTCAGTATCTGTCACACGGAGTGCACGTATACATAGCGTACAATCAAAATGGCGGCCGACAACGAACGCGAAGTTTGGACGCGAATTATAGAAGTTTATCAAGACCGACCTCACATGTGGGATAAAAATCATAAACATTATTTTAACCGTGACATGAGGCAGCAAACATTCACACTAATGTTTGAAATTTTTGGGGAACTCAAAACCAACATGGAGCTGCCGGCTTTCAAAAAAAAATTTGAAAATATGCGGACATCCTTTTTTCGGGAGTTAAAAAAGGTACGTATTTTTAATTAAGTAATGATTATTCAAAATTGTGTTTTGAAATTTTTTTTTTGCGCTTACGGCATTCCGCATCAATGTATTTTTTTTTTCTATAAATGGTGCCACCATTGCAAGAAGCTCTTCAAAAGAGTCAGAATCCATCCGTAAAAAGTTATTGAAGTCATCTACTTCCAGTTCTTTTATAATATTCATGTGGCATAACTCACTTCTTTTCAGTAGCCATTTCTTCACCCAGTATCTCCTTTTCCTTTTTTTTTGAGGTAGCACCACTGAAAGCGCCAAGGCTACTCCAATCTTTTGATTGGTCGATAATACGGGTGCCATTCTCAATACGTGTGCTCAGCTCAGCTTACTCGGAAACACTGCACGGCAGGCAAGTGTGTAGAGATACTCCCGATATCGCCACAACCGCCATGCACCCTAGATTGCCCCTGCGGCAGGTGTGTGAGTAGCGCCCTTTAGATGCGTTGTAATACAGTTGATTTTAGATTGAAGGTTTTCATGCTTTTAACACGAAACTAAAAAGGCGTAAGTCTCAAATCATTTTTCGATAATTCTACGGAAATTAAGCAATATTAAAAATCATCACATAAGCAATTTAAAGTATTGATTATTTCCTTTGTATTAAATAAAAAATTGTTTCGATATATAGTATAATAGAGGAGAAAAGAGTAAAATATAGAAAATACAGCACAATTTTCAAAGTAAAAAAGTATCGAACAAAACTTAATGAATCGTGATTCTGTTATTTGCAACCCTTAGAAGAAGGTTCAATAAAACATGTATTTGAATTTCACATTAGCCAAACTTGTGGCTGATGCAGAATATGCTTCGCAACAAACAATATTTTTCTTCTGCTTAGACTTAAACAACGTACCTATAGCTTAAGGTGAAACTGCGAAATAAACCTATTTTAAGGCCCCATATTCACCTAATGACGTGACAGGGATAGGGCTAGCAAATTTCAGATGTGTAAAAGAAGGACGTAAGATGCGACTACGCAATATTTTAGTGAGTAAAATCTAACAATTCCTATAATAACAACATAATTAGTGCTAATTTAGTAAAACTGTTCTTCCAATTTCAAGTGTATATTATTATGCTATAATACAAAAAATGGAGGTTTAAATACGTCACGTTTAGCTGTATAATAAAAAATTCGTTTTTTAAACGAGTTGTTTTAGATTAAAAAAAAACTGTTATAAAAGTTAAACAATCGTGTAAAGAAAACTACCAAAATGAAGATATGAGAATGAAAAATAAAATACCAAAATGGTATTTCCGAAAGTTTTGTATTTACTGAGAAAAATTGAGATCCCTGCCGCCAATATCGTGAGTATATCACCTTAAATATCGATTGTTCTGCTTACAAGGTCGCGAATCTGAACCGTATTTTGTATAGAAGTCGCCTGTTAACTTTTTACATTTTATACAGCAAAAATCTCTATTGTGTAGGGAAAATTTTCCGTCCCATAGCAAAAAATTGTATAAGTAAGGTAAATAATGTAACTGAATTAAATTGATACCTAAACGCATTTATTTTTTGCAATTAGAATTGCTTTGTCGCTTCGTAGATTTCTGATAATCTATTTCTTATTTTCAAGCTACGTACATCCCGGGGCTTTGTTTAAGTAACTTCTTATATAAGCAAAACGTTACAAAGGCTGGCTTAGGGATGATTTAGGTACAATAGACCGTTTCCCGGCCGTGCCGAGTCCGACCTTCGTTGTCTATTGCTCGGCCGCCATTCGGTTGTAACAGACCGGTCGACTGCTCGCCGAGCAATGTACAACGAAGCTCGGCAGAGTGACAGCCAATTTCAGCTTAAATACGTACTTAATACATGCTTAATATGTGATCTGTGGCTTAAGTAACTAGCCCGGATTATCTAGTCTTTACCCCATCATGAATACACATTCACCTCATTCTGTATACACATTTACGTTTTGTTACCTTACGTGGGCGTTCATTACTTTTCTGCTAACATTATGCTGTGGTAACGAAACGCCCAAGCCTCATATTTTGGCTAAGATGGAGTTTGTGACTTATATGAAAGGCATTTATTCAGTGAGCATGATTTTTAACAAAACCTAGATATCCTTTTACAGTACCCTTAGTGTGAGTTTTTTTGTAAAAGAAACGCGAACATGATGGTATGGAAACTGGTAACTTCGATATCGTCCGCTAGGGGCGCTTTTTGAGTTTCCATACAAAATACGCGTTAACTTAACCATCACGTTCGCGTTTTCTTTTACGAAAAAACTCACACTAAGGGTACAGAAACATGGATCAATAATGTAAACACATAACTGTTAATTATCTAAGGAAAAAGTAAACAAAGAGATGTCACTTTCAATCAAATGGATGAGGTATTTGTTTACCTTTTTGATCTAAGTTTCTGTAGAAGGGTAGGTATAGATCACTCGTAGTTAAGTACCTATTTAGTATTCTGTTATTACAAGGTTGAGTAGAAATGTCAATATCGACGTCATCCGTACTGTATTACAGTTGCATGAAGGTTACTCTTTCTTATCGACAAGTTTTCAGGGTTTGCCCGGTGATCCTATCCTATCCTACTAATATTTATAAATGCCACACTAAAATCAATACACCTAAGACGTAGCCAAGAATCTAAAGGAAACAAACTATTTTTTTTTTTGAAGGTGTGTGTGTTTGGATGTTTGTTACTCAATCACGCAAAAACTACTAAGCCGATGGCGATGAAGTTTTTAATATAAGTAGCTGGATACCGGGAATAACACATAGGCTACATTTTATCCTGATATTCCCGCGGGAACGGGACTTACGCGGGTGAAACCGCGAGGCGCAGCTAGTACGGTATTTTATACATTATGTCCGGAAAATAACAAGAACCGCAAATTTATAAATTTCCTGAGAAAATAAACTTTTGTAGGATTCTGAACGTGAAATGAATTATATTATTTTACGACCACATTTTCGCAAATTAATAAACTTACCGACCTAGATTTAGATTTTAGATATTCTAATACGTACCCCTGTCGACATTGACCAATCAGAGAGTAGTGTGTTATTTTTAGTATTTTAAAGAAGAGTTAAATTAAAAGCTCTTGTGTTATGGTCGAACCGTTTAGAATCGTACGAATAGATATCTGTTAGTTTATAAATTTACCACGAGGCTTCGCTATTTACGAAAATGTGGTCGTAAAATAATAAAAAAATTCTCTCGTTTAGAATATTATAAATTAGATCACGAAAGTTTGTAAATTTCCTAGATAATTTATAAATTTGCGGTTCTTATTATTTTCCGGTGACATAAACAAATACTAACCCAATGAAATCCATTTTAAAAAAGCCTGATTCTCTCCAGTAAGCTAAGACTGTATGAATTTATATATTCAGTGCACTTTTCATCATCAAATAAAGTCAATGACCATAATAATATTGTTTAGGTTTTAAAATTATAATAGTGGAGTTTTAAAACAAAAGACATTCTGAATATAATAAAGTTTTGAAAATAATACAGACTCGACTATGTAATAAATGGACAAATTCTTTTTGTTGCGTGACACCATTTAAAAATCCCAATCCTTTGAAATAACATTTTGGATTATAAAATCAATGTTTATTTTTGTTTCATAAGTTCCTAACATTGACTAAGTACTGGCCAATAAATAGGTATAAATACAAAATATACGGTGGGCGATAGACACCCATTTACTTATTGAAAATAACGCTTGTTTTTAAATAACTCCCGGTAAATGGGGTAAACTTTGTAATATGGCAACTTTTATTTAACATCCCCGAACTCTTTGGTATCAATAAAGATTTTTTTGCCTGCGCATAAGGCGTAATAAAAAAACACTATAATATTTTTTTATTTTTATTAGTGGTAATTTGGCAAGAATGAGAAAATTTCCAAAGATTTGTAAATTGTAATACTAAATCTATAACTTACTTCTTACTAATATTATAAACGGGAAAGTTTGTGTACGATTTTGTTACTCTTTCACGCAAAATCTACTGAACAGATTGCGATGAAACTTAGAATATACGTAGTTGGCGACCTGGAATAACACTTAATCTACTGTTTATCCCGATATTTCGACGGGAACAAGACTTACGCGGGTGAAACCACGGAGCGCTGCTAGTAAGCACATAATTTCATCGCCTACCTTTGTTTCCTTGAGGCATTTTGTGGAAAGTTTCTTGTTTTTCTGTATTATTGCCGAATAGTTACTCTGGCTCTGAAACAAAATAAATAAATTTAGTACGCGTTGGAAGATGTGTTGCTAAATTTTCATTTTTGTGAAACCTAGTTCGAATGCGTAATAATTCTTTGATTTCGGGGGCTTATATCAATTAATCGTTGTCTCCAAAGCTCCCGTGAACCGTCATTGTAAAGAGCCACCATTTACAATGACTTCCTTGGCTTGACTTTTACTTTGACTTTGTTTACATTTTTGGTTCAGTTAAACCGATTGCGATGAAACTTGGTATGCAAGGAAATATACGATACGATAAACACTAAAGCTACTTTTACAAGTAAGTAAACTAACAGAGATATGTAAAAACTTCTAGATACGTAATAGAGCAAATTTCTTGGCAACACAAATCTAAGCTAACTAGCCAAAGTTCCATCCCAGCTCACGTCACGATCGCTTTAGTAATAAAATTATGACATCTCTTTCTTACGTAATGCAAGTAGCATTGAGTCTTATGTTTTAGAAAGAGATAACAATAGTTTCGTTGTATAGCATAGTTTGTGCCGCTTTTCAATGATGAATACGCAAAAATAGATTGCGATGAACTTGGTATGCAAATTGCTGTACCTATATTGACACTTACCTAAGCTACTTTTTGTCAAGATACTTCCTCAGAATAGGGATTTCGCAGCTAAAACTGGAGGCGAAGTACCTAGTTAACATCTTACTCTGATAAAAACCTCTCTCCGCTCCAAATTCTGTAGCCTTTTCTCCATAAAATTGAGTCTGATCTTGAAATCCGCTGCGATGCATTTACAAAGGCTCAGTGACTCGCCGAATATTTGCATTTTACATTTGAAATCGTCGAAATCGTTTCTGAATCTGCAACCAAAATTTAATTGACCGCGCGAACGAACGAAGCGAGTGAGGTCCAGTGTAGACGGGCCTGGCGCTTGTATCTTTGTTTGTTTGTATGACGATAACTTGAGTATCGTAGCTCCGATTTATTAATTTTGGTATGCGCGTAGTTTAGGTCAATAGAATTTATGAGTTCGAAGATGAGCCGGATCGGATAGGGGGTCTTGATGTCTCAGTTCGGGGCGAACTCCTAGTTATTTCAAAACAAAAATGTTTTGAAATGCTCATAGCATAAAGTAGATAGATAAGTTGGAAAAAACTAAAAAAAAAAAAAAAACCATAGGAATAATCGTGGAAGTACCTACTTATTAAATACAGAAAATAAAAATGAACCTAGGTAGGCGTAGTAAAAGTTTTTACTGTAGATTTGTTTCCGCAATTAGCCCTACAACTGGGCCTTTGTGCGCAGCGTGACCTAGCGTGGGTTTCCTCACGATGTTTTCCTTCACCGTAAGAGCGATGTTCATAGCGGACTTGATTTTTTTCACAAATAGACATTAGGGTGCGATCAGTGGGGATTCGAAACCACGACCCTCAGAATGAAAGTCGTGGTATCTACCACTATACCACTACCGCTCCATAATAGGTAGGTAATAGTTATATTTTTTTATTTTATCACACCCTTTTGGAAATTTGACAGTACACCCACAAATCAACTTAATATTGAAGTTGCTACAATAGTTTTATAAGGGTACCTACCTAAAGTCTGGATACTAAATAGTATTTCGTAATTTGTTTTTATTGCTCAAGGCATATTCTTTATGCCCTAGGTGTACAATGATCACTTTATGCCCCTAGGGAATAAAGACTCGCTTTACGTTGACCTTTTTGGTTAAATAAAGTTACTTTGTAGAGCAGTTAAATTTGTAAACTTCTATGTAATACAAAAACCGTAGGTACTTACGAAATCCTAAAAACTGGACGAATTAATGGCAATTCCACAAGCTGGTACGTCGTGTATTGGCCTTTATTCTTCTACTAACCTATTAATAGATGAAGTAATTGAAATGTTCGAAGCGGTCGAAGTGGAGGTGTCAGATGTATCTGGAGAAGCTGCTTGCTTGAACCGTGGACGAGCGTGGTCCTGTACACAACGCAAGTCATGTGGAAGATATAAGAAGAAGTAGATTTAGCGGACAAACTCCGTTTGGATGAAGACAGCTTTTGTTTTGCGCGTCGTCCGTGCGCCGTCCTTGCCGCGACTTTATATTCCCTTTTATCTATGTCCCAAAGGACAACCCCTCTCCGAGAGGACCCCGTCTTGGGACCTCCTAAACCGGTGGTAAACCTTGGTTGCCCTTCCCCTCCTTGCGGAAAGGACCCCCAGGCCCGCTGACGCGAGCTTACGGGCTCGAAGCCAGGCAAACCCACCTTGTGCGCCTCTTGGCTTCACTGCCCGCCTTGCCTAGGGAGCTCCCTACCACGACAAGGGAGGGGTAATTGCCGCGTCTGTGCCGCCTTCATACAAAAGCAGCTCGTTTCCACTCCACCCGGAAACGGCCCATTCGCATTGATAAATAAAAAAATAAAAAAAAGCCTTTTTAATTGCTCCTAAGGCGTTTTGTTTAGTGGCTTAGTACCCTTAAGTAGGAATTTGATTTTTGTTAGTGTTTGTTAGTATGTATATTGTTTTTATTTAATTTATTGAACAGGAACCCCCGTGCGGGTAAAGGCCTCCTCCAGGTCCATTCGCATTGATGGGAATTAAAAATGATGTAAGTAGACTAGACGGATGTGGAACGGCGGTTCTCATTAGAAAGGGCCATGGACGGGCCGTCCGTTCTTTATGCAATAAAACCCGCCCACGCTTCGGCCCGGACATCAGAATCATCCTTTATCCCCAAAGCCCAATTTACATTACGAAAATACTGTCTACCCACATTATGAGCATTATAGAGTCAATTTTCACAAAAGCAGTTTAATGGAAGCAATAATTTTTATCAAATAGTTCAGATGAATAAAAAGTAGGTACCTACCTACCGCTGTGTCAACGCTTTTTTTTATGAAAATGACTATAAATACGATAAATACTACTAGTTTCGTAATGTAAATCCCGCTTAAGACGGCGATAGATGATAATTATCGGTCCTTGTCCGATTGTATCTAAATGAGCGAGATGGAATCGCATCAAAAAATCTATAATTTCTTGTAAAATCAATCACTAACGAAGATTAAAATAATATTTTTAAAAATGCGATGAAGAGGTTCTAGGTATTGTATTTTCTAATATTATGATGACTGTAAGAGAATATAGCGGTCAAGGATTTAGAAGAAAAAATGTTTTACTTTGTAAGACAGGGGTAACTTTGCCAGTTTAATAGTGGTAAAGTTATTTTTTATTGTTGTTGAAATGAAGGGGGCACTTCTTGTATCATGTACAATAACACAATATTTAAAGATGTATTTGATACCGGTTTTGAAGAAAAATATTCAATCGGAAGGGATTTCAGCTCGATTCACATCAGTCGCGTCCTCAAGTCTTACCTGGTTTCGTATTCCCGCCCCCTGCTCGCTAGATTCACTCGAAGATTCATCCTGTTGGAAGATCCGCATTTCTATTTTGGACGATATCATATCGTTTTTGGGTCGTTTACCCGTATTTATAGGGGGTATTTTATTCCTTTTCATTAGAGTATTGGACATTTTTCTATTATTTTCTGTGTTATCGGGCATTTTTATGAGTATTTTTTGAGGTGTTTTGACAGTAATTTTGATTTTGACGTAGTGTTGTTGTTAAACGAAAAAACTTTAATTTTTATTGTTGAAAGAGTATGGCCTCTTTCTTTATGGATTGCAACTTTTATTGCGACTTGATCAGTAATAGTGTTCCGTGGACTTGATTTTGGCAGTGCCAAACACGGAAAGGAGTAATAGTGTTCCGTGGACTTGATTTTGGCAGTGCCAAACACGGAATTGGCTCGTTTATTCTAGTGATTTTCAACCATTTGTGTTTGTGTTTGTTTAGTATTTGTAACCAGTTTGCGTAGTCGTTTCAACAAGAAAAAATAAAAGTATACTTAATCAAGGAAAGATCCTAAAATCTTTTGTACTTTCTTCACTACGTGTCATTGGCAGAATTTGTGATCACATAAAGCCATTAAACTTAAAAAAAAACCTCAATGGTTTATTCTTAAGGAGTCACACAATCACTACATTGAGCATGCTGTCCCTTTCTAATAATACTATTAGAAAGGGACGGCATGCGTAGTATTTTTATCAGACTGCTGTCGAATTTCATTCTTCTTTAAATTCAACAACATTCCGCTTGCGATGAAACTTGGAATACTTATAGGTAGCTGTAGCTGGAGACCTGCTGTGGTATCATGTAATTAGCATCCACCGCTGTCAGTTGCTATTTGCTGTCAAAAAGCATATTTTGTATTGTACATTGCTGTTTGAAGTAATCACCAGTAACAACCACGTTACGTCAAAGCAGCAATGTACTGCAACTTAGCCACTAGTAACGGTGGATGCTAATTACATTACAGCTGGAATAACACATACGCAACACGTTTTATCCCGATATTCCAGCGGAAACGGGACTTACGCGGGTAAAACCGCAAGGCACAGCTAGTTACACTAAACTATAAATAAAATAAAAACCACTAGGTATATTCAATTCTTTATTTTTTTTATTTCTTATCGGTTATGAACCGATTATGGCCATTTGGAAAGTAGCCAATGTCAAGTAGGTATACTTACTTATAATTAATTTTGCAAGTTATGTGCAATTTGCATCAAAACAGTCATGTCGTCGTAGTAAAAGTCAAGTCAAGGAATTCATTGTAAAAGGCGGCTCTTTACAATGACGGTCAACGCGAGCTTTGGAGACAACGCTAAAGTCCATGTTTAGCACCGATTTTCACTTTGATTACACTTGTACATCTTCACGAAACAAAATTGATTAATATGCCTCCGAAATTAAACAATTTACACGCATTTGAACTAGGTTTCACTTAAATAAAAATTAAGTAACACATCTCCTCAACGCGTCCCCGCCAAAACTCCATTATCTATATTTATATTTTTAATAAATTACAATGTTTTCTAAACTTAAGTTTTGTTTTTTATTCTTTCTTCTTTTCCGAACGTTTTTTGTAACTCTGAAAAAGAAAATGTGCTTAGAAATAAATCATGATTTACTTTAATATGTTGGCCGGTGCAGCCACCGAAAAAGACGGGATCTTGCTCCACTGCATTTTTTCTTCAAGATGTGCGTGTTACATTTAAGACCACATCATCATCACTTACCATGAAGTAAGATAGCGGTCAGAAGCATCCCAACTAACAAATCAACCTCAAATGTAGCTATATATCGAGAACAGAGCAGTCGCATATCCGTGGTAGACACGTTTCTGCAATGCGAAAATGGCCCCACTTTTAGCACTTTTAAGTAATACAATGTATCTACAGTAGCTCCACTTAGGACTAATCGGATACATGTTGGTGATAGATCTGTGTTATTTTTATCTTGTTGGCGTTATATCAGTGGCCTTAAATCAGTTGTAACACAATAAAGAAGCAATAGGGTCACAGCGACACCGATGTATCAAGTAATTTGATGATATATTGGTGATTGTGATTCTATAATAACTATACATTGTTGGCTAGTATTTTGGCAGAAAAATATCAATAATAACTTTGGTTAAGGTTTTTATATAATGTTAGAAGTTACATTTGAATGTCCATTTTGTTTTAAAATTTGTGCGTGTAATTAAAAAATCATAAATAGTGTAAAATCACATGCGCTTGGAATTCTGTTGATAAATGTATGGTACAATATTAGTGTTTTTTCAGTGGGCCTCTCTAATTTATACTTTTTAATAAAAAAAAGATGATTTAAATTATGAATTGATTTTGTAAGCAGCATTATACAATTCATTAGTGTTACCATTGCTACTAAACAAACGAATTACAACATCTTGCAGCCATTACAATATTTAGGGTTATCTTAAAGCAAGAAGATAACTAAGTCCGTCCTAATAAAACTTATAAATTCCTCAGTCTTCTTAATCTGCACTCAATCAGGAAAAAATGGTACCCGAGAAAATGGAAAAAGCGATTAAAAACACAAAACTTAATATAAAGTAGTTGTCTGATTAATATTTTGTTAATTTGGCGACAAAAACTATGCAATAACGCAGAAAGGTCCAGTAAATGAATTTCTGTGAATATATATGTGTCTATTTAGGTTTAAATTAGAAATAAAAACGTTTTTATGTCAATAAAGATATATGAGCGCACACAGATCTTCTTTGTAACTTATTAACGTTATTAAAGATCCCTTATCAAATATTTAACACTAGTGTTAATAGATGCTTATATAAATCATATCTGAGATGTAAGAGCTACAATGACATCCATTATATCACGTGTTAGCTACAGTGGTGATCAATATATAATTAGCTCGATTTTAGTGATCTTAAAGCCATATTAGTTTACTATTGCGTTTTAATGGCATCATAGAACCCATTGTGCAACATAATTGTTCTTTATTCAAGTTAAAAGTTTCAATTTACTGCTGTGTTATATAAGTTGTATAAAGTAGCTGACAAAACGTTTATGTCGTTAAGTATAAAGGCAATTGAGCTGTTTAACCTTATACAGCTTTTAAGCGTTTTATAACACAGATATACAAAAAGCAGTTATAGAGTTACGTATATACAAGTTAAATATCATTACTTAGTAATAAAAAATAGCCTGTTAACTCAATTTTGCTAGTTGGGATTTAAGCTTAGACTATCTTACTAATTTTATTTATTTATTTAAGGAACATTCACAGCTATAATACAAAGTAAATATATATGTATAGATAACACAAAGCCAATTACGAACATTCACAAATAGAAACAACGCAAAAACAAAAACAAAAAGACAGCCTGAATAAAATAAAAAGAAATATATGAAGATATCAGTATAAAAACAAAAGTACCAACAGACAATATTAACGCAGACTACCCACATCCACCCAGTCAAGTAGATACTAACTAGGCAAACGCAAGCAACCGTGCGCCCTCAAATCAGGTAGGTACCTGAATTGAATTGAAGAATTGCTGGCTAAGCATACGCCTAATACTTTTATAGCCAGTGTTAAACAAGTCAATATCCAACTCCCTACTAAGCCTGTTATACTCGAACGCGAAAGTGTATTTTTTATTTTATTATTTACTAGCTGCGCCCCGCGGTTTCACCCGCGTAAGTCCCGTTCCCGTTTCAGTTCAAGCGGGATTAAAAGTATTCTATGTCCTTCTCCTGGTTCTAAGCTACCTCCCCACCAATTTTCAGACAAATCGATTTAGCCGTTCTTGAGTTATAAATGGTGTAACTAACACGACTTTCTTTTATATATATAGATAGATATAGATGTAGATTTAATCAAATTCAAATAATACAATAAAAAACTTGATTATAAATAGTGCCACATAAACTCAACCGAGTTTTAGCGGGCACTACGACGGCGACTTATCAATTAAGAATAAGTTAGACAACAGTAAAAACAGTAAAATGATTTCACACCTCAGTCTTATAAATGTCTGTATGTGACTTTGTTACTCTTTCACGCAAAAACTACTGAACCGATTGCGAGGAAACTTGTAATGTAGGTAGCTGGAGACTTGGAATAACACATTTTTATCCTGACATTTCCGCCGGAACGTCTAAATTATTTGTTTTCAAGACTGTTTACCTCATCCGCCATTTTATACAACATGGCTGCCGTTTCCCGCCCTGTTTGTTCGACGAGAGATTTGAATATTCCCGCGTTTTGTGATTTCCTCTGAAGTAGTTCGAAAGGGTGTCCTGTTTCAACTACGCGACCTCTGTGGGAATTAAAAAAACGATTACAAAGTTGAGAATTTGATTTCCTCCTTCTGACGTCCCATAGCGTAATATATAAAGTAACAACGAACTCGAGTATATATGGAAGTAGAAATCCTTTGAAAAAATGTTCCATGCAAACGGTGGTTGCGGGGCCTTAAACGATGATTCGATCGCCAATCTGTCGTCATTCGTCGATCATACGTAATACTGTACATGTTCCATGTCAGTGTGTGCATCTGCTGCTGTGTAACCGTGGAACATGGTTTTTCGAATTTAATAGGGAAGTTAAAAGTTAGAATTAAGCAAGATATATAGGAGTACTCACTTGTCCATGACGATGACCCTATCGTAGTCCATGACAGTGTTGAGACGATGTGCGATGGTGAGTACAGTCGCCTTGTAGAACTTGCTGCGGATGGTCGCCTGGATGTGCTCGTCCGTCCTAAACGTATTTAATAGACATTATTATATAGGTCAGTGTGTGTGTGTGTGTGCGTATACTGTATATAGTCTCACTTGGTGTCGACGTTAGCCGTGGCCTCGTCCAGCAGTAGCACCTGGGCATCAGCGAGCGCGGCCCGCGCCAGGCACAGCAGCTGCCGCTGCCCGGTGGACAGGTTCCCGCCGCCGTCGCCCACGCGGCTGCCGAGCCCGCCGGCCAGCTTGGAGACCAGCTCCAGCAGTTCCACCTGTTCCAGCGCGCGGTATATCTCGGCGTCGCTTCTGACCGCGTGCGGGTCGAGGTTCTCGCGCAAAGTGGCGGCGAAGAGCGCGGGCCGCTGCGGCAGTGCCAGCAGCCGAGACCGCCACAGCCGGAGGCCTACGTCGGACCACGCCACGCCGTCCACTGTCAGCGAGCCCGATACTCGACTTAACCTACGAAGACAATACATGTAATCGATACGTGAGAGACACTCAACATTAGGGGGAGACCAACTACTTATCTGAACACTCCTTACTCTCTCCAACTCACCGGAACAGTGCATTAAGCAGAGAACTCTTCCCCGCGCCAGTTCTGCCGACAACGGCCACCTTTTCCGCCGGAAGTATCGTGAAGCTGACGTCGCGGATTGCGTAAGATGACTCCAAGGGCACTTCCGGTTCCTCACCGGAATTCTTGGGGGGGCGCTCGTACTCCAGCGAAACGTTCTTGAAAACTATCTCGCCTAAAATGGTGCTATATGTTGAAAATAATTCCTAACTCAAAGACAGACTTCTTAATTCTAATAAATCTTACTTAACACAGTAAAATTCATGGTTCATGATTAGTACAGCCCAGCACCTAACCACAACGTATTCAGAGGCAGATCTTCGTTGGCAGCAGACACGCGGCTCCTTGGACGTTTTTAATTGGACCATGTTTATGTTTTTGTTGTTATCCCTTGTTTTTTTATATGTGAATTGTTGTTTTTTTTTTGAGTCATTGGTGTTTTTCTGTGTGTTTGCTGCCAATAAATGTTTTCTATTCTATTCACCTATACCATCCTCTCAGCTTAACCAGTAATGTACAGAGGAAAAAGCTGATAAAAAACATTTGTATCGGCTGACTATCAACCTAAAGCCTAAATCACTAGACTAAAAATTTGTCTGGTGCATCTGTAGAAAGGATTTTTGCCAAATTTCCATAAGATATATGACTTGTTCAAAAGAAATGCAAACCTTTGGAAGGCCACTTGTCCAAATCCACGTCAGGATGTTTCGCTCTGAACGCCTTCTCATCCAGGTCCATCGGCTGTTCTGGTGGTAGACTCCTGTACTCCAGGATCCTTTCCACCTGTGAGGATTCCACTTATGAGGTAGGTACTTTATTTTTATTTGCATCTTATATATTTAAAAGTTTCTTCGGGACCCTACAGCTTAAGGAAGGCGAGCAGTGCTGATGTTTTTAGTATACTACCGTAATTGATCGAAAGTACTATTCCATTTTTTCCCTGCCCTTCTTTGATTATACAGGGTATTCCGAGGATAATCATTAAAGTCGAAAGGGGATGATTCTAACAGTAACAACATTTGAAAATTCAAATTAGTTTTCGTCAATTTTAAGGTTAAAGTAAACTTGAAAATCAGCTGTTTCTTTGAGTTAGAGGTGATTGACTTTAAGTTGTCCTTTAATTTCGTTTAGTCTTCTACAGCAAAAACGTTGCTAACCTTCTGGGAGCAATAATGACTCGTGAGGACGTCCTCGAGGACATTTTGTTTTAATTTTTATTGATATGTGTCTTATTTAATAAACATCTAAGTTATTAAACAAAAACGTAAGGAAGTAAGTAAGTTGCACACACTGACATGTTCCGTACAGTATTACGTATGATCGACCTTTGGATCGATCAATGGCGGACGATCTTTAGTGACAGACTGGCGGTCGAATCATCGTTCTAGGCTCCGCAATCACCGTTTGCGTAAAACATTTTTTCAAAGGTTCAGTAGTTTTAGCGTGAAAGAGTAATAAAGTAAGTAAGTAGGTATATAGATATACCGATGTCATCTGATTCTCGACTTCAGCGCTCAGTCTCATTCCGAACTGACACATGCCAACAAGACCTATGACTTGAGTTATGGCTAAACCCACGCTGCCACCTGGAACAATAAAAGAAGGATGTTTAGTACACGAACTTACCGGCAGTTTGTTACAACACTTACAACTTAAGGACGCGACTGATGTGAATCGAGCTGAAATCCCTTCCGATTGCATATTTTTCTCCATATCTCGTATAATCTTCAAACAATATATTATGTTATTGTACATGATACAAGAAGGGCCCACTTCATTTCAGAAACAATAAAAAATAACTTTATATACCACTATTATACAGGCAAAGTTACCCCTGTTTTACAAAATAAAACATTTTTTCTTCTAAATCCTTAACCGCTATATTTTCTTAAATGCATCAAAATATTAGAAAATACAATGCCTAGAACCTCCTTATCGCTTTTAAAAAAAATATTATTTTAAATATTACTTTCTGCGTAAAACTAGTAACCTCAAAATATCTAAATGGAATTCATAAACTTAATTCTAAAATTCTTACCTTCACTTGCAAAAATGAAGAAACTGAACGTCACTATTGCGAGATAGAGACAGCAGATCAAATCCAACCAGTAGCCAAATGCTCTGTGAAAATAAAAAGCTTATAATAACTAGCAGCGCCCGCGGTTTTATCCACGTTAGTCCAGAAAACGCGGGATATTTGAGATACAAAAAAAATAGACATTTAAACTGCTTTAAATTCACACGTTTTATTGACATAGTAACATTTTACCGGGTCTTAATCGCGTATTATTTTTTTAAAATTTTTAAATTTTTTTTTATTTACTATTAGGAAATCCAACAGCTTTAACTTAAAAAATAGACAACACAAATTAACAACTGAAAGCCAATTAGAGGATTTCACGACTAAAAAAAAAAAGAATAATTATTATTTATTTGTATATCTTTCAATCATGTTACTTAAAAACTTTATTGATGAAGAAGATTTGTAACCTAGCCGAAACGTCGACGAGAATTTAAAGTAACAATACGCAAAAATGGCCGGAAACATTTTGGGAATTCCACATTTTAGTTCTTCAAAATTTTGGCCCTTTTTGATAGAGTTTATAAACATGTTAATTAATATTACCTATTAATTTATTGTATTTACCTGTTAGCAACGAGCAGCATCAACCTAGTCGACGAATTCAAATCTTGCAGCTTGTCGAACTCCCGCGCGACCAGTCGCTGGAGTCGCGCGGATCGTATCGTCGTGAGACCCGATATTGTGACAGAGAGATGGTTTAGAGACTGACTTTGTGCTGGAATATAGTAGACTTTATAATAATACTTAAATAGTCAATAAAGTGTTGTAAAAAAATCAAGTCTTTTACATTCATTTCGCGACTCGAGTCGATTTTCAAGACTTGGACTCGTTAGTCACATGAGTCCCGAGTCCTTTGTGTCTTCTGAGTCCTTTCGCGTCTTTTAAGTTCTTTAAGCTAGACTGAGTCATGGTCATGAACTTAAGTTGCTGTATTATTAAAGCACCACATCCCTCCCAACGCGTTCCCGCCAAAAGTCCTATCCGAGTTTTTTTTTTTTTTATTATTTCTTATCGGTTGTGAACCGATTATGGCCATTAGGAAATTAGCCAGTGTCATGTATTTTAATATATTATGCAAGTTATTTGCATCGAAACAGTCAAGTCGTCATAGTTAAAGTCAAGTCTAGGGAATCATTTGTAAACACGGCGGCCATTTACAAACAATCTTCACGGAGCCTTGGAGACAACACTAAGTCAATGTTTTGCACCGATTTTTAAGACTCCATCCGAGATTTATAAGCCTTTAAATTTGACAGCTGTCAACTGTCAAATTATTTATTTACTAGCTGCGCCCCGCGGTTTCGCCTGCGCAAGTGACGCGTTGTCAGTTGGCACGGGCGCGGGCGGCCGAGCGGTTCTCGCTCGAGCGGTTGCAGTTATTCGTTCATTACTCGGGTTCTACCCTTTGGATTTCGATGCAAAGTATACCGCGACCTTCCTCGAAAATAGAACTATCCAATATTGAAAACCAGATTTCAATCGGATTAGTAGTTTTTAATTGTATAAGGAACCGACAGACAGACAGATGAATTTTAAAAATTCTATCATTTTGTTCTTCTACTTATGTCCCTAGACCACTTATTTTTTAATTTACTTCCAAGTACAGACTTTTTGTCATCTCTTCCTTTATTATAAGCATGAGTACCTATAGAAGAAGAAGACTAAGTATTTTTTTTGTTTTTTTTTTTCTGTTCAACTTGTTTCCTTTTCGATCGCCTTTCATTTTACGTTTTTGCAAGTTTACATTATAACCATCCAATCGTACCCAAAGAAGTTATATTACTAGTACTAGAATGTTCACGTAGAACCAAAAAGTGTTCCGCTACATTGAGCATGCTGTCCCTTTCTAATAACACTATTAGAAAGGGACAGAAAGTTACATTGAAAAATGCTGTACCTTTCCAATAATTCTACGTGAGCATTCTATTTCAAGTAATTATAACTTCTTTGATCGTACCCCATGGCCTTAAGCCTTAAAAACTCCACTCACCAATGGGTTCAATCCTTCTTAAATCCCGACTGGCAGGCATAAATATTGTCCTAATATAATACAGCAACCCACAGACACACGCAGTGGGCAGCATCAACCACCAGTTTATAATGCACACCACCACGAGAACTGCCAGCATTTCTAGAAAATACTGCAATCAAACAAGATTAAAATTAAACTCAAACTTCGTACCATTTTTTCCTGGTCTTATTCGCGTAGACCAGTGGAAAATGTTAATAAGGTTGATAGATTGATTGAATTAAATACAAATCGCGTAAATTTATATAAGAAATCAAACTTTTTGAGTTTTCATCGCGTGGTCTTCCAAGAAGAAAAAGCCGTGTAGAATATAAACACCACCAATACTCAATAATAAACCACCAATAAACAATACACCAATACAAACAAAAACAAGTTTAATTTCCATTCCAACATCGCGATATCAGAAGAAAAATTTCAGAGTAGATTAAAATAGAAAAACATAATATGAGGGTTATGGAATTCGAATCCAAAACTGTACAGGGGGTGATTAATTGGCCTTTTCATTTAATTTTAGATGATTTATACAACGCAAGCAACTTTTAATCCATGCTATTTTATGGCGCTGTTTGCCCGGGACGTTGTTAGATGGAGTAGGCTTGTCCAGCACCTATACCACCCTCCCAGCCTAGTCAGCCATGCCCAGAGGAAAAAAGGTCATGATACGTCTGGAGCTAACTAAGCCGTGGGTTTCCTCACAATGTTTTCCTAAGTGTATAATAAAATAACTTATATTTATTTATAAAATTATATTCAAATTTCAGTTTTAATCTCGGTCTTAACAGTAGAAAATATAGTAATAAGAACAGTAATTAAAAAATGAAAAGCAACTAGATAGCATAAGTAAAATTGTATTAATTATAAGCAAGTCTAAAAAGATCTCAATTCTGAAAAAAGCAAAAAATACAGAGTAAAGCACAAAAAAGTCTCTGACTCAGTTAGAGGAGCAATATGGCGCCGGGACTCCACTCCCGGCATTAAAAAAAGAAAAAAAAAATGGACATCTGAAGGAAGAGTTGTCAAAAGCATCTACGGTAAGGCTACCGCAAAATCCATGTAGCTTTTGACGTTTCATGAATTCTAATTGTTACTAAGCATCTATAATTTTCTAAGTTAATAAAAAAAAGTAGGTTACAAGACATATACTCACGCCTAAAAAATCGACTAAAACGACCGGCAACATGGTGTCAACTTGGCCCATATCTTTGGAGAATCTGTTCAGGATTCTACCGGATGGATTGTGGTGGAAGAACCACATTGGTACTTTTGTTACACCTCTAAAACAAGAGATATGAAATAATTAATAAAATAACGGCCAAATACTGAAACGCTACTCAACATTTGAGAACTAATTAAACAAAGAAGCAGCTCTCAAACTCCAAAATTGCCATACTAATTTTGAATTTAGAAACTGCCAAATAATTTAAGAACCTCTCAAATTTTAAATGACGTTTCTGTATTCGGCTGTAAGATTGCTGTAAGTCATTTATTCATATTTATTAACTAGCATCCCGGTTTCTCTTTCATAAGATCCCGCACGGATATAAAGGATTAAAATTAAATACTTTAAATGAATAACGTATTTAATTAGATAAGGATTAATATCATAATTTACAATATTACATTCGGAAGCAATGCGTTGTTCTACAACAAATTTGATTACTAAAAAAATGTTATATTGAGTCAACCTTAAGAGATGGACATATGCTGTCGCGGAGTTTTTACTAGATCCTTTCTAGAGGAAGAATTCTGTCATACATGGTTTTTATGTAACTTTGACCGTTTACTCAGCGCATGCGACAGAATCTCGGAAAAGGGGCAATTTTTCTCGTTTTTACAACATTTTTCATGGATGCTCCGCTCCTAATAGTAGCGTGATGTAATATAACCTTCCTTGATAAATGGACTATCAAATGCAAAAAGATTTTTTTAATTTTGACTAGAAGTTCCTGAGATTTAGCGCAATCAAACAAACTCTTTAGCTTTATAATATTAGTAAGTATAAGTATAGATGTACTTAGTATTTATGTGTTAATCCGGATTGATCAAGTTTTATGTTAATCAGTTTCTGAATTGTGGTCGTTCTGCTTAGCAATAAAGAGCAATTTAGACCAGTTTCACCTGTTTAATAGTGTTCTATCAAATTGTTTGAAACAATTTAAGCAATGTAGAAGGAGGCAGTAAAGTGGTGGCGTATTTTATTGCACTCCACCCATGGGACCATCCATACGACCCATAGGAGCGGAGCATTCATAATTATAAACGGGAAAAAATGACCCTTCAAAGAGCTTATGTCGCGTGCACTAAGATACGACGCAAAACGTAGTGATTATAATATCACACGCGTGCGCGGCGATGGAAACGGGACTTACGCGAGTGAAACCGCCGGCGTTGCTAGTGAAATATACAGTTGCCCGATTCTGTAAAAACATAGCATGCGACAAGCAGGCGGGATGCATGAGCATTGCATTAGTCGATTTGTTGAGTAAAAATAAAAGCTATTGTATAATTTCCTTTAATACTGATTGGCTGAGAAACAAGGCTGAGCCCTTAAATTTGACGGCTACTTAGTAATTAAATAAAATAACATTTACAGAATACGAAATAACGTACATCTCCTGCACGTCGCCTGCATTCCGCCGGCATTCCGCATGCTTTATCCTTACAGAATCAGGGCCCAGGACCCAGGTATGTGTGGATATTAATTATAACTCACCTATACATACTATCATGAAGGTTGATAGAGGCCCTTATGCAAGTATTGTAGAAAACAACTAATTTGTTCCAAGTGAAAAATACGCAAGTCGCGACCATAATCGCGTAAATGTATAGACATAGTTCACGCGATAAGTGAAAACTGTTCGTTGGAAGTTCTTCGAACGCAACTGAAACGAAAAAAATAGGTATAATAAGGTATAATAAGTTTTTTTTAAGTAAATTATCATGAATAACTCATGAATAGATAAATTTATTTTTTTAGATAAAATGTTTACTTTTCCATACGAAAACAAATTAGTTTTATCTCTTAATTTAATTACCTGGCTCAGTTATATTCGAATGTTTAAGTCCGCTGTCTTTTTCTTCTAAATTAACCCTAAAATTAAATAATATCGCTCTTTATTATTATTTTTCATCGATTGTGCACCGATTATGGCTGTATGGAAAGGAAAGTAGCCAGTGTCAAGTTTTATTTGTAAATTATATTTGCAGTTTGCATTAATACAGTTAAGCCGCCGCCCGCCGTAGTAAAAGTCAAGTCGAGGAAGTCATTGCAAATGACGGTTCCCCACAACGACTGCTCCCGCGAGCCGATTCACAATGACTTCCTCGACCTGACCTTCACCACGACGACTTGACTTTTTTGTTGCTAATTGCACAAAATATCAAATATCGCACTTGTAAACAACAGTTAAATCTCATAAAGGACACTTCACGTCAGTGATAAGTCGGCCAGCTCCACAGGATCTCGACCTAGGATGGTTTAAAATCCAGTGAGGTCTCTCCATCCTTCAGCCTCTCACGCCCCTGTTGCCCCCTGGCTGTAATTTTCTCGGCTTATTTAGGGTGGCCAAGTTTGTGAGTTTGCGAGTCTCCGTCTGCCATTTTTTACGTGTTAGTTGAACATTGTTAGGGCAGGCGCCATATTCCCATAGTACCCGATCCACTACCAACACATTTTCATAGCCCAAGTGGTTTTCACCCGTAGTTTATTTATAGTTCTATCCGACCCGGGGGCTGTCCTTGGCTGCATTTTATAGTGCAGACAGGAATAATCGCCGGATTGGTGTCCATCACAAATTTTGATTTTAAATGTTACTAAAACGGGCCTCTACGTGTTGGCTTCGGCCCCACGCACGCCTTCCAAAGGTCTGGATGCTCCATAGCCCCGAGTATCAGAAAAGGTAACAACAAATTTTACTAATATTATAAACGCGAAAGTTTGTGAGGTTGTTACTCTTTCACACAAAAACTACTGAACCGATTGCGATGAAACTTGGAATATAGATAGTTGGGGACCTGGATTAACACATAGGCTACTTTTACGGAAACGGGACTTACGCGGGTGAAACCGCGGGGCGCAGCTAGTACTTAATAACAATAATGGACAGTCAATACGAGAATGGTGTTGGTGCCAGCCCGTATTGTCAAAAAATGCACTCACCAAGTCCGAAGCCAAATGTCGGTAGAAGATTGCAATATCTGTGTCAATACGAATAGTACGATAAGCATGACCATTGATAGCTGAGATCCACCGCTTCTTATGTAATCTATATATATGTTGTTGCCTATAACACCTTTTTGTTGTTTTTCACCTAGAAGAATAATATTAAATCCATTATCATCCAATCCAATCCATTAAACTTGTTTTTCAGTTGCAAACGCGTTACGAGAAAACCCCTGCGAAGGTTTACCCCTGCGAAAGAGGTTTTAATAAAATTCTGATAATGATGAACAAGATGAGTTTGCTATAAATATTTTAAAGGAAAATTCATATTCAAAAATTCACTCGCGGCGAGGTTTGAACTCGCGCCTCTGGGCCAGTGCCCCAGCGCTCTAACCAACTAAGCCACGCAAGCTCCCACCTCGAGCTGCGAATTTAGCGGGGCTAGTTGGTTAGAGCGCTGCGGTACTGACCCAAAGGCGCGACTCTAAACTTCGCCGCTAGTGAATTTTTGAAGATGAATTTTTCCTTTCAAATCAAATCAAATACTTATTTACTTATTTGAATCTTACCATCAAATTACATTAGAAATCGGTTCTACACTAAGCACAAGCCTTAAAACCTTTAAGCCTTTAAAATATTGATAGTAGATATTACGTTTTGAGCAATATTCTTTTTTAACGACAGATGAGTTTTATTTCCATCAGAAGAATAATCTAGAAATAAACAATAACAATAATTTCTTCTTCTTCTTCTTTAAAATGGCTTTTCCTTTCGGACATTTGCCGGTGTCAAGTATTATCAATATTTGCAGGTTATTTGCATCGAACGAAACAGTCAAGTCGTCATAGTTAAAGTCAAGTCAAGGGAATCATTGTAAACAGGAGGCCATTTTTCACAATGTTTTTCACGGAGCTTTGGAGAGAACACTAGGCTAAAGTCCATGTTTTGCACCGATTTTCACTTTAATTTTCACTTGTACACCTTCACGAAACTAAATTGATTAATATGCCCCCGAAATTAAACAATTTACACGCATTTGAACAAAGTTTCACAAAAATGAAAATTTAGCAACACATCTCCTCAGCGCATTCCCGCCAAAACTCCTAACAATAATTTTTTAAAGGCTTTCAAAACATAGATTAGTACTTAGGTACCTATCTATGTCTATGGCTATCCATATCTATGTCTAATTAATTTTTCCACTATGTGACAAAGATCGGTGTGCAACTTGGTCGAATCATTGCGCAAATTATTTATTAACACCAATTTGTAACGCGATTGTAAGCCATACCTTCATAGCTAGGTTCCAAACTGCTGTCTAAGTCTAGACTTAGTGACGACTGGGATTCCTTAGACATCGATCTTTGGGAATGATAATTGTTTTTGTTATCCTAAAAATATGTTAACTTATTATAATCAAAACAGACGGACAGACATGACGAAACTAGATTTACAAGCGTTTCTTATTGACAACGAAACCCTAACAATTAATGAACACTTTATTTTATACCTAACTGGAAAAGAAAACCATAAACATTGATATAAGTAAATAAACAAGTGAATAAAGTCTAACATTTCCTATTACATAAATGAGCTAGGAATGCAAGTGGTCAAAATCGGAACTAATCACAGTGTTAGGTAAATTGTGCCTAATGATAGGCAGTGGCGCCCTCAATCGAGTGCACCCTTATCTGGCACGCACAGTGACAATACCGTGCGACAGAGATAGTGGGATGTTCCAGACTGCAGTGTGAACGAGATAGCAACGGTATACCTTTCCACAACCAACTGAAGCCAGTGTGCTGGCTCGTCATAGTTTTCTCGTCTCATTTGAAGTGTATTACACCCTTATTTATAATAGTAGTTTATGCACCGAGGTACTAAAGTCCTGTCTTATATAGCGGGCGTCATATTGAATCCAAAGCGTACGAAGGACACTAGAGAGTTAACTCCCGAGCGCAGCGAGGGTGTTAAAAACTTAACTCCTGAGCGAAGCGAAGGAGTTATGTACCTAGAGTCCTGAGTGAAGCGTGGGATTCAAGCGCCCAAGATAAAGACAGGCTTTAGTACCGAGGTGACTACTCTACTTTACACATCTACTGCAAGACAATTAAAGGGGCTACAAAAATAAACATTTAACTAACAACAAAACAATGTTAAACAATGTTAACAATGTTAAAGTGACTTTATTTAAAGCATTTTGTCAATCGTTTTACTCGTGCAGTTTATGGGTTACTTATTCAAAACTGGCGGTCAACGCTCTGCGGGTTCAATACAATAACGGATTTAGAATGCTGGTGGGACTGCCCAGGCACTGTAGCGCGTCGGGGATGTTTGCCGAATACGGTGTGCCTTCCTTTCAGGCAATAATGCGGCAAAGAATTGCTTCTCTGATGCGTCGGGTCCGGGGCGGTTCTAATAGTATGATTCGTGTTGTGGCGAACAAGATAGAGTCTCCCATCTGGAGATACTGGATAGGGAAACACAAAACTGCCGAGTAATGTTCTCTGTTAACCTTACCATTTCATCAATCATTTTCGATCAATTACTGTATTTTTATTTAAAAAAAAAAAAAAAAAAAATTATTTTTATTTTATTTTAACTTTTAATTTATAATTTAATTATTGACATCTAGTTAAATTTGTTATATTTTTTGTTGACATTTAATTTAATTTCATAGTCTTAAGGTGGACTCTGTTCTTTTTTTTTTTTTTTTTTTTTTTGACTTTATTTATCTTTAACATTCGGCTCTTTTGATTATTATTATTCACTAACTAAGATATGGACATAATTATAATTTGAATTCTCTCTTATGTAATCAATGTCTGAAATAAATGATTTATTATTATTATTATTATTAAAACAATAATGCAACGTATATGAAATATATTGACAGCTCTATATTAATTAAATTTAACAATGTTACATCAAACGATGAAGCCACACATTGGCCTTAGCTGATAAAAAAAAAGTTGGGGCTTTATACTAACCAAAACTTTTTGCTTTACCCTTCCGTCCGTGAAAATAAATAAAATTGCCCAGTTTATTTTTTATTTTTTATGTGTTATGTCTAGGTGGCCAGTTCGAAATGGTCGTATGCTACCAGAACCTTAGTTCCAAATTTATATTACTTTATGCCCTAGGTACATAATGAGCACTTTATGCGCCTAGGGAATAAAGACTCGCTTTACGTTGACCTTTTTGGTCAAATAAAGTAACTTTGTAGGGCAGTAGGTGTGTAAAATATTATTTACACATGACTAAGTTATGTGACGTTTGTATCTGTCTGTCAACTTTGAAACTTTATGTGACAGTAAAAGACAAACGATGCAACGTCATGTAGCGCATTAATTAGCGTTTATAAATGAGCGGCTTAGTTATATAGCCAAATGATCACGTGCATTTAATGTTGTACAAGAATCTAAAGGAAACAAACTATTTTGATTTGATTTGATAGTATTGGCAAATCTTCACATGTTTTCTTATATCAATGACCATAAATTACTTTCATGCTAAAGGAAAACTGTTGATAAAATTCCAAAAAGCTAAAATGTTTCCAAAAGCAAAAACTAAACAGACACTGTACCCGAAAGGCTGGCTGCTGCCGATCAAGATGATACTTCCGATCCGTTGACCAAAGTGCTTGGCAGCCAGCATTTCTATTTTACTTGTTGTATAACTGAAGTTACACGAATACTAAAATCACAAAGTATACAATTTGTAACGGGTAAGCCCTTTTAATCCGAAAGGGGGTTGTTCTAGACGTCTAGGCGAACACCTTTTATTCTACGAATTTTGAAAATTCGAACTTTTTTTTTGAAAATTATGAGATTTAGTTTCACTGAAAATACAGCTGCTTTTGAAAATAAAGTTAATTGAAGTTTTGATTGTTAACCATCAAACTAAATAAAAGGACAACATAAGGTCAATGACCTCGAACTCTCAGAAACAGCTGATTTTCAAGTAAACTTTACACCTAAATTTTTCGAAAAGTACTTCGAATTTCCAAAAGTCGTAGAACAAAAGTTGTTCGCCTAGATGTCTAGAACAACCCCCTTTCGGATTAAAAGGGCTTACCCGTTACATCTTGTATATCTCCATAGATAACATTACACAAATTCTAAAGAGACACTACTGTTAAATTAACAAAGTATTTTCTTTTGAAGTACTAAATAAAACTTCTTACCAGTTTGTCTTGATTTTTATACAACATTCCATCACGTTCCATTATTTTTTTCCTTTCGTCTTCTTTTTTCTTATCCATTTCTACAATCCTTTCGAATTCCGAAACGGTGTCCTTCAGTTCATTGTACTTCCCCTGGGCTACGATCTAAATTAAAGAAGATAAGAGATGCCATATTAAATTCACAAGAAGTTATTAATTGTCATACTAGCTTACACCGTAACACAGGCTTAGTAGCGTACCATGGGGCTAGATGGCGCTGTGCATTGGTCCATAGAATCTATTTATTTTATTAAATGTAACAATATGCACACCACAGTGCACAAAACGTTTTACAATATTTTTGAACACAAAATAGCCATAGCAAAAGTTGGGTGTAAGCTCTATTTAGAAATACTTCAGCCACAGATATAACTTTATCCCAATCAGTCAACACAATTTACCTAACCTTCACAATTTTACAAGCAATTTCTTAATCCAGTAGATCAACTGATGAATTTAAAAGATGTACATAGGCTGAAATAAGAATTTGAGATTAGAAAGCTAAAACATAGAATCAACCATCTAATAATACCTTTCCATCCCTCATAACGCAGATGTTGTCAGCACTCTTGGCGTACTGCACCCGATGGGTAACCAACACTATAGCCGATTCCTTTAAGAAACCACGCACGCACTCTTCATAGATCGCTTGGGCTACCTATAAAATAGAATTAATAAAAATGGGAGTGTTAATCGTGCTTTAGAATTCTTTTACTGGTTACATTTTTGTAAATAATTTCAACAACAAAAAGGTTGAAAGTAAAAGGAAGGAATGGGCGAAAATGAACTAAGAAGAAAGGACAGTGTGAGATGGAATGAAAGTGAACGACAAGACTATGTCGAATAGAGGACAACAAGATTTACCATACCGATCCCAAAAAAGAGGAATAAAGACAAGAAGAAAAATGACAAAATTCATTATACCTTAGAATCCACTGCCGCAAAAGGATCATCCAGTAAATAAAGATCTGCTTTTTGGTATACACATCTAGCTAACGAGATCCTAGCTCTTTGGCCGCCAGACAATGTTATGCCTAAAAATTAATGGAATTTCAATTTCAAATAATTACTTCAGCAGCGGGGCAATTACGGGAAATTTCAACTATTATTACTAACTTCTGCATTTACTTTTTAAAAAGTGCAATCTATGACCGGATAGCACAAAAGCAAATTCTTAAATTTCTACACAAGTTATTAAGAATAGTCGAATTAACCCGACGTCGAGATTGCCACGCTGGACTTTACTTTAATAAACTACATGAATGTTTAGATCCTACCTCTTTCGCCGACGGTGGATTTATCACCATGAGGCAGTATTTCCAAATCACTTATCAACTGACAACACTTTAGGACTCGCTTATACCTCTTGTAGTCTAACGGTTGACCGAACAGTATGTTTTGACGAACCTGGAAATGGTTACGTGGGTGATTACACGTACTCTGAAACTCGAATATTCCTGTGTCTGTGTTTAAGTTTGCCGGAAGACCAGCGCTGATGCGGATTTTATTCTGCTGCTGGTTTTTGATGAGGCGTGACATTTTTCGGTACCATATGGATTCTTAGAAAATTTTATTTTTATAATTTATTTTCTTATATTTCAGTAGCCACCAAGCTTATTATATATTTTTGTTCTTTTCTATCTAAAATTTTAGTTTTGTTAGTATGCAGTTCTATTGTTATTTATTATGTTGTGTCCAATTACTAATGTGTTTATGTACTGTGTGAGTTGTGTGGCTTTCTGAATAAACGTGTTTTATTTCTTCTTTTCTTTCTTATGATGTCTTACCGATGCCTCGAAAAGCCAAGGGTCCTGCGCGGAGTACGTTACAGCGCCGTTCACCTGCAGGTGTCCTTTGCACGGTGCAATCTCCTTCATTATGGCTTGGAGAAGCGTCGACTTGCCTGACCCTACTGTACCTACTATCACTGTTAGACTTGACGGTTTTATCTGTAAATGGTCATAATTTAAGATAATTAATAAAATACTCGTACTTACCGACTCGACTTCTTTCGGACCTGAATGTATTTGGCTGTTTTTGATTTTGATTGTATTGTTTATATTTTCATTATAATGTATTTTCCCCTCTTGTCGGTTCTTGTGTACCTTTTTATTTAGTTGTGTGCTTGTCCGAATAAACTCTTTTTTTTTCTTTTATTACTTAGATACTGTTTCGGGAATTTACAGAACTTACCATCAAATTAATAAAAGACAATGCAGCAGGATTTTGATTGTTTTGTTTATATTTTCATTATATTATGTATTTTCCCATCTTGTCGGTTCTTGTGTACCTTTTTGTTTAGTTGTGTGCTTGTCCGAATAAACTTATTTTTTTCTTTTATTACTTATACAATTTGTAACGGGTAAGTCCTTTTAATCCGAAAGGGGGTTGTTCTAGACGTCTAGGCTAACAACTTTTGTTCTACGACTTTTGAAAATTCAAACTTTTATTTTTTAAATTTTGAGATTATGTTTTACTGAAAAAACAGCTGCTTTTGAAAATAAAGATAATTAAAGTTTTGATTATAAACCAACAAACCAAATAAAAGGACATCATAAGGTCAATGACCTCGAACTCTCAGAAACAGCTATCTGTATCTGTATCTGAAAAGTACTCCGAATTTCCAAAAGTCGTAGAACAAAAGTTGTTCGCCTAGACGTCTAGAACAACCGCGTTTCGGATTAAAAGGGCTTACCCGTTACACCTTGTACACTGTTTCGTGAATTTACAGAACTTACCATCAAATTAATAAAAGACAATGCAGCTGGATTTCCTTCAGTCGATTCGTCATCTGGGTTCTTCCAATCAGCACAATAATCGACAAACTCAACCAATACCCTAGATTTTGATTGTATGAAATTAGTTTCAGCTTGAATTGGTGTTTTTTGGCTTTAAAACAAAACAAAGTTGATTAAATTGGTTAAACAACAATATTAAATTACTAGTTGTTAGTTATTATTTATATTGATGACATGTTTGTAATTTCTCAAGTTACTGTTTAACTGTATCTTTTTTACACCGGACTAGTTATCCGTATTGCTTTTTATTAAAAACTACGCTCTTTGTATTGACTTACCCATTGCAAATTTTTCCATTTACACCATTGGCCTCAATTTCATTCCCACCAATTTTATCCAATTCAACATCCACGTCAAGTTCAGGTAACATAAGGAAGTCTTCTAGCCTCCTTAAACCCACTCGAGCGTCAAACACAGCCGAGACAGCGAGAGGCAAATTGTCAACTAAAAATTCAAAATTTTACAATATTTTCACATATTTATTTAAACCAAATTCAAAGACAGAGCTCCTTGTCGATGATTATCATACATGTACTGTAATTACAAAACCAACCGGCTGTGGAGCCGTCAATTAGTCTGTCGTCAATTTAAGCTAGACCGGAATTGGTTATATTTTTACGGTACGGCTTCATGATTTCTTTTGCCACCGTTTTGTCCAACAAATGTCAGGAAACCAAATTACTATATCTAAATTTGGTTTTGTAATTGTATTCACTTGGAGGCTTCCGCGTCTTCTAAGACAGCGAGCGTGCTCAATGTTAGACTATTTCAACACTTACTATCGTGTGAACGTTTGATAATGGTCATACGCTGCTCAAACATACCTAATGAATACTTCAAAAAGTCATAGTAAGCAAATATGACAAATACTTTAGCAGCTGTCAACTGGTTTTCTAAAGCCACATAGGCTATGACGCTGAGCAAAATGGCGACTTTGCTGTTTAATTTGCCACAGGATATCATGGCGGCGCGCACCCACGATGATTTCTTTATTATTTTCATTTCTTTTCTGGAAAACGAAAAATGTTTTCAAATTACCATTTGTAACTTATTTACCCATACCTATATATTTATTGATATATTTCGTATTAACTTACTTTCTAGCATCACCAACAATGCTACCAAAAGCATCTTCCCATGCGTACATCTTAATTGATTCTATACTCTGTATCACTTCATTCATAAGACGGATTCTGTTGTCTGTTCTTGTAGCTGTTTTCCTTCTTAATTTACCATTTACTCTACCTAGGAATACTAAAAAAACAGAAACAATACGTTTTTAATCTATACAAAAAAAACATGTCACTTATTCACTTCACTTTTTCTGTCACTTTTTTGGCGGGCAGGGGATACCATGCCATATTCATGTAGACCGTGGTCAAATAATTACCTGTCAAAGGTATAAAAGCCAGCAAAAACGCGACTCCGACGAAAGACGCGACTCCTATCTGTCTGTACATCAAATAGATGATAATAAAGCTTTCTGCTGGCGCCTTCAGCAGATCGACGAACCATAGACAAGCCTGGAAGAACGTATTAGTAAAATTCTCCATTATTTTTACTACAATTAATTACTTATTACAATATGTTATAAGTATATAATATAATCTATATGTTTGTTACTTTTTCACGTAAAAATTACTGAAGTCTTGAAATAAATGTCCTAAAAAGAGTACTGCGGGGGCCAAACGAGGGTCAATACGCGCGTCAAAAGTGTAGGCGAATCTTACTTAGGTGATTTTATTGGCATGCATAGCATACATAGGTTTGAGTGTAAATCGTAAAGATGCGCTGTCACGTTTTGAGTAGCCCCTCGATTGGCCCCGCAGGGTTATTTTACTCTTTTTAAGACATTTAAAAACGTGGGGTTTTAGAGTATTTATATCTATAATTTTTTTTTAAATCTTTCTCGTGTGCCTATTTGATTTTCTGTTGTCAATAAAGTTGTAAGTCACTGAGGTTTTCATGGCAATTTAGTGCTAAAAGGCACATGGTTTTGGTGTCCCGAAAGTGCTTATGGAAACTTGAAAGTAGGTTTAGGTTGCATTGTCATCTGGTTCTGAACTAATTCCAAAGTTTCAGTCGGGAAGTGCCTCAAATTGAAGTTGCAAGAAAAGTAAGAGTATAAAAACGGGGGGAAAACTATCCGAACCTGGTCAAATCTTTGCATGTCAGTAGTAAGGAGTGTAATGACATGGGCCGCTAGACCTTCTGTCGCCTTCCCTCCTACACTTAGGTCGAGACGAAGGAGCTGGAAAAAGAATAGAAGGGGTATAATTATTACAATATATATCATCATAGCTGCGACCAGCGATTTCACCCGCAGAAGTGAAAACGCGTTACCACGGGCGCGGGCGGCCGAGCGGTTCTCGAGCGGTTGCACTTTTTCGTTCATTACTCGGGTTCTACTAATTGGATTTCGATGAAAAGTATACCACGACCTTCCTAGAAAATAGAACTATCCAACATTGAAAATCAGATTTCAATCGGATCTGCAGTTTTTAATTGTATAAGGAACCGACAGATAAACAAAAACAGACAGACAGACATGAATATAAAAAATTATATATTTTTGTTCTACTACTTATCCTAAGTCCCCTAGACCACTTTTTTTTAATTTACTTTCAAGTAGGTACAGACTTTTTGTCCTCTCTTCCTTTATTAAAGTATAGATAGACAGATAGATAAGGATCATTATTGGCATTATTGCATTATGCAAAATCTTTTTGAAAAATGTTTTACCCTTCAAATCAAACCTAGTCTATTTCCAGGATTTTATATTTATCAGCAACACTATCGATCAGTACAATAATAAAATATGTTTTTTTTGCAAAAAGACAAGGTTCGATTTCTGGCTAGAATAATACATTTTTTCAAAAAGCCAATAATGCCATTTAAGTTTTTCTCAAAATCGGGGACCCAACTTCTTTCAGCATTTTTCGCCAGCTCTTATAGTTTAGGATATATCCGTGAAAGCCCATTGAAATTGTTCCCCCTGTATACTTTACATACAAACTTTACTATAACAAACTTTCAACCAATTTGGCATACCTAAAAAGTTAAAAGTAACTGTGTGTTTCAGCAATTAGCCCTACTATTGTGCCTTTCTGAGTGATTTAAATCCGTGGGTTTCCTCACGACGTTTTCCTTCACCGTAAGAGCGATGTTTAATAGCGCACATACATTTTTCTTACGGCAAAAGACATTGGTGCGCAGCCGGGATTCGAAACCACGAGCTTCGGAATGAAATGAAATTACCTTTCTTTAAACGAGTTCTTCATTTGTAATTGTTTTTATTACCTTTCTATAAACGAGTGATCCACACGCCGCTTTGATTTTGGTTACAAAAGCAAATAACCACAGATGGCGTGGGTGATTTAAAGATGCCATTAGTAACATTAAACTGGAAATAAAGAAAAAAATATTTACCGGCTTCCAAAACAGGGTTAAAATAATAAAAAAACCCACCTTAAACATAAAAATATTTTTAGCAAGGAAATATATTTCCAAAAAATCCCCATGACAGGATTCGAACCTGCGTCCTTTCGCTAACCAGGCGAATGCTCTAACTACTGAGCTACACAGGAATCACGTGACATGGTATAATTTTTTGGCCATATCTTTCCTCGCTAATTGTTTTACCAACTAAAGCTTGGTTTCTGCGCCATCTACCGGTCAAGCTTTGCAGCTTTTATTGACTGGTTCAGGTGGTTTACTTTACAGTAAACATACCCAACATGAGATGCGCTTTCTCTTCAATTTAATATTTTTTTTGTTTTTATTGCTCAAGGCATTTTAAACATTGAAATATTTTTAGCAAGGAAATATATTTCCAAAAACTCCCCATGACAGGATTCGAACCTGCGTCCTTTCGCTAACCATAAAGACTAAATAAAATCATGAAAGGCTGTAAAAGTAGCAACGAAATATGGCTTCTTTGCAGTCGGGACCTTGGAGTATACATAAGCAAACTATAGAGCGCTGGTATGCGAGTATCAACTGTAAGCACCGGTATGATCAGTCGAAAATGACAAAAACGATGTCATCAGTCACCTAGGCTTACGGGAATTGACTGCTTCTCTCGTTACAATTTATTCTAGTAATAATTATGGCGAAATGTTCAGTGCCGCGGTGTAAAAATGATTCGCGGATCACTATTCAACCTCAACATTTGAATATCTATGTATAGAGCATCTGCTTACACTTTGCGCAGTAGGCAAATACCCATAGGCACGCTCTATAGCTTGCTTATGTATACTCTAAGGTCGGGACCCATTATTAGAATGATTCTAAACATTTAATGGGCCCCGACTGTTAAAGTAGATGTGTTTCGTGGCTACTGGATTTGTTTTTTATTGTTTTATTTTTTTACTTTTTATTATCTTATTTATAAGTTTGTATTTCGTTTTAATGCAGGCGGGTTTTTTTTACACGTTTTAGTCAGCATTAGGAAAGAACCATCTCAAACGGTCAAGCCATCTTCGAGTAATCGATGAACAATTGAATTGAATACAGCGTTTTGAGGAGCATTCCCGGTCCTCACTTCGAAGATCCTCATCAGATCCTCACCCAACTTTCTATTTAAAAAAAGAACCATCTCAATCGGTCAAACCATCTTCTAGTAACCCTTGAACAAACATAAAAAAATACGCTACGAATTGAGAACCTCCTTCCTTTTTTAAGTCGGTTAAAAAAAAAAAGAACTTCATAGTCATAACAGAGAAGCAAAGTTTAGATCATTATTTTTGATTGGTTTACATTCTAAATTTGAAAAAATTCGACTTTACTAAGCAAAAACTTTAGATAGTTGCGAAGATCGCTTTATAAATACCAAAAATCGTCCTAAGTCAAAGTGTCCGTACTTTGACTTTGCTATGGATTTCAGCCATAGATATCGGTATCTATGGCTGAAATCCATAGCAGAGTCATTTAATCTGTATAATCTGAGGGGTTTAAGGCACTTGAGACATTTTGGTTGAAAATATTTTGGCTCTGTCTTGATTGTTTTTTTTTTTCAACTTACCCAACCAATCCGAAGGCGTACAAATACGCATGCATCGCAGATATGCCGCCGTGGCCCGGAGAAAAGTATTTGATCAGCCCTTCTAAACAAAATGGCGTCGTAATTCTGAAACATAAATAAACTCTATTTTAGATTAAATAGCTGACCCGGCGCCATTTTCTATAGAAATTCAGAAAAGCTGGTCAAGTGCCTATTCATGAACGACTATACGTGGATATGTAACGACCATAAATTAAAGACCCTTCTGTTGCATGGGTGCTTATTCAAACCAGAGGCCTACTTACACTGTGGCAAGTGGTAGGTACTGGTAAGTTTTGTAAATAAATATCTAAATATTTAAATAACTCAAAGGTGACAGACTGACTGACTGACATAGTGATCTATCAACGCACAGCCCAAACCACTGGACGGATCGGGCTGAAATTTGGCATGCAGGTAGATGTTATGACGTAGGCATCCACTAAGAAAGGATTTTATAAAATTCTACCCCCAAGGGGATAAACGGGACTTACGCGGATGAAACCGCGGGGCGTAGCTAGTTATTAATATAAAACCTTGACTAATTTATGCTTAAACCTACATTAATGGGTGAAAACCGTTTAACTGAAAATTCGTTTAACTTTGCATTGGCTTATTATTATTTTTAGTAACGCATGCACCAGACGGGGTCTTCTCATGTTGGGATCATTTCACAAAGTTCCCCAACACCCTTTTAGGGTTTGAGTCAACTGATAACTCACGGTGGTGGCGACCCACTAAATCTACCTGTTACTTTGCAGAATTTTAACAACTACCCTATTGTAATGTCACTCAGGTCCCCTTCAGATAGGGTATCTGAGTTCATTATTTATCTCCTGGGTTTAGCATATGCGGGGCACTCCGCTACCAGGGCCCTGATTCTCTAGAAACATAGCATGCGACAAGCAGGCGGGATGCATGAGCATTGCAGAAGCTGTTCTATAAGTTCTTTAAATACTGTCTGCAGTTCGCCGGCATTCCGCATGCTATGTCCTTACCGAATCGAGGCCCAGACTCTGATTCTCTAAAAATATAGCATACGAAATGCCGGCGGGATGCAGGCGACGTGCAGGAGATGTGCGTTAATTCGTGTTCTGTAAATGTTATTTTACTTAATTACTACTTAATTAGTTAAGTAGCCTTCAAAATTAAGGGCTACTTAATTATTTAAATAGCTCCCCTTGTTCCTCAACCAATCAGTATGAAAATAAGTTATGGAATAGCTATTATTTTTACTCCTGTAACAAATCGCCTTCTGCAAAGCTCGTGCATCCCGCCTGTTTGGCGCATGTTTTTTTTTTAGATAATTAGGGCCCAGGTGATCGCAAGTTTCTTCGTCTTCCAGACAGCTGGGACAAACGGGATCATTCACTTTGTCTTGACTAAGTACTTACTTACCATGTGAGTGAGTAATCTAGGAACTTACTAAACCTTGATTATCTTGGAAAAAAGTGTTTTAACCTAAATTACTTACCGTACCATACTAACTATTAAACCATGTATGACACAAACGGTAAAGTATTTCAACCCGTAGATCCTTAATAGCGTGCGGAAAAGGGATGGCCTTTTTTCTTTTCCTAAAAAAAAATAAGAAAAAAGAACATTATTCCAATGGACTTAGGTAGAAAACTCTGGAAATTCCGTTATTAAAGTTTTATTTAAAACGGCATTATTACAATAGTGAAGTTAAGGTTATAACCTTTTTAAATTCACACGATTTGTTAACATAAAAAAATAATAATACGCGATTTTAAGACCCGGTAAAATGTAAATATGTTAAGTTAATGTTGGCTGTCATTGAATAAAACGTTAAATAAACCTTTATTAAATAAAACGCATCTCTTTTGACTTTTGTTTTTTACGCGTTAGTGAAATGTCGTCCTGAATTTTCATTTTTACAAAACATTGTTTTATTGCGTTTAAATTGTTTAATTTCGGCGGCAAGTTACCAATTTAGTTACGCGAAGTTCAACGAGTTAGGTGAAAATAAAAATACCAGTGCTAAACACGAAATTAGCACGTTACAAACAATTGTTCCATAGGGTTGGAGAAAAATCGTCGCCATTTTTTCTACAGCCTTCACGCATTGAAAATTATTTCAAACGATTACAGTACAATAGTGGTAGTTCACTATTCGTACGAGAAATTGGCTAAATTGTCCTATGTTGCTGACAGAAGTCATAACTAAGAAAAAGAAATAAAACGCGAGTAAAACCCGGTAAATATTGTGTTTTATTAATTACCTTGTTTTAACAATTCCCGTTTCCATTCTTTATTTAAAACGTCACCACGAGGTGCTGCTTCCATTCCTGGGGAACATCTGCAAAATTATTATAAGTTATTAATTTATAATTTTGTCTAAGGTTTTCGCGAATTTGCTTAATAAAACACAATTTTTTTTTTTTTTTTTATTTACCATTATTAACGTCAACCTTGACAACTGTAAAGCTCGGTTCGTTTTAAAACTATGAATAAAAAGCGCGTTTAAACTGGATAAATAAAGTGTTTTATTAATATGTAATATATTACATATTAATTAATATGCCGTTAAAACGGCATTATTACATAGTACCCGAGCTTTCGATAACGATCGATACAAACGAACTGTGTAACTTTTTAGAACGTTAAAATAGACGAATTACATCTCAGTTGACCTTGAAAAATGTAACTGTAAAGTTAGCGAAACTCGGTACTTTATAATTTGCCGTTATTAAAAAAACGCGAGTAAAACCGAGTAAAAGGTACATAAAGGGTTTTAGGAAATTAATGAGCAACCATTTTTTTAAACAAGGCTGTTTTACACCTTAGTAGTGTTTCAACTGTTTTTTCATGTTTAATCATGTTTCCTACATTTTAGTGGCATTTCAAGGCAAAAACTTCTTATTGTTTCGAAGCCTTAAGACATTTTGGACAAAAATGGTTTGTTCTGTCTAAAATCTACACCAAAACGTCGGAAAGAACGTCATTTACAACTAAAACATTGCGTTAGAAAATAATCAACAACTTTCGACGAAACCAACATGGATTTTCTTTCAGTTTAGCTCGTATTTACCGCCAAAAATCATTGACTGGAGCAAAAGTGTACAAAAAAAACAAAATTTAACAATGCTGAAACGATGTTTTTAGTTAAGTATAGAATACATGCTAGTAGTAAGAACTAGTGTACTAGTATACACTCAACAAACTACTGAAACATTATAAGCTACTTACCGATAGACATTTGAGATATTTAGCTGCCCTTTTCTACCCTTTTGGAAAATATCTTTAGAAAACCTGAAAATAAAAAGTTGTATATTATACAAGGTGTAACAGGTAAGCCCTTTTAAGCCGAAAGGGGGTTGTTCTAGACGTCTAGGCGAACAACTTTTGTTCTACAACTTTTGGAAATTCGAAGTAGTTTTCGAAAATTTTAAGTTTAAAGTTTACTTGTAAATCAGCTGTTTCTCAGAGTTCGAGGTCATTGACCTTATCTTGTCCTTTCATTTAGTTTAGTCGACAACAATCGAAACTACAATAACGTTTATTTTCAAAAGCAACTGTTTTTTCAGTGAACCATAACCCCAAAATTTTCAAAAAAAAGTTCGAATTTTCAAAAGTCGTAGAACAAAAGTTGTTCGCCTAGATGTCTAGAACAACCCCCTTTCGGCTTAAAAGGGCATGCCTGTTACATCTTGTATATAAAGATATGAGCGACTTTTTAGGCTGAAATCTATAAGTGCTTAGTCCGTACTTTGACTTTGCTAAGCAAAAACTTTGACTTAAGACAATTGTCGGTATTTATAAAGCGATCTTCGCAACTATCCAAAGTTTTTGCTTAGTAAAGTCGAAGTTTTTCAAATTTAAAATGTGAACCGATCAAAAATAATGACCTGAACTTTGCTTCTCTGTTATAATTCTGAAGTTCTTTTTATTTGATTCGTACATTACAAAATGAATTTCGACTAAAAATTCCAATTCAAAGTTTGTGCTTAGTTTTTGCTAAGCTTAGTCTGAGCAAAGTTAAAATACGTATTTTTTAAATTTAGAATGTAAACCGATCAAAAATAATGACCTGAACTTTGATGAAGTTCTTTTTTTGAATTCGTATATTATTACAAAATGAATTTCGACTATAAATTCCAATTTAAAGTTTGTGCTTAGTTTGCTAAGCTTTGTCTGAGCAAAGTTAAAGTACGTATTTTTCAAATTTAGAATGTAAACCAATCAAAAATAATGACCCGAACTTTGCTTCTCTGTTGAATATGAAGTTCTTTTTATTTGATTCGTATATTACAAAATAATTTTCGACTATAAATTCCAATTCAAAGTTTGTGCTTAGTTCTTGCTAAGCTTAGTCTAAGCAAAGTTAAAGTACGTATTTTTCAAATTTAGAATGTAAACCAATCAAAAATAATGACCTGAACTTTGCTTTTCTGTTATGAATTTATGATTCTGAAGTTCTTTTTATTTGATTCGTACATTACTAAATGAATTTCGACTAAAAATTCCAATTCAAAGTTTGTGCTCAGTTTTTGCTAAGCTTAGTCTGAGCAAAGTCAAAGTACGCACTATAGACTTCACCCTAAGTAACAGAGGAAAAACTCAAATTTTCTTACCAAAAACAAGCTTTTGATAAAAAACTTGCTGTCTCCTTCGGATTCTGCTGTCGTTTCGTGTCAAAATATCCTGGATCCATACTTTGCAGGCACTAAGTAGTTATTTAAGTATGAGATAAGTACTAGAATTAAGTACGTAGTGTTAAAATTGGTTAGGAATGTGTTTTAGGAACTTTGTCGTTATAGGAGGCGTTTATTGTCACTGAAACAGAAAACATGGGTTAGGGATGATTTATGTACTTACAATACATTGTTTTTTTGTTATTATAATAATAATAAATAATAAATAAATCCTGTGACGAACACACAGCGCCATCTAGCCCCGTGGTAAGCTGCTTGTGACCGTATTAGCTTGTGCTAATACGGTGACTAGACAACGGATATACTGCTTATATTTTTTTTTGTAACTACATAGTACCTAGAAATACGCCCAGACCAGATACAAATATTTATTTTTAAGCATAAATATTTGCAACCAGCGGGAATCGAACCCGCAACCTTCTGTATTGCAGCCAAGCGTTCGCCCGACACGTCACAGCGGTCGTCGTATTACTTACTTTAAACTTGGGAAATGCTGGGTATACGCCATAGTATAATAGTAAATAATCTTTTATACGATGTGTAACGAGAATATACATTTAAGCCGAAATGGGATTGTACTACACGTCTAGGCGAACTTTTGTTTTACGACTTTTGGAAATTCTTTTTTTTTTTAATTCATCGCAATTTGTTGAGTAGTTTTTGAGTGAAAGAGTAACAAAGTCATATACAACTTTAATAGACTCATTGACATACATACAAACATTCGCTTTTATAATATCAGTAAGATAAGTCATCATGAGAATTATTGGATTCTACAACCCATAATACTTTTTTTAAAGATAATTTTATGTGTACACTTTGCTCTAACAAAAAAAACCGAAATCGTTTTTAAGCCCTAAATTGCTTTAAAATCACTTAACGATCAACAAAACGCAAACATTCTGGTGTTAAGTGATGTGGACATGACAAATTTTTTGTTAAAAAAAAATGACAGGGTTGCATGCACATTGCTCATCCAACTATTACTAGGAGTTCGCCCCGAACTGAGACCTCACGACCCCCTATCTCCCCAACCCCCTACCGATCCGGCTTATCTTCGAACTCATAAATTCTATTGACCTAAACTACGCGCATACCAAAATTCATGAAGATCGGAGCTACGATACTCAAGTTATCGTCGAACAAACATACAAAGATACAAGCGCCAGGCCCGTCTACATTAGGCCTCAATTAAAAAGGTTGTGTTTCAAATGTTGAATTAGTTATAGACATGGAATAACACATAAAAACTTTTTTCGACTTCTCCATTATAGGTGGCCATTATAGGTTACCTATTCAACGAAATATTTGACTTTTTATTGAGTTTTGGCGGGAATGCGCTGAGGAGATGTGTTGCTAAATTTTCATTTTTGTGAAACTTTGTTCAAATGCGTGTAAATTGTTTAATTTCGGGGGCATATTAATCAATTTAGTTTCGTGAAGGTGTACAAGTGAAAATTAAAGTGAAAATCGGTGCAAATCATGGACTTTAGCCTAGTGTTCTCTCCAAAGCTCCGTGAACAAACATTGTAAAAAATGGCCTCCTTTTTACAATGATTCCCTTGACTTGACTTTAACTATGACGACTTGACTGTTTCGTTCGATGCAAATAACCTGCAATTATTGATAATACTTGACACTGGCAAATGTCCGAAAGGAAAAGCCATTTTAAAGAAGAAGAAGAAGACTTTTTATTGGAAACTATCAAATTCAAAAATACATTAAAATTTGAAAAAAATATTACATACAAAATAAAACTACTTAAATCAAATTGAACTAATTGAAAACTGGGTAAATCTAAATCAGCTAAACCCTTGGTGGAGGGAAAAGTGGCCAGAATGCGTGACAGCTACTTGATGCTGGACGCTTGACAGATGTAAAAAATTTTTTTTTATTTCTTATCGGTTGTGAACCGATTATGGCCATTAGGAAATTAGCCAGTGTCATGTATTCTAATATATTATGCAAGTTATTTGCATCGAAACAGTCAAGTCGTCATAGTTAAAGTCAAGTCTAGGGAATCATTTGTAAACACGGCGGCCATTTACAAACAATCTTCACGGAGCTTTGGAGACAACACTAAGTCAATGTTTTGCACCGATTTTCACTTTCATTCCACTTGTACACCTTCACGAAACTAAATTGATTAATATGCCCCCGAAATTAAACAATTTGCACGCATTTGAACTAGGTTTCACAAAAATGAAAATTTAGCAACACATCTCCTCAACGAGTTCCCGCCAAAACTCCATAAAACATTTGACTTTGACAGATAATGTTCATATAGCGTGGCGATGCGTCACCACGGCTTGTATCGCCACGCCAACAATTACATTAACCCCCACCTATAGATGTTTCACATCGATGACACCTCTAACATCAAGGTTACGTGCGCAATGTGAGCCGAAGACCCTGTCGGTGGGTAATCGACCAAGCAACGAATGACGCTTTAATTTACATTTAAAAAAACTCGGGGAAGCCCATTACCATGGCAAATTATTTTTGGTAGGTATGTAAAATTGTTCCTACAAATTGATGACATTCTGCCCTACCATAAGTCGTTATGTCATAAACATAACATAATCAGCCCATTAATTTGCCCCACTGCAAATTAAAAGGTGTTAAAAACTTATGTTATGCACCTAGCCTAGAGTCCTGAGTGAAGCGTGGGATCCAAGCGCCTAAGATAAAGACAGGCTTTAGTACCGAGGTAAATACTGTACTTTACACATCTACTGAGAGACAATAAAAGGGCTACAAAAATAAGCATTTAATAGATTAAAGCTACGTGTATGAAATATATTTACAGCTCTATATTAATTAAATTTAACAATGTAACATTAAAATGACGAAACCAAACATCGGCCTTAGCCAATGAAAAAAAAAGTTAGAGCTTTATATTAACTAAAACTTTTTGCCTTACCCTTCCTTCAAAATAAAAACAGAAGAAAAATAGCCCAGTTTTTTTTTATGTGTTATGTCTAGGTGGCCAGTTCGAAATGGCCGTATGATACCAGAACCTTAGATCCAAATTTAAATTACTTTATGCCATAGGTGTATAATGCGCACTTCATGCACCTAGGGAATAAAGACTAGTTTTTAACCGACTTCAAAAAAGGAGGAGGTTCTCAATTCGTCGCGTATATTTTTTTTTTTTTTTTTTTTTATGTTTGTTCACCGATTACTCGAAGGTGGCTTGACTGATTAAGATGGTTTTTTTTTTAATGGAAAGGTGGAAGGTCCGAGGTGGTCCCATAAAAATTTGGTGAGGATCTGATGAGGATCTTCGAAGTGAGGACCGGAAATGCTCCTCAAAAAGCTGTATTCAATTCACTTGTTCACCGATTACTCGAAGGTGGCTTGACCGATTGAGATGGTTCTTTTTATAATGGAAAGGTAGAAGCCCCTTGGTGGTCCCATAAAAATTTGGTGAGGATCTGATATGGATCTTCGAAGTGAGGGCCGGGAATGCTCCTCAAAAACCTGTATTCAATTCACTTGTTCACCGATTACTCGAAGGTGGCTTGACCGATTGAGATGGTTCTTTTTTTAATGGAAAGGTGAAAGCCTCGTGGTGGTCCCATAAAAATTTGGTCAGGATCTGATGAGTATCTTCGGAATGATGGACAGGATAGCTTCCCAGAATGTAATAAATTACTCGTTTTTGGACTTCTACCAAAAAGAAAAGACCCCTAAAGAACTAAGTACAGATTGATGGGCCACCTAAAACCACCTTCTCATCAGCAAACTCCTCAATAATTAAAATTACGGTAACAATAGGTATTGTTAATTTATTTGGCAGTCGAAAGTAGGTAGGTAGGTACTAAAAAGGGTGAAATAAAAAAATAATTTAAAAATTAAAAAACCGACTTAAAAAAAGAACTAAAATAATTTAAATAATTTAAAAACCACCAAAAAAAAAGAATTGATAAAAAAGACCAAAATAACCTCTACATACAGCGCCACCGACTAATTAATCTGTTTTATCATCTGAAGTCGGGCAGTTTTACTGGCTGTATGGTTCCATATTGTACTTAGTTTGGCTGCCCGACGTCAGATGATAAAACAGATTAATTAGTCGGTGGCGCTGTATGTAGAGGTTATTTTGGTCTTTTTTATCAATTCTTTTTTTTTGGTGGTTTTTAAATTATTTAAATTATTTTAGTTCTTTTTTTAAGTCGGTTTTTTATACGTTGATCTTTTTGGTCAAATAAAGTAACTTTGTAGAGAAGTATGTAAAGTTCATTTATGCCCTAATAACCGTTTAATAAGTAAGTTTTCAAATTTCTTAACATAGGTACCAAAACTTTGAGACAAATCTGGAGGCAGGAAGCACTTGAGTTATTGCTATAATTATAAATAAATAATATAAAAATAAGCTATAAACATATTTTGCATACGTGGTATTAGCTTATAGTAGCAAAATAAAGACGCTAGGCTATAACAAAAATCGAAAATAAAAAAATTTTAGATCCACCGGTACTGTATGTATGTATACCCACTTATGTTGCTGACAGTGGTGGCAATTCTCTTGTCACCAAATTTAACTTGAAAATTTAAACCTGGAATAACACATAGTTATTTCAGGTTTCCAGCTAGGTACTATTATTCCAAGCTTCATCGCAATCGGTTCATTAGTTTTTGCGTTACAGAGTAACAAAGTCACATGCTAACTTTCGCGTTTATAATAATAACTAGCTGCGCCCCACGGTTTCACCCGCGTAAGTTCCGTTCCCGCGGGAATATCGGGATAAAAAGTAGCCTATGTGTTATTTCCGGTATCCAGCTACGTATATTCCAAGTTTAATCGCAATCGGTACATTAGTTTTTGCGTTAAAGAGTAACAAAGTCACATGCAAACTTTCGCGTTGATAATAATATTAATTAGTAGGATGTGTAAAATTATCTAGGCAGGTACTTACATGTTTTCTACGCCCTATTATCTTATCTTACTATAACTAAACGCGAAAGTTTGTTCGTATGTAGGTATGTATGTGCCTTTGTTACTCTTTCACTCAAAAACTACTGAACCAATTGCGATGTAACTTGGAATATAGGTAGCTGGAGACCTAGACCTAACCTGAAGTTAAAGTTTAACTGTGCGTTTCCGCAATTAGCCCTACTATTGGGCCTTTGTGCGTGAATTTAAGCCGTGGGTTTCCTCACGATGTTTTAGACCTAACCTAACACAGGCTACTTTTTATCCCGATAATCCCGCGGGAACGGGACTTACGCGGGAAAACCCGCGGGGACTGCTAGTTTACTAAAAACAATGACAACCTTAAAATAGATAAAATAAATAGGTAAGCTACTCCAAACATTACAAATACGTACCATCTATGTACATTCAGTAGGTAAACACATAAATTGTGTAACACTTAAACACTCACTTCACAAAACAAAGAAAAACCATTATAATACTCGTATACATACACAAAAAAAACAAACGAATAAATTATACCTACAGACTTCTGTTAGTTAGTAATTAATTTATTTCAAGAAAGAGAGAATAATTAAGAAAAATAGGAAACACGTGCGTCGCGTTTGAGAGTTGGCAAATAAATGATCAAATATGAACCAAAAACTCAAACTGAATAGTTGTGAGATCCAGACTTTCTGTTTCACAAACAGTTCGTAATAATAATCAATGGCGAATGAATCATCGTGACAAATAGTTGTGTTGTACTTAGGTACTTGTAAAGGGCTACTAGGTTTAGTTCTTTAGTTTATTTCAGACTACCTGAGCCCGTGGGTTTGTCCGCGTTGTTCGTACACCTAAGTACCTACCTAACCTACGTGGTAGATTTTCAAATGTCCGTAGTCCACGAAGTAAAGGCGAGTGAGGAACCGGTGGAGTTTTTAGCGTTCAGTTCGATAACGTCTAGTGTACTTATAATAAATAACCAGTGTGTCAAAATGTCTAGTGTACCTACTAAAGAGTCCAGTCCTAAAAAGTCAAGTGTCTCAAAATAACCAGTCCTAAAATGTTTAGGTCCCAAAATGTCAAGTCACCTAAAAGACCCAGTATCATAAAGTCTAGTTTATCAATTACAGTACACCATTTCCAAATTGGTACTTATAACAAGACAAACGAAGTAGAAACAAAACACGATCGAAGTAGTAGCAAAAAAGGACGAACGAAATAGAAACAAAAGACGATCGAAGTAGTAACAAAAGACGAACGAAATAGAAACAAAAGACGATCGAAGTAAAAATGGTAAAGTAAAAAAGGAACAATAACGTTCAAAGTTGACAGATAAAACAAAAACTGGTAAACTTACTCCACGTTTTTTCATAAGACTAAAATATTAGTGACACAGTGGTCATTAGGTATCGTTTAGGTATCTAATAGAACAAAATGCTTTGTTTTAGATATTTTTAGACGTTTGTTTTGTAGGATGTGGAAAATCTTTCTAATATTGTAAACGCGAAAGTTTGTAAGTGTGTGGCTTTGTTACTCTTTTTCAAAAAAACTCCTGAACCGATTGCGATGAAACTTGGAATATAGGTAGCTGGATACTGAATGGATACTAGCAACAATTACTTTTTAACAAGTCGTTTTTCTATTGTAAAATTTCTCTGATTTAGGTTCTATTTATTAAAACAAAAACAATTGGCATTAGGATTCCTTTTTATTTTACAATAAATTAAATAAATTGTACTAGTTTTATTTCCATAACACAATATACAATTACATACACATACGACAATATACAAAAAAAAACAGCCAAACAAGCCGGCATTCAACGTTCCCGTTGCAAAGGTGCCAAGCAAAGTAGCCATGTTGCCAAGCTGGATGGCAATCGACAGTCTTTGCATCAGGAAAGATGTTTTTTTTAAATTGCATTGTTTTAAATTCTGAACTCAAGTATTATTGTTTCCTATAATTCTTTCTTCTTTTCCAAACGTTTTTTGTAACTCTGAAAAAAAAAAGACAAAATTATTATTTACTTTCATATGGATCACTTGTTGCTCCCGCGGTTTCATCCGTACATATTCGGATAAAAACATAAGTACATCTATTAATTTCAGAATCTTCGATCAAAAATGTAAACAAAAAATTATTTGAAAGTGACAGCTCTTTGTTAACTTTTTCCTTTCATAATTGACGATTTTGTGTTTACATTTTTGATCTAAGTTTCTGAAAAAGTATATGTACTTATACATTAGCGTGGCACATCTTAAATCATTTAAATCAGATAGTGGTCAAACGCCCATCTATAGTTCATTAAAAACAGCTTCAAATTTTTATTACCTCATCCGCCATTTTATACAACATGGCTGCCGTTTCCCGCCCTGTTTGTTCGACGAGAGATCTGAATATTACCGCGTTCTGTGATTTTCGCTGAAGTAGTTCGAACGGGTGTCCCGTTTCAACTACGCGACCTCTGTGGGAATTTAAAAAAAACTATTACAAAGTTGTGTATTCGAATTTCGCCCTCAAACCGGCAAACCGCACGCTAGTCAAACTAATTTCATTTGTAAAGTTCTCACTACAAAAAAAAACTTGTCTTTTTGTTTTCAGTTTAGCTCGTTTAGGGTCCTTAAAAAGGCACTCTATAATCAGTGGTAAAGTTCTTCGCCGCATTAAGAATCGGAAAGCTGACAGCTCCGATGGAGTCGACGTATTTATGGACTTTAGTGGTGTGCATGGGCATCTTAAACAACCTTTTTAACTGCAAATCTGGCAGAATCCCTGCCCAATGGAGACTGAGTGATATCACTCCAGTATTAAAAGGCAAGCGATCTGTGCAGGAGTTTGGAAGTAATCTAAATAAATATAACTCAAAGGTGACTGACTGACATAGTGATCTATCAACGCACAGCCCAAACCACTGGACGGATCGGGCTGAAATTTGGCATGCAGGTAGATGTTATGACGCAGGCATCCGCTAAGGATTTTGATTAATTCTACCAACAAGGGGATAAACGGGACGCGAGTGAAACGGCGGGCGCAGCTAGTCGTGGTATAAAAGTTATGTCCCACACCATGAAGCTCTATGAGCGTAGAGGACGAATAGGCTCTCAAATCCTTCAGGAGTGCACTGTCTCGGAAGGTCACGTGGTACCATGATTGTACTGACCTATGGGGCGGAAACTATAGGTTTGGAGTCCAAACCTATCCAAAGTTTGGACGGTTTGGAAAGAGTCGCTTGAGAACGGCGGTTGTCAAGCAATTCTTCGAGAACTCTTGGGAATGGCGAATGTAGCGAAGACTAAATACTTGGCAATCAGTACCCCAGATCCTGCACCTATCTGCTAAGACTGCCATAGGGTCGAGCGGATAGCTCAGTTTTTAAGAACTTGGGAACTGTGTTTGACAATCGATTGCGACGTCATGTCTCATACTTCATGAGCCAAGTGGCGTGAGGAAACTGGTGTCATTAGTGACCACAATTCTGATTAAACTGAAAAGACTGGGATTTAAACCATCATTAGATCTGTCTTTTTTGTATTGTAGTTAGGCGTGGCCAGTGCTTACGTGACATAAAGCAGAAGATCCTTGTCACGGAGTTGAAGATGCTGCATTGGATGTGTGAAGTGACGCGAAAAGACCACGTCAAGAACTCTCGCATTAGGGGCAGCTGACGTGTCCCAGACATCGGAGATAAATTAAAAGAATGCCGCTTACAGTGGTTTGGTTACGTCTCACAAGATTGGCTCAGTAAGGTATACTCACTTGTCCATGACAATGACCCTATCGTAGTCCATAACGGTGTTGAGACGATGTGCGATGGTGAGTACAGTCGCCTTGTGGAACTTGCTGCGGATGGTCGCCTGGATGTGCTCGTCCGTCCTAAACGTATTTAATAGACATTATTTTATAGGTCAGTGTGTGTGTGTGTGTGTGTGTATACTGTATATAGTCTCACTTGGTGTCGACGTTAGCCGTGGCCTCGTCCAGCAGTAGCACCTGGGCATCAGCGAGCGCGGCCCGCGCCAGGCACAGCAGCTGCCGCTGCCCGGTGGACAGGTTCCCGCCGCCGTCGCCCACGCGGCTGCCGAGCCCGCCGGCCAGCTTGGAGACCAGCTCCAGCAGTTCCACCTGTTCCAGCGCGCGGTATATCTCGGCGTCGCTTCTGACCGCGTGCGGGTCGAGGTTCTCGCGCAAAGTGGCGGCGAAGAGCGCGGGCCGCTGCGGTAGTGCCAGCAGCCGAGACCGCCACAGCCGGAGGCCTACGTCGGACCACGCCACATCGTCCACCGTCAACGAGCCTGACACAAGACTCAACCTAAGGAAATATAATATATAATGGAGACATGGGAGAGACTTAACATTAGAGAGAGGCACTAGATCCTTCTTTGAATACTCCAGCTGTTTCTTCACTTATATGATCGATCACTCTCCTCTCGCTCCAACTCACCGGAACAGTGCGTTGAGTAACGAACTCTTTCCAGCACCAGTCCTGCCGACCACAGCCACTTTTTCCGCCGGAAGTATCGTAAAGCTGACGTCACGGATCGCGTAAGATGGCTCCAAGGGTACTTCCGGTTCTTCACCGGGCTTTTTGGGGGGCCGCTCGTACTCCAGTGATACGTTCTTAAAAACTATCTTGCCTGGAACGGTGGAAAATGACGATGATCAATGGCTAACGCAAAGACAGACTTGTTGAATCTGGTGATGTTTGGCGAAGGACTATTCCTCCTGGATATTTCAAGGGAAAAAACTGTAAATTTTCCATATCTGCTGACTATCAACGTGAAGCCTAAACTTTTATCTGCTGCGTGCTGGGAAAGAATTTTTGGGACAAGTACAAAAGAAATACAAACCTTTAGAAGGCCACTTGTCCAAGTCCACGTCAGGATGTTTCGCTCTGAATGCCTTCTCATCCAGGTCCATCGGCTGTTCTGGTGGTAGACTCCTGTACTCCAGGATCCTTTCCACCTGGTTGGACAATACTCATGCATGACATAGGTGTACCTATCTTAGAATTTTACATTTCAAATAGGTACATTCATAAGTAATGAAAGCGTGCTATCTTCGTACCCCAAGGGAAGGTACTTTTCTAATATCACAATCTTTAGACGGCGGAGAAAAAGTTGCCTGGAAGAGATCGCTTTCAGCGATAGGGCCGCCCATTGTGCCTTCCAAATTTAAGTTGTGTATGTTTCTATCTGTGTATATTGTAATTTTATATGGTGTGTATGAGGGCAATAAAGAAATATTCTTTCATAAATAACCGCCTCCATTTGGGGGAAGTCGGTTGAAAAAGGTCTCTTAGACTCCACTGTCCATCTGTATTTCACAGATGATGGATTTCTGTTGCCGCTATAACAACAGATACTAAAAATAAAAATAAATAAATATTTAAGAGTCCCATAAACAACAAACGTGATTTTTTGCCGCTTTATTTTATTTATTTATTTATTACCGAAGTCATCTGATTCTCGACTTCAGCGCTAAGTCTCATTCCCATTTGACACATCCGAACTAGACCGATTGCCTGTGTTATCGCTAAACCCACGCTGCCACCTAAAACAATAGAAAATTAATCAGGCTGCAATCTATAGTCCGTACTTTGACTTTGCTAAGCAAAAACTTTGACTTAAGACAATTTTTGGTATTTATAAAGCGATCTTCGCAACTATCCAAAGTGTTAATAATATTTATAAAATAAAATTTATAATTTTTTTTAAAATTAACCCCTTTTATAATATATCCGAATATATGGCTTGCTCATTTCTTGACATATAAAGACGCGTGATCTAATTAGTACCATTCAACTCTTTACGTAACAACCATTTTGACTTATTTACTTGCTTTGACATTATTATCATTTAGTATTGTATGCTATTGATCTGACATTATTATTTAATATTTTATGATTCTATTATTTGACATAATTATTATTACTCACTAATTTATTTTATTATTATTATTTTTATTGTATGATTTGACTTGCCAATATTGCGAAATGTAATGACATGGCCAATAAATGATTTATGATTTATGGTTTGCTTAGTAAAGTCGAAGTTTTTCAAATTTAGAATGTAAACTAATCAAAAATAATGACCTGAACTTTGCTTCTCTGTTATGACTGTGAAGTTCCTTTTTTTGTTCGTATATTACAAAACGAATTTCGACTATAAATTCCATGTTGAATTTAATTCAGTCTGAGCAAAGTCAAAGTATGCACTATAGATTTCTGACTTAGTGCAACAATCATTTTAGACAGGTCCTTTATAATGAAGAATAGATTAAATAGAAGGTTAATAGTCGCTTGACAGTGAAGCAATTCAAACTCGGCTCTGACCGTTAAGGACGCGACTCATGTGAAATCCCTTCCGATGGAATGGTTTTATTCATAACCGGTATCAAATAGATCTTTAAACAATGTATTATGTTATTGTACATGATACAAGAAGTGTCCCCTTCATTTCAAAAACTTTAAAAAACAACTTTAAATACCACTATTATACAGGCAAAGTTACCCCTGTTTTACAAAATAAATCAATTTTTCTTCTAAATCCTTAACCGCTATATTTTCTTATAGGCATCATAATATTAGAAAATACAATACCTAGAACCCCTTCATCGCATTTTTTCAAAATATTATTTTAATCTTCGTTAATTATTGATTTTACGAGAAATTGTAGATTTTTCACGCAATTCCATCCGCTCATTTATATGCAATAGGACAAGGACCGTTGCTTATCATCTATCGCCGCCTTAAGCTTCATCAGTTCCGAAGTCAAATTAATCGGTAGGATGTTGTTAGAATACCCACTAACTATGGTAGGTGTAATCTACGCACGTTTTTTTTTAATTTCAGACTATAATCTGACGTTTTGGATTCTTGTATTTGTAAATTTTTCTATACTTAGAAAGAAGTGTCAAATGATAGATCAAAAAAAAAAAAACAAATAGGCAATTTAAAAAAAACATCTCAAAAACAATTATTTAGAACATGAAAAATTGTATTAAATCAATAAAGAACCTTTAAACAAACACCTTCTGAGAAAGACTGAATACTTACACAAGAAATAAATACTACAAAGATAATTAACAACATAAATAATCTAAGGTGAATGACCATTGACCCTCAGGCTGAGAAGGACAACTAGGACTTAGAATTTTTTTGTGAAAAAAAGAGAAAATTTCAAGTCAAAATTTTGTGTGATTGGCACAAAAAATAAGACAGACAGACTGTCAACTAACTAGTTTCTTTGCAGAAGTGATAGAGCTTTTCGATATCTTCATTTTGGATGACAGCTGTTAAACATTTTTTTGTGAAAAAAAGAGAAAATTTCAAGTCAAATTTTTGAGTTTGACACACGATCTTTCACTTTGCAATATGTTGCAAAAAGTTACATAATAGGCCCATAGGCCTATTACGCCTTTTTCGGCCTTTTCTAGTCTGAAAGCCTGGAAAAAATAGTGTGGAAATTGAATATTTACGTGCTTCTCTGTGTTTTACCCTAAGAAAGAGTTATTTGTTAAATAAAAAACAATTTCAGAAGCAATAATGGCAAGCGCCAGTTCTTTGGAATTTTACCAAGAAGTGACGGTAAAAGAAGGCCTTCATGGCCTGTCTGTGTAGAATAAGGGATGCTAGCGACCCTTTGGTACTGCTGCACAACGAGTTTAGTGCGATTCCGCCATACAAAATCCACTTTTGGTAAGCTATGTTAAACACTGTGATCACACTTCTGTCAGCTTCCAAATGAAGTACAAAAATACGAGATGAACTCAAAGAACGCAGTCTATCCAACTCTACATTGTGACTATGTACTTATACATACACTGACAAATCTTATTTATTTATAGTTCAGTTGGTTAGCTAGCCATAGCATGCTGAGTCGGTTTGAACCCCGCTCACATCATTATTTTTCAACACATCTTTACAGACTAAATTTTAAAGAACAAATGAAATTAGTATATCAACAATCTTTTTAGTTTATTTATAACTATTATAGCATCAATATGATTCAGTGTCTGGAATGTCTGAAAGAATTAAGTGCATTCATAGGACACATTTTTATTGTCATTCATAAAAAAGTTACAGTAAGTGCCAACAGTGCATACAAAAGTTACCTACTTTAGCAGACCATCTCTTAAGTTTAACTATATTAATGGATTTAGTCGGTGATTATTTAGTTGCGAAATAAAAAAATGTGAGGTCTGCAATTTTAAAAGTTTTTAACATGGTCTGTTATCTTGTCTTAACATACATTTATTTTTATTTTACAGTGACATAATGAAGACACTACTGAGATGTCAGGAACATCCTGTGCAGAGATTCCCTAACAAGCATTATTGAAAATATACAATATACTTTCCTTACATTAGAATATTGTTTCAATATTAAATTTACCACTACCTGCCTAAATGAATAAATTCTTTATTGTACACTCCATATAAAATTACAATATACACAGATAGAAACAAATACAGCTTTAATTTAGGAGGCACAATGGGCGGCCGCTGAAAGCAATCTCTTCCAGGCAACCTTTGAATGGAAAGGAAGCTAAGAAAGGTGAGAGGTAGGGTGTCTACACTTGAAAAAAGTAAGTATAAATAAATATGTAATTACCTATTATCTGTCTGATATTTTGGATTTAAAAAAACAACTAAGTACTACATATTTTAATAATTGAGATTTAATCATTACTGTGAGACAGTTATATAAATGAAGATAGCTACTATTATATAAATTCTAGGGCTACATAAATAAAATAGCAGTTTTTAAACTCAATTTTATTTTATATTTGCTTTCCGTAATAACCATTAAATTTTTCTAGGGCTACATAAATAAAATAGCAGTTTTTAAACTCAATTTTATTTTATATTTGCTTTCCGTAATTACCATTAAATTTTGAGTAGCTTTTCTGTATTCTGCCATACAACAAGCTGCTGGAATCACTCCAGGATTTCAATGTTGGTTGCTCCCAATCCGGTAACATCTCACACCGATCACTCCTTCACATCATGATGCGTTCTACTCCTCCAGGACAAGGTCCAGCACAGCAAGTTTACATCGTGATCTAAAAAATTACAATTAGTTTGTAAAATAGTAAACATAAAATAAAAGGCACTAGCTGCGCCCCACAGTTTCACTCGCGTTTGCCTAACTATTTCAATATGAAATTTTATCAAAATCTGTTTTGCAGTTTTGGTGTGAATATGCTATTGCGTATTGCGACAGACAGAGTTATTTCGCTGGCAGGGAGGTCTTAAAATTATACCATTACGATGACCATGCATGGGGCCATCCAATTACAGGCAAGTAAGTATAAGGGCAATAATAGATTTTTATTATAACCTAACTTATGGATTCTTAAAATTAGTTTGTGCAATGAAGTCATAGATGAGATGTAAAACTAGAGAATAAAGTTGTCTAGTCAAAAATATCCCACTTATCTTGGGTTACAACGAAGTTTTGCTTTACTATATCGACTAAAACTTCAAAATATCAAGTGTGCGGTAAACTTACATTTTAGATTTTCGGAAGCGTTTTCGGGTGTTTTCGAGGTTCTACTTCTATGCGATGAGCTCGTAGCAGACCTAGAGCTCTTGGACTGTGTATTGAGGGAAATATCACTGTCTTTTAACAAAAATGTAGAGCATAAACCAGTCTTCGTTCGTTTATTAGTCGTATAGACAATTTGCTGAAAAACAAGTTAATAATTAGCTTGACGTGAATAATAATCATCTATACATTAGTAAAACGCTCAAATGTTCACAATTCGCACTTACTTTTACTCTTTTAGCTTCAAAATTAAGTAAAAATAACCATTTAAGTATTATTCCATTGTTTTCAAACGAAAGATGATCTTCTTTTTTTAGACCGATATTTGCCCATTTCTAAATTTTTTATTTTTTATTTCTTATCGGTTGTGAACCGATTATGGCCATTAGGAAATTAGCCAGTGTCAAGTATTCTAATATATTATGCAAGTTATTTGCATCGAAACAGTCAAGTCGTCATAGTTAAAGTCAAGTCTAGGGAATCATTTGTAAACACGGCGGCCATTTACAAATAATCTTCACGGAGCCTTGGAGACAACACTAAGTTAATGTTTTGCACCGATTTTCACTTTCATTCCACTTGTACACCTTCACGAAACTAAATTGATTAATATGCCCCCGAAATTAAACAATTTGCACGCATATGAACTAGGTTTCACAAAAATGAAAATTTAGCACCACATCTCCTCAACGAGTTCCCGCCAAGACTCCCATTTCTAAATTGCCAACGTCAAACGAAAATGACATTTGAAACAGATGTAAAACACTGTTAAATTAAATATGCTCCATAATATATGACGCTGCACCGCAAAATTGACTCTTTAATTAAGTCGGGTTATCTGCGGCTAGTGTTGTGTTTGGGTTGTAGTAAATGTCGATAGCAAGGGCGCTGCAAGGTTATAACATTGCTTACAAAATCGCAAAATTTATGCAAGCAATGTTTCAGATTGAAAGCGCTTACAGTAAAAGTTACATAATAGGCCCACTGAACTTTGCTTCTCTGTTATGACTATGAAGTTCCTTTTTTTGTTCGTATATTACAAAACGAATTTCGACTATAAATTCCATGTTGAATTTAATTCAGTCTGAGCAAAGTCAAAGTACGCACTATAGATTTCTGACTTTGTGCAACAATCATTTTAGACAGGTCCTTTATAATGAAGATATATATTATAGATTAAATAGAAGGTTAATAGTCGCTTGACAGTGAAGCAATTCAAACTCGGCTCTGACCGTTAAGCTTCATCAGTTCCGAAGTCAAATTAATCGGTAGGATGTTGTTAGAATACCCACTAACTATGGTAGGTGTAATCTACGCACGTTTTTTTAATTTCAGACTATAATCTGACGTTTTGGATTCTTGTATTTGTAAATTTTTCTATACTTAGAAAGAAGTGTCAAATGATAGATCAAAAAAAAAAAAAACAAATAGGCAATTTAAAAAAAACATCTCAAAAACAATTATTTAGAACATGAAAAATTGTATTAAATCAATTAAGAACCTATAAACAAACACCTTCTGAGAAAGACTGAATACTTACACAAGAAATAAATACTACAAAGATAATTAACAATATACCTAAATAATCTAAGGTGAATGACCATTGACCCTCAGGCTGAGAAGGACAACTTCCTAAAAGGACAACTAGGACTTAGAATTTTTTTGTGAAAAAAAGAGAAAATTTCAAGTCAAAATTTAGTGTGATTGGCACAAAAAATAAGACAGACAGACTGTCAACTAACTAGTTTCTTTGCAGAAGTGATAGAGCTTTTCGATATCTTCATTTTGGATGACAGCTGTTAAACTTAAAACGTTTAAAGTTTGACAGCTGTCATCCAAAATGAAGATATCGAAAAGCTCTATCACTTCTGCAAGGAAACTAGTGATCTAAGGTCAATAGTTTCAAAGATATCGACGTTTTAAGTTTGACAGCTGTCATCCAAAATGAAGATATCGACGAGCTCTATCACTTCTGCAAAGAAACTAGTTAGTTGACAGTCTGTCTGTCTTATTTTTTGTGCCAATCACACTAAATTTTGACTTAAAATTTACAAAAATTTTTTTCACAAAAAAATTCTAAGTCCTAGTTGTCCTTTTAGGAAGTTGTCCTTCTCAGCCTGAGGGACCATTGAGCCCAAAAGATCCATTGAGTTTAATTTTACTGGCGGCATTACCCCGTTGATTATTTAGAAAGAGTGTCAAATGATTGCAACAAAAAAAAACAACTAATTTAAAAAAGCAATTAAAAAATAAAGATTTTATTTTTAATTTTTTAGGTGAACCATTTAGGTCCTGCAATACGGGTTTTTTTAGCGACTTAAAGCCGATAATATAACGTAACGTACAATAACTATTGGATGGGATGAGTTATGGTTATTTTATTTCCTCTTGTATAGCATGAGAGCAGTCATTAAAGCCCAGGGAGGCAATACGAGATGTTGACTAAACATTTTTTTTACGTCTTTACTTCTAACATTTCTCAATTTTTTCTTTAAGGTTAAAATCGTACCTGTTGGACTAAACACGATGGCTAAAGAAATTAAATTTTAATTTGAAACATTAATCTTCGTTAAACTTTACCTTATAATATTCGCAACAAACTGGCATTATTATAGTTTTTTTGTTTAATATAAGGATCAGTTAAACTCTTTTAAACTTATACTTCTGAGGTCTTAGAAGTAAATTTCTTTCTTTTGTAAATACAGTCATATACATTATACATAGAAATACGCCCAAACTTAGCATAACTTAGTTCCAAAATTCTTACCTTCACTTGCAAAAATGAAGAAACTGAACGTCACTATTGAGAGATAGAGACAGCAGATCAAATCCAACCAGTAGCCGAATGCTCTGTGAAAATATACAAAAAGTTAATTAATTTATTTTTAAAATATTATTAAATTAATTAAGTAATAATAAAAAATAAATTATTTTTTTTATTTTATTTATATAACTGAACTAGAATGCTTATCTAACGTCTTGAATCCTACAAGATAAGTTCCAAAATTAACTAAAATTCACTAACGTGCTACTTTGTTTTGTTTTTTTGGTAGGTTGGCATCAATGAGTCTATTAAAGTTATAGAGACGCCATTGCAGAACAAATCATTATTGAAAAGCGGCACAAAGTATGCTATACAACCTCATTATTTATATTCATTCACATAATAAAATTTAAAGAAGAAATAGAGGAAACTATTGTTATCTCTTTCTAAAACAAAAGATTCAATGCTACTTGCATGACGTAAGAAAGAGATGTCATAATATTATTATTAAAGCGGTTGGGAGAGAATGATAAAATGACAATGACTTCGTTGAGTTATTGGAAAAAAACTTTTTCAAAAAATAAACTAAAATAAATTAATACAGCTTTACTTACGTATAAAATTAAATATTTTTGCCAGTTTTTGGAGTATAATTCGTGCATCGCCTAACAAACAAGCGGGTGATCGTGACGTGAGCTGGGATGGAACTAAGACTTCTTTGGCTAGCTGGCTTAGATTTGTGTCGCCAAGAAATTCGCCCTATTACGTATCTAGAAGTTTTTACATATCTCTGGTTGGTATACCTTTTTAGTACACTTTTTAGTTCTACGTAAGCATTCTCGTTTTAATAATACCTATAACTTCTTTGCTAGAAAGTCCAGAAACTAAATTGTCCTAAGAATTAAAAGTATTCAAATGTCAAGTATTTTTTGTTATAATTTAGTTACATTTTACCGGGTCTTAATCGCGTATTAATATTTACATCATTATATTAAAATTAAACCTTTGATAAGTTACCTCTTTGTTCGCCATTTTGCGGAGTAGAAGATCGTTCCAATTTTAAATTACACGACAAATATGATTTTACATAGTAATTTATTTGGCCGCTAAACACGACAGATATGGATTTTCATACGACTATTGCCGGCCGCTGCTCGTCTAGTAAGTACAGCAAGTTCGATTTATCTCGAAGAAGGTTGTCAAAATAATGCTCAAATGTTTGAGAAAATAAGTATTAATACGCGGTAAAATGTGTTAACAAATCGTAAGAAGTTAAAAAGCTTATTTTATTTTCAATTTAAAATTTTGAGAATTCAACGATTCGGAAATTTTACTTTTTGGGCATCCAACTTTTTACGAATCCAACATTTTGGGAAACATTTCTTTAAAAATATTTTTTTATAATTAAAGAAATGCTTTTCAAAATTTTTCGCACCCGACAGGACCTGATCTCCGTATCTGTATATCCGGGAAACCGTCCCGATGGCTTTAATTATAGTCATCCAAGTGTACGAAACACTTAAAAATATATGAAAAACTTTTTTTTTTCAAGTATTTCCGTACCTGATGGCAACGAGCAGCATCAACCTAGTCGACGAATTCAAATCTTGCAGTTTGTCGAACTCCCGCGCGACCAGTCGCTGGAGTCGCGCGGATCGTATCGTTGTGAGACCCGATATTGTGACAGAGAGATGGTTTAGAGACTGACTTTGTGCTGAAACACAGTAGAACCCGTTTGAAGTCGAAATATTTGAATGAATGAATGAAATTCCATCTTTAAAAATGAATGAAGTTCTTTATTGCATATTGAATTTAAGTATACAAGTTGTAGCAGTTGTTTTTGCTTATTACTATGCTTAATACCATCTACCCCCTTATTTATAAACGCTAATTAATGCGCTGCATAACTTTGCATCGTTTGTCTTTTACTGTCACATGAAGTTTCAAAGCTGACAGACAGAGACAAACGTCACATAACTTAGTCATGTGTAATAATATTTTATAAATAAGGGAGCTTAATTTTACCTTTACAGGCGTACATACGGTTTTGGCCGATTATAGAAGTACAATTTAAAAGCATAGAGAAACGATATAAATCCAAATTAGTTAGAAATAAATTAATTTAAAAATAAATTAGTGTCAATGTCAATGATATTAATTATTTATGAATTTAAGGCGAAGCTCCAATAAAAAATATGTCATGAACGGCCCGCCCACTTACCCCTACATCCACGAGTCACACGCACACGTATGCACTTTCGAACATCGCAACTTTTTTGATCTAGCACCCAAGCGCGCGAAATCAAAACTGTTATATATTTTTTCATAGGTTGTAAACCGATTATGGTCGTTTGGAAAGTAGCCAGTGTCAAGTATTTTATAATACGACCTCATTGGTGCGTCGGGCGACCGCCTGGCTCACGGAACACTATTACTCCTAGCGGGCCTGGCTGCAATACGGAAGGCTGCGGATTCGATTCCCGTCGGGTGCAAATATTTATGCTTAAAAATAAATATTTGTATCTGATCTGGGTGTCTTTCTATGTATAATATGTATGTATTTACAAAAAAAAAGAGGTATAATATGTATTATATCCGTGGTCTAATACCCCTAGTACAAGCCCAGTGCTTAGTTTGGAGCTAGATTGCGCTGTCTGTATATGTTGTGCAATAATATTTATTTAATAATTTGCAAGTTGTTTGTTTTGTATCTTCAAAACTTGTATCGTCCGATTATTCCTAGTTGTCCCCTCTAGCCCTGTTCCCCGGAGGGACAACTAGGAATTTTTCCCCAGTTGTCCCCGGGGCGACAATTCGTGGCGACTGTCCCTTTGAAAGCTGGCTAAAGGGGACAAATGGGAATTATGTTTCTCAGTTGTCACGGCGGGCGGGGGGGGGGGGGGACAGATGGGAATCTGTTCTCCCATTTCTACCCCGCATGTTGGTGTTATAATAGAACTAGCTGCGCCCAGCGGTTTCATCCGTGTTCGTAATAATTACCCTAATGTACCATTATTATTTTAATGAACTTTATAAACGCATATGACTTGCATTTATTGCAATATTTTGGATTAGGGGTGAAGTCGTCCCCTTCGAAACTGGGACCAGGGACGGTAGTTTAGACATTGGGACGAGTCGACTACATACATATTTATATACTCTAGAGGTGAAGTAGTCCCACTAAGAAGATACTAAAAAGACTTTGTAAATTTTTGGGAAAAAAAAGTTAATAGAAGAGATTAGTGGAAAACAAAAGACGATCGAAGTAAAAACAAAAAACGATCTAACTTCACCCCTAACCGACGAACCCCTTTCGACTTGCATTCATAGTAATATTTTGTACTATGAATGCAAGTGGTATGCGTTTATAAAGTTCATTAAAATAATAATGGTACATTAGGGTACTTATTACGAACACGGGTGAAACCGCGGGGCGCAGCTAGTTTTATTATAACACACACATGCGGGGTAGAAATGGGAGAACAAATTCCCATCTGTCCCCCCCCCCTACCGTGACAACTGAGAAACATAATTCCATTTGTCCCCTTTAGCCAGCTTTCAAAGGGGACAGTCGCCACGAATTGTCACCCCGGGGACAGGGCTAGAGGGGACAGCTGGGAATAATCGGCCGCATCCACACCGGACGATCCCCGCGCTAAAGAATATTTTATCTTATTCGCGCTCAAGCAGCGGAGAGGGAGAAAATAGGATAAAAGATTCTGGAGCATGTGGATCGTACAGTGTGGACCAGGCTAATGGCATGTTTGGAAAATTTCATAACTTGTCGATACTGGACTTGACGAATTACCTATTTGACTTATTACAGACTTGACCATTGTCGTGCCATTCTCACTTTTCTTGTTAGTTTGTCTGTCCGGAGTCCGGGCGGAATCTTGCAAATTCAATTTGATACACTTTCCAATTAGCTAGCGTGCTGAAACTGTGTTTCGGTTTGAATCGCGTTTGTTTTGTTGGCTTTATAATACAAGCCCGACGTTTCGGAGCCCTTCCGGCCTCCCTCATCTGAGGCAACAAACGCGATTCATACCGTAATACTAGAATGTCTACCTCGGGAGCGAATACTATTTTTCGAATGAAAAATATTCATCGCCCACTATGAGAATAGTTAGTAGATTGTATTACAATGAAACAAAATAATATTTTTACGGTGAGGGTGGTTTTTTGAATCCAGAGCGAAGTGAGGGATTCTAGAGTAGAGAGTACTCTACTTTTTATTACCCTCTATGAGAAAATAGAAGGCGCCTCATATTTATAATTTGTTACTAGCTACTTTATTATTTAAGTAGCCCTCAAGTCTTAAGTGGCCTCAAATTTTAATCAATTTTAAATCCAATTCAAATTTGAGGCCATTCAAAATTTAAAAGCTACTTAATTATTTAAGTTTCCCTCAAATTTTAAGTGGCCTCAAATTTTAATCAATTTTAAATCTACTTTTAATTTGAGGTATTTCAAAATTTGAGAGCTACTTAATTATTTAAATACCCCTTAAAATTTGTCAAATAGTTGCAATAATTAAAAAATATTTTTAAATTTCCACCCTAGGGATGAAATGAGCTACTTTCAACCCGGATATCTACCCATGAAAATTAAACTTTCCGAACGGGAGAGATGAAAAATTGGTTTTGTTGCAACTTCATCAAAAAAATATCAGCGCAACGAACAGAAAAACTTTGGAGTTCTTTTTATTTTTTTCATTTTACAGTTTTCACAAATAGGTTTTTAATATTATTACTATTTACTCTTACATTAAAAGTTTCATTTGTAAACAAAACTGACTCCTTTTTATTTACAAAAAATTAAGTATTTACATTTCATGAAATTCCAATTTCCTACGTTGAACTGGTGGTGTAACAATTATTGAATGGTTTCCAATAGGCGGAAGTAGTCGTTTTCTCGATGGTATTTCAGATTTAGAGGTTTGACAAACACTCTTTTTGACGGTTAGGTAATCTGGATCGAGAATTGTTCTTTTTCTGGGATGGCGTGGATCTATCAACTCAGGCAGTAAGCATTCCATGTAAAAACTTATTAACTTCGGTTCCATCTCTTTTTTCCAAAATTGATCGTCTTTTTCCGGTATTTCTATTTTCAATTTATTATCACCTTACCATGCGGCCAAAAGACAATTATTTTTGTTTGCAATGTGCATTTGGCCCTGAGCCTGAATGTACCAGTCTGATTTTTATTCATATATACCTGTAATACAAGCAAATGTTAATGTTCCAAATTTAAATTACTTTATTCCCTAGGGCTTAAACGCGCATTTTACTTCCCAGACATCTCATTAGATATTTAGCGAGTCATACTCGTTTTACGTTGACCTCTTTGGTCAAATAATATTAGTTTATGCACTGAGGTACTAAAGCCCTGTCTTATATACCGGGCGTCATATTGAATCCAAAGCATACGAAGGACTCTAGAGTTAACTCCCAAGCACAGCGAGGGTTTTAAAAACTTACTCCTGAGCGAAGCGAAGGAGTTATGTACCGTGAAGCGAAGCGTGGGATTCAAGCGCAATTATTAATTAATTAAGCCTGTCTCTATCTTTTTCAAGATAAAGGCTTAATTACCGAGGTGAATACTCTACTTTACTTTATATTAACTAAAACTTTTGCCTTACCCTTCCGTCGAAATAAAATAGAAGAAAAATAGCCCAGTTTTTATTTTTTTATGTATTTTGTCTAGGTGGCCAGTTCAAAACGGCCGTATGCTACCAGAACCTTAGTTCCAAATTTAAATTACTTTACACACCTATAACTGCTCAACAAAGTTACTTTATTTGACCAAAAAGGTCAGCGTAATGCGATATTATATACCTAGGGCATAAAGTAATTTAAATTTAGAACTAAAGTTCAGGTAGCATACGTCCATTTGGAACTGTCCACCTAGACATAACACATAAAAAAATAAAAACTGGGCTATTTTTCTTCTATTTTTATTTCGACGGAAGGGTAAGGCAAAAAATTTTAGTTAATATAAAGCCCCAACTTATTTCATCGACTAAAGCCGATGCTTGGTTTTGTCATTTTGATGTATCATTGTTAAATTTAATTAATATAGAGCTATTTCATAATTTGTTTTTTTGCACAAGGCATATCTACTAGAAATATTTTAAAGGGAAAATTCATCTTTAAAAATTCACTCACGTAGAGACGCGAGTTCAAATTTTTGTTGTAAAAACTATTACAAAAATATTGCTAAAATAGAGCTGTAAATATATTTTATACACGTAGCATTAATCTATTATTTTGTTGTTAATTAAATTCTTATTTTTGTAGCGTCTTTATTGTCTCGCAGTAGATGTGTAAAGTAGAGTATTCACCTCGGTAATAAAACCTGTCTTTATCTTGGGCGCTTGAATCCCACGCTTCACTCAGGACTCTAGGTACATAACTCCTTCGCTTCGCTCAAGATACGTACGCTTTGGATTCAACATGACGCCCGCTATATAAGACAGGGCTTTAGTACCTCGGTGCATATACTACTATTATGCCCTACTTAGGTGTATAATGACACTTTATGCACTAGGGAATAAAGGCTCGCTTTACGTTGACCTTTTCTTATCTATATCTATCTATACTTATAATAAAGAAAGAGAGAACAGAAAGTATGTACTTGGAAGTAATTTAAAAAAAAAAGTGGTCTAGTGGACTTAGGAAAAATAATAGAACAAAATTGTATAATTTTTAAAATTCATGTCTGTCTGTTTGTTTCTCTGTTTCTTATACAAATAAAAACTACTGATCCGATTGAAATCTGGTTTTCAATATTGGATAGTTCAATTTTCGAGGAAGGTCGTGGTATACTTTGCATCGACATCTAATTAGTAGAATCTGAGTAATGAACGAAAAAGTGCAACCGCTTGGCCGCCAGCGCCCGTGATAACTCGTTCACTTCCGCGGGTGAAACCGCGGGGCGCAGCTAGTGGTCAAATAAAATTACTTTGTAGAGCAGTAGGTGTGTAAAATTACTTTGTTGAGCCGTAGATGTGTAAACTTACTATTTCTGTCGTGGGGGTTTTTTGATTGGTGGGGTAATTCGCCCACTAAGAGCGGTAACAGCTATTTCCGCACTATGAGATCCGATTTAAATGAAACTTGGTAGGTATAGAAGTTCTATGATTTTATTTGTCGTGGGGGATTTTAATTTTTGGGGTAATTCCCCCACAAAAGAATGTACTAGATATCTAAACATTATGTGATCCGATTTTTCTGCTCTATTATGATGATTTAAAGAGCCCTTTCAATAATTAGTTCCCACGAGGTCTACTGTTTGTTGAATCACTTGTAATAATATTATAATCAAATACCTAGATCACAAAGAACACACCTTCCAAGTTTCATCTCTCTACTACCAGCGGTTCAGTCAGTCAGTCAGTCAGAGTAAGTCAGTCAGGACAAAGAGTTTTATAGATATAGATAGATTACAGAAGTATAGATAGTAGATATAGATTAGTAGGTATGTAAGTACTAGCTGCGCCCTTCGGTTGCACACGTGTAAGTCCCGAACCCGCGGGAATATCAATTTCAAAAGTAACCTTTGCCAAAGTACCATATTATCTATCTTTGAATCGAAATTTATCAAAATCGGTTTAGCGGCTTGGACGAGAAAACGTAACAGCCTGATAGAGTTACTTTCTCATTTGTAATGGTCGATTATTAGCTTGCATTACCTTGATGAGGTGTAGATACTTATTATATTAATTCCGCAAAATCCTTGTAGGTAAGTACCTATCTCAATTTTCATTTTGACAATGGAAAAGGTAAATAGATTTATTTTTTCGCCTCTCTTGCGATATTTATATTTCTTTTTGATGTTTTAGCAAGCTTTCGTTGGGAAAAAGCTTTTTTTATTGCAAATTGCTAGTAAATACAGTTACTCTGATTGCAACACTAAGTACAAATAGTATCGTTGGCGATTCAACGGGGTAATGCCACCAGTGTGATGGGCATTTTTGGACTCAATGGTCATTCACCTTAGATTTTTTATATTGTTTATTACCTTTGTAGTATTTATTTCTTGTGTAACTATTTAGTCTTTCTTTTTTTAGTACAACAATCAAATATCAAAGATATGATTTAATGCTAGACAGTTTTATGACAGTAGGTATGATTTGACATGACTGTCATAACATAACAATTATTTTCATATTGGCCGGAAAAAATGTAAAAAGTTCGAATCTATAAGAAATATAATTTAAAATAGATTACGTAATTATTTGGGAGCGAAAACTGACGTAGGTCCACCTTCGACGGCGCCAGACGGCGGACTGAGGTTGGCGCAACGTCTACTTAGATGCGTTGTATTACAGTTGATTTTAGATTGAAGGTTTTCATGCTTTTAACACGAAACTAAAAAGGCGTAAGTCTCAAATCATTTTTCGATAATTTTACGGAAATTAAGCAATATTAAAAATCATCACATAAGCAATTTAAAGTATTGATTATTTCCTTTGTATTAAATAAAAAAATGTTTCGATATATAGTATAATAGAGGAGAAAAGAGTAAAATATAGAAAATACAGCACAATTTTCAAAGTAAAAAAGTATCGAACAAAACTTAATGAATCGTGATTCTGTTATTTGCAGACCTTAGAAGAAGGTTCAATAAAACATGTATTTGAATTTCACATTAGCCAAACTTGTGGCTGATGCAGAATATGCTTCGCAACAAACAATATTTTTCTTCTGCTTAGACTTAAACTAGGTACATGAAAAATTATTAACAAAGCAATAGCACAATTTAGTTTCAACATTCTTCAATTATTATTCATTGCAGCTAGTTTCAATCAGACGTAGGTCATGAAATCCGAAGGTTCATGTCCTTCGGATTTTATGACTTACGAATTTTGACTCCAACCAATCAGAAAGCGGCAAAGTGGCATAATAACAAAATCCTCTTGTATTTTCCTTAAACGCCTTTATGGGCCGAATTTTGAAAATAATTGATTGCTGCTTCAATGACAGAGGACGCTATTTCTATTATTTAACACGTAATTACTCGCTTTACAAAACACTTTATCCGCAACGTTAGCCCGATCTAGATATAGGTGAGCGCCATCTATTGACAACGATTACGAACAAAGTTATACAATGCTAAGTCATAACGAGGAGCTCATTGGTCTAGCTGTATCAGCCGATCTTGAACGGTCGTGCGGGTTAAGCAACGCTTGACGCGGTCATTACTTAGATGGGTGACTGAAAACTTGATGGTAGAAAATTATTTTCTCGGGGACTCCGTTCTTCGGAAGGCACGTTAAGCAGTTGGTCCCGGTTGTTATCTCTGATAGCAGTCGTTAGGTCAAGTTAGAGGCCTTAGGGCGACCTGACAGCTCTAACACTAGGTGAGACACACCACTAGGTATACGGAAAGAAGAAGATTGCGATTATTTAATTAGTACCTAACCTATAGTATCGAATGGGTCAAAACTCCACTTACCAATGGGTTCGATTCTTCTTAAATCCCGACTAGCGGACATAAATATCGTTCTAATATAATACAGCAACCCACAGACACACGCAGTGGGCAGCATCAACCACCAGTTTATAATGCACACCACCACGAGAACTGCTAGCATTTCCAGAAAATACTGCAATCAAACCAAGATTAGAATATGAAATTAAACTATTTTTCGATTTCCGTACCAAAAGGGTAATAAAAAACCGGCCGGCAAGTGCAGCGGCTTAAAAGGTGGTTGCTAACTTTAAAACAACTGCCTTTCTATCTTTAAGATGAGCATGCTACATCTAAGCCCACATCATCAATTACCATCTGATGAACTATGGAATGTGTAATAATGTGCATATAGTTTTCTTTTATTAAAATAAAAAGTACAAGTCAATATACTTACGGTTAAAAAATCGGCCAAAGCTACCGGCAACATGGTGTCAACTTGGCCCATATCTTTGGAGAATCTATTCAGGATTCTACCGGATGGATTGTGGTGGAAGAACCACATTGGTACTTTTGATACACCTCTAAAAACAAAAGCACTTAATTATACATACAGGGTGTTCCAACGATGACCATTTAAGTCTAAAGGGGGTTGTTCTAGACGTCTAGCCGAACAAATTTTGTTCTACAACTTTTGGAAATTCGAAGTAGTTTTCGAAGATATTAAGTTCAAAGGATACTTGAAAATCAGCTGTTTCTTAGAGTTAGAGGTCATTGACCTTATTTTGTTCCTATATTCAGTTAGGATTACTACAATCAAAACTTAAATTGCTATTTTTGAATAAAATATGCTGCTAAAAACAGCTTTTGTTTTTTTTAGTCAAACACGACACTTTTAAATAAAAAGTTTGTTTTCCAAAAGTCGTGGAACTTTGTTTGCCTAGACTTCCTTTTCAGCTTAAATTGGGTATCCTCGTTACACCTTGTATACAATTATTATCAAATTGTTACATTTTCTGAGATTTATTTATCGAGCGAAATTGCTAATATTGTGTTTATAAACGAAAGTTTCGTCATTCGGTACTTTGAACATGGTTTTCGTGATTTTGCATAATAAAACACTTTATTTACTAGGTTTAATCCCTTTTTATTCATCAACGATCATGATTTAAAACGTAATTAAACCCGGTAAATAGTATTTTAATACGATATATATTTCAACTCATTTCAGAGTTTACGATTACTTAACATTAAATCGAACACAGGTCGATTGCTGAAATACCGAGATCCACGCCTCAATATCATGAAATAAATAAATCAATATTGCACAACATTGTACACAGCGCAATCTAGCCCCAAACTAAGCACTAGCCTTGTACTATGCATGCTACATTTTTTTTTTTGTAAATATAATAGGTATGTATAACTCACCTATACATACTATCATGAAGGTTGATAGAGGCCCTTATGCAAGTATTGTAGAAAACAACTAATTTGTTCCAAGTGAAAAATACGCAAGTCGCAACTAAAATCGCGTAAATGTATAGACACAGTTCACGCGATAAGTGAAAACTGTTCGTTGGAAGTTCTTCGAACGCAACTGAAACAAAAACAAAATATGTTTTTTTGAAAGAAATAAAACGCGAACGTAATGGTTAAGTTAACGCGTATTTTGTATAAAAAATGATAACTTCGATATCGTCCGCTAGGGGCGCTTTTTGAGTTTCCATACAATTTACGCGTTAACTTAACCATCACGTTCGCGTTTTTTTTACGAAAAAACTCACACTAAGGGTTCAGACAGGCACACGACTTACACAGTAGGTACAATAAACACATTAAATATATACAATTTGTAACGGGTAAGTCGTTTTAATCCGAAGGGGGTTGTTCTAGACGTCTAGGCGAACAACTTTTGTTCTACGACTTTAGAAAATTAATACTTTTTTCTGAAAATTTTGAGATTATGTTTCACTGAAATAACAGCTGCTTTTGAAAATAAAGATAATTGAAGTTTTGATTGTAAACCATCAAACTAAATAAAAGGACAACATAAGGTCAATGACCTCGAACTCTCAGAAACAGCTGATTTTCAAGTAAACTTTACACCAAAAATTTTCGAAAAGTACTTCGAATTTCCAAAAGTCGTAGAACAAAAGTTGTTCGCCTAGACGTCTAGAACAACCCCCTTTCGGAATAAAAGGGCTTACTTGTTACACCTTGTATACAACATAATAAATTACTATCTAAAAAAAGACAAAGAAAAACAAACAAAAAATAAAACAAAAATTCGTTCATCCGTTTCCGTTTTCGCTTTTATAGGATTAAAAAAAACTGATTTCTTCGATTTAAAAGCATATAAATTAAATGACAGGCTACCACTGACAAAGAGGTCTGTAAAGCTCTGAAAACGCCGGAATTGATAAAATGCTAGAGTTAATGAAATAAATTGAATAGAAACCGATAAAAATAAAAGATTTTTTACCTGGCTCAGTTAAGTTCGAATGTTTAAATGCACTGTCTCTTTCTTCTAAATTAACCCTGAAATCGAATAAATTTTCAATATGTTAAAACTTCCCCTTTACTTATTAAAACCTATAAATTTTCACATCTACTCAGACAGATACCAAATAATACCATTTTTTTGGCTTTATTCAAAAATGATTGATAGATAGTTAACACCAAAATGGTAAACTTTATAATTGTTAATATAGTTGATTTGGAGTTCCGAAAACGCCTAATACAATCAATTAATTTAAATATTTTCCCGGGCTTTAATTATTAATTTTGAATATTAAAAATAAATTAAATACTAACTAATTACCAAAATAGTACCTAAGTCTATAGACTTAGTACCTACCATTAGGGTTTTAGGGTCTTAGGTCAAAACATGAGCAAATGGTGGAATGTACCCCAGTCCCCACATTCCACCAACGAAAGAGCCATTTGATTGTGGAACTCCATCGCAATCCATGGTGCACTTGCTCCAATGTCAGAAATAGATTTCAGTCTAAGAGTTTTATGATTATATTCGATCATATTATATCGAAGATTATTATCAAAGAATGCACTCACCAAGTCCGAAGATGCAAATTTTCATCCAATAAATAGTTATTACCTGCGTAAGTCCCGATCCCGCGGGATTTTCGGGATCAAAAGTATCCTACCTATGTTACTCTCTATCATTTAAACTATCTGTATGCTAATTTTTCATCCAAATCGGTCGAGCCGTTTGACCGTGAAGAGGGAACAAACAAACAAACAGACTTTCGGATTTATAATATTAAAGTAAGATTCGATCATAATTATGTATTTCGAAGATTATTATCAAAAAATGTACCTACTCACCAAGTCCGAAGCCAAATGTCGGTAGAAGATTGCAATATCTGTGTCAATACGAATAGTACGATAAGCATGACCATTGATAGCTGAGATCCACCGCTTCTTATGTAATCTATATATATGTTGTTGCCTATAACACCTTTTTGTTGTTTTTCACCTAAAATAAACATTGTTTAAAGACAGAGTATTCTGTCCTACCATAATCTCTTATAAGTCGCCGCTATATCGTTCAGCTAAAAAAAATATAATGAATAATGTTAATAGGTATGACAAATCTCTTAAGGTGTATGGCCTTATTAAACTAGGAGTTCGCCCCGAACTGAGACGTCACGACCCCCTAACTCCCCAACCCCCCTACCGATCCGGCTCATCTTCGAACTCATAAATTCTATTGACCTAAACTACGCGCATACCAAAATTCATGAAGATCGGAGCTACGATACTCAAGTTATCGTCGAACAAACATACAAAGTTACAAAGATACAAGCGCCAGGCTAGTCTACACTGGACCTCACTCGCTTCGCTCGTTTGGTCAACTAGGAGTTCGCCCCGAACTGAGACCTCACGACCCCCTATCTCCCCAACCCCCCTACCGTTCCGGCTCATCTTCGAACTCATAAATTCTATTGACCTAAACTACGCGCATACCAAAATTCATGAAGATCGGAGAAACGATACTCAAGTTATCTTCGAACAAACATACAAAGATACAAGCGCCAGGCCCGTCTACACTGGACCTCACTCGCTTCGCTCGTTCGGTCAATTAAAATACTTGAGATTTCTTCTTCTAATAGTTTTATTCGTAATCCAATTAACTCAAAAAACAGCTTGTGACACGTAAAAGAAAAAATGGAGGGAGCTTGATACAATACAACCAGTGTTGCCATAGTGCCTAAAGTTAAATTTTTCTATTTTAACACAATCCCAATAAAATCGGTTGAAAATTTGGTACAGTAAAGCTTGTATGTATACAAATACATTAGTTTTTGTTGTAGTCAAAAATACCTGTTAGTTTTGATTTTACAGGCATTTAAACTTACGATAACTAGGAGTTCGCCCCGAACTGAGACCTCACGACCCCCTAACTCCCCAACCCCCCTACCGATCCGGCTCATCTTCGAACTCATAAATTCTATTGACCTAAACTACGCGCATACCAAAATTCATGAAGATCGGAGAAACGATACTCAAGTTATCTTCGAACAAACATACAAAGATACAAGCGCCAGGCCCGTCTACACTGGACCTCACTCGCTTCGCTCGTTCGGTCAATTAAAATACTTGAGATTTCTTCTTCTAATAGTTTTATTCGTAATCCAATTAACTCAAAAAACAGCTTGTGACACGTAAAAGAAAAAATGGAGGGAGCTTGATACAATACAACCAGTGTTGCCATAGTGCCTAAAGTTAAATTTTTCTATTTTAACACAATCCCAATAAAATCGGTTGAAAATTTGGTACAGTAAAGCTTGTATGTATACAAATACATTAGTTTTTGTTGTAGTCAAAAATACCTGTTAGTTTTGATTTTACAGGCATTTAAACTTACGATAACTAGGAGTTCGCCCCGAACTGAGACCTCACGACCCCCTAACTCCCCAACCCCCCTACCGATCCGGCTCATCTTCGAACTCATAAATTCTATTGATCTAAACTACGCGCATACCAAAATTCATGAAGATCGGAGCTACGATACTCAAGTTATCGTCGAACAAACATACAAAGATACAAAGTTACAAGCGCCAGGCCCGTCTACACTGGACCTCACTCGCTTCGCTCGTTCGGTCAAATATTGAGTGAGACCCGCTAACAGTCACGTGACGTGATGCTAATGAAACAAAGACAACACCGTACTGACAGCGTCGGGTAAAGTTAACTTTACCTTCATATTTAGGTTCCAAACCGCTGTCCAAATCTAGACTTAGAGACGACAGCGATTCCTTAGACATCGATTTTTTTAAATGGTAATTGTTTTCGTTATCCTAAAAAAAAAGTTATTATAAAAATAAATGAACATTTTATACCACCCTGAGAAAAGAATCTGTAAAAGACATTAATGCTATGAAACCATTGCAATTTTAAAAGAAGACTAAAATATTTTTAAAAGCAAAAACTAACCCGAAAGGCTGGATGCTGCCGATCAAGATGGTAGTTCCGATCCGTTGACCAAAGTGCTTGGCAGCCAGCATTTCTATTTTACTTGTTGTATAACTAAAGTTACACGAATACTAAAATCACAAAGTATCTTCTCAACGAACTCGAATGTATATGGAAGTAGCGTAGCGTAGCGTATCGTTTGAAAAAAAATTCCACGCAAACAGTGGTTGCGGGGCATGGAACGATGATTCGATCGCCAGTCTGTCACTAAAGAGTGACAGACTGGCGATCGTCCGCCATTGGTCGATCCAAAGGTCGATCATACGTAATACTGTACGGAACATGTCAGTGTGTGCATCTGCTGCTGTGTCACCGTGGAACATTGTTTTTTTTTTCGAATTTAATAGGGAAGTTAGATCTCCATTCTATTTATTCCTCATAGACCTCCATTGTTAAAAAATTACACAAATTCTAAAGAGACACTACTGTTATATTGACAAAGTATTTTCTATTTCTTTTTTTTTTGTTTTTATTGCTCAAAGCATTTTAAACATAGAAAAAAAAAAAAAAAAACAAAGTATTTTCTTTTGAAAAACATTGGATTCGTTTTTATAGAAATATAAAATACTAAACATAATTTCTCACCAGTTTGTCTTCATTTTTATACAACAATTCATCACGTTCCATTAATTCCTTCTTTTCGTTTTCTTTTGTCTTATCCATTTCTACAATCCTTTCGAATTCCGAGACGCTGTCCTTCAATTCATTGTACTTCCCCTGGGCTACGATCTGAAATTAAATCACATATTTTACTAACTAATTCGCCATGTTGGTTGGTCGGCCATCTTAGATTCATGATGAAGTTTACTCACTTAGCTAGCTACTTACTCAACGGATGCTAATGCTATAGTAAATAATGAACTAACGTGGCGTAGTGAAACGATTTATAGAATTTTTAAAACGAAAATGACCTTAAATGTAATGTATAAGCATAATTTTAAGAAGAAATCACCAGTAACCGGTTTCTTGAACCACTGAACCGACTGATGAGCAAAGAATATCGACTGAAAGGAGGGTTTTAGCATAATAGGCAAGAATAATAATTGAACAAAGAAAAGAGAGATCAAATACCTTTCCGTCCCTCATAACGCAGATGTTGTCAGCACTCTTGGCGTACTGCACCCGATGCGTAACCAACACAATAGCTGATTCCTTTAAGAAACCACGGACGCACTCTTCATAGATCGCTTGGGCTACCTTTGACATACAAAAGGAATTGCAATACTCTAGAGTAATTTCACTGGCTATTAACTTTTTTCCGAATAATACAAAAAGAAAGAGGATAATAGTAGAACGATGGATGGAAAGAAAATCATTGAAGTAGTGGTAGACAGGCTAAGTGACCTTACCTAGGGTTCAGGACATTTTACCATCTCACACAGTCTAAGTTGATTAATGGAATGTGTAATGATATGTATAATCCAAATAATGGGAGGAAGTACATGCAGAAAAATGTCAAAACTCACAATCACCTTAAAGGTTGCCTGGAAGAGATCGCTTTCAGCGATAAGGCCGCCCATTGTGCTTCCTAAATTTAAGCTGTATTTGTTTCTATCTCTTTATCTTGTATTTATATGGTGTGTACAATAAATAATTTATTCATTCATTCACCTTAGAATCTACAGCTGCAAAAGGATCATCCAGTAAATAAACGTCTGCCTTTCGGTAGACACATCTAGCTAACGAGATTCTAGCTCTTTGGCCGCCAGACAATGTTATGCCTAAAAAAATACATGAAATAACATTTTACAGTAACTACTCGGTAATAAAACACTTTATTTACCGGGTTTAATCTCGCTTTATTCATGATAAAGCGCGATTAAACCCGGTAAAAAAAGTGTTTATTATGCAAAATCGGGAAAACCATAGAAGAAATTAACTTCTAGGTACTGTAATAGAATACTCAAATTAACTAATTATGTATGATTGTTTCTACCTCTTTCACCGATGATGGATTTATCACCATGAGGCAGTATTTCCAAATCGCATATCAACTGACAACACTTTAGGACTCGCTTATACCGCTTGTAGTCTAACGGTTGACCAAACAGTATGTTTTGACGAACCTGGAAAACGAAATGTTGATACGACTGACTGTATTGTATCGACTCTGAATCTTAAATACTTGCTTTGGAACTCGAAGATGACCAGTCCAGTCATGTGCCTGTTATGTCTTACCGATCCCTCGAAGAGCCAAGGGTCCTGCGCGGCGTATGTCACAGCGCCATTCACCAGCAGATGTCCTTGACGCGGTGCAATCTCCTTCATTATGGCTTGGAGAAGCGTCGTCTTTCCTGACCCTACTGCACCTACTACCACTGTTAGACTTGATGGTTTTATCTGGGAATGGACATAGTGAATGTTTAAATTTATCATTAAAATTTTTAATCCCTTATTCCGTAAATTCACAGCACTTACCATCAAATTAATAAAAGATAATGCAGCAGTATTTCCTTGACGGATTGATCGATTGGTTAATTTATTCAGGAATTCCTGATCCTGTTTAGTTTCTACAGTCGATTCGTCGCCTGGGTTCTTCCAATCAGCAGAATAATCCACAAACTCAACTAATACGCTTAATTTTGGTTGAGTAAATTTAGTTTCATCATGAATTGGTACTTTTTGGCTTTAAAAATACAGAGTAGTTGTAATTTTAATGTAGTTTAGAATTAAGACTAAATGGTAAGGTCCCACTTTTGTGTTTATCTTGATGATATCATCTTTTGAAATTAGTAATAAATAGGGAAAGTTCTCATAAAGACAAATTTTCAAAAGAACAGAATACACCTAAGTAGAAGAACAAATCAGTTAGGAACCGACCGTATCTCGCAAATCAGTGCAACTTACCCATTGCAAATTTTCTCATTTACACCATTAGCCTTGATTGCATTCCCACTAATATTGTCCAAATTAACATCCAGGTCAAGTTCAGGTAGCATAAGGAAGTCTTCTACCCTACTTAAGCATACTCGAGCGTCAAACACTGCCGAGACAGCGAGAGGCAATTGGTCAACTGAAAACATTAAAAACTATACTAGGAGTTCGCCCCGAACTGAGACCTCAGGAGCCCCTATCTCCCCAACCCCCCTACCGATCCGAACTCATGAATTCTTTTGACCTAAACTATGCGCATACCAAAATTCATGAAGATCGGAGCTACGATACTCAAGTTATCGTCGAACAAACATACAAACATACAAAGATACAAGCGCCAGGCCCGTCTACACTGGACCTCACTCGCTTCGCTCGTTCGGTCAATAAAAGAGGAATTCACTGACTCACTCACTCACTTATATACCACGAAATCTCAGAAACTACAAGTAGTAGAAGTCTGAAATTTTGCATACGGATTCCTTTTAGGACGTAGGTGCTGGATAAGAACGAATTTTTCGAAATTCACCCCCTAAGGGTGTAATAGTACAATATTTTCACAGTTTGATAAGAACTTCAGACACTGAGCTATCTTAACTTTTAAAATAAAACACTTTATTTACCGAGTTTAATCGCATTTTATTAATGATTTTTAAACGACCTTCGACAAGTCAACAGGCGAAATCCCGGTCGTTTAAAAATCATGAATAAAACGCGATTAAACCCGGTAAATAAAGTGTTTTACAGAGCTATCTTGTTTACAAAACATACCTAATGTATACTTCAAATATTCATAGTAAGCAAATATTACAAATACTTTAGCAGCTGTCAACTGGTTGTCTAAAGCCACATAGGCTATGATGCTGAGCAAAATGGCCACTTTGCTGTTTAATTTTCCACAAGACATCATGGCGGCGCGCACCCAGGAAGATTTCTTTATTATTTTCATTTCTTTTCTATAAAAAGAAAAACATTAAAAAACAAATGCAACTTACATACTTAGTCCTTTTTAGGGATTTGTGGTCGACAACAAGAAACCTTTATAGTATCGTCATGTCCGTCTATCTGTCTGTCCGTCTGTCCGCGGCTTAGTTAAAATCAATTTTAATATAATTTCTTCAATGGTATTCGCGATTTTCCATAATAAAACACTTTATTTACCGGGTTTAATCGCGTTTCACAGTTGGTTTTTTCAAAAAATAAAACCAACTATAATCAATCTTGAAACAGCCAACTGTAAGGTTGGCAAATGCTCGGTTCGTTTAAATATCATGAATAAAAACGCGATTAAACCTGGTAAATAAAGTGTTTTAAAATCAATATTATTATTATTAATGTTGCGTGGTACACTGTGGACATTATTATAATTAAAGTTGCAGGCGGAAATACTGGATTAATTCCCGTTTGTACCTTTCGTGTGAGTACGAACATGTTTTTTTCTAGCCGTACTCAGTGGTACGTTGCTGTAGAAACAACTGGGAATATAATGAAAACATTCAAAAATGCATTTATTTATTCCAAATTTTATTATTAAATTAGTGTTTTCTCGTGGTACCAATTGATACCACGCTAAATTTACTTCCCCGTGACAATACTGACTGATATAACGTCCAGCGAGGCAATCTCGACTTCGGGAAATTTCGACTATTCTTAATAACTTGTGTAGAAAATGAAACAGTGCCATCTATTGTAGAACTTTATAAATTGCTTTTGCGCTATCCGGTCCTAGATGGCACTTTTTAAAATAAAGTAAAATTGAGAAGTTATTAAGAATAGTCGAAATTTCCCGGATTCGAGATTGCCCCGCTGGACCTTAGTCAACTTACTGTCTAGCATCACCAACAATACTACCAAAAGCATCTTCCCATGCGTACATCTTAATTGACTCTATACTCTGTATCACTTCATTCATTAGACGAATTCTGTTGTCGGTTCTTGTAGCTGTTTTCCTTCTTAATTTACCGCTTACTTTACCTAGGAAAACTAAAACGAAAAAAAAAACATATTCATAAGAACTGTGGACAGTGAACATTTCAATAGTATGGATTGAAATGTTCACTGTCCACACAATGGACATTTAAATATAGACTTTTTGACACAATGGACATTTAAATATAGTGGACTTTATGCGACTAAAGGCATTTTAAATAAGTATACAATTAAAATAACAGTTTACAGTTTTTTAACTGTAAACTGTAAATTAAAATAAAAAACTAGCTAAAAAACTTTACACTGTTTTCGTTTATTTTACTAAACGTTCAAAATATTTTTATGTAGTACGAGTTGCTCTTGTTTCCTCCGCGTAAGTCCCTTTCCTATACCAGCTACCTATATTCCAAGTTTCATCGCAATACATTTCTTAGTTTTTGCGTGATTGAGTAACAAACATACATACATACAAACTTTTGCGTTCATAATATTAGTAGGATAAAGTTGGATAACCTCTTTCTTCTATGAGTCGAACTGTAGAGTCTACTTACAAACTACAGGGTTCTAATTATAAGCCTCTAGGTCTTAAAAAATAAATACCTTACCTGTCAAAGGAATAAAGGCTAATAAAAACGTGATTCCGAAGAAAGAAGCCACTCCTATTTGTCTGTACATCAAGTAGATGATAATTATGCTTTCTAGTGGCGCCTTCAGCAGGTCAACGAACCAAATGCAAGCCTGGAGGATCGAAAACAAGTTACTCAAAATTTATTTTACCATTCGGCTTACCTAGTGTTACAACTTTCAGTTCTTTAAATCAATAATAAAGGTGTAGTTTTTTTTATTGTTATTCAAAAAAAAAATAATTTATAAAAAAAAACAAAAAACCCGACTGCGTAAAAAACTCGATTAAAAAATACCCATAGAAACAACAAAAAAACCAAAAAGAAAAAAACAAGCCCAGTAATTTGAAATTACGCTAAGTAATAATAGTTTTGTAATCGATACACACAGAACACATTATAAATGAGTAAAAAATTACTCACAGTCGGGACCCATTCATTTTACCAATCTAATTTTTCCAATGGGTCCCGACTGTGAGTAATTTTTTACTCATTTATAATGTGTTCTGTGTGTATCGATTACAAAACTATTATTACTTAGCGTAATTTCAAATTACTGGGCTTGTTTTTTTCTTTTGGTTTTTTTGTTGTTTCTATGGGTATTTTTTAATCGAGTTTTTTACGCAGTCGGGTTTTTTGTTTTTTTTTTATAAATTATTTTTTTTATTTTACGCTTTTTAGCTATTTTCATTTATTGATGGTAGGTCAAATCAAAATCAAATCAAATATTTATTTATTAACTATGACACTTATTACACATTTCTCAAATTACATATATCAGACAACGATTCTACACTAAGCACAAGCTTGTAGGTAAGTCTCGTAATCTATTCATTTCATTAGGTAGGGGGTTATAATGTACTAGCTGCGCCCCGCGGTTTCACCCGCGTAAGTTCCGTTCCCGCGGGAATAAAAAGTAGCCTATGTGTTAATCCAGGTCCCCCAGCTACCTATATTCCAAGTTTCATCGCAATCGGTTCAGTAGTTTTTGCGTGAAAGAGTAACAACCTCACATACATACATACATACAAACTTTCGCGTTTATAATATTAGTAAGATTCTGTTAGGGTTTAGTTATTTATTGTTTAAATTTATTATTATTCTTATAACGTTTTTAGGTACCTAAGTGTTATTAGGTTTTTATTCAGTAGGTAGGTACAATTTATGTAAATATTGTTTTAGTATATATCAATAAATTCCTGTCACCTGTACCATCACGGCTTATACTTTGATAGTTCCAAGCGTAACTACGTAACAAAAATAAAAACTTGTTCGTTAGTAATAAAAAGCAAGAATACCTAATTGTAAATTAACTTTAAACCGTTATATTTCCTAAACGGTTCTTTAAAATGAAAAATGGTGAAAGAAACCTAATATTTATTTTTAAAAACCTATTCAACGATACCCATCTTGACATACTTTGACGATTTTGGATTTTTTAATTTTGACAATATGGCGTCTGGTGGTGACATATGTTACTTTGGATTACTGTCATGTCTTTAGTCACACTCGCCAGATTAAGACGAATCGATTGACGTAAGAATCTTCAAAATCGGTCCACGCGTTTGGCCTCTAGAACGCCACATAGAAACATCCATACATACATACATACATACATACATACATACTTACATACATACATACATAGACTGATAAACACATTACCCTCCTTTGCGTCGCGCAGTCGGGTAAAAATTGTTTCTTTATCACTCTGACAAATGATTTATTCCGGATTTAGCCCACTTTCGGAATTACCCGAGTACACATATTAGACCGTCACCCGGGCGAGCTTCGTTGGCCATTGCTCAGCGAGCACTCGATCGGTCTGTTGCAACCGAGTGACGGCCGAGCAATGGACAACGAAGCTCGGACGGTTAATATAAATCAAATCAACTCTAAATCGAAAATTTAAAGGTCAGGTCAGCAGCCCTAGACAACATTCTTATCGAATAACGAAATCGCCAATCGACAGTTTTTTTTGTATAAAATTGACATATAAGTTCACGAAAAGTCACGTGACTTTTCGCGAACATAATATAATGTTGTTGCTTTTGAGGTTATGATAACCTCAAAAGTTAGAATTATCAAAAGTCGTAGAACAAAAGTTATTTGCCTCTTAGCTGCCGGAGTTTTTTAAATATTTATTTCGCGTAAAATACATGGAATATCTTAAATTCTTAACCTCTAAAATAATATTCGAACCTTGTCAAATCGTTGCATGTCAGTGGTAAGGAGTGTAATGACATGTCCCGCCAGACCTTCCGTCGCCTTCCCTCCTACACTCAGGTCGAGACGAAGGAGCTGGAAAAGAATAGTAGTTTATGCACCGAGGTACTAAAGCCCTGTCTAATACAGCGGGCGTTATATTGAATCCAAAGCGTACGAAGGACTCTAAAGTTAAATCCCGAGCGTAGCGAGGGTGTTAAAAAGTTATGTACCTAAGTCCGGATTCAAGCGCCCAAGATAAAGACAGGCTTTATTACCGAGGTGAATACTTTACTTTACACATCTACTGCGAGACAATAAAAGAGACTACAAAAGTCATTAATTAAATTAATGAAGTTGTAATGAAGAAATTGAATTAATAAATTTATCAAAGTTGTATGAAAGTGATGAAATCAGTCATCGAACTTAGCCGATGAAAAAAAGTTCGGGCTTTATATGAACATTTTTTTTTTTGCTTTCCCCTTCCGGCAAAATCAAAATAGATTAAAAAATACTTTTTTTTGTGTTATGTCTAGGAGGTAAGATCTAACTGACCGTATAATATCAGAGCCGTAGTGATTATAAAATATTCTTATTGACAAGAGCCTTCATGAATTCCAACGTTCCAAACAAAAAATATTTTATTCCCTATGTCTTATACGCGCACTTTATGCCCGAGAGAATAATGACTCGATTTACGTTTTTAGGTCTTATAAAGTTACTTTGTTGAGCCGTAGATGTGTATTTTTTTTTATTAATTAAGGATATTCTGCCTGCTTAAGTTGCGTGGCGTGGCTTCGAACCTCTCCACGAGTGAACTTTTGAAGGTGAATTTTTTTTTATATTTTTAAATTACCTTTCTATAAATGAGTGATCCACAAGCCGCTTTGACTTTGGTTACTAAAATAAATATCCACAGAAGCCGCGGCTGGTTTATAGATGCCATAAGCAACATTAGACTGGAAACATGTGAACAAAAAACATATTTTTATTAGTATTCAGCCATTAATGTATTCTCGAACATTAATGTTCGGGAATAATGATTGAATGAAGAATGAATGAAAATCAAGAAAGATGCATTCAATCATTCTTGATTTTCATTTATTCATTATTCTTTAATCTATTTTATTGTACCTACCCGACCAATCCAAAGGCGTACAAATACGCATGCGTAGTAGATACACCGCCGTGGCCCGGGGAAAAATATTTGATTAGACCTTCTAGACAAAATGGTGTCGTAATTCTAAAAAATAAGTAAATTCAGTGTCACTTTTTTTATCGCCTTCGAAAAAACTTAACACTAAGACTGAAATCTATAGTGCGTACATAAATATACTTACTTAAAAAAAGGTTATAGTATAAGATGTAACGGGTATGCCCTTTTAAGCCGAAAGGAGGTTGTTCTAGTCTAGGCGAACAACTTTTGTTCTAAGATTTTTGGAAATTCGAAGTACTTTTGCGAAAATTTTAAGTGTAAAGTTGACTTGAAATCAGCTGTTGTTCAGAGTTCGAGATCATTGACCTTATGTTGTCCTTTCATTTAGTTTGGTCTACTACAATCAAAACTTCAATTACCTTTATGTTCAAAAGCAGCTGTTTTTTCAGTGAAACATAACCTCAAAATTTTCAAAAAAAAAATTTGAATTTTCAAAAGTCGTAGAACAACCCGCTTTCGGCTTAAAAGGGCATACCCGTTACACCTTGTTTAGAGAGTGGTGTGGTCTAGTGGTACATACCACGACTTTCATTCCAAAGATCGCGGTTTCGAATCCCAGACCAATGTCTTTTTCTATAAGAAAAAATTAAGTGCCTTATTAACATCGCTCTTACGGTGAAGGAAAACATCGTGAGGAAACCCACGGCTTAAAATCACGCACAAAGGCCCAATAGTAGGGCTAATTGCGGAAAACACACGGTTAAAACTTTAACTTTAACATTTACACCTTGTTTATGTACTTTATATTACTTACCGTATCGTGCTAGCTAATAAACCCTGTATGATAGAAACGGTAAAGTATTTCAAGCCGTAGATTCTCAATAAAGTTCGAAAAAGTGAAGGCTTTCTTTCTTTTCCTGAAAAATAAAGAAATAAAAATAATGACTTCCTATTTGCAGGACCTAAATCGCTCGACTAAAAATAAAAAAAACAACAAATAATGAAAAATATAACCAACGAACGAACCACGAACCGAACTCACTAAAATCAATACACCTAAGACGTAGCCAAATGATCATGTGCATTTAATGTTGTACAAGAATCTAAAGGATATAAACTATTTTGACTTTGACTTTGAACTAGCCGCCGAACCGCCTGTTTACGAACTAGTGTAATAGAAAATGTGGGTAGTGCGGTTACTCACGTACTTTAAAAATTTCTTTACCTACCCACAACCGGACAGTAAGCAACGACGGTTATAAATAGAGGACTACACCCGCCGCAGCTCCAGTCCCCTCGCGACCAAGATCATTGTAACATAATCGAAACGTCAATATAAGAAAATAAAAAATAGAACGCGATTAAGACCCGGTAAAATTTAAATAATATGTTAACAAATCGTGTGAATTTAAAAAGTTTATAAGTAAATAAAACCAACTTCAAAATTAAACAATTTTTTAATTGTCTGTGGTTTTTCAAAGTGGTCGGGTCGGGATTCCTGTGTAGCTCAGTGGTTAGAGCATTCGCCTGGTTAGCGAAGGGGCGCAGGTTCGAATCCTGTCACGGGGATTTCTTGAACAAACATTTCTAAGTTTGTATTTACAAAAAAAAAAGTATAATATGTTTTTATTTTTTTATTTATTGGTTGGTTATTAAGGCGCTACGTTACTGACGCAGAGACGCGGGTCCAAATCGCTCGCGAGTGAATTTTTGAAGATGATTTTTTCCTTCAATATATTTCTAGTAGAGATATGCCTTGAGTTATAAATAAAAATAAATTACGAAATAAAAGTTTTGTTTTTACCTTGTTTCAACAATTCCCGTTTCCATTCTTGACTCAAAACGTCCCCACGAGGCGATGCTTCAAGTCCTGGGGGACATCTGAAATGATTATTAATTTGTATCATTCAAGGTAACAGTTTCAACCGCGTAAGACCCAATCCCGCGGAAATATCGGGATAAAAAGTAACCTAAATGTTAATCTAGATCACCAGCTGTCTGCTTGCCAAGTTTCATTGCAATCGGTTCTACAGTTTTTGCGGGAATGAGTTACAAACATGTTTTATTTACACACAAACTTTCAACTTTATCTTACTTCTTACTGTATTTGTCTATATGTGACTTTGTTACTCAATCACGCAAAAACTACCGAACCGATTGTGATGAAATTTATGAAACTTGGAATATAGGTAGCAGGAGATCTGGAATAACGAATGGTTCCTTTTACGGTGATTCTTAGAACGTCACATAGGCTAATTTTAATCTCATTTATTTGAAAGTCGTTTCGTTTAATTTCTCCTTTGATAATTAAATAAATAAATATTGCACGACATTACGCACAGCGCAATTATCTAATTGACAGTTCTATGTTTATATTTTTTATCTAAGATTCTCAAAAAGGGTGAAATCCATAGTGCGTACTTTGACTTTGCTCGGCAAAAACTAAGCATAAACTATGAATTGCAATTTATAGTCGAAATTCATTTTGTAATATACGAATAAAATAAAAAGAACTTCATAGTCATAACAGAGAAGCAAAGTTTAAGTCATTATTTTTGATTGACTTGCATTCTAAATTTGAAAAACTTCGACTTTACTAAGCAATAACTTTGGATAGTGACGTAGATCGCTTTACAATACCAAAATCTGTCCTTAGTCAAAGTTTTTGCTTAGCAAAGTCAAAGTACGGACTATAGATTTTAGACTTAGTAATACCGAACTCTAAAACGCAACTTACCGATATAAATTTGAAATATTTAGCTGCCTTTTTCTACCTTTCAGAAAAATATCTTTTGAATACCTGAAAAAAAAAAAAGGTATCTTAAGGGTCCATCCATACCCAATAGCGAGACAGGGATAGCGCTAGCGAATTTCGGGTGTGTAAAAGAAGGACGTAAGATGCGACTATCCAAAATTTAGCCCCCTTACTTATAAACAACTAGCTGCGCCCCGCGGTTTCACCCGCATAAGATATCAAAATCGATTGAGCATTTTTAAGGCCTACTTACTAGAGTTTGGGGTAGTTAAACTAAACAAGAAACAAGAAACGTTGAGGAGATGTGTTGCTAAATTTTCATTTTTATAAAACTTAGTTCAAAAGCGTGTAAATTGTTTAATTTCGGGGGCATATTAATCAATTTAATTTCGTGAAGATTTACAAGTGTAAATGAAAGTTAAAATCGGAGCAAAACATGGACTTTAGCGTTGTCTCCAAAGCTCCGTGAACAAACATTGTAAAAAATGACCCCCTTTTTACAATGATTCCCTCGACTTGACTTAACTATGACGACTTGACTGTTTCGATGCAAATAACTTGCAAATATTGATAATACTTGACACTGTCTAATGTCCGAATGGAAAGCCATATTAAAGAAGAAACAATTCATAAATTTTCTTACCAAAAACAAACTTTTGATATAAAACTCGCTGTCTCCTTCGGATTCTGCTGTCTTTTCGTGTCAAAATATCCTGGATCCATACTTTGCAGGCACTAAGTACTTATTTAGGTAAGAGATAAGTACCAAAATTAAGTACTTGGGTAGTATACAATTTGTAACGGGTAAGTCCTTTTAATCCGAAAGGGGGTTGTTCTAGATGTCTAGGCGAACCAATATTTTTCTACGACTTTTGAAAATTCAAACTTTTTTTGAAAATTTTGAGATTATGTTTCACTGAAAAACAGCTGCTTTTGAAAATAAAGTTAATTGAAGTTTTGATTGTAAACCATCAAACTAAATAAAAGGACAACATAAGGTCAATGACCTCAAACTCTCAGAAACAGTTGATTTTCAAGTAATTTTTACACCAATTTTTTTTCGAATAGTACTTCAAATTACCTAAAGTCGTAGAACAAAAGTTGTTCGACTAGACGTCTCCCTTTCGGATTAAAAGGACTTACCCGTTACACCTTGTATAATTAGGATTGTGTTTTTTGGGGCATCGTCGTGCGTTAGTTGTCACTGGAACAAAAAAATACCTATTTATTTGTTATGCAAGGCTGCAAAGTTGGTTTTTGGTAATACTTCTTTATTTCTTATCGTTTGTGAACCGATTATGGCCATTTAGAAATTAGCCAGTGTCAAGTATTATTAATTATATTATTAAAGTTATTTGCATCAAAAGAGTCAAGTCGTCATATTAAAGTCAAGTCTAGGGAGTCATTTGTAAACACGGCGGCCATTTACCTACAAACATTCTTCACGGAGCTTTGGAGACAACGCTAGCTAAAGTCCATGTTTTGCACTGATTTTCCCTTTCATTCCACTTGTACACCTTCACGAAACTAAATTGATTAATATGACCCCGAAATCAAACAATTTGCACGAATTTGAACTAGGTTTCACAAAAATGAAAATTTAGCACCACATCTCCTCAATGCGTTCCCGCTAAAACTCCGGTATTTTATTATTAAAGTGATCTTCGCAACTTACCAAAGTTTTTGCTTAGTAGAATCGAAGAAGTTATTTAAAAAAAAACAATTAAAAATAATGACCTAAACCTTTCTTCTCTGTTATGAGTATGACTGTAAAATAAGGTTCTTTTTATTTTATTTTAAATTAAATTAAACTTAATATACCTAGGTAGGTACCTACATAGTACAGAGACATACTTTAATCTAGTGTGGCATAATGGGTGGTCTTATCACCTAAGCGCGATCTCTTCTAGACAACCAATGCAGCTACATTAACAAATCAATGACAACCCATTTAAATTTTACCCGGATTTAATTTAACTTATGTTGAAGAATTGCACTAATAAAGTACAGTTGAATTTGTTAATTTAATGTAATCTTTGAGTTTTTACATAGTATTTTACTTTTGTTTTGTTTTGTTAATAAATATTTATTCACGCAAAAACATATTTTACCTACCCTTGTTTTAGTCCTACCTACCCTTTTTTTTTTAATTTGTGTTGTCTATTTATTAAGTCATAGATGTTGGATTTCGAAATGCTTAGTAAATAAATAAACCTCAAACAAATTATTATCTAGTAAGTAAAGTTAAATTATTACCGTATTATGCAATGAGTCTATTAAAGTTACTTAGCTCTGGTATTAGGTATTTTAACGAGAATAATTCATAATATTTAAAAGGATAATAAATACCAAGGAAAATCTTTAAAAAACATCGCCGCGAGTGAATTTTTGAAAACGTTATTTTCAAAGATAAATTACCTACCCGATACGAGGAACACATTTTAATCGAGTTCGAAATTTGTTCCTTGTAGTAAATAGCTAAGCAAAACAAATACATACCAATTACATGTATATTTTATTACGTAAAACACATTGTAAACACTTTACAACAAAACACTAGCTATCTATCTATCTAAAACAATGAAATCTAAAGACATTTGAGCCAAAAAAAAACAATCTACTGAAAATTTCACAATAACTTTGTGTTTCAGTTTTATCCTTACTCTGTTATTTTATTATTATTATCTCAAAATAAGAGAATATTATTGTCAACAAATAGGAATCACGTCTGTGCGTCACGTTTGAGAGTTGGCAAATAACTAAGCAAAATGAACCTTAATGACAAACCGCAATTGCTAAAGGTACGTATTCCATTTATTTTATCGACCGCGGTGAACGCCACTGATGGGGCGGACGATCGTGAAATCGAGTTCCACTAGACAACTGTCGTTGTGGCAGTTTTGGCGGGAACGCGTTAAGGAGATGTGTTGCTAAATTTTCATTTTTGTGAAACGTAGCTCTAATGCATGTAAATTGTTTAATTTCGGGGGCAAATTAATCAATTTAGTTTCGTGAAGTTAAAATGAAACTGAAAATTGGTGCAAAACATGGACTGTAGCGTTGTCTCCAAAGCTCCGTGAACAAACATAGCACCACAGCTCCTCAATGCGTTCCCGCCAAAACTCTAACCAAATCGGTTGAAAGTTTGTTTACAGCATTCAACCGATTTGGCCGTAAAGTTTGTTTAAACAAATACACTAGTTTTTGTTGTAGTCAAAAATACCTATTAGTTATGATTTTACAGGCGATAACTTACGATAAATATCGAGTCTCGCTAACAGTCACGTGACGTCATTTACAACGCTCCGCTAATCAAAACGTAAGACGACATCGACATGTACTGTGACATCGACACATAGAGCGCGAGCGGACTGGACGAGTGTGGGATGACGTCACAACCTAGTACGAGTCCGCATCGCAAGTTTACTTCTTTTTTTCTACATTATTCACCGGCTCCGTTTCGAAAAATTCAGTTTGTTTATTGTTTAAAAAAATATTTTGGCTAAGTTTTTAATGATCTAAAATTTAATTCATAATTCGTTTATTTCATAATCATGGGTTTACATAGATCTTACGAAATACATAATAAAAGGTACATCCGTCGCCTTTTTTGGCATATGAAAATTGTATTTAAATTATTTACAGAAATATGGAAAATTAAGTCACAAACGTAGATATATCTAGATGTAATATTATAAGAAGGAGAAGGTTTAAAATTAACTATCTAGACAACATCCAACTATCTTTGTTATCTAGTTGGGGTTTTAGTTATAATAAAGTGTTTTCAATATTTTTCTGCAGGCAAGGAATTAAATAAAACTTAGAAATACCGTCATACCGCCATCTATGCTTCGTCTTCTGTAACTACATAGTAAATTGGGCTAACAAAATAATCTGCAAAACTCTGTTAACAAACCGGAATCGCTACTCTAAAATAGATGGCACTGTTTTAAATACAATTTTAAAATCCAAAGAACCATTTCATTAGTATTGCTAGTAAAGAAAATAATAAAGCGCATGACAAGACGTTGATTGACGTGAGCTTTTTCAATTTTCTTTCAAATCTTTCCTTTTGTTTGTAGTTGCGTGACAGTTCGGTCCGCACATATTTTTAAAGGGCAAATACACGTAGAAAATAGCTAGTTTCACTGAAATTAAATTAAGCTATTCTTCTAATTAATTGTTAAAACTTTTCAATTCACTTTACGTCCATTTTCATATAAAAATAAATAAGTTCTATTGTGATTGTAAAAAATTGTGCAATAACTAAACTTCCTCAAGATTTGAACGCACGAGAAAGGCTTCTGGTAAGTAAATAAACTATATTATTTTGCTTTTTCTTTTATTACTACTCTATTTGTATTTAATTTTTCATTGGTTACTGTATCATTGTCACGTGCGATTGTGAGAAATTGACTTTCAATTCTGAAGAAACTTACGTACCTAATTAAATTCCAAATAATTATTTATTTCACAAAACTAGCATTTTCCGTAGGTAACATTCAGTTGAAAAATTAAACTTCTCAGTATGCAGTAGGTACTTACTATTCAACCAGGATAATAAATAAATAAAAAAAAAATGTAAACAAGTTTACTGCTTACTATAATAAAAAGAAAATGTAACTACCTAGAATAAAGTGGTTTATGCAGAAAGAGTTGAATAACCTAAGATGGTTTATAATGGTATAATCTACAAGGAATAGAATGGAGATCTAACTTAAATATTAAATTCGATAAAACCATTTTCCACGGTGACACAGCAGCAGTTGCACACACTGACATGTTCCGTATAGTATTTGTATGATCGACCTCTGGATTGACCAATGGCGGACGATCTTTAATGACAGACTGGCGGTCGAATAATCGGTCTAGGCCCCGCAATCACCGTTTACATGAAACATTTATTTTAAAGGATTGCTACTTCCGTATATATTCGAGTACCTTGGGTATAATATACACACATATTTTTGAAATTACAAATGTCGATCTGTCTGTTGCAACCGAGTGGCGGCTGAGCAATGAACAACGAAGCTCTGACCCAGCCAGTGCTCGTGATGGCCTTGTATAAATCATCCCTAACAAAGGATTTTTCGAAATCCAATTTTTTGCCAAATCGGGCGAGTTAAATTGCTCTATTTCTGCTGATTTTCAATCGATGTTGTTCTTCAGCGGCGATTGGTTGAGACTACTCATTGCGGTTGTGCCATTCAAATAACCAAATTACAGATATCTACCCAAAATTAGTAGAAATCGAGTTATTTGAATCGCTCGACGTGACACAAGCTATTCTAAAATAGAGTTTCAGGACTTATGCAGTTACAACCGAAGGACTGAGCTAGTTGTAATAATTTTAATTGAAAATGGAGACTGCATTTAGCATACTTATCTAACATATTATAATAAAGAAAGAGAGGACAATAAGTCTGTACTTGAAAGTAAATTTAAAAACCAAGTTGTCTAGTGAACTTAGAAAAATTATATAATTTTTTAAATTCATGTCTTTCTGTTTGTTCCTTGCACAATTAAAAACTACTAATCCGATTGAAATCTGGTTTTCAATATTGGATAGTTAGTTCTATTTTCGAGGAACCTCGTGGGTATACTTTACATCGAAATCCAATCAGTAGAACCCGAGTAATAAACGATAAATTCGGCTATGTACTATTTATATGCAGACGAAGTCGCGGATAATGGCTAGTCTAACATCTAACATATATAATATATGTATATAAAGAAATATCTTTAAACTTGTTTGCTGAGAGCCAAGGTTGTTGAAATTGTTGACCCACTTTGTCGAGTAATTAGGTACAATTCACTACAAATATAACTGTGAATGTTATCCTAACTATATAATAAGTAAATAAATATTTATATAAGTATAAGTAAATAATAGCTTAGTTTGGGGCTAGACTGCGCAGTCTAGCCCCAAACTAAGCTTGGCTTGTACTAAGGGTACTAGACAACGGATTATACTACATATTATACTGTTTTTTGTAAATACATACAAATTATACATAGAAAGACACCCAGATCAGATACAAATATTTATTTTTAAGCATAAATATTTGCACCTGGCGCGCCACAGAGGCCGTCGGAAAAATAAAACTATTTAGGTACTTCTCACGGTTTCATTCACCTTAGTTTGGGCAGCCTATCCATCTTCATATTGATACTAGCTTACCCGCGTAAGATTTATCAAAATCGGTCGTCGTCAAAAACACAACAAAAAAAGAATTATCGAAATCAATCCAGCCATTTAGGCGTGATGCCGTGACCACGCGAAATAGGGATTAATTTTTATATACAAGATGTAACGGGTATGCCCTTTTAAGCCGATAGGGGTTTGTTCTAGACGTCTAGGCGAACAACTTTTGTTCTACGACTTTTGGAAATTCGAAGTACTTTTCGAAAATTTTAAGTGTAAAGTTTACTTGAAGATCAGCTGTTTCTTAGAGTTCGAGGTCATTGACCTTATGTTTTCCTTTCATTTAGTTTGGTCTACTACAATCAAACCTACAATTACCTTTATTTTCAAAATCAGCTATTTTTCAGGGAAACATCTCCTCAAACTTTTCAAAAAAAAAGTTCGAATTTTCAAAAGTTGTAGAACAAAAGTTGACCGCCTAGACGTCTAGAACAACCGCCTTTTGGCTTAAAAGGGCTTACCCGTTACACCTTGTATAAGAAGATTTGGAGGTCAAAGCCCGTACGTAGTTTTAGTTTAGTTCAACAAAAAAATCAATTCAACATCATTTCAATATCATCATTGTTTTATTGGTTAAAATCATGACTCAATATTTTACATGGTGTCATTTTGAAGGGTAAGAAATACTTACATGCTTATCCGCTCTCCGGCGAACTCCATGTTTACTCATTATAAGGAAAATATGTACAGATAAATGAATTCGTTTGACAATAAAAAATACAAAGTCACATCTTTTTACTAATATAATAAACGCGAAGTTGGTATGTCTATGATGTATGTGGGTTTGTTACTCTTTCATACAAAAACTACTGAACCGTTTGCGATGTAACTTTGAATATAGGTAGCTGAAGACCTTTATTACACACTAGCTGCGCCCCGCGGTATCACCCGCGTAAGTCCCGTTCCCGCGGCAGTATCGGGATGAAAAGTAGCCTATGTGTTATTCCCGGTATCCAGCTACTTATATTTCACCGCAATCGGTTCAGCGGTTTTTACGTGATTGAGTAACAAACACACATACAAAATTTCAGCTTTATAATATTAGTAGGATTAGTAGGATAGGCTACTTTTTATCCCGATATTCCCGCGGGAACAAGACTTACGCACGCGAAACCGCGAGGCGTAGCTAGTAAGAAAGTGAACAAAAAACCCGACTGCCGTTAAAACTGAAAAGTAAAAAACAAGAAGATACCTAAAGGTAAAGAAACCTTAAGAATCGTTCGTCGCATTTAGGAGCCTTAAAAAATTGTGGATGGACTCGGGTGGGACTTCAACACAATTTGGTGTCATTCTGTCATTATACTTTACCTTTAAAAGGAGTCCCACCCGACTGCATCCACAATTTTTTAAGGCTCCTAGAACGATTCTTAAGGTTTCTTTACCTTTAGGTATCTTCTTGTTTTTTACTTTTCAGTTTTAACGGCAGTCGGGTTTTTTTTTTTTTTAATATTTTTTTTATTTAACGCTTTTTAGTTATTAGAGATTAGATACAATTACACCAGAGAAACTTATTAACTCTGGATGTGTATACTCCAGTAGCGAGGACTCGAAATCGGTTAAAGATAGGCTATCTAAAAGCCTTCAATATTATAATAGCTATTCTTTTTGAGTTTTGCTGAGACGGCTGTGAAGTAGGCAGGTATCCATCTTAAAATATAATTACCAAATCCGAAAACTTCGTCGCGACTGGTGATACAAAGGCTGGCGGTTTCTTGTCCTAGCGGATTAGCCTTGCTATCCATTATCCATAGCGCAACATTTCAAATTTTTAGTTAATTACTTATTGTAAACATAGTAATTGTTATTTATGTTATCTCTGACAAACTGACAAATCAAACATTCAAATTCCTTCAAAAGTTGAAACTCGGCGTCAAAGTCAAATCGAAAAGTTTTTAAGTAACGTTCCGTTGTCTTTGCTCGGTTTTTATGGTCAAGACAAATCTTGCTTTATAGCGTTTTAAATCTTTATTTTTATTTATTTATTATTTTAATGTACCCTATGTCACTCTCACGGTCATGACGAATCTAACGACGTATCGTTTATCTAAATCGGCCCAGCCGTTTAGGCCCTACGACGGCACAAAAATAGGTCACATACATACATACATACATACATACACTCACGGCAAAAACATAACACTTCCTTTGGCAGTCGTGTAAAAATAGATTCAGTTTCATTCAAACATGTTTGTTTTTGTCGGCTTTGTATTTAGACAAATGATACATTTGTTCATTGTTTTAAAGAAACCTTGTAGCAACTAGCTACGTATACTTAGACATCTAACAGATAAGACAAAGGGATGGCCCCGTTTGTCCTAGCTGTCTGGAAGAAGAGGAAACTAGCTATCACCTGGGGCTCGATTCGGTAAGGACAAAGCATGCGGAATGCCGGCGGAATGCAGGCGACGTGCAGGAGATGTACGTTATTTCGTATTCTGTAAATGTTAAAATAACATTATTTATTAATTACTAATATTTATATTTTACTATTATTTATTAAATTAATAATAATTTGATAAACAATTACAAACTCATTTTCTGAAAGGTACTTAGTAAATAAGCTATATTTTATGTAATTTCTTATTGTGGAGAAACAAAATATAAACATTTAGGTATTTATTTATTTTTAATATTTAATTTTTTAAGTAGCCTTCAATTTTGAGACTACTTAATTATTTAAATAGCTCCTCTTGTCCTTTAGCCAATCAATATTAAAGGAAGTTGTAGAATTGCTTGTATTTTTACTCCTGCAACAAATCGACTTCTGCAATGCTCATGCATCCCGCCCGCCTGCTTGTCACATGCTATATTTTAGAGAATCTGGGCCCTGGTAGCGGTGCCCCGCATATGGTAAAGCCAGGAGAGAAATAATGAACTCAGATACCCTATCTGAGAGTGACCTGAGTGACATTACAATAGGGCAGTTGTTAAAATACTGCAAAGTAACAGGTAGATTGAGTGGGTCGCCATCACCGTGAGTTACCAGTTAACTCAAACCCTAAAAGGGTGTTGGGGAACTGAGTGAACTGGTCCCAACATGAAAGGACCTATCACCCGTCTGGTGCTTACGCTGGCGTCGTCGCCTACTAGAAATAATAAGAATACTTAGAAACATGTAATCTATAGTTAAAATAAAGGAAGAGAGGACAAAAAGTCTGTATACTTGAAAGTAAATTAAAAAAAAAGTGGACTTAGGATAAAAAGAAAACAAAATTTAATTTTTAAAATTAATGTCTTGTCTGTCTGTTCATTATACAAATAAAAACTCCTGATCCGATTGAAATTTGTATTTCAATATTGGATAGTTCTATTTTCGAGGAAGGTCGTGGTATACTTTGCATCGAAATCCAATTAATAGAACCCGAGTAATGAACGAAAAAGTGCAACCGCTCGAGAACCGCTCGGCCGCCCGCGCCCGTGACAACTGACAACGCGTTTTTCACTTCCGCTACGCCCTTCAGTATAAAATGCCTTTTTACTAAGTACGACTTCACTATCAGTCTGACATGTTTGTTTTCACGTTTATACCGCTGAATCGATTTTGATGAACTTTGGTATAGAGATAAATGGGACCTTAGAGAAGGACATATGCTACTTTTTATCCCGATTTTCCAACGGGAACGGGACTTATGCGGGTAAAACCGCGGGGCACAGCTAGCCTTATCTATACTTATAATAAATCTGTAGAGAGGTCAATTCTGTACATGGAATATATTTTCAAAATAACTATCGGGGGGTGTTTAGTTATCGATACTGATGTCAAAAATGCAATCAGTAATTTTTTTTTCTGTCTGTCTGTCTGTCTGTCTGTCTGTATATTCGTTATAGAAACAAAAACTACTGAACGGATTTTAACAAAACTTGGTACAATAATACTTTATACTCCTGGGCAGGTTATAGAATACTTTTCATCATGCTACGATAGATAGGAACGGAGCAGTAAAGAGAAAAGTTTCAAAAACGGGAAAATTTACTCCATTTTTTAAGCTTCCGTCGCGCGTGTGCAGCCTGAATGGTTTAAGTTACACAGAAATCATGTATGACGGATTTGTTCCGCTAAACATGCCATAAAATAATAAATATGTAAATAAAAAAATTAAAAATTAAAAAACCGACTTCAAAAAGAAACAAAAAATAATTTAAAAACAAACAAAAAAAAAAAGAATTGATAAAAATGACCAAAATAACCTCTACATAGGTACAGTGCCACCGACTAATTAATCTGTTTTATCATCTGAAGTCGGGCAGCCAAACTAAGTACAATATGGAACCAATCAATAAAACTGCCAATCAATAAAAATGCCAATGGAACCAATCAATAAAACCAATGATAAAACAGATTAATTAGTCGGTGGCACTGTACCTATGTAGAGGTTACTTGGTCATTTTTATCAATTCTTTTTTTTTTGGTTGTTTTTAAATTATTTTTTGTTTCTTTTTGAAGTCGGTTTTTTAATTTTTAAATTATTTTTTTATTTTACCCTTTTTAGTATACCTACCTACCTAAAAATCAACAATATTGTTACCGTAATTTTAATTATTGAGGAGTTTGCTGATGAGAAGGTGGTTTCAGGTGCCCCATCAATCTGTACTTAGTTCTTTAGGGGTCAATTCTTTTTGGTAAAAGTCCAAAAATGAGTAATTTATTGAATTCTGGGATGCTATCCTGTCCAACATTCCGAAGATACTCATCAGATTCTTAACAAACTTTCATGGGACCACCTCGCAGCTTCCACCTTTCCATTAAAAAAGAATCATCTCAATCGGTCAAGCCATCTTTGAGTAATCGATAAACAACTGGATTGATTAATGCGTTTTGAGGAGCATTTCCGTTCATCACTCCGAAGACCCTCATCAGATCCACATCAAATTTTTATGGGACCATCTTGGAGCTTCCACCTATCCATTAAAAAAAGAATCATCTTAATCGGTCAAGCCGTCTTCGAGTAATCGGTGAACATACAAAAAAAAAAAATTATACATACAGACGAATTGATAACCTCCTCCTTTTTTTTGAAGTCGGTTAAAAATATCCTGCGACAGCATGTCTATCTTTTATGGTTGACTCACAATCAATCAATTAATCAATCTATATCTTCTATACTTATAATAAAATCGTAACTTAGCGGTGTCTATTTTTAAAAGATATTTTGAAAAAACTATTTATAGGGGTATGTACTAACGTAACAGACCATTTCCGTGTTTAACTTTTTGTCTGTGCGTTTGTGCGCGCTAATTTTTTAAAAGACCGATTTGAATGAAATTAAGTATGCAGATAGCTTAAGATTTCGATTGACATATAGGCTACTTTTTTCCGGATATCAAGTCTGGATATCCGGATAAAAAATAGAAATTGCGTAATTTTGTTATTTTTTAACCATCGTCATCTATCGTCATTGATCATCATCCATCGTCATCGATCGTCATCCATCGTCATGAACAAATTTTGCCTTACTTCACCTACCTACCGCAATGCAAAAATTCACACTTAAACGGACGACCAGGGAAGTACTGATGATGCCAGGCGCGGCAGCGCCTGGCTCCATCAGTACTTCAATGGGCGACCGTTTAAGTGTGGATTTTTGCATTGCGATAGGTTGGTGTAAGAACAACGCGGGATCGCAACTTGCGCGGGTGAAACCGCGGGCGCAGCTAGTCTATATATATAAAAGAAAGTCGTGTTAGTTACACCATTTATAACTCAAGAACGGCTAAATCGATTTGTCTGAAAATTGGTGGGCAGGTAGCTTAGAACCAGGAGAAGGACATAGAATACTTTTAATCCCGCGGGAACTGAAACGGGAACGGGACTTTCGCGAGTGAAACTGCAGGGCGCAGCTAGTTTATACATAAATAGATTATTTATATTATATAAACAAATAATATAGATAACACTTTATTTAGTTTAAACAGACGTGTAAGATACTTAAGAGATATCAAAGTTTAAATATTAATTTTATGTCATTTCAGAACTACCGTACGATACCTACTTGAGCAAACAACTTGTATGTTTTACCTTTGTGTTTACTAAACATTTTACCTCGTAGCTGTTTTATATGTGAAGCTATTGCAAACAGAAATAGAAATTATTGTGTAACCGAGTGAGGTGAATATCTTACTTCATAATAAAGGAAGAGAGGACATAAGCACAGACTTACTAAGTACATTTACATGACAAGTACATTTTAAAAAAAGTGGTCTAGAATGAATGAATGAATGAACAAATTCTTTATTATACACACCAAATACAAATACGTATAAAGAAAACAAACACAACTTTAAAAAAAAATAGGTATAGGGGACTCGGAAAAGTATCCGCTCTCTGTGTGCGCGGGTCCTAATGTTTTAAAACCGACTTCAAAACACAATTCACTCTCTTTCTTTACTCAGTTTTAAACTTTGCAACTGTAACCTGTGTTGTTAGTATTTTTATCTTTTGTCCATAAATTTTTTGTATGTGTCATACTGTTATTGTTTTATTATTCAAGTCGTTTTTGTTTTTCTCTTGTCTTAACACCGAAGCGAAAGAAAGATGAAAGGTCCGTCCATCCAAGGGTTGCCTGGAAGAGATCGCTTTAAGCGATAAGGCCGCCCATTGTGCCACCTAATTTTAAGTTGTTTATGTATTTTCCTCTTATTGTAATTATTTAATTGTGGTGTGTTGCAATAAAGAATTAATCAATCAATCAGCGTGTCATAGCCGAGAAACAGGAAAGCTCTGGAATTACCCACTTATGGGATGATTTATATTAGACCGTCACCTGGCCGAGCTTCATTGGCCATTGTTCGGCGAGCAGTCGACCGGTCTGTTGCAACCGAGTGGCGGCCGAGCAACAAACAACGAAGCTCGGACCCGGCCCGGCCGGGAAACGGTCCAATATAAATAATTCCTAAAACACGAGCTAACTTTTGTTACAGGCTTCTCAAAAATAACTTATGCAGCCAGTTAAATTTTAATAACTGTTGTTTCTTGTTTCAATTGGTTCCAATTAAGATCTATTGCTACGTAAGTGACTTGATGGTTTCTTGTCAACACATTCTATTTAGTTACCCTTGACGGGACGAAGGCGGTATATATGCGTTTGGGGAAAGTTATGGCCAATAAACATTTTAAACTCACACGATTTGAACTCATTATTATTTTTCCCGAGGCGAGGGGACACTCGCCCCTCGCGACCAAGATCATTTCGAAACGTCGAGGTAAGAGAATTTATAAATAAAAATAATTATACGCGAATAAGACCCGGGAAAAATAATAAAAAGTTATGAATAGTGCAATTTAGTCAATTATTATAATCCTACTAATATTATAAATGTGAAAGTGTATGTGTTTGGATGTCTGTTACTCAATCACGCAAAAAGTACTGAACCGATTGCGATGAAACTTGGGATATAAGTAGTTGGATACCGGGAATAATAAATAGGCTACATTTGATTCCGATATTCCCGCAGGAACGGGACTTACGCGGGTGAAACCGCGGGGCGCAGCTAGTGATCTTTAATTATGTCAATAATAGTATTTTAATAATGCATGCATGATTTTAAGTAGTTTTACCTACTATTTGTGATATGATGTCTGAAATGTATTTTATTTAGTTTGGGTTATAAAGGCTATTTTTACCCGACTGCGCGACGCAAAGGAGGGTAATGTGTTTATCGGTCTATGTATGTATGTATGGATGTTTCTATGTGGCGTTCTAGAGGCCAAACGCGTGGACCGATTTTGATGATTCTTACGCCAATCGATTCGTCTTAATCTGGCGAGTGTGACTAAAGACATGACAGTAATCCAAATTAACTTTTGTCACAACCAGACGCCATATTGGCAAAATTAATAATTCTTAAATATTTCAAGATGGGTATCGTTGAATAGGTATTTAAAAATCAATGTTAGGTTTCTTTTACTATTTTTCATTTTAAATAACAGTTTAGGAAATAGAACGGTTTAATTTAACGGTTTAATAGAAAGTTAATTACCAATTAGGTATTCTTGCTTTTTATTACTAACGAACAAGTTTTTATTTTTGTTACGTAGTTACGCTTAGAACTATCAAACTATAAACCGTGATGGTACAGGTGACAGAAATTTATTGAAATAAACTAAAAAATATTTACATAAGTTGTACCTACCGACTGAATAAAAGCCTAATAATATTTAGGTACCTAGGTGCTAAAAACGTTAAAATAATAATAATAAATTTAATCAATAAATACCTAAAACCTAACTGAAATAGAATATATAAATAAATAAAGTAGGAACATAAGTACCTTCCTACTTAATTATAATATTAGTTATCTACTGAATAATCCACATGATATTAACTCCCATAATGAAATAAATAGATAACGAGACTTACCGTCAATAAATGACATGAAAATAACTAAAAAGCGGTAAATAAAAAAATTTATTAATAAAAAAACAAAGAACCCGACTGCGTAAAAAACTCAATTTACAAAATAATAACGTAAAGAAACAACAAAAAAAAACTAAAAAGAAAAAAACAAGCTCAGTAATTTGAAATTATGCTAAGTAATACTGAATAATCATTCAAATAGTTTTGTAATCGATACACACAGAACACATAATAAATGAGAGAAAAATTACTCATAGTCGGGACCCATTCATTTTACCGATCTAATTTTTCCAATGGGTCCCGACTGTGAGTAATTTTTTTCTCATTTACGAGTATTATGTGTTCTGTGTGTATCGATTACAAAACTATTTGAATGATTATTCAGTATTACTTAGCATAATTTCAAATTACTGGGCTTGTTTTTTTCCTTTTTAGTTTTTTTTGTTGTTTCTTTACGTATTAGTAAATCGAGTTTTTTACGCAGTCGGGTATTTTGTTTTTTTTATAATTATTTTATTTTATTTATGGCTAGTACGACGACGGGATGATTTTTATTAGACCGTGACGAGCGCCGGCCGGGTCCAGGGTTCGTTGTCCATTGCTCGGCCGTCACTCGGTTGCAACAGACCGATCGACTGCTCGCCGAGCAATGGACAACGAAGCTCGAACCCGTGACGGTCTAATGTAAACCATCTCTTATGCATATAAATATCTCAGGTGAAATAGGTAACGTTCAGCCCTCGGTTAATAATGCTCCTTATTCAATTTTGCTTTGATAACCTTGGTTATATTATAATTCAGCATTCATGGTACCTAACCTACATCTATACAATTTGTAACGGGTAAGCCCTTTTAATCCGAAAGGGGGTTATTCTGGACGTCTAGGCGAACACTTTTTGTTTTACGACTTTTGAAAATTCAAACTTTTTTTTTGAAAATTTTGAGATTATGTTTCACTGAAAAAACAGCTGCTTTTGAAAATAAAGGTAATTGAAGTTTTGATTGTTAACCATCAAACTAAATAAAAGGACAACATAAGGTCAATGACTTCGAATTCTCAGAAACAGCTGATTTTCAAGGAAACTTTACACCTAAATTTTTCATAAAGTACTTCGAATTTCCAAAAGTCTTAGAACAAAAGTTGTTTGCCTAGACGTCTAGAACAACCCCCTTTCGGATTAAAAGGGCTTACCCGGTACACCTTGCATAGTAAAAAATTAGAAAACGTAAAATCTTACTAATATTATAAACGTGAAAGTTTGTTTGTCTATTATGTGAGTGTTTCACCCAAAAACTCTTCAACCGATCGCGATGAAACTTGGTGTATAGGTAACTTGAGCCGTGGAAAAACACACAGAATACTTTTTACCCCGATATTTCTGCGGAAACGGTACTTGCGCGGGTGAAACCGCGGGGCGGGACTAGACAGTTTATCAAAAAACTATGTTGAGCATTATTCAAGAAAGAGTTTATACCTACCTACACAATATATAAACATTATGAAATATTGGCCGGTTTTAAAGATATTTAATAACTTTGCATAGGGAAAGTTTGAATGATGGAGAGTAACATAGGATACTTTTGATCTCGATAATCCCGCGGGATCGGGACTTACGCGGGTGATAACTATTTATGAATGAAAATCGACACAGAGGTAGGGTAAGTGATGTAGAGTGGCATCATCATCATCGTCATCCATCGTCATTATCATCACCTACTGACATATACAAACTTTACCTTACTTCACCTACCTACTGCAGTGGAAAAATCTACACTTAAACGGACGACCAGACCAGACCTTAAAGGCGACCGTTTAAGTGTGGATTTTTGCATTGCGGTAGGTAGGTGTTTGAACAACGCGGGATCGCGACTTGCGCGGGCGCAGCTAGTAGGTACATAAAAGACACGATGTTTACATTTCGGTGTGTAAAGTAACTTAAGCCGGTGTTATGGAAACTTTTATCATTTCTTAAGAAATTGCTTGAACAATATGAGGAAAATCGTTTTAAAGAAATTGGCTAAACAAGAGGTGTTTTAAGTGGAAGATTGAGTTAAAGCGTAATTCAGAATTAGGCCGGGGAAGCTACAATGAAGACTGGGGGTTACAATAGAAATTATAGAATAGGTCTACAACCTAGCTATTACCCGCGACTTCGTCTGAGTAGAAATAACGCATAGCCGACTTTTTAGTTCATTACTCGGCTTCTTCTAATTGGATTTCGATGTAAAGTATACCACAAGGTTCCTCGAAAATAGAACTATCCAATATTTTAAACGAGATTTCAACAATTTCTGGAACAAACAGAGAAACAGCCAGAGATGAATTTTAAAAATTATATAATTTCGTTCTACTACTTTTTTGTTAATTTACTTCCAAGTATAGACTTTTTGTCCTCTCTTCCTTCCAAATCGGTCCAAAAAATATAAATAAAAGATTCCGCCCGGACCGACAAACAAACAAACAGACAAACAAGAAAAGTGAGAGTATAAAGACGTGGGAAAGTAATCATTTAGTTTGGTCTACTACAATCAAAACTTCAATTACCTTTATTTTCAAAAGCAGCTGTTTTTTCAGTTAAACATTACCTCAAAATTTAAAAAAAAACTTTCGAATTTCCAAAAGTCGTTGAACAAAAGTTGTTCGCCTAGACGTCTAGAACAACCGCCTTTCGGCTTAAAAGGGCTTACCCGTTACACCTTGTATAAAAGATTTTATCAAATAAAAACTTACAAAAATGAAATAAAAACTTAAGAGTACTCTTTATCACAAGATATTATCATGTACATAGACACTATAGATATTTTTAGAGTAGATAAACATTGCATCAGATGATTTCAATACCGCGAAATACATACCCTAAATTTCAAAGGAACTCTTCTGAAATCTATAGGCCGTACTTTGTCTTAGCTCAGACTTACCTAAGCTTGAACTTTGGCCGAACTTTTTTTGGCCGAAGTTCGGTTCAAATCACATTCGGCCCATCACTACTAAAAAGTGTTCCGCTACATAGAGCATGTTGTCCCTAAAATAGCTTTCTGTCCCTTTCTAATAGTGCCATATATAACTCCACGGCTTTAAATCACGTTTTCTATATCTATCTATATTTATAATAAAGAGAGGACAAAATGTCTGTACTTGGAAGTAATTTAAAAAAAAGTTGTCTGGACTTAGGAAAAGTAGTAGAACAAAATTATATAATTTTTAAAATTCATGGCCGTCTGTTCTTTAAACAATTAAAAACTACTAATCCGAATGAAATCTGGTTTTCAATATTGGATAGATCTATTTTCGAGGAAGCTCGTGGTATACTTTGCATCGAAATCCAATTAGTAGAACCCGAGTAATGAGCGAAAAAGTGCTACCGTTCGAGAACCGCTCGGCCGCCCGCGCCCGTTATAACGCGTTTTTCACTTCCGCGACTGAAACCGCGGGGCGCAGCTAGTCAGTAATAAGTATGTACATTGTACATTTTGTACATACAGTTTGTACATTGTACTATACTTACATAGGTACCTACATTTTGTACATCCATTTGCAATTAACTCCAAACATTTGTTTAATCAGAAACTGGGACATAGTTATAGATAACTTTGAAAGCAGCGCCAGAATAACATGATACCTATGCAGTTTAGGATACAGAGATTACCTAGGTCTTTTTGGACTGGTCTAAGGGCTGAGTGTGCCAAATTGATTAGACACCTTTGTAGTTTATGTTACAAAGGTTAGATAGGTCTTTGTGAGCTGGTCAAAGGAGTGTCAGGGTCAGTGTTACAACAATTTATCTGAATAGTCTACCTATCTATCTATTTATCATTATTACGTAGTATATAACAAATTCGCTTTCCGCAGTCTTCTATCTGTCTGTTTATACTAAAACTTACACTAACTTAAACTTGTTTAATAGACTATCCACATGTTTTGAGGTGCTTTACTTATGTATAAATTTACTTTTATGGTCTTTTTTTTTAATATTATAATTTCTGTATTAATTGACTAGGTTATTTTGTTTTTAATATTTTATTGGACATTTTTTTTTATTTTTTATGAATCTTCTTTATGTATAAAAAATTAAAAATGAATCCCTATTTCGCTTGGTCACGGCATCACGCTTGAACGGCTGGACCGATTTCGATAATTATTTTTGCTTTGTGTTTTTTATGATCAGGAGAAGCATCTTAAGCAATTTTAAATTTTGGATAATGACTTACACGGTTGAAACCGCGGGGCGCAGCTAGTATTAGTGGGTATAGATATAGACTCCAACAATATAAACATTGTCTCTACTTTCAAAAACAATACCTAACTGTATCAAAACCTTGACCTCCATAAACTTCGACCTTCCAAGTATCAATTTGTTGTGCTATCTCGATGCGAAAATAATCGATTCGCCGTAAAAATCGATTAAATTGGCGAACTGCCGAGCGAAACGACTTATACTACAAGCCTAGATGCTAAGTTTGGGGCTAGACAGCGCTGTTAAATATGTCGTTTGCGATATCGTAAAATTATCTATAAAAAAATCATTAAAAAAAGAAATATCTCAGAAGCATTCCCGGTCGTCCGTTTAAGTGTGGATTTTTGCACTGCAGAAGGTAGGAGAAGTAAGGTAGAGTTTGTATGTCAGTAAGTGATAATGATGATAGATGAATGACGATAGATAACGATTATTATTATTATTTCTAGTAGGGGACGCCAGCGCAAGCACCAGACGGGTGATCTGTCCTCTCATGTTGGGACCATTTCACCCAGTTCCCCAAGGCCCCTATAGGTTTTGAGTTAACTGGTAACTCACGGTGATGGCGACCCACTGAATCTACCTGTTGCTTTGCAGAGTTTTAACAACTGCCCTATTGTAATGTCACTCAGGTCCCCTTCAGATAGGGTATCTGAGTTCATTATTTCTCTCCTGGCTTTAGCGTATGCGGGGCACTCCGCTACCAAGTGATAGCTAGTTTCATCTTCTTCCAGACAGCTAGGACAAACGGGGTCTTCCCTTTGTCCTGTCTTTACTAGGTGTCTGTTCAGCTGGCAGTGTCCTGTGAGGACTCCTATAATGATTCTAATGTTGTTCCTACTTAGTTTAAGTAGGTGTTTGGATTTCTTTTTGTCCAACGCTTTTATAAATATCTTGGATTGCCTTAGGCCACTTGTTTCTACCCATCTTCGGTTGAATTCTATTTTCATTCTATGCTTGATGACACCTTTCGTAATCCCATAGGCTATGGGAAGTCTGGGTTCGGGTCCCACAAAGGTTTCATCCGCTCCTTTTCTTGCAAGTTCATCTGCTCTTTCGTTACCAGTTATGCCTTTGTGTCCTGGAACCCAGGACACGGTAACCTTAGCTTTGCTACCCAACCTGTTCAGAGCTTCTTTACATTCTCTGACCAGCACTGATGTAGTTTCTTCTTTGTCTAGTGCTTTTAATGCCGCTTGGCTGTCACTGTATATGACCACTTCATCCATAGTGTAACATGGGTTCTCGCTTATAGTGTTTGCGCATTCCAGGATCGCAGTTATCTCTCCTTGGAACACACTAGCGTATTTGCCCAGTTGTATGGAACTTTCTTGTTCTGTTCCGTTCTGATAAATTATTACCAGACCGGAGCCAGAGAGCTTTGTGGAATCTTTCCTGGAGCCGTCCGTAAAGCAAGTTGTTCTGGCAGTTTCTGCTTCTGTGACGTTCCAGTTATCTTTAGTACCTATGTGTATTCTGAATTTTTTATCAAAGATCCTAGTTTTCTTGATCAGATCATTATTTGCCAGGATCATTGATAAGTTACCTATATATTCGTCTTCTATTTTCACATGACCTTTATCTGTGTGATTACCTTTCCAGAGCTTATGGCTTTTTAATCGAAACCATTGCTCAGTGGCTCTTCTTTTGATTTCTATGTCCAGTGAATTAAGACCGAGGATCATCTCCAGGGACGCAGTCGGAGTGGATTTCATCGCGCCCGTGACCATCAGTCCCGCAAGTCTTTGGACCTTATCTAGTTCTTTTTTGTTGGTTTTTTGGGCAGCTTTGTGCCACCAAACTAATGCTCCGTGGAGAATTCTCGGCAGTATTATTGCCTGGTATACCCAAATAAATATTTCGGGTTTCATTCCCCAAGTTCTTCCAATCGCTCTTCGGCACTGCATCATGGCGACCTTTGCTTTAGCGCAAGTGTTCATGATGTGGGACTTGAATGTTAGGGTGTTGTCTATTGTAACACCCAGATACTTGATTTCTTTCACTATCTCTAGATTGATGTTGTTGATTGTAATAGGAGCAGGGAGTGATTTTTTTCTTTTTGTTGTGAATAGAACCAGTTTTGTTTTGTTCGGATTGAGGTTCAGTCCCTTGCTCGATAGATGACGATGGAAGACGATCAATGACGAAAGATGACGATAACCATGATGATACTGCCACTGCCGGTCTACATCACTTATTCATGTATCATTTTGTATTTGTAAAAGTTTTATAGTTCATCAATTCTTCGCCTTAATTTTCAACATTAATTTCTTTGTTTCAGAGTCGAGCTATGAACCGAAGTACTTAAGAACGAGTGATAACATATTTGTAACTTAGTACTTAATTAAAGCGTACTTAAGTCGTAGTTAAGTGTTGCTTAACTAACACAATGGATCCTGGATACTTCGATACGGAAAGAAAACAGAATCCCAGGGAGCGAGCGAATTTATTGTCTAAATTATGTTTCTGGTGAGTTATTTTTTATTTTATTTTTTTACTACGGGACTTAAGGGGTGCGTACGAGCTAAACTTTCGGTTACGTCGAAAATTGTTGATTATTTTCTGACGCAATGTTTTAGAATATTTTCGTTTGTAGCGTTTGTAAATAAATAAATAATAAATATTGCACGACATTACACACAGCTCAATCTAGCCCCAAATTAAGCTCTAGGCTTGTACTATGGGTACTAGACAACGGATATACTACATATTATACTTTTTTTTTGTAAACACATACATATTATACATAGAAAGACACCCAGACCAGATACAAATATTTATTGTAAATGACATTGCTCCCTAGATTTTGGTGTTGTACGCACTATACAAGATGAAACGGGTAAGCCCTTTTAAGCCTAAAGGTGGTTGTTTTGGACTTCTGGGCGAACAACTATTGTTCTACGACTTTTGAAAATTCGAAGTACTTTTCGAAAAATTTAGGTGTAAAGTTTACTTGAAAATCAGCTGTTTCTCAGAGTTCAAGTTCATTGAACTTATTTTGTCCTTTCATTTAGTTTAGTCTAAATCAAAACTTTAATTACCTTTATTTTCACCTGTTTTTTCAGTAAAATATAACCTCAAATTTTACAAAAAAAAGTTCGATTTTTCCAAAGTCGTAGAATAAAAGTTGTTCCCCTAGATGTCTAGAACAACCCCCTTTCGGCTTAAAAGGGCATACCCGTTACATTTTGTAGATTTCGGCCTAAGATGTACCAGATTAAAAAATCGTAACATATTTCTAGGATATTGCCTTAAGCATCAAGAAGCTCAAGGCATATAAAAAAAATGTGTGAAAACCTATTTTTTTTAAAGAAATTTATATTCTTATTTTTATATTTCCAGGTATACGTATGAAATATTTAACAAAGGGAGAAAAGGACAACTTAGTATATCAGATGTTTATAGGTAAGTGTGTATGTTTATAAATAAACTAGCTGCGCCCACGCGTCACCCGCGTAAGTCCCGCGGAAGCGGGACTTACGCGGGTGACGCAATATCGGGATAACACATCTGAATTTCGCTAGCTTTATCCCTGACACGCTATTAGGGTTATATAGGCCCTTAAGTGATTCATAACTTGTTTAGGGTTCCGAAGCCAAAAGCGTAAAAACGGGACCCTATTTCTAAGACTTCGCTGTCCGTCCGTCCGTCCGTCTGTCACCAGGCTGTATCTCATAAACCGTGATAGATAGACAGTTGAAATCGTCACAGATGATCTATTTCTGTTGCCGCAATAACAACAAACACTGAAAACAAAATCAAACAAATATTTAAGAGGGGCTCCCGTACAAACGTGATTTAAAAATACGAAACGCAACGTTAATGTGATGTATTTGTACCAGTGGCGCCATCTAGTGGTCAATTGGAGTAAGTTGCGTTTTTTTTTTAATTTTAGATGTATAGCGGGGCATAGGGCCGCTCCGAGGGGCGATACTATGAGTGGGGTGTGGAGAAAAGAATTGTCAAAAAAAGGTCAGTGTTCTTTTTAGGTTCTGTTCTGTACCATGACACGTGATTCCTGGGTAGCTCAGTGGTTAGAGCAGTCGCCTGGTTAGCGAAAGGACGCAGGTTCGAATTCTGTCATGGAGATTTTTTGGAAATATATTTCCTTGCTAAAATTATTTCTATATAGTGTTTTATTTAACAAAATAAATATTTAAGGAGGGCTCCCACACAACAAACGTGATTTCTATACTAATATTAATTACAAAGAGGAAGGATTTCTTTTATTTGTTTGTTTGTAATGAATAGGCTTATGTTTCACTGAAAAAAAACGGCTGTTTTTAAAAATAAAAGCAATTATAGTTTCGACTGTAGTGGACCAAACTAAATTAAAGGATAACTTAAGGTCAATGACCTCTAAGTCTTAGAAACAGCTGATTTTGAAGTAAACTTTAAACCCTAATATTTTTCGAAAATTACTTCGAATTTCCAAAAGTTGTAGAACAAAAGTTGTTCGCCTAGACGTCTAGAACTACCCCCTTTCGGCTTAAATGATCATCCTTGTTACATCTTGTTTAATCTTGTATTATTGTTACAGAGAAAGGAGAAAATCCATCACTTCTAAGGACCATATTAAGAATCTATGGAATAAAATGCTTCGTAGGAAATTTATTATTTTGCATCGTAGATGTTGCCTTAAGGTAAGTACCTATACGACCTTAATTGAACGCCTAAACCGATTTTGATGCGTCGGTGTGCAATGAGTGATAATTTGGACTGTAGCTCTGTAATTCATGCTTTATTCATGCTGTATTCTAATAAATAATTCGATGATAAGATGTTTATAAATTACATACATTATGTGATCATTTTGAAACGCCTTAAAATTAGGATATTGTGGTTTCGGAACGCACCCTCTGATGAGAAGAAACCAAAAGAAAGTCCATGGGGGTTAATTTAATAATTTACAATCGTCATTCACAATTTTGTTCTATTGTTTCTTACAAGTTTGGATATTTGTTTGTTTGCGTTAATCGCGCGTAAAACTATTAAATCAATTGCAACACATGGTAGCGGCAGCGCCTGGCTTCAACAGTACTTCAATGGGCGACCGTTTAAGTGTGGATTTTTGCATTGCGGTAGGTAGGTGAAGTAAGGCAAAATTTGTATGTCAGTAAGTGATGATGACGATGGTTAAAAAACAACGAAATTACGCTTTTTTTATTTTTTATCCGGATATCCGGGTATCCGGACTTGATATCCGGGTATCCGGACTTGATATCCGGGTATCCGGATAAAAAGTAGCATATATGTTAATCAAAGTCTTAAGCTATCTGCATACCAAATTTCATTGGTATGCAGATAGCGCACAGACAGACAATCAATCAATCAACAACACCGCTAAGTTACGATTTTATTATAAGTACACCCGCGTAGGTCCCGATCCCGCGGGAATATCGGGATAAAATCGGGATATGTGTTATTCTCGGTATCCAGCTACCTATATTCCAAGTTTCATTGCAATCGGTTCGGTAGTTTTTGCGTGAAAGAGTAACAAACTCACATACACATAGGATATATAAATCTTACTAATATTATAAACGCGAAAGAGTTGTATGAAACTTTTTTCTTTCCAGACTGTCAATTCCGATGTTCCTTGAAGGGCTTATACATTACTTTTCACCAGCACACGGTGGGACTTCCACCACTCAGGCTTATTTGTTCGCAGCAGGCGTCGTCGGGTGAGTTTGTTAGTCAGAAACGTCACTTAAAGTTGAGGGCTGCTTAAATAATATAATCGAGCAGATACTAAATTTAAAATTAGCTTGAGTTTTTTTGAGCTTCAGAGCTTCTTACTCACTTAATTTCTTTTTCTTAGTTATGGCTTCTGTCAGCAATATACGACAATTTAGCCAGTTTCTCGTACCAGTGAACTACCACTATTATACTGTAATCGTTTGAAATAATTTTCAATGCGTGAAGGCTGCAGAAAAAATGGCTACGATTTTTCTCCAACCCCATGGAACATTTGTTTGTAACGTGCTAATTTCGTGTTTGGCACCGGTATTTTTATTTTCACTTAACTCGTTGAACTTCGCGTAACTAAATTGATAACATGCCGCCGAAATTAAACAATTTAAACGCAATAAAACTAGGTTTTGCAAAAATAAAAATTCATGACGACATTCCACTAACGCGTCAAAAACAAAATTCCTACTCTCTTACTTATAAAACATTATTTACACATGACCAAGTTATGTGACGTTTGTCTCTGTCTGTCAACTTTGAAACTTCATGTAGTTTTGGCGGGAACGCGTTGAGGAGATGTGGTGCTATATTTTCATTTTTGTGAAACCTAGTTCAAATGCGTGTAAATTGTTTAATTTCGGGGGCATATTAATCAATTTAGTTTCGTGAAGGTGTACAAGTGTAATGAAAGTGAAAGTCGGTGCAAAACATGGACATAGTGTTGTGTCCAAAGCTCCGTGAACAATCTTTGTTAATGGCCGCCGTGTTTACAAATGATTCCCTAAACTTGACTCTAACTATGACGATTTGACTGTTTCGATGCAAATAACTTGCATAATATATTACTAATACTTGACACTGGCTAATTTCCTAATGGCCATAATCGGTTCACAACCGATAAGAAATAAAAATAAAAAACTTCATGTGACAGTAAAAGACAAACGATGCATAGTTATACAGCGCATTAATTAGCCTTTATAAGTAAGGGGGTAAGTCTTCCAGCTATTTACTTACTCTCTTACTTATAAAATATTATTTACACATGACCAAGTTATGTGTCTTTTGTCTCTGTCTGTCAACTTTAAAACTTCATGTGACAGTAAGAGACAAACGATGCATAGTAATGCAGCGCATTAATTAGCGTTTATAAGTAAGAGGAGGGTTAATCTTTTAAGTAGAACTCAGATTTTGAGTAGAGTTTCTGTATAATTTTTTGATGAAAATGTTTTTATTTTTGTTCAGATGTATGGCAGTGAGTGCGGCATTGTTGCATCCGATGTTGTTATGGTTACTTACCATGGCTATGAAGATACGTGTTGCGTGCGGATCTCTCATTTATAGGAAGGTTTGTATACCCCTTATTACAAAACGAAGTCTTTCGTTAAACCTAGTTTTTATCATCGAGTTACTGAAGATCCTTGCTAAGTATCAAGCCACTCAACCTAAAACGGATCTATACCATCCAAAGGTTCCCTGGAAGAAATCGCTTTCAGCGATAAGGCCGCCTATTTGGGCAACTTACATTTTAAGCTATGTCTTTACTTTATGTAGGTAATGTAAATATTTGTGGTTTGTCGTATAGTTATCGTGTTGCGCAAATAAAGTTATTATCTATCTATCTATCAAGATTTGATAAAATATATTTTTGAGTCAAAGTGATATTATGATGGTTGCAAATCTGACAGACTGGTAATATAACAAACATCATCAGTGCACTTGAAAATAAAATATCAAGAATAATTATAATTATCTATCAAGATAATTATGTTCAAAGAAAATTTGATAAACCGTCTAGTTTAAGCGAACGGCTTTTGTTCTACGACTTAGGAAAAAATAATTAGGCTATATCTGAGAAAAAAAAAGGTAGGTAGTTGTGCAAACTGTACAAAATTAAAGAAAGAGCTAATTTTCCAGAAAACATGAGCTCAAAATTATGGAAAAAAAATACAATTTTTTTAGAACAATTTTTTTTTCGCCTAGACGTCTAGAACAAATCTCATTTGGCTTATTTATACCACCGTCCTAGAAAATATGTGCCCAATAACGAAGTGTAATCACTTGTATTTTTTTTTCTACCCTCAAAATATTATTTACACATGACCAAGTTATATGTCTTTTGTCTCTGTCTGTCAACTTTAAAACTTCATGTGACAGTAAGAGACAAACGATGCATAGTAATGCAGAGCAGGCTAAAAAATATTCATTACTCGTCCCATAACTAAGTGTAATATTATTATCACCTAAGTCCCTGGATTCAGGTACGCGATTTGAAATCTCGCCGCGAGTGAATTTTTCCTTTAAAATATTTCCACCTTTTTTTTACCCTCAAAAGGGGCAGGCTAAAAAATATTCAACTCATACAGCCTATAATTTCAGCTTCTCCGCCTAGATTTAACGGTCGGCGGCGCTGCAACTGAAGGTCTGACTGGTCACGTCATAAATCTACTAACAACAGACGCTCAACGTTTCGACATGGCTTGTCTGTTCGTCATAGACCTTCTAAAGGCACCTATAGAGAGTGCTCTGATAGTTTACCTGATGTATAGGCAGATAGGGGTCGCTACGTTTGCGGGGGTGGCGTTTTTGTTGGCCTTCATACCTTTACAGGGTGAGTTTATTGGTTAAATAAATAAATAAATAATCTTTATTTCCATAATAAATCTTCTTCTATCTATATCTATACTTATAATTAAGGAAGAGAGGTGAAATCGTCTGTATTGTCTAGAGGGCGTAGAAAAAGTAGTAGAACAAAATTATATACAAAAGAAAAATTAATATAAAGTAGTATATCCGTTGTCTAGTCACCGTAACACTAGCTTAGCAGCGAAAAGTAAAGTTGGCGAAAGCTCGGTTCGTTTAGATTAGAACAATGAATAAATACTGAAATACTGATTTATTAGTAAAAGAACATTTTTCACGTCATTTTATCAGAAGGTTCATTCTATAGGTTAGGTATACAATCTAACAATAAAGTGATAAATAAAGTGTTTTAAATAACTTTTGTACAATAAAACACAAGACATGTAAACCATCTCAGTTAACCTTGAAAAGCCAACCTGTCAAGTTGGCGACAGCTCGGTCGTTGAAAGTAATGACGTTATTGAATATAACGCGAGTCAAACCCGGTAAATATTGTGTTTTATTATGCAAAAAATCGCGAAAACCTTAGACCTAATTATAATAACTTTAGTAGTGAATGGAAGCCACAGAGGCCGCTGTGGATGTGGCTGAATACTGGTCCACCAAAATTTGACATACCTATATTTTATTTCTTATTGGTTGTGAACCGATTATGGCCATTAGGAAATTAGCCAGTGTCATGTATTCTAATATATTATGCAAGTTATTTGCATCGAAACAGTCAAGTCGTCATAGTTAAAGTCAAGTCTAGGGAATCATTTGTAAACACGGCGGCCATTTACAAACAATCCTTACGGAGCCTTGGAGACAACACTAAGTCAATGTTTTGCACCGATTTTCACTTTCATTCCACTTGTACACCTTCACGAAACTAAATTGATTAATATGCCCCTGAAATTAAACAATTTGCACGCATATGAACTAGGTTTCACAAAAATGAAAATTTAGCAACACATCTCCTCAACGAGTTCCCGCCAAGACTCCGACATACCTATAATTGTTTTTATGCCATTGACACGAAAAGAAGAAGAAGTGACACAAACTTGTGTATTTTTATGGTGGGTTCGATTCGCACTTGACCGCTTTTTAGGGTTTCGTAATCTACAAGAAATTCTTCTAGTTTAGTTTTGTCCGTCCGTCCGCGGCTTTGCTCATAATCGATTAGTTAGAAGCTCAAATTTTGCATGAGCATACATAATGTACACGCCAAAAAAGAGGTACAAAAAAAAACCGTTGTTTAGGGTACCTCCCCCACATGTAACATTTGGGTGGATTTTTCTTTTCTTTCTTTCCCCATCGTGTGGGGTATCGTTAGCTCTTTTAAAATCATTGTGAGTTTTTAAAACAATTTTTCATTTTAGGCTTCCGTTTTCGAAATATTGAGCTTTTAGAGTTTTAGTTTTTAGAGTTATGTGAACCCCTCTCTAACAGCTAAACGTTTATACTTGTTTTATTATACAGGTTATTTAGGTAAAATTTCGGGTAAACTCCGAAGAAAAACAGCTATAAGAACCGATAATAGAATACGGCTTATGAACGAAGTAATACAAAGTATAGAGTCTATCAAAATGTACGCTTGGGAGGATGCCTTCGGTAAAATCATTGGAACGGCTAGAAGGTAAGGAACCTAGATCGCGCTAGCGAAATTATTCGTTTTTTTTTTTCATAAATTATGTTATCTATGTGTTATTTGCGCATATTATGTGTGTGGATTGGCAAAGTTATATTTTTTTAAATATATCATGTAAATATATAAATATATGCCGAATCGACAGCCCAGCAGCTCAGTGTGTCGGTAGTCAAAAAGTTAAATTTAGCTATTTGCTTAGTTTAGACAACGCTGTGTACAACTTCCTGCTATATTTACTAATTTTGTTACAGAAAAGAAATGAACGTAATAAAAAAAATGTCATGGCTTCGAGCCGTTATGATTTCCTGCGTAAAACTAAACACACGCGTCGCCATTTTACTCAGCATCATAACTTACTTATCCACTGGAAACCAGCTAACAGCTGCCAAGGCGTTTGTCATATTTTCCTACTACGATATCCTGAAGTATACCTTAGTGGATTTCCTTCCTCTTGCCATCGCTTTCACTCTTGAAGCGTATGTGAGTGTGAAGAGGATGCAAGAGTTCTTGCTTCTACCAGAAGTTGAGGCTCAGGATGTTGATTTGGAGACGATTGATGAAGAAAAAGCATCGGCTAAGACTAATGGGGTGTTTGAAAAGATTGGTAATGGGTAAGTTTTGAATTAATAAATGTCATTTATTTGCTTGAACTATGGTTACAGAGTTGTCACAATAATATAATTCCATCATTTATTTCACCAGCACTAAACTTGGTATGCAAATGTTATTTTGAAACTGATTGAATTTAATTACAAAATGGTTTGTAATTAAATTCAATAATTTATTTTATATTTGTTTGATTACTGTCTAAGTAGATAGTTACAGTCAGTGATGATTTGGTCTGAGATATAGCACGCTCTCCTAATAAATATCTGTACAATCGTGATCTTGAATATACATAACTATGTCCGATTACAACTTTAAACAGTGAGTGACATGTCATCTGATGGTAAGTGATGATACGATCCAAGATGTAGCACCTTCTTCTAGATGATAGGAAAACAGCTGTGGAACAAAATCCGACCCGTCTCCCATAGTGGCCTTGGTCTACGTATCGAAACACGAATGAGTTCGCATAATACAGTCTTGCCAAACAATCAAATCATCCAAATAAACGAAATACAATATTTTCACAAAATTCCTCAAAAGTCCTTCTAATATTAAAAATAATCTTGAAATCGAATTTCTCCAGCCAACAGACATACATAAAGTCCAAACCCAACCTAGAACAGATGAGACCGAATGTACTGCCTATTGGCAAAATGCGGAAGACAAATCAAATCATCAATATAAACAAAAAGCAAAATTTTCCCAAATCCCCTAAAACATCTTCTAATATTGAAAATAATCTTAAAATCTAATTTCTCCAGCCAACAGACATACATAAAGTCCAAACCCAACCTAGAACAGATGAGACCGAATGTGTTGGTTACCTTTAGGGATTACACTGCCTATTGGCAAAATGCGGAAGACAAATCAAATCATCAATATAAACAAAAAGCAAAATTTTCCCAAATCCCCTAAAACATCTTCTAATATTGAAAATAATCTTAAAATCTAATTTCTCCAGCCAACAGACATACATAAAGTCCAAACCCAACCTAGAACAGATGAGACCGAATGTGTTGGTTACCTTTAGGGATTACACTGCCTATTGGCAAAATGCGGAAGACAAATCAAATCATCAATATAAACAAAAAGCAAAATTTTCCCAAATCTCCTAAAACATCTTCTAATATTGAAAATAATCTTAAAATCTAATTTCTCCAGTCAACAGACATACATAAAGTCCAAACCCAACCTAGAACAGATGAGACCGAATGTGTTGGTTACCTTTAGAGATTACACTGCCTTCTGGCAGAATGCCGACGACAAATCATATCATCCAAATCATATCATCCAAATAAACAAAAGGCAAAATTTTCACAAAATTCCCTAAAACATCTTCTAATAATGGAAATAATCTTAAAATCTAATTTCCCCAGCCAACAGACATACATAAAGTCCAAACCCAACCTAGAACAGATGAGACCGAATGTGTTGGTTACCTTTAGAGATTACACTGCCTTCTGGCAGAATGCCGACGACAAATCATATCATCCAAATCATATCATCCAAATAAACAAAAGGCAAAATTTTCACAAAATTCCCTAAAACATCTTCTAATAATGGAAATAATCTTAAAATCTAATTTCCCCAGCCAACAGACATACATAAAGTCCGAACCCAACCTAGAACAGATGAGACCAAATATGTTGGTCAGCTTTAGAGATTACACTGCATATTGGAAGAATCCTGAAGACGAATCCGGCAATAAGAAAGTTGCTGCGCTCTCCGATATTAATCTTACTGTAAGTGCTTATAGTTTTAAAACATAATTGTTTTTAGCCCCCGAAGAAAAACTAAAAATATATAATTACAAATGTCGATTTGAACCGATTGGCGGCCGAGCAAAAGACAACGAAGCTCAGGCCCGGCTAGTATAAATAATCCTTAAGACACCAGTTGTTAATTTATCCCAAACACAGCGTAAGTGTCTTTGTAAGTGATTGTATTTCTTTCAGATAAAACCGTCAAGTCTAACAGTGGTGGTAGGTGCAGTAGGGTCAGGCAAGTCGACGCTTCTCCAAGCCATAATGAAGGAGATTGCACCGTGTAAGGGACATCTGCAAACGAACGGCACTGTGGCCTACGCCGCACAGGATCCTTGGCTCTTCGAGGCTTCGGTCAGTATTGTTTGTTTCTGGTTCTGGGTGTTTTCTATAAATAATCTTACTATTATTATAAACGCGAAAGTTTGTATGTAAGTATGTATGTATGTATGTATGTGAGGTTGTTACTCTTTCACACAAAAACTACTGAACCGATTGCGATGAAACTTGGAATATAGGTAGCTGGAGACCTGGATTAGCACATAGGCTACTTTTTATCCTGATATTCCCGCGGGAACGGGACTTACGCGGGTGAAACCGCGGGCCGGGCATGATAAGCTACTAAGCTTGTGTTACGGTGACTAGACAACGGATATACTACTTATATTTATTTTTCTTTTGTAAATACATACATACATAGAAATACACCCAGACCAGATACAAATATTTATTTTTAAGCATAAATATTTGCACCCATTTTATGGTTCTATGTATGTTATGTATGTATTTACAAAAAAAAACTATATATGTTGTATATCCGTTGTCTAGTATCCATTGTACGAGCTTAGTGCTTAGTTTGGGGCTAGATAGCGCTGTGTGTAATATCGTGCAATATTCTATATTTATTTACTAAAATTACTTATTAACGGGGTATTCAACATGTGCTTGTCTCGTGAACGAGCTGGTTGAAATTACCAGCGAAATATCGAGCTCCGCAAAGGTACGCGGGTAAAACTGCGGGGCGTAGCTAGTGCGGAATATTTACACTTATCTTAATTTGACCTTGTATCATTTTCAAATGGGCAGGTCCGTCAGAACATCCTATTCGGTCAAGAGTTGGATCTACGTAGGTACAAGCAGGTGATCAAGTGTTGTCAACTGAAGAGCGACTTGGATATACTCCCGCATGGCGATAAGACCATCGTTGGGGAACGAGGTACGTTTTCAACTGATTTAATATTTACTAGCTGCGCCCCGCGGTTTCACCCGCGCAAGTCGCGATCCCGCGTTGTACTTACGCCTACCTATGGCAGTGCAAAAATCCACACTTAAACGGACGACCAGGGAAGTACTGATGAAGCCAGGCGCGGCAGCGCCTGGCTTCATCAGTACTTTTTATTTTTTATCCGGATACCCGGATATCCGGACTTGATATCCGGATAAAAAGTAACCTATATGTCTTAAGCTATCTGCATACCAAATTTTTATTGAAATCGGTCCAGCCGTTTCCGAGATTAGCGCGCACAAACGCACAGACAAACGGACAAACAGACAAAAAATTAAACACGGAAATGGGTTCAGTTACGTTAATACATACGTTAGTTTTTTCAAAATATCTTTCAAAAACAGACACCGCTAAGTTACGATTTTATTATAAGTATAGATAGATATATTCATCTTTTACGGTTGGTATCTCAGATAGCCTTAGAGGCGAAGTGATCCTGTAGATGGCGTCTCAATCGAGCCGTAGTCGAAAAATAGTAGACAGGGAAACATTCATATTCTTAAATTCGCTGCTCGAGATGGGAACTTGCGTGGCCGAGGGGTTGAGGCACTGGGGTACTGATCCAGGGACGCGAGTTCAAATCTCGCCGCATGTGAATTTTTGAAGATGATTTTTTCCTTTAAAATATTTCTAGCCTTAGAGGCCTTAGGGCGACCTGACAACTCTAACACTAGGTGAGACACGCCACTATACGAAAAGTAGAAGAAGAATTATTTATCTTTACTATAATGACTATAACGATTTCGCATTTTGGGTGTATTATTTGCATATTATTTCAACACTATTATTTGCATATATAATTTTGAAATTAACTTTGGACAATTTTATAATGGGACTTATATTAGAAATATTTTTAAAGGAAATTCATCTTCAATAATTCACTTGCGGCGAGATTTGAACTCGCGTCCCTGGATACGGGACTTATATTTCTTACTAGCTGCGCCCCGCGGTTTCACCCGCGTAGGTCCCGTTCCCGCGGGAATATCGAGATAAAAAGTAGCCTATGTGCTACCTATATTCCAAGTTTTATCGCAATCGATTCAGTAGTTTTTGCGTAAAAAGAGTAACAACCTCACATACATACATACAAACATACAAACTTTCGCGTTTATAATATTAGTAAGATATTTGGATTTTTTAAAATATTTCTAAAATTGTATTTGTTTAAAAATATTTACTAGAAATATTTTTAAAGGAAAAATTCATCTTCAAAAATTCACTTGCGCCGAGATTTGAACTCGCGTCCCTGGATCAATATTCCAGTGCCTATACCGCTCGGCCACGCAAGTTCCCATCTCGAGCAGCGAATTTAAGAATATGAATGTTTCCCTGTCTACTATTTTTCGACTACGGCTCGATTGAGATGCCATCTACAGGATCACTTTCCAGTGATTTACCTATATATTTCTAGTAAATATGCCTTGAGCAATAAAAACAAATTTACGAAATATTAAAAATATTTGTTTAATTATGATTTTAGTATTTGTTGTGACACAAGCTTTGTTACTGTGGCGCTAGATGGCGCTGTTTGTTGTTCGCAGTTTTTTTTATAAATCCAAGTATATGTTATTTTGTTTTCGTTTTAGGTGCCTCCCTATCTGGTGGTCAGCGAGCTAGGATATCTCTAGCTAGATGCGTGTACCAACATGCCGACTTGTATCTATTGGACGATCCCTTGGCCGCTGTCGACTCTAAGGTAAGTAAGTGGCTCTGTTTCATTACCGGCTGATTCGGGGTTATTTTGTGACAGTATGCCTAACTTTGTGACACCCCAATAGTATGCCCAATAGTAGAGCTAATTGCGGAAACACAGTTAAACTTTAACTTTTTATTTATTTAAAAGTGCACTATTAAACACGTGAAACTGGCTGAAATTGTCATTGAATGCTGGCAGAAATGCCGTAACTAAGAGAATGCGATCTGCAGGTAGCACAATCTATATACGAAGACTGCATACGCGGGTTTCTGCGGGACGCTGCCACAGTGCTGGTGACTCACCGAGTGCAGTACGCCAATACCGCTGACAACGTGTGTGTCATGGCCGACGGGAAGGTAAATATGTTTTCGTCACATCTATTCGAAAAGAGCTAATCCAATCCCTGTAAACTAGGCTGGAACTAGCCTTTTGCTGGCGCTCACGCTAACTCGCCGGCAAAACGTTTTGCCTCCCTCTTAGCAGGGATTTTACTTTTCCAGCTACTGATTGGCCGGGGGATTTGAATTAGGAATGTGAAAATTTGGTTTGGAATGTGTAGGTGTTAAAAAGTTTAAATCACCAAAGAGTTCCACTAGAAATAGAATATAAATAGAAGAGGAATTACTAGGAATAGAATAGGAGTAGACTAAGAGTGGACTAGGACCAGGAATATCTTGGAATAAACAAGAAGTAGTCTTGGAACAGACAACGAATAGACAAGGGATAAGGTTAAAGATTAAAATTTTCTCTTAGAGGGCGATGAAAAGTAGAATGTCTACCTCAGAAGCAAATTCTATTTTTAGCTCGAGTGAGGTACTTTGAATCCCTCGATTCGCTCAGGATTCTACTCAAGAATCCTTGGCTTCACTCTGGATTCAAAAAACACTCTCGCCGTATAAATAGTCTTTTCTCCCTTGGTATACAATCTACTATTTCATTTCTTCTGTTCGGAAAGTGTAGCTTTGTTCCTCTATAAGCGGGAGCAAAACAGCTTATTTTCATTCAGGCCTTTTTAGCGGGCGGCAATGAGATGATAATTTGGAACGTGTAGAAACGAAACGCAACTTGTATGAACTACTGGCTTACAATTTCTGTTTCTATTTGTAAAACTCGTTCTCTGATTTATTTTCTCATAGAAAGGGAATGAAAAGTTGAGTAATTGTGTAAAACGAAAGCATATTATTTTTCCCTCGGTCGATGTACTTTGAATCCTTCGCTGCACTTAGGATTCTAAGTTAAAATCCTTCGTTCGCTCGTGATTCAAAGTAGCACCCTCGCCGTCAAAATACTATTTTGCTCCCTTTTATACTTATTATTGTTATACTCATAGAGGGCGATGAAAATGAGAATGTTTACCTCGGGAGCAAATTCTATTTTTCGCTCGAGTGAGATACTTTGAATCCCTTGATTCGCTCGGGATTCGACTTAAGAATCCCTCGCTGCGAATCAATCTTAATTAATTGTTAAGATAAAATAATAAATTATTTTCGTCGCCTTTTTTATTGTCTCGCTCTAGAGTCCTTCGTACGCTTTGGATTCAATATGACGCCCGCTATACAAGATGTAACGGGTAAGCCCTTTTAATCCGAAAGGGGGTTGTTCTAGACGTTTAGGCGAACAACTTTTGTTCTACGACTTTTGAAAATTCGAAGTACTTTTCGAAAAATTTAGGTGTAAAGTTTACTTGAAAATCAGCTGTTTCTTAGAGTTCGAGGTCATTGACCTTATGTTGTTCTTTCATTTAGTTTGGTCTACTACAATAAAACCTTCAATTACCTTTATTTTCAAAAACAGCTGTTTTTCCAGTGAAACATAATCTCACAATTTTCAAAAAAAAAAGTTCGAATTTTCAAAAGTCGTAAAACAAAAGGTGTTCGCCTAGACGTCTAGAACAACCCCCTTTCGGATTAAAAGGGCTTACCTGTTACATCTTGTATAAGACAGGGCTTTAGTCCCTCGGTGCATAAACTACTATTTTAAGCTAAAATAAATAGTTTTTTCTTTTATTTTCAGATAGTAGCGCAAGGTACATACCACGAACTGAAAAATCAAGTGTCTGAATTCGAAAAACTCATAGAAATGGGTGTCAAAAGCGAAGACGAGAAGCAAAAACAGAAAGCCACTTCCTATGAAAGACAAGAATCTGTGGTAAGTTCGTACTAACTATTATTCTAGTATATAGTCTAGTATATTATTATACTAGACTAGTTGCGCCCCGCGGGAATATCGGCATAAAACGTAGCCTATATGTTTTTCCCGGTCTCCAGCTACCTATATTCCACCTATATAGCTCGGTTCGTTTTAAAATCATGAATAAAACGCGTATATAAACCCGGTAAATAAAGTATTTTGTCATATACAAATGCTTAAAACGAAAATATTCCAAATTATTCCGTTAGAAAATAATCAACAATTTTCGATGAATCCGACTTTCAATTCAGAAGACTGTAGAAACATGTCGTTTTGATACTAGGTCATATTGCTAATATGCCGTTTTGCTCTTAGGACATTAGGCTAATCGGGCGTTGTGCTTAAATGTCCTTTCGACACGAAAGCGAAATCGCAGAACGCAGCTAGTAATCTTACTAATATTACAAACGCGAAAGTTTGCATGTATGTATGTGAGTTTGTTACTCTTTCACGCGAAAACTACTTAACCGATTGCGATGAAACTTGGAATATAGGTAGCTGGATACTGGGAATAACACAAAGGCTACTTTTTATCCCGATATTGCCGCGGAAACGGGACTTACGCGGGAGAAACCGTGGGGCGCAGCTAGTGAGCAATAAAATTAGATACTTATTTTAAGACATTTTTATTCGATTTTGAAAATATATTTTTTGTTATGGTCAAAAAGGGGCGTCTCTTACATAAGTTTGAGAACCCCTGGACTAGAGTAAAAAAAAGTCCACATTGATGTAGCACCTGAAACCACCTATTCATCAGAATATTTCTCAATAACTATTAACTAGAAATATTTTTAAAGAAAAAAATCATCTTCAAAAATTCACTTGCGGCGAGATTTGAACTCGCGTCCCTGGATCAATATTCCAGTGCCGATACCGCTCAACCACGCAAGTTCCCCTTTAAAAAAATATTTCTAGTAAATATGCCTTGAGCAATAAAAACAAATTTACGAAATAATAACTATTAATTTAATATTTTTAAGGTGTACAATGTCATCCTCAAAACTGACCAAAAAATGGATGCGAAAACAAGTGTTAGTCCATTTCTCATGTTTATTAAATTAAATTCATTTATTAGACTAGCAGCGCCCGCGGTTTCACTCGCAGAAGTTGTAGAACAAAAGTGGTTCGCCTAGACGTCTAGAACAACCGCCTTTCGGCTTAAAAGGGCTTACCCGTTACACCTTGTATAAATCATCCCTTAATCATCGCGGCCTATTTTACGTGGTGTCATTTTGAAACGTAAGAAATACTTCCATGCTTATATATCCGTTCACTGGCGTTCGCACTTCGTTCGAGCGCCAGAAATATCTCAGGTGAAATGCGTGACATTCAGCCCTTGTCTAACAATATACTATTGTATTGTATTTTATTCATTATCTATGTTCTAGGAGCACAGCTACAAACTCCGCTCGCAGAGATCAATGTCGGAGGCTTCACAGTTATCTTTCAATATCGACGTCGACAATAATTTAGATCCTAAATACGAAGGTAATTTAATCCAATTTGTACTCAATTTTACTAATATTATAAACACGAAAGTTCGTATGTAGTATGTTTTTTTTTTTTTTTTTATTTATCAGAAAAAACAATGCGTATAAAAAACAGGTATTTTAACATCTAAAAAACCACGGAGGTTCGAATTGATGTTAAGTGTTAAGTTTACATCAGTCACTTAATGTATGTATGTATGTGAGTTTGTTACTCTTTTACGCAAAAACTACTGAACCGATTGCGATCAAACTTGGAATATAGGCAGCTGGATACCGGAAATAACACATAGGCTTATAGAAATATTTTTAAAAGAAAAATTTATTTTCGTAAATTCACTTGCGGCGAGATTTGAACTCGCGTCTCAGTGCCTTAACCACTCGGCCACGCAATTTCCCCACATGTGTACTCAACATTTTATTATTTCATGTTTTTTCGCGTATTGTTATTTTTGAATTCTTTTCCCTCGATGTTCTGAACATTTTTGATTACAGTACGAGCTTTCGCTAACTTTACAGTTAGCTTTTTCAAGGTTGACCGAAACTTTAGGAAACCTACCTTGAAAAACTGTAAAGTTAGCGAAAGCTCGGTACTTTGTAATAACGCAGTTATTAGACTAGGAGTTCGCCCCGAACTGAGACCTCACGACCCCCTATCTCCCCAACCCCCCTACCGATCCGGCTCATCTTCGAACTCATAAATTCTATTGACCTAAACTACGCGCATACCAAAATTCATGAAGATGGGACCTACGATACTCAAGTTATCGTCGAACAAACATACAAAGATACAAGCGCCAGGCCCGTCTACACTGGACCTCACTCTCTTCGCTCGTTCGGTCAATAAAACTTATATTTTCTCCCACAGGTGAAGTTCAAAACAAAGGCTCGGTAGACAACAGCGTATACATGGCCTATATAAAGTCTGGAGGAACAAAACTGTCAATGCTGCTCCTTTTCACGCTGTTTATTTTGGCGCAAATTTTCTACTCGTGGACGGACATTTGGCTAAAAGATTGGTGAGTCATTAGCTGTAAGCTAACGACGGCTATATTAATAGCCGTTAGTTTTAAGTCATTTGTTAGGCAAGTAACTAACGTACACTAAGTTAGGCAAGTAACTAACATACACTACGTTAGGCAAGTAACTAACGTACACTGCGTTAGGCAAGTAACTAACTTGCATTAAGTTAGGCAAGTAACTAACGTACAATAAGTTATGCAAGTAACTAACGTACACTACGTTAGGCAAGTAACTAACGTACACTACGTTAGGCAAGTAACTAACGTACACTACGTTAGGCAAGTAACTAACGATGACTTCATTATCATTAGAAGCAGTCGTTAGGTAAGGAAGATGAGTCGGATAATGTTTCTCTGCCGTCTTCCTTCCTTGCAATTTGGATCAAAACAGTCAAGTCGTCGTAGTAAATTTCAAGTCGAGGAAGTCATTGTAAATGGTGGCTCTTTACAATGACGGTTCACGCGAGCTTTGGATACAACGCTGTCCATGTTTTGCACCGATTTACACTTTCATTACACTTGTACACCTTCACGAAGCTAAATTGATTAATATGCCCCCGAAATTAAACAATTTACACGCATTTGAACTAGGTTTCGCAAAAAATGAAAATTTAGCAACACATTCCCGCCAGAACTCCGTCGATTGTATTATGTTTATAGAATTTATTGTGGATTTTTTTTTTCAGGGCAAATTTAGAAGAAGCGGATGGTGCGCAGAAAATAAACAACGCAACAGCTGGTAAGTTCCTTTGGTTTTTAAGGGCCTATATTACCCTAATAGCGTGACAGGGATAAAGCTAGCGAATTTCAGATGTGTAAGTTAAGGACGTAAGATGCGACATGCAATTTATTTTTGCGTAAAATCAAACAATTGCTAGTTTCAAGAAAACTAAAAGTTAACCTTGAAATTAAAAACATTCACTGCCTGTATTGAGCTAAGTTCAGTTCTTATACAAAGTTTTATTAGTTTTCGTACAATATTGACTGAGTAATATCACTTATTTGTACAATTTATAGGAAAGTTTGGATTTTTTTAATCGAGAAAATTTTCAGGAATCGTGTTTTCACGACATTCACGTTTTAGTAAATATCCTCGACTTAATAAATATGGTTTTAAAAACTTTTATTTCAAATAACTTTTGTAGTGATTCACCCTAGAAACATCAGTTCTGGCTTACTACGGCCCCTTAATAGTGAACTTTTGCAGATATTACTACTAATGGCGTAGAGCCGTAGATGTGTAATAGTATATTGTTATAAAAAGGCTTTCAAGGGATTTTTGATCGAGGGTAAAATGCGTGACATTCACCCGAGTTAAACACTCTACTTTTCATTTCGACTGTGAGGAAATTAAAATACTAATCGCACACTTAATAAAACGTATATATTGAGAATCAATTAATATATCAAGTTAGTTAAGAACAATTTGTACAATCCAAATTCAATTGTTTTAATAGACTAGTAGTTCGCCCCGAACTGAGACCTCACGCCCCCCTATCTCCCCAACCCCCCTACCGATCCGGCTGATCTTCGAACTCATAAATTCTATTGACCTAAACTACGCGCATACCAAAATTCATGAAGATCGGACCCACAATACTCAAGTTATCGTCGAACAAAGATACAAGCGCCAGGCCCGTCAACACCTGGACCTCACTCGCTTCGCTTGTTCGGTCAAATAAACACTTTACTGCCAACATTAGAAAATTTTCAAAAAACTTGTCTATTGGCTACAGTAGAATCGAGTTGGTCACGACGATACAAAGCGACCATGCCGACACAAGAAAAAAAATCGTAGGAAGCAATCATGGCAGAATAGAGAAGTATATAATTAAATTATCATAGCCAAACAAAAAACAAATAGCGTTTTTTCATTTCAGACTATGATCTGACGTTTTGGTTCCTTGTATTTGACAATTTCTTTATAGAAAGAAGTATCAAATGGTTGCATGACTGATAAGTTGTACCAATAATTTGTATCAATAAGTTTACTTTCAACCCTAGGGATAAAATGAGCCACTTTCAACCCGGCTATCTACCCATGAAAGTTAAACTTTCCGAACAGGAGAAATGAAAAAAAAAAAACAAATATGAACGAACGTATGATGATTTTTAGAAATATATTTCCGTCAAAAGCTCGGGTCAAATAATGAATAAAAACGCGATAAAACCGGATAAATTAAGTATTTTATTAAGTATTATATATATTTCCTTGCTAAAAATATTTCTAAGTTTAAAAACTAAAGGAAATATTAAATATGAACGATTTTTGTATGAATATAGTTTTTTTTTTCAGCGGTACCCTTTGAGGAACTCCCAAGCAACCACTGGCATCTATCCCGCGAGCAATGCCTATACATCTACGCCGGCCTTATCGCCACGTGCACTTTCTTCACGTGGAACAAGCTCGTCGTCTTCTACAATACTTGCATACAAGCGTCCATCAAATTGCATGATACTATGTTCAAGTAAGTCTAAATTTACTGACCATCTCGATTAAGATTCTAAATTAAGAATGTTAATAGGTATGCCAAATCGGTTGAAAGTTTGTTACAGTAAAGCTTTTATGTATACAAATACACTAGTTCTTGTTGTAGTCAAAAATACCTATTAGTTTTGAATCTACAGGCATTTAAACTTACGATAAATATTGAGTCTCGCTAACAGCCACGTGACGTCATTTACAACGCTCCGCTAATCAAAACGTTAGACGACATGTACTGTGACATCGACACATAGAACGCGAGCGGACTGGGCGAGTGTGAGATGACGTCACAACCTAGTACGAGTCCGCATCGCACGTTTACTTCTATAGATCGGAAACGAATTAACGTATCGAAGTTATTCTTTTACTTGTATTTTTTATTTTTGACAGAGAAAATGGAGAGCTAATAATCAAAATTAGTTATTTTTCTATGTTAAACATAGTCGACTATACTCTCCCCGGATAAAAACATTACATCAAATACTTGCCGATCTTGAATGGTCTTTTTGGTTAAGCAACGCTTGGCGCAGTCATTACTTGGATGCGTGAACGAAAATTTTGTGTGGCAATAAATCATTTTCTCAAGCTCTTCTCGTGTTTCGGAAGGCACGTTAAGTAGTTGGTCCTGGTTGTTATCTCTAATAGCAGTCGTTAGGTCTAGTTAGAGGCCTTAGGGCCAACACTAGGTGAGACACACCACTATACGGTTGTTATCTCTGATAGCAGTCGTTAGGTCTACTTAGAGGCCTTAGGGCGTCCTGACAACTCTAACACTAGGTGAGACACACCACTATACGGTTGTTATCTCTTATAGCAGTCGTTAGGTCAAGTTAGAGGCCTTAGGGCGACCTGACAACTCTAAACCTAGGTGAGACACACCACTATACGGTTGTTATCTCTGATAGCAGTCGTTAGGTCAAGTTAGAGGCCTTAGGGCGACCTGACAACTCTAACACTAGGTGAGACACACCACAACTAATTTGTTCTGTTTTTCCCCAGAGGTGTAACCAACGCTCCAATGTGGTTCTTCCACCACAATCCATCGGGTAGGATCCTGAATAGATTCTCGAGAGATATGGGTCAAGTGGACACTTTACTGCCTGTCGCCTTAGTGGACTGTTTAGGGGTAAGTTCTTAACTGACGGCCTCTGTGGCGCGTCGGGTGAATGCCCGACTGCAATGCAGATGGTTGACCTAGAATTGACCTAAAAGGCACGAATCCAAACCTCGCCGCGAGTGAATTTTTGAAGACATTTTTTTTACTTTAAAATATTTATTGACTAGGAGTTCGCCCCGAACTGAGACCTCACGCTCGCGCTCATCTTCGAACTCATAAATTCTATTGATCTACGCACATACCAAAATTCATGAAGATCGAAGCAACGATACTCAAGTTATCGACGATCAAACATACAAAGATACAAGCGCCAGGCCCGTCTACACTGTAAAAAACAATAAAAGATAAAGATATTTATTCGCATAAAGTATAGTACAAATTGGTCTTAAATTACTTAAAGTTTTACATACTTTGCCGTCACATCACATGCAAATTTCTCTTATAAAAACTAATATTAAATCAGGTAATGCTCTTATCTTTGGTGCAAATTATTAACATATACATTTCAGTGGTAATTTCTATAAAAAGGTACTCAGAATAATGTCAATTACAAATTGAATATTTAAAACTATGTCAGAAGTATGTAAAAAAAACTGGAATCATACAAGTAATGACATGATAACGTCTTATTTAAAATTTAAGAATTCATTTAATAGAATAAAAACGTTTATCTAAGTAAGCTAGGTGCGCAGTTTTTTACAAATAAATTAAATGGCTGAGTTTTGAGGTAATCAGGAATCTTATTGTATATTTCCCCACACATGCTTTGACAGCTTTTATGATAAAGAGCAGTTAGTAAGTAAGTGTAATACAACTTATTTTCCCCACAGTTCTTCCTAGAAGTCATAGCCATACTGGTCGTCGTTTGCCTCGTCAACTGGTGGCTCATTCTGCCCACCATCTTCATCGCGACTCTCCTCTTCCTCATGAGGGCACTATTCCTGACCACCAGCAGGGAATTGAAGAGGATAGAGGCTATCGGTACTGCAAACTTTTTAAATTTATATCGATTTGCTAACATACTTACATTTTACCGGGTCTTATTCGCGTACTATTTTTTTTTTTTTTACCTCGACGTTTCGATCATGTGACAATAATCTTGGTCTCGAGGGACTGTTGAAATATATTGGTACTGTATACTTTGGCCTAAGTAGATAGGGACAGTGGGAATCTCGTTGGTAAAAGCGTTTAGGCGTAGACGTCGATCTCGTTCCCACTGTCCCTATTTGTAAAAACTTTGTTCGCATTGTCTCTAGCACTGTTTTTATTGCCATCGTCCCTGTTTCTGTAAATTCGTCGTTACCAGTATCTTAATACTATGTATTTACAAAAAAAAATGAAGTATTATATGTAGTATATCCGTTGTCAAGTACCCATAGTACAAGCCTAGTGCATAGTTTGGGGTTAGATTGAGCTGTGTGCAATGAAGTGAAATATTTATATACTCTTTTAGGAACTTAATTACATACATAGAGACAGCGGGAATTTCGTTTCCATTGTCCCTATCGGTGAGAATCTCGCAGGATCTCGTTCAGGCGTAAATTTTACACATGACTTTGTGACTGACTGTTTTCAGAAAGCAGGTGAGTACTGTTGTTGTTTCTACTATGCCATTTTAAATTACCATATTTCTAAACAAATAATTAATCGTTTGTATTCCCTTTCGCCCCAGCCCGCAGCCAATCCCTGAACCACGTGACGTCAACCGTGAGCGGTCTGACCACCATCCGCTCCACGAAGCACCAGCGGCTGCTCGCCCAGGAGTTCGATAAGCTGCAAGACCTGCATAGCTGTTGTTGGACTCAAGTACTCAACACTAACCGGTAGGTACATATATACACTAGGTAGGTATATATACATACAACATCCGCTCCACGAAGCACCAGCGGCTGCTCGCCCAGGAGTTCGATAAGCTGCAAGACCTGCATAGCTGTTGTTGGACTCAAGTACTCAACACTAACCGGTAGGTACATATATACACTAGGTAGGTATATATACATACAACATCCGCTCCACGAAGCACCAGCGGCTGCTCGCCCAGGAGTTCGATAAGCTGCAAGACCTGCATAGCTGTTGTTGGACTCAAGTACTCAACACTAACCGGTAGGTATATATATATACACTAGGTAGGTATATATACATACAACATCCGCTCCACGAAGCACCAGCGGCTGCTCGCCCAGGAGTTCGATAAGCTGCAAGACCTGCATAGCTGTTGTTGGACTCAAGTACTCAACGCTAACCGGTAGGTACATATATACACTAGGTAGGTATATATACATACAACATCCGCTCCACGAAGCACCAGCGGCTGCTCGCCCAGGAGTTCGATAAGCTGCAAGACCTGCATAGCTGTTGTTGGACTGAAGTACTCAACACTAACCGGTAGGTACATATATACACTAGGTAGGTATATATACATACAACATCCGCTCCACGAAGCACCAGCGGCTGCTCGCCCAGGAGTTCGATAAGCTGCAAGACCTGCATAGCTGTTGTTGGACTCAAGTACTCAACACTAACCGGTAGGTAAATATATACACTAGGTAGGTATATATACATACAACATCCGCTCCACGAAGCACCAGCGGCTGCTCGCCCAGGAGTTCGATAAGCTGCAAGACCTGCATAGCTGTTGTTGGACTCAAGTACTCAACACTAACCGGTAGGTATATATATACACTAGGTAGGTATATATACATACAACATCCGCTCCACGAAGCACCAGCGGCTGCTCGCCCAGAAGTTCGATAAGCTGCAAGACCTGCACAGCTGTTGTTGGACTCTAGTACTCAACACTAACCGGTAGGTATCCTTTATACTATATTCAACTATATTGTAATATACGGCTCTGTTATTGTATGGTTTATCACGAAAAACTTTATCAAAGTAAAAAGTATATCTTAATATTACTTTATCTTTATATAAAGTTTTCGTCATAAAGTGTATTCGTAAAAAAAGTCTTTCGTGATAAAAATTTTTATGATAAAGTCGTTTCGTGAAAAGTTTCATGATAAAGTCTTTTTCGTTATACAGTAAGAAAGCCGTAATATACAGTGTGGGTGTATATAACGGCTTTGTCCGGGACGGTAATTTGAGAAAAGAAAATTGTTGATTATTTTCTGACGCAATGTTTTAGATTAGAATATTCTCCGACCGACGACTGGCGACTGAAAAGCGTTGATTTTTTTTGTCTGTATGTTTCAGAGCGTTCGGTTGGTGGATGGACATGATCTGCTGTCTCTACCTGTTCTTCGTAACCTTCAGCTTCTTCCTATTTGCTGATGGAGGTTAGTCAATTAGTTTGTTCTCTGGAAGTCTAGGTAATTTAGCGTTGTTTCCAAACCTCGTGTAAAAAGTCATGCTAAATAGCCACCAGACTTTAGACTGGTAGCAATTCTGCTGTTCATTTGCCGAAACTAAACCTAAAATTGTTTGATTTTAGCTCAAAAATTCCAAAAAGGTATTCTGTTGTTACGCTGACTCAAAATTTAGTATTACAAAATGAATAGTTTAGAACTGTCAGTCTTATAGTAATAGGAATACTTTCTAAACTTAATTTTATGAATTTTTAGGTTAAATTTTAGGATTTGGTGACAGCACAATTTCCTCAACTTGACTGTTTTATGTCTGCAAATAACTTGCTTATATTAAATTACTTGACACTGGCTACTTTACAACTGGCCATAATCCGTTCATGACCGATTACAAATAATTAAAAAAAAACTAGGTTGTTTTTTTTCTTCTCTGTCTTACACCAGTTAGGTCATTTAAGAAATAGCCAGTGTCAAGAATTATGATGTGAAACATCTATAAGCGGAGGTGAACCTGATTGTTGGCGTGGCGATACAAGGCGATGTCTCGCCACGCTATATGAAAACACTCCTGTCAGTGTAAAATGTTTCACATCTGTCAGTGTAAAATGTTTCACATCTGTCAGTGTCAAATTTTTCACATCTGTCAGACGTCCCGTGACGGCTCACATTTTTTTTTCATATTCTGCTCGGTCTTCGGTCTTATCCAGTGTTAAGTATTATATTTTCTGTACAAACTGGATGAAAGCATTGATCGATTTTGACGTTGTTTCCAGATACGATAGGCGGCAGCGTCGGTTTGGCGATAACTCAAGTGATTGCCTTGGTCGGGATGTGTCAGTATGGGATGCGGCAGACGGCTGAGGTGGAGAACCAAATGACATCGGTGAGTCGAGTGTGGCAACTGCTGCTAGTGTGGCAAATACTGTAAGTGAAGCAACTGCCGCAAGTGTGGCAACTGCTATATGTGTAACAACTGATGCAAATGTAGCAACACCTGCAAGTGTGACAAGTACTGAAAGCGTAGCAACTGATACAAGTGGAAACTGATATAAGTGTAGCAACTGCTGCAAGTGTGGCAAAAGTTATAAGTGTGGCAACTGCTTAAGTGTGGCAACTGCAGTTAAGTGGCAACTACTGAAAGTGCGGCAACTGCAGCAAGTGTGACAAGTATTGAAAGTGTGGTAACTGCTGCAAGTGAAGCAACTGCTTCAAGTGGAAATTGCTACTTGTGTGGCAAATGCTATAAGTGTAGGAACTGCTGCAAATGTGGCAACCGATGCAAGTGTGGCAAATACTGAAGGTGTCCGGAAAATTAGTCCGGAAAATTACACTTTATCGGAAATTCTGCACTCTATACTTTATAATAAGAAAGAGACGACTTGGAGTCTGTACTTGGAAAAAAATATAATTTAAATATTTAAAAATTAAATAAAGTACATAATTATTTTTCCCGGGTCTTATAAGTCAAATAAATAAATAAATCCTGTGACCAATACACAGCGCCATCTAGCCCCATGGTAAGCTGCTAAGCTTGTGTTACGGTGACTAGACAACGGATATACTACTTATATATATTATTAAATATCTTAGGGTCTTATTCGCGTATTATTAAAATAATTATGAGTTCAAATCGTGTGAGTTTAAAATGTTTATAAAATAAAGTAGTAGAACAAATTAAATATTTTTTTTAAATTCATGTCTGTTTGTTTCTCCGTTTGTTCCTTATACAATTAAAAACTACTAATCCGATTGAAATCCGCTCAAAAAGGCGCTTTTTGAGTTAACTTAACCATCACGTTAGCGTTTTTTTTTTTCCGAAAAAATTCACACTACGGTTTCTGATATCCTATTGTGTCAGGTGGAAAGGATCCTGGAGTACAGGAGTCTACCACCAGAACAGCCGATGGACCTGGATGAGAAGGCGTTCAGAGCGAAACATCCTGACGTGGATTTGGACAAGTGGCCTTCTAAAGGTATATCTAAACATTTACTCCCTTACTTATAGAATATTATTTATTTTTATCGGTTGTGAACGGATTATGCCCATTTGGAAAGTAGCCAGTGTCAAGTATTATTAATATATTATGCAAGTTATTTGCATCGAAACAGTCAAGTCGTCATAGTTATAGTCAAGTCTAGGGAATCATTTGTAAACACGGCGGCCATTTACAAAGATTGTTCACGGAGCTTTGAAGACAACGCTAAAGTTCATGTTTTGTACCGATTTTCACTTTCATTCCACTGGTACACCTTCACGAAACTAAATTGATTAAAAAGCCCGCGAAATTAAACAATTTGCACGCATTTGAACTAGGTTTCACAAAAATAAAAATTTAGCACCACATCTCCTCAACGCGTTCCCGCCAAACTCTGCAAATAACTTGCCTATATTAATAATATTTGACAATGGCTACTTTCCAAATGGCCATAAACGGTTCACAACCCATAAGAAATAAAAAAAACTTTACTGTATTCTTTAGGCGAGATAGCGTTCAAAAACGTATCGCTAGAGTACGAGAGGCCTCCCAAGAAGTCAGGTGAGGAACCGGAAGTGCCTCCGGAGCCATCTTACGCGATCCGTGACGTCAGCTTCACTATACTTCCGGCTGAAAAGGTTGCTGTGGTCGGCAGGACTGGTGCAGGAAAAAGCTCGCTCCTTAATGCCCTGTTCCAGTGAGTAGATCTGCATAGACTTAAGCTCCAATCTATAGCCCGTACTTTGACTTTGCTAAGGAAAAACTTTGACTTAAGGGGCCGTAGTAGGCCAGAACTGATGTTGCTAGAATGAATTGTGAAACCATATTTATTGAAGTCGAGGATATTTACTAACTCGTGAATGTAGTGAAACACGATTCCTGAAAATTTTCTCGATACAAAAAAAATCCAAACTACCCCATTAAATTGTTCAAATAAGTGATATTACTCAGTCAATATTGTACGAAAACTAATACAAATTTGCATAAGAACTGAACTAATAGCTCAATACAGGCAGTGAATGTTTTGAATTTCAAGATTAACTTTTAGTTATCTTGAAACTAGCAATTCGTTGATTTTACGCAATAAAACTTTGCACAGTCTCATCTTACGTCCTTCACTTACACATCTGAAATTCGCTAGCTTTATCCCTGTCACGCTATTAGGGTTATATATGCCCTTAAAGATTTCTATAAGCTCGTAAATTTGTAATTAATTTGCCATAATATTGAAATGGATTCTCAAGGTATTATAAGCGGTTTCTAATGATAAAGGAAGAATAAAACACTTTACTTATCCGGTTTTATCGCGTTTTTATTCATTATTTGACCCGAGCTTTCGCGAAAACCATAGAAGAAATTATAAAGGAAGAAATCAGTCTACCACAATGTCGTATGTGGAAAACCTGACCAGCCCACAGATTATTTATCTAGTGGACGTCTGACAACAGTGGAAAATTACAGGCACAACAGTACATTGCTGCTTTGAGGTGATCACCGGTAATAACCACGTTACGTCAAAGCAGCAATGTACTGTATAGTGCTCTCATTTTCCACTGTTATCAGACATCCACTGGAGATAATCTGGAAGCTGAACTGGAGGAAGCAGTGGATAAGTTGCAATGGGATATCATAGGATTATCTCTGTACAGTAACGCCACTATGTAAGCTGGCATCAGAATCAAAGGGCTGCGGCCTACCGCGTAAAACACCTGCCCGGTGAAATAATTTCTCCTTAGAGGTACATAAATCCCCGTACCTCCTAAAATTTAGAAATATTCACTAATATACAAGATGTAACGGGTATGCCCTTTTAAGCCAAAAGGGGGCGCCGCACATTTGTCGGTTGGTTCTAGACGTCTAGGCGAACAACTTTTGTTCTGCGACTTTTGGAAAATCGAAGTACTTTTCGATAATTTTAAGTGTAAAGTTTACTTGACGATCACCTGTTTCTTAGAGTTCGAGGTCATTGACCTTATGTTGTCCTTTCATTTAGTTTGGTCTACTACAATCAAAACGTCAATCACCTTTATTTTCAAAAGCAGCTGTTTTTTCCAGTAAAACATAACCTCAAAATTTCAAAAAAAAAAAAGTTCTAATTTTCAAAATTCGTAGAACAAAAGGTGTTCGCCTAGACGTCTAGAACCAACCGACAAATTGGCGGCGCCGGCGTTCAATAAATCGTCGACGGAAGAACCAACACAGTTCATCGTCCACAGATTGAGTCGAGTATCGGGCTCGCTGACAGTGGACGGCGTGGCGTGGTCCGACGTAGGCCTCCGGCTGTGGCGGTCTCGGCTGCTGGCACTGCCGCAGCGGCCCGCGCTCTTCGCCGCCACTTTGCGCGAGAACCTCGACCCGCACGCGGTCAGAAGCGACGCCGAGATATACCGCGCGCTGGAACAGGTGGAACTGCTGGAGCTGGTCTCCAAGCTGGCCGGCGGGCTCGGCAGCCGCGTGGGCGACGGCGGCGGGAACCTGTCCACCGGGCAGCGGCAGCTGCTGTGCCTGGCGCGGGCCGCGCTCGCTGATGCCCAGGTGCTACTGCTGGACGAGGCCACGGCTAACGTCGACACCAAGTGAGACTATATACAGTATACACACACACACAAACACACTGACCTATATAATAATGGGTTATTGTACGTTTAGGACGGACGAGCACATCCAGGCGACCATCCGCAGCAAGTTCCACAAGGCGACTGTACTCACCATCGCACATCGTCTCAACACTGTCATGGACTACGATAGAGTCATTGTCATGGACAAGTGAGTATAGAATACTTGACCTTTCATTTCTTTTTCAAAATCAATAAAAAAAAATTGGATGTGTTAAATCCAGAGAATACTTTTTTTTTCCAAATTCAAATTTTTTTAAAAATTGCACGTATTCGATAACTTTAAATACGTCGAGTGCTCTTAAAACTATGACTCTAACTAGCTGCGCCCACGGTTTCACCCGCGTAAGTCCCGTTCCCGCGGGAATATCGGGATAAAAAGTAGCCTATGTGTTATTTTCGGTATCCAGCTACCTTTATTCCAAGTTTCATCGCAATCGGTTCAGTAGTTTTTGCGTGAAAGAGTAACAACCTCACATACATACAAACTTTCGCGTTTATATTATTAGAAAGATTAGAAAGATGTGGCTTCGGAACGCGCCCTACGATGAGAAGAAAAAAACAAGAAACACGTGGTTTTTTAACGGTTGTGAACCGATTATGGCCATTTGGAAAGTAGCCAGTGTCAAGTATTATTAATATATTATGCAAGTTATTTGCATCGAAACAGTCAAGTTGTCATAGTTAAAGTCAAGTCGAGGGAATCATTGCAAACACGGGGCGGCTATTTACAATGATTGTTCAACGCGTCCCCGTCAAAACTCCAACTTTACCTTTGAGTTTTGGCGGGAACGCGTTGAGGAGATGTGTTGCTAAATTTTCATTTTTGTGAAACCTAGTTCAAATGCGTGCAATGCAATGCAATGTTCAATTGTTTCATTCGGGGACATATTAATCAATTTAGTTTCGTGAAGGTGTACAAGTGGAATGAAAGTGAAAATCGATGCAAAACATGGACTTTAACGTTGTCTCCGAAGCTCCGTGAACAATCTTTGTAAATGGCCGCCGTGTTTACAAATGATTTTCTAGACTTGACTTTATTTATGACGACTTGACTGTTTCGATGCAAATAACTTGCATATATTATATTAATAATACTTGACACTGGCTAATTTCCAAATGGCAAAAATCGGTTCACAACCGATAAGAAATACTTTTAATCCCGATATTTTTACGGGATCGGGGCAAACGCGGGTTTATAATAATATCAATGCATTTCAGGGGTCGCGTTGTAGAAACGGGACATCCTTACGAGTTGTTGACGCAAACTGTTCAATACAAATCTGAAGGGACGAGAAGAAGTTTATTGTCCAAAAGTCAGGTGAGACAGAGAATTTCGCACTTTTAAGCTGAAATCTATAGTGCGTACTTTGACTTTGCTCAGACTGAGCTTAGCAAAAACTTAGCATTAACTTTGAATCGGAATTTATCGTCGAAATTCATTTTGTAGTATACGAATGAAATAGACATAAGAGAGAAGCAAAGTTAGGTCATTATATTTTAATAAAATTCGAAAAACTTCGGCTTTACTAAGCAATAACTTTGGATAATTGCGAAGATCGCTTTATGAATGCCAAAAATTGTCTTAAATCAAAGTTTTTGCTTGGCAAAGTCAAAGTACCAACACACACAGCCCAATCTAGCCCAAACTAAGCACTAGGCTTGTACTATGGGTACTAGATACGGATATACTACATACTATACTTTTTTTTGTAATTACATTCATATCAAACAACCCAGACCAGATACAAACAATTATTTTCAAGCATAAAAAGCACCTGACTTTTGTAAATACATACATATTATATAAAGAAAGACACCCAGACCAGATACAAATATTTATTTTCAAGCATAAATACTTGCACCTGACGGGAATCGAACCCGCAGCCTTCTGCATTGCAGTCGGAAATTCGAAAACATGTTGTTTCAGGCTCCTCTCGCTATACCAGAAAACTTCACCGCGGGGGAAAATGAGACTTTGATCGTGGGTAATGACAGAATGAGGACCTATTCTAACAGGTAACTGAATAGGTTAAGCCAAACGAAAAAAAAGTAAAAAGCATGGTACTTTTTTTAATTTCAGACTCAGACGTCTAATCTGACGTTTTGGTTCCTTGTATTTGATATTTTTTCTATAGAAAGAAATGTCAAATGGTAGCATTAAAATTTTAAAAATGCTTTCCACCCTAGGGACGAAATGAGCCACTTTAAACCCGGCTATCTATATCTACCCATGAAAATTAAACTTTCCGAACAGGGAAACAGAGATGAAAATTAATTTTACGCACTACATGGCTCTATAAAATTAATCTTTAAGACCAAAAAGGTCAGCGTAAAGCAAATCATTAATCTCTAGGGCATAAACTGCGCATTTAGCTGCGCTCGGTCTTAAAGTAATTTAACGATCTCTTTCAAACGTTATTATTCATGATGGCACTGATCAAAGAGGATAATCCGCGCTACCATGATCGCTTGTTGCTATGTCGTCCTTTTGTCGTTCAAAAAAAATAAAGTAACTTTTAAATAAAAAATACCCCGACTACTTTTAAAAATACGAATCATTATTGTTTTGGTTGATAATTAAATGCTTGTTTTCATACCTTTTTTATTGTTTCTTCGCAATAGATGTGTAAAGTAGAGTATTCACCTCGTTAATAAAGCCTGTCTTTATCTTGGGCGCTTGAATCCCACGCTTCACTTAGGACTCTTTAACACCCTCGCTGCGCTCGGGAGTTAACTCTCTAGAGCCCTTCGTACGCTTTGGATTCAATATGACGCCCGCTATACAAGGTGTAACGAGTAAGCCCTTTTAATCCGAAAGGGGGTTGTTCTACACGTCTAGGCGAACAACTTTTGTTCTACGACTTTTAGAAATTCGAAGTACTTTTCGAAAAATTTAGGTGTAAAGTTTACTTTAAAATCAGCTGTTTCTGAGAGTTCGAGGTCATTGACCTTATGTTGTCCTTTTATTTAGTTTGATGGTTTACAATCAAAACTTCAATTACCTTCATTTTCAAAAGCAGCTGTTTTTTCAGTGAAAAATAATCTCAACATTTTCAAAAAAAGTTTGAATTTTTAAAAGTTGTAGAACAAAAGATGTTCGCCTAGACGTCTAGAACAACCGCCTTTCGGATTAAAAGGGCATACCCGTTACAAATTGTATAAGACAGGGCTTTAGTCCCTCGGTGGATAAACTACTATTTGTAAAAAAAATACAAAATATGCTATTTATTTATTTATTTAACTTAGATTTTACAGTCAATACAATACAATATAACTTACATATAATTAATACACCAAACCAAATAGAATCTACATTTTGAAGGTTGCTCAAGTAATTTTAAAATCGATGCTGCCGGATTTAATTGGATAGATTTACAAGCAGGTACAATTAGCTCACAAATTAGAAAAAAAGAACAAAAAAAAGTATATTATTTTATTTCTTATCGGTTGTGAACCGATTATGGCCATTAGGAAATTAGCCAGTGTCAAGTATTACTAATATATGATGCAAGTTATTTGCATCGAAACAGTCAAGTCGTCATAGTTAAAGTCAAGTCTAGGGAATCATTTGTAAGCACGGCGGCTTTTTACAATGATTGTTCACGGAGCTTTGGAGACAACACTAACTAAAGTCCATGTTTTGCACCGATTTTCACTTTCATTCCACTTGTACACCTTCACGAAACTAAATTGATTAATATACCCCCGAAATTAAACAATTTCCACGCTTTTGAACTAGGTTTCACGAAAATGAAAATTTTGCAACACATCTCCTCAACGCGTTCCCGTCAAAACTCATTCCCTCGTTCAACTGCGTATATTCTTTTTATTTCATTTCAGGTCTGAAGTGAGCGACATAGATGGCGCCAATGTCGGTATTTTCAAAACACTCGTCGATCAAACAGGAACGGAAACGGCGGCCATGTTGCACAAGATGGCTGAAAATGTAAGCTATTTTTTAAATTAATTTTGTTTTAATTGCGTTTTATTCATGATTTGTATACCCCGACCACTTTTTAAAAATACGTGGCATTAATCTATTAGTTTGTTGTTAATTAAATGCATATTTTTGTACCCTTTTTAAGGTGTAAAGTAGAGTATTCACCTCGGTAATAAAGCCTGTCTTTATCTTGGGCGCTTGAATCCCACGCTTCACTCAGGACTCTAGGTACATAACTTTCGTCAAATTTACTGGTGGCTTTCTCAAGGTTTACTGTCAAATGAAGTGCTTTATTATACAAAATCGCGAAAAGCATAGAAGAAGTTATATTTTAATGTATTTTTTTTTATACGTCCCAAGATAAAAATAAAACTTACATTGACCCAGCTATACATTATACAGGTGTTCGAAGCCGAAAAGGGGTTGTTGTAGACGTCTAGGCGAACAACTTTTGGAAAATACATTTTTTTTTATTTTGAAGTTATGTTTCACTGAAGAAACCAGCTCAATGAGGTCAATGACCTCTAACTTTAAGAAACAGCTGATTCTCAAGTAAACTTTAAACTTGAAATTTTCGAAAACTACTTTGAATATTCAAAAATTGTAGAACAAAAGTTGTTCGCGTAGACGTCTAGAACAACCTCCTTTCGGCTGAAACACCTTGTATACATACAAACATGTGAGACTGGCCCATATTTGCCACTTTATTGCTGACAGAAAAGCCATATCTAAGAAACTAAACTTAATTAACCGACTTAACAAAAAAAGACGGTTCTTAATTTGGTTGTGACTATACAATTTGTAACGGGTAAGTCCTTTTAATCCGAAAGGGGGTTGTTCTAGACGTCTAGGCGAACAACTTTTGTTCTACGACTTTTGAAAATTCAAACTTTTTTTTGAAATATTTGGAGATTATGTTTCACTGAAAAAACAGCTGCTTTTGAAAATATAGATAATTGAAGTTTTGATTGTAAACCATCAAACTAAATAAAAGGACAACATAAGGTCAATGACCACGAACTCTCAGAAACAGCTGATTTTCAAGTAAACTTTACACCTAAATTTTTCGAAAAGTACTTCGGATTTCCAAAAGTCGTAGAACAAAAGATGTTCGCCTAGACGTCTAGAACAACCCCCTTTCGGATTAAAAGAACTTGCCCGTTACACCTTGTATTTTTTCTAAAAATACTCAGCCCTACCATGATGTCTTATAAGTCGCCGCGTTGTCGTTCAGCTAAGAAAAACCAACGTCAAGTTTTTTTTAAATTATCTGGTTTTTAATAGTAGTCGAGCTAGTTTTCATTTAAAACCAGCTGCGCCCCGCGGCTTCACCAGCGTAAGTCCCGTTTCCGCGGGATTATCGGGATAAAAAGTAGCCTATGTGTTATTCCCGGTCTCCAGCTATCTATATTCCAAGTTTCATCGCAACCGGTTCAGCGGTTTTTTCGTGATTGAGTTACATACACCACATACTCACGAACTTTTAGCTTTATAATATTAGTAGGATTTAATATATTTTTTGAGCGACAAAAGGACGACAAAGCAACGAGAAACGATCATGGTAGCGTGGATTATACGAGGAGAATGCTTCATCAAAATGCCTATAGCAATAAACATGAGATATATTTATATTTTTTCCTATTCATTTCCAGAGTTACAAAGTGTGGTTGGAAAAGAAGAAACAGGATTAAACTAAATCAACGTCAAATCAACATCAGACTGTGAAGTTTGGTCCCAGTTGCTCGCTGAAGTTTGGTCACAGTTGCTGTTGAAGTTTGGTCTCAGTTGCTCGGTGAACTTTGGTCCCAGTTGCTTGGTGAAGTTTGGTCCCAGTTGGTCGGTGAAGTTTGGTCCCCGTTGCTTGGTGAAGTTTGGTCCCAGTTGGTCGGTGAAGTTTGGTCCCAGTTGCTCCATGAAGTTCGATCCAAGTTGCTCCATGAAGTTAGGTCCAAGTTGCTCGGTGAAGTCAGGTCCCAGTGGCTGAAAGAACTAATTTTTAAGATTATCTTTTAAGGGGCAAACAAGACCTAAACTGAAAATCCTTGTCGGATTCATCGAAAGTTGATCCTCATTTTTCGACGCTATGTTTTTGGATATTCACAAATATATTTAAAAACCCTACAGGAAATAATCGACAATTTTCGATGAATCCGACCGGGAATTTGAGTTTTGGTCTTATACAAGATGTAACGGGTAAGCCCTTTTAATCCGAAAGGGGGTTGTTCCAGACGTCTAGGCGAACAACTTTTGTTCTACGACTTTTGGAAATTCGAAGTACTTTTCGAAAAATTTAGGTGTAAAGTTTATGGAATTGAATGGCAAGTATTGAATGTAATTTGGTCTGGGTGTTTTGTTCTAATCTCTTTTTAGTATTGTTAATGGTAATAAATTTCCATTAGTTTGACTTTTTGGAATTAATTTTATTGTAATAGTTATTACAGTAATCATTATTAATATAGTTCCTATGGATAATGATGGAATCAACAACCAAGGATTCCAGTTAAATTTTGGCATTATTAATGTACTAGTAGATTCTGATCTTCCTACTGACATTTCTTCATTAGTCATATCTAACATAACCTGTTCCTTTAAATTTACCTCAGCCTTTAATGGATTTGAGCCTCCACTACATTTTAAAAGGCAGTCATCTCCAGTTATTTTTGTTTGGAAGAAAACAGTTAGTAAATGTGTGTCCATAGTTGTATTCATCATTATTGGTATTGGATTCAAACCTTTACATGATAGTAATCCTAAAGTGTCATCATGGCTAGATTTGGCTTTTAATTTAATAGTTGCTCCTCCAGCACAGGAATAACATCCATCTATTTCTATTTTCTCAGCATAACATTTCTTTTTTTCTTTCCTTATAGAAACTTCTAAATTCTTCACATTTAGTTGTAATTCATAAGTTTCTGCATGAGTATTTTTAAGTATAACTGTTCCATCTGTTAGACTATCAATAATTGCATTGCCATATAACTTAGGAAGTTTTTGTCCTTGTATAGCTTTCCTTATACTTATTTGATTATTTTTTGACATCATATCCCAATTAACATTAATTAACTTGACCATGTTACTGGCCACTAGGCAATTTGATGTCATCTCTGATGCATCCTTTGATGTTGGGCATCGAACTTCACCTATTGATCCTGTCATCAGCTCACTTGATTTCTGACATGAAGCATAATAAGTATTTTTGCCATCTCTAACTATACAGAAATCATTATTATTCATGGGCACTGAGTCAGCTATTTTAGCTAATCTCAAATCATCTTTATCAATTGCTTCAGCTCCTATTAGAACTATATCAAAATCATCTTTACCTGGCAAGCCATGGAATTTAATACTGACTGATAAGTGGGGAATCCAAGATGGACAATCAAAAACATCATATATAATGTCATCAGATTTCATAAATTCATAGCTACCAAACACACAACCATTATCACATCTTCCACATCCATTACCGGCGCATCCACCTGGGGTTTCACATGAAAATAAAGACAATTTGTTAATAGTGTTTGGAAACATTTCATGTCTCATATCTTCATTTTGTAGAAATTTTGTGCATTCTTCCCAATTATTGCATCTTCCAGTTCCAGGACAGTTACTAATAATCTTAGGATTTATTTTAGTTTGGACTGTCTTATATAAAGAATTTTTAGAACAATGGTAATAATTTGCATTGACTGTAATGGAAATGTAACCATTTATCTGATTATTATCATCCATTACATCAACACAAGTCACTTGTCCTACTGGGGGGCCAGAAATTCTAATAGATTTTGTTATTCTACAAACCTTTGAACCAGTGAAATCAGTTATACATTCATTTTGATCAGAAACCAAAGTTGTACTATCAGAACAGCAATCACCCACCCTGACGAGAGCAATCAAACTTAAAACCATAATAAGTGAATAGTGATAAGGGATAGATGAACCACTTCCTCTCTTAATGAATTTCTTTTCAGGATTGGTGATTCTAGCTGGTTTAGAAGATTCAATTACTCTTCTAGTGACTAAATTATTATCATTATTAACTTTTATAGATATAGATGAATCATCACTTTCTGATATATCATTGGTGTTATTTAATTCATCATATTCCTTGTGTTTATTGACTGTTTTATTAAATTTAAATTTATTAAATATGGGATTCATTTTATCATTGAATTTCTTATAAATGATCTTAGTTTTTGCTGGTAACTTCTTTTTAGCATGGCTTAAGGCAAACAAAATAAATGAAGTAACTAATACTATAATGACAATTAAAATTATTGCTATAATCAATCTTAAGTCCTCTGATAAACAAATAGGATTTTTAATCTTACTTAAACATAAAAAACATTTAATTTGATCACATGCATCAGTTGGTTTGCATTTAGGAGGCTCTCTAGCTATTATTCCTTTTAAGCCATAGAGAGTAATTATGGGCTGAAGACCGCCTTTTGTAACACTAAATGGTATATTTAAAGATATAGTTTCATTAGGCTTAAAGTTATCTATGTCATACCATATATAAACATCTCCTAAACTTATAATAGCTTTCTGTATCTTGCATGAACAATCAATATATATTATTGAATTCATACATTTGATACTATAATTGCAGTTCTTTTCAAAATAGAACCCATTTTTCCATCAATAATAAGTAATACATCATCATCTTCTTCCTCAATGTCAGCTATTTCATATCTTATCATAGTCCAAATTGAAAAATAAGTATCAACATTATTACTGGTATTATGAAGATGTGTAAGTCCCATTCCATTTTTTATAGAATGACACTTATATTCAGATCCAGGAGAACATCTTGGATTTATATACTTACAATAACTTCTATCACCAGAACATATTGACATCATATCTGGATTTAAGCAACTACTATTATTACAGGTATAAAAGTTAATATCAGATTCATTAAATCTCAATTTAAATTTATTTATAGACATAGCATAACTATTTACTTTCCCATCATCATAAATTGTAAACTGGACCTCCCCAAAGTAGGACATTGTCATATTGCATGTTTCATTAGATTTCCAAACATCTCCCATTGAACAGATCTTGAAATCCCCTGATTTCTGAGGAAACATAATATTACTTAATTTAAAATTATTAGAGATTATATCAGTTCTTTTATTAATTAATTCATGATAGAAACCAAAAGAATCATGATTAGTTATAATAATAGTCTCTGCACAATGAGATGGTAGTTTTTCCCCTGAGCAAGTATATTTATTAGTCATTTGTCCAACACATTCAGCTGACACTCTACAGAGCCCATCTTTAGTTAATATAATAAAAGACAACTTATTAATACATTTGTGATCATGACCTTTATATCTCCACGTTGGGAGCTCTTTGCATTGAGGCATCCTAGACAATATAAATTCAGATCTAATTAAATACAATATATTTCCTTCAACATCTTTATTGGATTTTTTAAGAGTAGTGATTTCTAATGGTTCTGGCCAATCCAGAAGTGGGAACTTAAGAACTTTCACATCGCTTGACACAGATAAATTCAATCCAGTGCTAATAGATGATGTTGCATCTGAAGAGGTTATGTAATTGACTGAAGGTTCATCTACATTAGATAATAAAATTCCAGACTCCTTTAAAGCTTTAAGGGTATTGATCATAGATTTCTTAGATAAATTTTCATAATAGGATTGATCATATTCCAAGAGACTTCTTTTCTGAATTTTGCTAACACCTAAGTTTGAATCAAATAAATTATAGTCTATTTTTATTTCTTTAATATGATTTTGTATGTACATCATCAATGCAGTGCTAACTCTAGATAGATCATCAAGGAGACAAGTATCATTGAAATTATGATTAAGATTATTATTAACTAATAAGTTTTGAATAATTATTTCTATGACTATTTCTCTATATTTGGTGTTAGAGAAATAAAAATCATTAATCTTTATAACCTCTCTATATATTTCAAACACTTTACTCTTGAAAGAATCCTTTATTCTTAAATTATAAGGAAATAAAACACAATTATCAAATTTATTCAAAATGACATCTTGAACACCCTTTATATCATCATTAGACATGTGAATTATTAATGAATTGTCATAATTTTTAATCATTCCTGACTTAGTTGTTTGGATATAATCTCCTTGTCTTTCAGTGGTTATAATAATAATAACAGGATTCTCAGTTGTAGATTCAGAGTTTATCTGATTATTTATATCCTGTGGCTCATTCATTATTATGTTTCCATTATTTTGATTGTCTTTAGAGTATCTATGGGTTATTCTACTAGGATAATACTGATTTACAGGGTAAGTTTCAACCATATCATTTGATGATTTGGGTGGGTTAATTAAGTCTCCTTGATTAAAGTTGGTTTCTGGATTGATAGATGATTTGGAGTTCGAACTTAGCAAACTTGTTCTATTCTTTAATTTTAAAGATATCTTTGAAATCCAATCTGTCATATTATCTGGGTTCCCTAATGAGTTATAAAACATTGTGTTATTAGTGAAATTAACAGTATTATTGGAGTAATTGACAGTATTGTTGATATTATATATTATCTGACACAATATAGTTGGAGAATAAATGATAAAGTAAAAACTAAAGAATAATAATAATTTATGGATATTCATTATTCAAATTACGTGTAAAGTTTACTTGAAAATCAGCTGTTTCTTAGAGTTCGAGGTTATTGACCTTATGTTGTTCTTTCATTTAGTTTGGTCTACTACAATCGAACCTTTAATTACCTTTATTTTCAAATACAGCTGTTTTTTCAGTGAAACATAATCTCAAAATTTTCAAAAAAAAAGTTCGAATTTTCAAAAGTCGTAGAACAAAAGGTGTTCGCCTAGACGTCTAGAACAACCCCCTTTCGGATTAAAAGGGCTTACCTGTTACATCTTGTATACCCCTTAATTAAAAAGTGTAGGCACTGTCTTACGCTTTAAAAAAATACAAAAATACTTTTATAAATTCTGTACAAGACAGGATTCGAACCTGCAACCCTTGATTTGGATGCAGCTATTCGTAAATTATTGTGATTTTTAACTAAAATGTTACCAGTATTCTTTTGTAATTCCACTCGAATTTATTTAGTTAATTTCATTTTTAAATTCCTAGGTAGAATTATATAAAAAATATTTTATAAAGTTTAAATTCATCTACAAAAAAAATCTTACTAATATTATAAACGTAAAAGTTAAAAGTTTGTATGTATGTGACTTTGTTACTCTTTTAAAACTATTGAATATAGCTACCGATTGCGATGAAACTTGGAATATAGGTAGCTGGATACCGGGAATAACACATAGGCTACTTTTTATCCCGATATCCCCGCGGGAACGGGTCTTACGGGGGAGAAACCGCGGGACGCAGCTAGTTCCTTCATATTATATTGCTTTAAGCAATAAAAACAAACTAAATAAATATTTAAAATGGAAGACTAGGTAAGGAACGATGTGATCGCATTGAAACATTGCATTTATTTGTCACATACGTAGTGGCGCCGCCCTGGCGATGTTTTAAACGTACTAATTAGAAATTAAAAGTAAATGTATTACTTTGGTTTAAGTAGAAAAATATGTTTAGTTGTAATAAAGGCATTCAAGAAAAAACCCTCGGAAAAATATTTTGTTTTCAATAACTAAGTGTTAAAATCACTATCAGTGGAAATGTACTCCAGGGGCCTAATTCTGTAAGTAATAACCAAGATCATTGTAACATGATCGAAACGTCGAGGTAAGGAAAATTAAAAAAAAAAAATTAAGAAGTTGAATTTCACGCGATTAAGACCCGGGAAAAGTGTAAATATGAGTTCCAATCGTGTTAGTTAAAAAAAAGTTTAGTAGACTGCTGTAGACTTCACTTGGTTGAAATCTGTGAAGTTCGCGCAACTTTCGTCGTAATCGACATCGAAATCCGACTGCGCAAAGGTATAACCTGCCCCCCTACCGCGTAATTCCCGTCGAGTTCAACTCGACGTCGATTTGGAAATACAATGCTTTTGATAAAGGGGTTGGATAAAGCTACCGCACAAAGAGCGACCAGAAATTGTCTACGGCTTTAACGTTGACAATTTGTGCTCGCTTATTGCGCGGTCAACCACTTTATCGACAGTATCGTATTCCAGAAAACGACGTCGAGTTAAACTCGATAGGAGTTACGCGTAGGGGGACTGTGCGTTAATTTGCATGCATCTAAAGCCAGCACCGTCGAGTTAAACTGTCGTTGAATGCGAGGTCTCTTGAGCTGCCGGTTTCAATGACAGTTGAACTCGACGGCGTCGCATCGCCTTCAAATGCAGGCAAATTAACGCTACGGTTTGAACCGCGCAGGTTATTCCTTTACGTAGTCGGATTTCGATGCAGATTACGACGAAAGATGCGCGGTTGGGCCGCTGTGAGTATAAAGAAGCTATGTCGATGCTATGTTCAAACTTGTAGCTTCTGGATAACCATGTAGATGTCGTGTTGATTCTACATGGGTTTTCTTATTATGCCCCAGAATTAGGCCCCAGGGCACCATACTACAATCGGTGCTGTTTTTTTATTCCAAATTGTGTGTATGTTTTTTTTTTACATTTTATTAATTATAGTTTTGAAGTGTTAGTGCTTATAGTAAAAAGAAATTAAGAAAGAATGAAAATAAAGAAAACCAACATATGAAAATTTTCATTTTCTATGTTTTTCTTCGTCCAATGTCTATACAAAAGATACCATTCCATGGAAATTTCCCCACAAAATTACAATGCAAAAGTGTCGCCTTATTTTCAGTGAAAAATGTTTATAAATTATTTAATTGTCAATTTTATTCAAAACGTGATATTATAAGGATTTACTGAACAAAAACTGGTATTTTTGTACGGTTTTTTTTTAGTATTTTTATACTTAAATGTCTGCCGATTTACAAAAATTGAGTATTCATTCATAGATACTCCACTAATTTTAGAATAATTAGAAATAGTAGGTAATTATGCAAAACGGTGCCTTTTATTAGCCAATTATATTAATATTGTAATTATAAATAAATATTATAAAGATTTTTTGTTTGTTTGATTTCAATGAATAGGTCTTGAAATATTTAACTGAACAGATTTTGAGGAAACTGTGCAAATAAGCATTTTAACGTATGAGGCAGCGAGAAAAAGTCGCATAAACTGCAATCGAACCCACGAGATTGAGATTTACTTTAATAAAATAAATCTTAGGATTTAAAAATGAATCCCTGTGGCTCGATTCTGTAAAAACATAGCATGCGGAATGCAGGCGACGTGCAGAAGATGTGTATTAATTCGTATTCTGTAAATGTTACTTTACTTAATTAGTTAAGTAGCCTTCAAAATTAAGGGTTACTTAATTATTTAAAGAGCTCCCCTTGTTAATCAGCCAATCAGTATTTAAATAAATTAAAGAATAGCTATTATGTTTACTCCTGCAACAAATCGACTTCTGCAATGCTCGTGCATACCGCCTGCTTGTCGCATGCTATGTTTTTACAGAATCGACCCACTGGTGGCCTATATTATTATCGCAATATACGATACGTAGTTTGAATTCAGTCCTAGTGTTTCGACAGACTGTAGGAGTTTTAGCAGGAACGCGTTGAGGTGTTGCTAAAATTTCATTTTTGTGAAACCTAGTTCAAATGCGTGTAAATTGATTAATTTCATGGGCATATAAATCATTTTAATTTCGTGAAGGTGTACAAGTGGAATGAAAGTGAAAATCGGTGCAAAACATGGACTTTAGCGTTGTCTCCAAAGCTCCGTGAAAAACATTGTAAAAAAATTGACCGCCGGTTTACAATGATTCCCTCGACTTGACTTTAACTATGACGACTTGACTGTTTCGATGCAAATAACTTGCAAAATATTACTTGACACTGGCGGCGAATTTCCAAACGGCCATAATCGGTTCACAACCGATAAGAAATAAACTAACACCGATGACATGGAGCTTTTCTTATCTTAGCCTAATCTTAGCCCTTCTTTGGGTGGTTTGAGAAAGCTCGTTCAGATGAAAAATTCCATGTGAGGGTTTCAATAATAGAACATTCATAGTGGTTGAAACTTGTACGGTTTCTCACAAATTTGACAGTCCAATTTGTGTCATTAAAAACAGCGTCATCTAAGATTAAATAGCCGAACTAAATTAGTCAATAGAATATTAACAGATGGCAATAATATCAATTTCGCTAAATTGATAACAGCGTCATCTACTTTTATGTAGTAATACTAAATAACTCATAATAACAATAATAGATGACACTATTATCAATTTAGCAATATTGATAACAAGGCCATCTATATAAAAATAAATGTCTTGATGCATCAATAACAGATGGCACTGTTATCAATATTAAATTAATCTCAAGAAAGACTTTTTATGAGTTTTGTACTGCAAATATTTGACAATGGTTAATTCCAAATGGTCATATTTCTGTTATGACAAACAAGAAAATGACCAAGGAAGCCACAGAGGAAGAAAGAAGGAATCAAGTTTACTTTAGTTGGCAACTTTAGTGGATTTGCCGTCAGATCTAGAGGATTGGGAAGTGGCCAAAAACTTTTTTTTAACAGCTAGTGGTTTATTTTCCACAATAGAGTCGTGATCCAATAACTTTATTTATTCAACAGCGTTTAATCGGTAACTGTGATTTTTGGCAGACTTGTTTCTAATGTATGTCCTTTGAATAATATAATTCAAATTTGTGACCTCGAGCGCCTACCGCAATGCTTATCAAAAATCGAAGAACGGGATGAAGTTTTTAAATCACGGTTCTAATGACTTGAATCCTCTCAGTGCCTCTCTCCCGGGGTGGATATCTACGTCACAAGGCCTTACTCCCAAAATTATGGACACAAGTCATTTTCCGTTTCGACTTACTAAGGATATATACTAATGACAAGATTTTTCGAGTTTTCGAAGATCGAAATAAATATATTTTTTTATGAGGATCAATGAATCCGTTTAAATTTAAAAACAAATAAACCTCGTCATGTGATTGTTACAAAATGGTGTGTCACAAAGTTAGGCAAAAGTACTGTTACAAGTTACAATACAAGCCCATAATATTATCATCAGCCCTTAATAATAGGGGTTAAAGTATGAAATTGCCGTTTTATTGCAATAGGTTCTTTGAATTGACATAGAATCTTCATGGTTTGAGGTTTTCGAATGAAACTTTTTTCAAATGGTTTCTGTGATGTTCTTTTTTTAAAAAATGTGAAACATTTGAATATCGACTTTCAATTGTTTTTGTTATTCAATTTAGACAAGAAAGATGGATACTGCGAAAATTCGAGTGATTTTTGAATACGAGTTCTGACGCGGAACTAACGCGGCAGAAACAGCCCGCAATATCAATGCTGTGTTTGGAGAGGGGTCTACTAATGAACGCACCGTGCGATTTTGGTTTAAACGCTTTCGTGATAGAAATTTCGACTTAAAGAACGAGCCACGAGGAAGACCGCCCACACAGGTGAATAACGATGAATTAAGAGAGATAGTGGAAGCCGATCCTAGTCAAACTACCCAGGAATTAGCGGCATGGTTTAACGTTACCTTACCCACTTTATTGACTCACTTGCGTCAAATCAATAAAATAAAAAATACGAAAAATGGGTGCCTCATGATTTGACTGATCTGCAGAAAGAAACGCGTGTTGAAACTTGTGTTGCCTTGTTGAACCGGTACAGAAATGAAGGAATATTGGATCGAATTGTAACATGTGATGAAAAGTGGATTCTTTATGATAACCGGAAAAGAAAAATGCAATGGCTGACCCCAGGTCAAATGCCACAACAGTGTCCTAAAGCAAAACTTACCAATAAAAAGGTAATGGTAACTGTTTGGTGGTCTCAGCATGGTGTTATTCACTATAGTTTTCTTCGATCTGGTCAAGCAATTACGGCAGATGTCTATTGTGCCGAACTCCGAACCATGTTGACAAAACTAGCAGTAAAACAGCCCCGACTCATGAATCGATCTTCACCATTATTGCTCCACGACAACGCGAGACCTCACACAGCACGAGAAACCATTTTGACCCTTCAGGAACTGCACTTAGAAACCATTCGTCATCCTCCGTATTCACCAGACCTTGCTCCAACGGACTACCATTTTTTTCGTGATTTGGACAATTATCTACGTGACAAGAAGTTTTCTTCCCAGGAGGCAGTACAAAATGCTTTCACACAGTTTGTGCAGTCTAGATCGTCGGAGTTCTATCGCAAAGGTATTAATAACCTTCCCATTAGATAGCAGCAATGTATAGATAATAATGGCAACTATTTTGATTAAATAAATTTGTTAAAAATTTAAAAAATAAACAATTAAGATTTTCAGTACAAATCGGCAATTTCATACTTTAACCCCTAATACGACCCCATACAGCGAATGTCGAGCAAAACGAAAGTATTCAATGATACGTTATCTTGCTTTAGGTTGAGATCAATGATAACAAGTCGCGATGTCGATTATAAAGGACCTTTGCGGATTACTGACATATTATTATTTTTCTGAATGTGTTGCAAGCACCCAAGTTGCACACCTCACATCTGGTGGAAATGGTAGAATTCCAAAATTACTGTTGGCAACACTAATCAAGCTACCAAACGACGAACGTGCAATATTGCAGTGAAATTAAGTACTTTACCGTGCTAAAAACTGTGTAAAATCGTGTACAATTAGTCGAAAGTTTAATGTGTTGTTGAATTTGACCATTATTTTATAGTTTGGACGAGATGATTATCGAAAATCCGGACATTTTCAAGTCCTGGCTGACCTCCATATTGGAACCACTGTAAGTACATTCGCTGCCATTTTATTTTATTTATCATTTTCTTTCTAGAACCAACTAAATATGACCCTATTCAAGATATTTCAATCTAAGACTTATTTCAACACATTCTAAATGATCTAAGTAACTTACAAAATCTAAACTTTTTAAAATACCGTATCGAATTACATTCATTTCCTTCCAGTTGGCCAAACCACACACAGAGTGTTATTTTTACAATTTTTACTGTGTTCTTACCGTTTTTCACGTATATTACTCTAATTATACACATGCATCAGCCATTCAGGTTAAATAAGTATTGTATCTCTGAAATGTTCACCCTTTTTAGGGTTTCGTAGTTTGCGTGGTAAAATCTGCTAGTACACACATAACCTAGCCTAGGATATGTAAGGCTAAAAATTCTATGTTGGTCAATGATGGCCATGCATGAGCCATAAGCTAGAAGCTCCATTGGCAAGGCAAAGGCACTCTCCCAAAGTAGAATTGGTATGGATTTCGACATAGCTTTGCTAAATTCTACATGTAAGTAGGTTTCCTGAGAATGTACCTACATGCCACAGCATAGACCACAGATCTAAAGACCTATCGGTCTAGTTAGATGCTGCAACAGTATGAACATTGCATGCCCAATTTAGACATAATTCTTAATAATTTGTCATAATCTGGATCGATTCAAGCCACTCTGATTCTGATAGTGGCAATTAAATGATGCATTGTGGGGTTATTCCCATACGTGAATTGTCCATAGTTAATTTCGTTTTAAAGTAAAATGGCCTGATTTTTCATTCTACGTATAAAAGATATCTGTCGAACAAGTTCAAACCCTATCAAATTTTGATTCTTTTTAAATACTTACCAATATCATGTGATGTATTTTATTCAGTGGTGTTACATTTTATTTGTCAGATATCTCTGATCTAGGGATTTGAAAAATCAGCTCTACTAGTTTGAACTTCCCTCCGGTAGACGAAAGGTTAATAAAATAAAAATAGGGGATACAAATACTTAAATAGAAAAATAGACACTACAATAACAAACATAAATTGCTATAATATTTTATTAATTATACACATATACATGTACAACAAAATAGATACACAAAATAAGATACATTCAATTAAATAATAGGGGTTAAAGTATGAAATTGCCGTTTTATTGCAATAGGTTCTTTGAATTGACATAGAATCTTCATGGTTTGAGGTTTTCGAATGAAACTTTTTTCAAATGGTTTCTGTGTTGTTCTTTTTTAAAAAAATGTGAAACATTTGAATATCGACTTTCAATTGTTTTTGTTATTCAATTTAGACAAGAAAGATGGATACTGCGAAAATTCGAGTGATTTTTGAATACGAGTTCCGACGCGGAACGAACGCGGCAGAAACAGCCCGCAATATCAATGCTGCGTTTGGAGAGGGGTCTACTAATGAACGCACCGTGCGATTTTGGTTTAAACGCTTTCGTGATGGAAATTTAGACTTAAAGAACGAGCCACGAGGAAGACCGCCCACACAGGTGAATAACGATGAATTAAGAGAGATAGTGAAAGCCGATCCTAGTCAAACTACCCAGGAATTAGCGGCATGGTTTAACGTTACCTTACCCACTTTATTGACTCACTTGCGTCAAATCAATAAAATAAAAAAATACGAAAAATGGGTGCCTCATGATTTGACTGATCTGCAGAAAGAAACGCGTGTTGAAACTTGTGTTGCCTTGTTGAACCGGTACAGAAATGAAGGAATATTGGATCGAATTGTAACATGTGATGAAAAGTGGATTCTTTATGATAACCGGAAAAGAAAAATGTAATGGCTGACCCCAGGTCAAATGCCACAACAGTGTCCTAAAGCAAAACTTACCAATAAAAAGGTAATGGTAACTGTTTGGTGGTCTCAGCATGGTGTTATTCACTATAGTTTTCTTCGATCTGGTCAAGCAATTACGACAGATGTCTATTGTGCTGAACTCCGAACCATGTTGACAAAACTAGCAGTAAAACAGCCCCGACTCATGAATCGATCTTCACCATTATTGCTCCACGACAACGCGAGACCTCACACAGCACGAGAAACCATTTTGACCCTTCAGGAACTGCACTTAGAAACCATTCGTCATCCTCCGTATTCACCAGACCTTGCTCCAACGGACTACCATTTTTTTTCGTGATTTGGACAATTATCTACGTGACAAGAAGTTTTCATCCCAGGAGGCAGTACAAAATGCTTTCACACAGTTTGTGCAGTCTAGATCGTCGGAGTTCTATCGCAAAGGCATTAATAACCTTCCCATTAGATGGCAGCAATGTATAGATAATAATGGCAACTATTTTGATTAAATAAATTTGTTAAAAATTTAAAAAATAAACAATTAAGATTTTCAGTACAAATCGGCAATTTCATACTTTAACCCCTAATATAATATAAAGATTATGAAAAAATAGGTAGGTACATAATTCGGTCAAACAGTACTTAGCCACATAGTCTTGAAAATTACCAAGGACTTGGCGGAACGAATAATTTGGGGTAAGGAATTCCAGAGGGTGACATATACCTATCTAGTGCAACGGCCTCTGTGACGCGTCGGGCGGATGCTCGACTGCAATGCAGAAGGCTGCAGGTTCGATTCCCGCCTGGTGCAAATATTTTACTTAAAAATAAATATTTACATCTGGTCTGGGTGTCTTTCTATGTATGATAATATGTAAGTATTTTCCAAAAAATAAAGAAAAACATGTAGTGTGTCATCCGTTGTCTAGTACCCATAGTTCAAGCCTAGTGCTTAGTATGGAATTAGATTGTGCTGTGTGCAATGTCCTGCAATATTTATTTATTTAGTAATTATTTTCACAGTTAAACCTCTCTAATTAAGTCCTAAGGGTAGAGGTGCATTATTGAAATTTTAAAGGCTTTCCTAAAACACAAGATAAGGATTATTCAACTAATTTCCATGATCTAAAGCTACGGTGTTAGTATTTTCGTTTATTTTCCGCTAGATTAAAATATTTTGTATATTAAAGTTTCACAGTTAAGAGCTCCAAACCTAAAAATGGCGGCTCAATCTCTCCTAACTCAGGAGAATAGTGTAGTGCTCCTAACTGAAACTTTAGCATACAATATCTTTTAATTTAGCGGAAATAAAACGTAAATACTAACACAGTAGCTTTAGATCACGTAAACCTATTGAATCATCCATATTTCTTCTTTTAGGAATGAACAAATTCGTATTAAAAGTTGTTTAAAGCGCAAAATGTGTTATCTGTGGAACATAGCTGGTCCACTTTGAACGTTCTTCTTAGTTCTAGAGTTCTTAGTCCTAGAGCTATCCTAAAGCGAGTACTTATAGGTCACATAGTTGGCTGTGTGCCTGATCATTCAGTATCTTGATATTCTTAAAGCAGTGAGACTTATTCAATTCAGTTTCTCATAACAGTAGATACTAGCTGCGTTCTGCTGTTTCACCCGCGTAAATCCCGGTCCCGTGGAAATCTCGGGATCAAAAATAGCCTACATTGCCCCTCAATAATGTACCTTTGTATTGGTGAAAGAATTTTTGATATTGGTCTAGTAGTTTTTGAGCTTAATCATTACGAACAAACTTAATAAATATTATAATTATAATATATATTTCCTCATACACCATCATGTGAAATTTTCGAAAGCCCCTTTATAATACTAGTATAGACTAGCTGTTACCCGCGACTTTGTCGGCATAGAAATATTGCATAGCAGAGTTTTTCGTTGATTACTCGGGATCTACTAATTGTTTTATCCAATATTGAAAACCAGGTTGAAATCGGATTAGTAGTTATTAATTGTTGGAACAGACAGACAGACCGATATGAATTTCAAAAATTATTTAATTTTGTTCCACTACTTTACTACTATTATTGGTCCAAAATGAACGATAACCACCTACTAACGTTTGATCGGCTCTGTTAGAACACAGGGAAACACCTAGTGCTAAGAGTTGTCAGGTCACCCGGAGGTGTTTAATTTGAAATAACTAGGAGTTCGCCCCGAACTGAGACCTCACGACCCCCTATCTCCCCAACCCCCTTACCGATCCGGCTCATCTTCGAACTCATAAATTCTATTGACCTAAACTACGCACTACGCGCATACCAAAATTCATGAAGATCGGAGCTACGATACTCAAGTTGTCGTCGAACAAACGTACAAAGATACAAGCGCCAGGCCCGTCTACACTGGACCTCACTTGCTTCGCTCGTTCGGTCAACAAGTGCTAACAGAAAAACACAACTGGGACCAACTGTGACTATGATTAAAAATAAAATTCAAACATATACCATGCTGAGATTCTCCATACATATTTAGATCACCTGTGTGGTCATATTCAAAATAATCTATGTTGGAGATAGTTTATATTTGGAAATTTTGAAGTGTTAAATGGCAACTGGCACAAAATAGAGAATGAACGTTAAGATCCTTGCCCAGCATTGAAACACAATGGTTGATTAAAGAGATTATCCAAAAAAGTTGCTGTGTTTACTTATTTTCCTAAATTCATGAACACAATCTATATCTTCTTCTATATAGCTATCTATCTATACTTATAATAATGGAAGAGAGGACAAAAAGTCTGTACTTGGAAGTAAATTAAGAATAAGTACCTAGTAATTAATGTTTGGTAAGATTTCATATTAATAAATAAATTCTAATTCTAATTCTAATTATATAATTTTTAAAATTCATGTCTGTCTGGCTGTTTATCTGTCAGTTCCTTTTACAATTAAAAACTACTAGTCTGATTGAAATCTGGTTTTCAATATTGGATAGTACTATTTTCGAGGAAGGTCGTGGTATACTTTGCATCGAAATGCAAACGGTAGAACCCGAGTAATGAACGAAAAAGTGCAACCGCTCGGCCGCCTGTGCCCGTGATAACGCGCGGGGCGCAGCTAGTATTTTTTATGGGAGTTAAAAACATAACCGTAGGCTACAGCTAGTCAAATTACATTTACTAAAAGTTGTATTAAGACATTCAAAATAAGGAAGCCACTTCTGTTATCTGGCAACAAGATAAGCTGATATTGTAATTTATTGCTTCAACACTTATCATTTAAATTGATAACAGGTCAAAATTAAATGTTATCTTGTTACTAGCTTCGCCCTTCGGTATCACCTGCAGAGGCATTCATAGACTTACCTATTTGATAATTTCTTCTGTGGTTTTCGCGATTTTGCAAAATAAAACACTTTATTTATCGGGTTTAATCGCGTTTTATTCATGGTTTTAAACGAACCGAGCTTTCGCCAACTTTACAGTTGGCTTTTTCAAGGTTGACTGAGATGTAATTTGTCTATTTTAACATTCTAAAAAATTACAGTAAACCACCGCTTCATAACCTCTTACCTATTTGTTTGTGAACATTTCAAACTAACGATTATTCAGTCCCCTCGCGACCAAGACATGACCCTTGTAACATGATCGAAACGTCGAGGTAAGAGAATTTAAAAATAATTATACGCGAATAAGACCCGGGAAAAAGTTATTCGTTTGTGAATGAAAGGGCTCCGAATTTTTTGGACCGTCCAAAAAATTCGGAGCCCTTTCATTACCGTTAGAAAACTACATTTTTATCTGCTACTTTTTAACCTAAAATTGTTAGATAGATAATACTAGCTGCGCCCCGCGGTTTCCCCCGCGTAAGTCCCGTTCCCGCGGGAATATCGGGATAAAAAGTAGCCTATGTGTTATTCCCGGTATCCAGCTATCTATATTTCGAGTTTCGTCGCAATCGGTTCAGTAGTTTTTGCGTGAAAGAGTAACAAACTCACATACATACATGCATACAAACTTTCGCGTTTATAATATTAGTAAGATTATATTTGATCAACAAATTACAAATACAATACCCTTGAAAACAAATTTAAAATTAAATAAATATTGAACGAATAGGCGGAATTATCGCTAAATATGATTTCTTCCAGGCAACCTTGTCGCTAGTCGCAGCTAGTTTATAATAGACGAATTTACTAGCGATCTGATTTATATGTCACCGTAAAGTAATAAAACGTAAATCTATAAACTTCCTAGGAATTTTATAAACTTTCGTAGGATTCTAAACGACAGATAAATTGTATTATTTAGCGAGCACATTTTTGTAAATTTATTATTGTTACGACGTCTCGTAGTAAATTTATAAACTAACGAACATCCATTCGTATGATTCTAAACGGTTCGACCAATAACAGAAGAGCTTTTAATTTTACGCTTCTTTAAAATACGGAAAATTACACTCTGTGTCTGATTTTGACACATCTCTGATTGGTCGATGTCGACAGGGGTACGTATTAGAATAGCTAAAACCACAAAAAAAACTATACGGAGCACCCCGACTAAGATGGTTAGGTTTATGTTAGAACATGATTACACGCAGCGATTTGGCGAGCGAGCGAAGCGAGCGTGCCGGGGCACGCTCGCTTCGCTCGAGCGACTTAATAAATATTTGTGCGCAATCTTATTGCTAGATATGAAGAAACTATATTTTAAAGTAAGACCATTATGTACCATATTTAATGCAAATAAATAATTTCATTTCATTTCATTTCAGCGTTCGCAAAGTCGCCTAATTCTGTAAAAATAAATAGTGATCCGCGAATCATTTTTACACCGCGGCACTGAACATTTCACCATAATTATTACTAGAATAAATTCTAACGAGAGAAACAGTCGATTCCCGTAAGCCTAGGTGACTGATGACATCGTTTTTGTCATTTTCGACTGTTCATACTGGTGCTTACAGTTCATACTCGCATACCAGCGCTCTATTTGCTAATGTATAATATATACTAAGTATACGCCTCTCTGGTTCTAGGTGCGATGCAGACCCCGCTGCTCTCGCGAAGTATGTATACGCCCTCGTCAAGAAGGACAAACCCATCGAGGAGTTGCGAGAGGTGATGGTAGACCAGCTCGATGTCTTCCTTCAACAAGGTCTGTATTTTGGGATTTAGACATTCGGCTTCTTCTTCTTTTCGTGTAGTGGTGTGACACACCTAGTGTTAGAGTTTTCAGGTCGCCGTAAGGCCTCTAACTTGATCTAACGACTGCTATCACAGATAACAACCGCGACCAACTGCTTAAAGTCCCTTCCGAAGCACGGAGGAGCTCGAATATGATTTTTTGTCACACAAGTTTTCGGTCACCCATCCAAGTAAGGACCGCGCCAAGCGTTGCTTAACCCACACGACCATTCAAGATCGGCCGGTGCAGGTAGGCCAATGAGCTCCTCCTTTGGACATTCTGGGATATGGACAATCTGCACCCGCTGGACATTTTGGGATATGTCCCAAAATGTCCGGTCAGCGAATGGCTTCAATCCGGCCCGAGACTACCAAATCAAAAATAATGTGCTTACTTTGTTGGATAAAAATCTTTGTTGTTCCGCGGCCCGTAATAAACAATCTCATAGGCATAAGTGGGAATATGGAGATAAAGTAGCCTCTAATATTACAGGTCTCCAGCTATCTATATTCTAAGTTTTATCGCATAAGTAGTTTTTGCGTGAAAACGTAAAAAAATCACATACAGACACTTTAAAAACTTTCGCGTTTATATTTTATTGCTATTAGAAAGATAGGATTCAAACACTTGGCCCGCCATTAATTTTTGGCGTTAATGTTAGCAGGCCAAGCAAAAGTTTGCCCATCCCCGTACTATACCCTGTAGCATAAATCATCCCATACCCGGTATATATTGTGTTTTATTTGTTTTTGGTATATTTAAAAGTATATCCTACAATTTCCACACCCTTGTTATGTGAAATGCACAATGCATTACTTTAATTATAATCATCTATCTATTTAATTATATCATCTGGTTGCCTGGAAGAGATCGCCTTTAGGCGATGAGGCCGCCCATTGTGCCACCATATTTTAAGATATTTTCTGCATTATTTTGTCATGTTTGTGTGTGTACGGTTAGCAAAGGATTTAGGGTACCAGGTACATATTTAAAAGTCTTAATTTTATCAATATTGTTTAAGTAATTCTTTGGTTATTCTGCATGAAATTACTAATAGTTAGGACGCTTTAGTGATATTAAAATTATTATTAACGATTACTGAACCATTATAGAGAAATATAAAACATTAAAAATGCACCTGGTACCTACAGTCCTTTTCTGACTGTACAATAAAGAGTTAATCAATCAATCAATCAATCTATTGTGTTTTATTTTTATTGTTTAGAAACTAAACCTTTCGTGGAGATGCTATTCAAATCTCTGGAGAGTCATGACTACCTCATACCTCGTGAGGATGAGGCAGCTAAGATGCCCACACCGCCCCCGGAGCCTGACGTCGGAAACGAACCGGAGGCGGAAATCAGTAACCATGGTGAGATAGATTTTATAGGGCTCCTTGGACATTATTAATTAGATTATGTTTTTGTTATTGTTCTTTTTATTTTAACTTGTTTTTTTTTATACTAGGTTTAACAGGTAGCCGAAAAGGGGTTCTAGACGTCTAGGCGAACAGTTTTTGTTCTACGACTTTTGGAAATTCAAAGTACTTTTCGAAAAATTTTGGTGTAAAGTTTAAAGTTGTTCGCCTAGACGTCTAGAACAACCCGCTTTCGGCTTAAAAGGGCTTACCCGTTAATAATTGGCCTTTTTCATCTAAATTTAGATTATTTATACAGCGCAAGTAACTTTTTAATCCATGCTATTTTATGACGCTGTTTGCCCGGGACGCATCTTGTATACAATTTGTAACGGATAAGTCCTTTTAATCCGAAAGGGGGTTGTTCTAGACGTCTAGGCGAACAACTCTTGTTCTACGACTTTTGGAAATTCGAAGTACTTTTCGAAAAAAGTACTTTTAAAAAGTTACACCTTGTATAGTATATTGAGCAATCAAAATATACAGATATTTTGATTGCTCAAGGCATTCTACTTAGTTTGGGGCTAGATTTCGCTGTGTGTAATGTTGTAATTTTTTTAATTTGAAAAGTTTAAAAAAAAAATATTTTAACTTGGGAAAAAAAAACCTAAATAGTGTTGTTGTGTATTCCCAGTGGGTACGAGGCCGGCGTCTCCGGCGTCGCAGGCCGCAGCTCCGCGCCACCGAATGGTGGTAGCTCGCGGCCCGCCCCCGCCCCGCCTGGCCGCCCCCGCTCCCGCCCCCGCTACCGCCCCCGCCCCCGCTACCGCCCCCGCCCCCGCTACCGCCCCCGCCGCACTCCCGCGTCCGCCTCACATGGAACAGACACTTGTCAAGGTAAACCGTCCATTTGAGTCTTGGCGGGAACTCGTTGAGGAGATGTGGTGCTAAATTTTCATTTTTGTGAAACCTAGTTCATATGCGTGCAAATTGCTTAATTTCGGGGGCATATTAATCAATTTAGTTTCGTGAAGGTGTACAAGTGGAATGAAAGTGAAAATCGGTGCAAAACATTGACTTAGTGTTGTCTCCAAGGCTCCGTGAAGATTGTTTGTAAATGGCCGCCGTGTTTACAAATGATTCCCTAGACTTGACTTTAACTATGACGACTTGACTGTTTCGATGCAAATAACTTGCATAATATATTAAAATACATGACACTGGCTAATTTCCTAATGGCCATAATCGGTTCACAACCGATAAGAAATAAATAAATAACCGTCCATTTGGAAGTTTAAGCGGGAACGCGTTGAGGAGATGAGTTGATTTTCGTGTGAATCCTAGTTTAAGTGGGTGTAAATTGTTTAATTTCGGGGGAATGTTAATCAATTTAGGTTCGTGAAGGTGTACAAGTGTAATGAAAGTGAAAATCGGTGCAAAAAATGCACTGTCTAGCGTTGTCTCCAAAGCTCGCGTGAACCGTCATTGTAAAGAGCCGCCATTTACAATGACTTCCTCGACTAGACTGCTTTGATGCAAACTGCGAATAACTTGCAAATATCAATAGTACTTGACACTGGCTACTTTCCAAATGACCATAATCGGTTCAAAACCGATGTCATTTACAAACGCTACGAACGAAAATATTCTAAAACATTGCGTTAGAAAATAATCAACGATTTTTTATGAATCCGACATGGATTTTCAGTTTAGCTCGGACGTACCCAACGAACTCGAATATATACGTAAGTAGCAATCCTTTAAAAAAATGTTCCACACAAACGGTGGTTGCGGGGCCTAGAACGATGATTCGACCGCCAGTCTGTCACTAAAGATCGTCCGCCATTGGTCGATCCAAAGGTCGATCATACGTAATACTGTACGGAACATGTCAGTGTGTGCATCTGCTGCTGTGTCACCGTGGAACATTATTTTTTTCGAGCTTAATAGGGAAGTTAGATCTCCATTCTATTTATTCCTCGTAGTATATGTATATTTAAAATGTTGTTTTTTTTTATAGGTTTTGCCTTTGACTGAACTGTTGGAAGAGCCAGTAGACCAACCTCCTAGAAGGAGGGAGAGAAGGGGGGAAACCGTAAGTCAAGTTTAAGTTAAAGTTTTAACTGTGTGTTTCAATATTTAGCCCTAGGGACTTTGTGCGTGACTTTAAGCCGTGGGTTTCCTCACGATGTTTTCCTTCACCGTAAGAGCGATGTTAATAGCGCACATATTTTTTTCTTAAAGGAAAATACATTAATTTGGAGCTGGGATTCGAAACCACGACCTTCGCAATGAAAGTCGGGGTATCTACCACTAGACCAATACTGTATGTATTATACGATTTTAAACTAATTTTAGTAGTGAAAATAACTATGTTAGTTTAAAATCGTAACTTAAAATATTTTGAGTTAGGAAATATATTTCTAAAAAATCACTGAGCTACACAGGCCTGTGTAGCACAGTGGTTAGAGCAGTCGCCTGGTTAGCGAAAGGACGCAGGTTCGAATCTTGTCATGGGGATTTTTTGTAAATATATTTCCTTGCTAAAGGTATTATTAAGATTATATGACTGTTAAATTGTGAATGTTTGCTTGTGTACTGTAATAAATGAAATGAATAAATTGAATGTCCAGTTTCGCGGTGTCCTGTCATGGGGATTTTTGAAAATATATTTCCTTGCTAAAGTCATTAAAAATAATAAAATAAATCATGTGACGAACACACAGCGCCATCTAGCCCCGTGGCAAGCTGCTAAGCTCGTGTTACGGTGACTAGACAACGGATATACTACTTTTTTTTTTTTTTGTAAATACATACATATTATACATAGAAATACGCCCAGATCAGATACAAATATTTATCGTTAAGCACCCAGCGGGAATCGAACCCTCGACCTTCCGCATTGCAGCCGAGCGTTCGCCCGACGCGCCACAGAGATCGTCAATTTCGTAATACTCATCTGTTAAATAGTGAATGTTTCTTCGTGTACTAAATAAATGTGATATCCGCAGTTGCGTGGCGGCGAGGGTGGAGGCGGGGCCGGCGGCGGGCGACGGCGCCGCTCGCGCTCCCCGCGGCGCGCGGCGCGGCGCCACGCGCACGACGAGCGGCGCCGGCCGTCGCGCTCCCCGCCGCCGCCGGCGCCGCGCTACCGGAACCGCAGCCCGCCCCCACCCGACCGCGAGGGGACGCGCTCCAGGTAACGTGCGCCTACTTTATGTGCTACATCTACGGGAGGGGGGTTCTTGATGTGCTACATCTATGGGGGGGGACGCGGTAACGTATTCGTGATGTTCAACATCTATGGGGTGTGTGTGGGGGTAACGTGTGCCTACTTTATATGCTACATCTAAGGGAGGGGGGACGCGCTCCAGATAACGTGTAACTACTTTATGTGCTACATCTTTAGGGGGGGCGCTCCAGATAACGTGTAACTACTTTTTGTGCTACATCTTTAGGGGGGGCGCTCCAGATAATGTGTAACTACTTTTTGTGCTACATCTTTAGGGGGGGCGCTCCAGATAACGTGTAACTACTTTTTGTGCTACATCTTTAGGGGGGGCGCTCCAGATAACGTGTAACTACTTTTTGTGCTACATCTTTAGGGGGGGCGCTCCAGATAACGTGTAACTACTTTTTGTGCTACATCTTTAGGGGGGGCGCTCCAGATAACGTGTAACTACTTTTTGTGCTACATCTTTAGGGGGGGCGCTCCAGATAACGTGTAACTACTTTTTGTGCTACATCTATGGGAGGGGGGGGACGCGGTAACGTGTTCTCGATGTGCAACATCTATGGGAGGGGGGACACGCTCCAGGTAACGTGTGACTACTTGATGTGCTACATCTATATGACGGGGGGGACGTGGCGACGTGTTCGTGATGTGCAACATCTATGGGAGAGAGGGACGCGCTCCAGGTAACGTGTTCCTGATGTGCAACATCTATGGGAAATGGGGACGCGGTAACGTGTTCTCGATGTGCAAACATTTTTAGTATCTGTAAACTTGGCTGATTGTTAAAGTGGCAAAGTCTGGCCACGCTAAATGAAAACACATCAGTCGATGTCGAATGTTTTACATCAGTCTATGTCAAATGTTTCACAACTGTCAAAAACAAATGTTTAACATCTGTCAATGGCGAATGTTTCACAACAGTCAACGTAAATGTATCACATCTTTCTATTTCAAATATTGACCTCAGTCTATGTCAAATGTTTCGCATCTGTCTAGTGTCGAATGTTTCACATCTGTCATCTGAAAGTCAAGTAATCTACCCCTAGACCGACACTGCTGTAAGAATAATCTAATCCCCTTTATTTCCGTGTAGATCCCGTTCCCCAGTGCCGGTACGGGAGCGGGAACACGAGCGGGAACGGGAACGGACGCGCGCCGTGCGGGAGTTGGACCGGGATCGGATGTCCCGGGACCGGGACCATCGGGACCGCCTCTCTAGGGACAGGGAACGGTAAGAAACATTACATTACTAAGCCCTTAGTATGAATTTTGATAGTTTATCGTCTTTAATTAGGTACGTAAGTTTCTTCAGAATTGAAAGTCAATTTCTCACAATCGCACGTGACAATGATACAGTAACCAATGAAAAATTAAATACAAATAGAGTAGTAATAAAAGAAAAAGCAAAATAATATAGTTTATTTACTTACCAGAAGCCTTTCTCGTGCGTTTAAATCTTGAGGAAGTTTAGTTATTGCACAATTTTTTACAATCACAATAGAACTTATTTATTTTTATATGAAAATGGACGTAAAGTGAATTGAAAAGTTTTAACAATTAATTAGAAGAATAGCTTAATTTAATGTCAGTGAAACTATCTATTTTCTACGTGTATTTGCCCTTTAAAAATACGTGCGGACCGAACTGTCACGCAACTACAAACAAAAGGAAAGATTTGAAAGAAAATTGAAAAAGCTCACGTCAATCAATGTCTTGTCATGCGCTTTATTATTTTCTTTACTAGCAATACTAATGAAATGGTTCTTTGGATTTTAAAATTGTATTTAAAACAGTGCCATCTATTTTAGAGTAGCGATTCCGGTTTGTTAACAGAGTTTTGCAGATTATTTTGTTAGCCCAATTTACTATGTAGTTACAGAAGACGAAACATAGATGGCGGTATGACGGTATTTCTAAGTTTTATTTAAACTGGCAGTTTACTTCATACATTTTCCTTCAGCGCCCCTAGCGGTAACTATTATGAACTAAAAAGATGTATGGAAGTAAACTGCCAGTTTCATTGAGACGATAAACTATCAAAACTCATACTAAGGACTCTGTTCACAACTTATTTATTTTAACTCTAAAGTAATCCTTTCCTACTAATATTATAAAGCTGAAAGTTTGTATGTATGTGTGTTTGTTTGTTACTCAATAACGTAAAAACTACTGAACCGATTGCGATGAAACTTGGAATATAGGTAGCTGGATACCACATAGGCTACTTTTTATCCCGATATTCCCGCGGCAACGGGACTTATGCGGGTTAAACCGCGGGTTGCAGCTAGTGCTTTCATAAACTAGAAAATTATTCTACTCTACTAATATTATAAAGCTGAAAGTTTGAGAGTATGTTTGTATGTATGTGTGTTGTTTGTTACTCAATCACGCAAAACTACTGAACCGATTGCGATGAAACTTGGAATATAGGAATACAGAACATAACACATAGGCTACTTTTTATCCCGATAATCCCGCGGGACCGGGACTTACGCGGGTAAAACCACGGGGCACAGCTAGTTTTATAATATTTGTAATTGCACTTAAATCAGTGATATAAAAATGAATAATTCTTTGTTTTTTAGCAAAGTCTAAGGCTGAAATATATAATCTTCGTAACTATTCAAAGTTTTTGCTTAGTAAAGTCGAAGTTTAATAATAATAATTTATTTCCAAAATATTGTGTACAAATTGCTTAGTCTAAATTTAGATTTAAGTCTAAGTAACACATATGCCTGAACCCTGTATCTCAGGCTAAAATAGCTAACAGTAGAAACTAAAATTTTGACTTATAATTAGAAACAAATTAAAACTTAATAAAATTAAATTAATTTTAAATTTAGAATGTAAACCAATCAAACACGATGACCTAAACTTTGCTTCTCTGTTATGACTATGAAGTTCTTTTTATTTTATTCGTATACAAAATGAATTTCGACTAAAAATTCCAATTCAAAGTTTACGCTTAGCTTTAGCTAAGCTCAGTCTAAGCGAAGTCAAAGTACGCACTATAGATTTGAGCTTTAGTGTTTTGTATTGGCAGTTCCCGCGACAGATCTCGCTCAGCGTCTCCTCGAGTCGAACATTCAGACGGCTACCGGAGAAGGTGTAGGGATTTTGACGGTATGTACTGTACTTTTTAATCTATTTTATAAAGAGCTTAACCGAACAAACGGTTATGTCGCTCTGTTAGGACATCACTTCATCTTGTCTTCTATTCAACCCTACGAAAACATGTTTATAAAGCGCCATAGCTTCCTCTGAAAGAGGACACGCCAGAGCGCCTGTTACCCCTCCAACCAAATACATATTGTAATTAAAATTATGTAACATAGAAAATCGCTGATCTTCGTTTCGAACACATTCCATCATAATATGAGTAACGTCTTCGACTATTCCGCACTCCAAATAATTCGGAGACGGAACTTTTCCCATGAGAAAGGCGAATTTATTTAATGGAATGTGTCCGGAACGAAGGCGAAGGCTAAAACAATAAATTTTCTGTTCAAATTAGATATCTCAAACCACAGACGTTTGCACGGCTCATTTTGAAAATTTTTGTACCATATACCTTTCTCTTGTGACCGAGCGTCAAAATATACTTTCCACATGTTATAACAGTTATCTTTTAGTACAGGGAAAAACTCATTATAATACCTGGTTAATTGCAATGGTTCACCATCACAGGAATAATTAATATTTATTTAACTAGGAGTTCGCCCCGAACTGAGACCTCACGCCCCCCATCTCCCCAACCCCCCTACCGATCCGGCTCATCTTCGAACTCATAAATTTTACTGACCTAAACTACGCGATGAAGATTCATGAAGAAATTCATGAAGATCGGAGCTACGATACTCAAGTTATCGTCGAACAAACATACAAAGAAACAAGCGCCAGGCCCGTCTACACTGGACCTCACTCGTTTCGCTCGTTCCGTCAAATATGGATTTAGTAAATTTTTCTTTTTTAACTTTATTTTCTTGCAATCTGTCTTTCATGGGACATTTAGCTAAGAGATTATGTGTGTTCTTGAAGCGGCTCGCATGGCATGAGTCCATTGATCCATCCATTTCTGTAGAATGTTTCAGGTCATAGCAGGATTTAGTAATTTGAAACTAGTTGTATTTTGGTTACAGAGAAAGGCTACTGCATGCGAGGCGACCTGTGCCAGTGGGATCACGGCTTAGACCCCGTGGTCCTGGAGGACACGAGCGTGCTCCCGCCGCCGGTCCCCGAGTACAACCCGCTGGCCCCCGACATCTGGATGGGGGGGGCCTTCGGGTTCCCGCCGCCGCACCCGCACCCGCACCCGCATCCGCACCCGCACGCCTTGCACCCGCACCCGCATGTGCCGAGGGAACTCATACCTATACCCAGGTGAGGCGTCAGGATAGGCCGAGCAGACTTAGAGCTGTATGCTCAGACTGTACAACGTAACGGGTATGCCGAAAGGGGGTTGTTCTAGAAGTCTAGGCGACAAACTTTTAAGTGAACTCATACCAATACCCAGGTGAGGCGTCAGGATAGGCCGAGCAGACTTAGAGCTGTATGCTCAGACTGTACAAGGTGTACGGGTATGTCCTTTTAAGCCGAAAGGGGGTTGTTCTAAAAGTCTAGGCGAATAACTTTTGTGGAAACTCATGCCTATACCCAGGTAAGGGTAAAAAGTGACTACAAGGTAACGGATATGCCGAAAGGGGGTTGTTCTAAAAGTCTAGGCGAACAACTTTTGAGGGAACTCATACCTATATACCCAGCTGAGGCGTCAGGATAGGTCGAGCCGACTTAGAGCTGTATGCTCAGATTATACAAGGTAACGGGAGTGGCACGACAATGGTCAAGTCTGTCATAGGTCAAATTGGTAAGTCGTCAAGTCCTCTTTTTGACAAGTTATGAAATTTGCCAAACATGCCGAAAGGGGGTTGTTCTAGAAGTCTAGGCGAATAACTTTTGAGGGAACTCATACCTATATACCCAGGTGAGACGTCAGGATAGGCCGAGCCGATTTATAGCTGTATGCTCAGACTATACAAAGTGTAACGGGTTTGCCCTTTTAAGCCTAAAGGGGGTTGTTCTAGAAGTCTAGGCGAACAACTTTTGAAGGAACACACCTTTACCCAGGTGAGGCGTCAGGATAGGCCGAGCCGATTTAAAGCTGTATGCTTAGCCTATAATAATTTCCATGTTTGCCCCCCCAGAGTCCGCCACGAGCCGCCCCCCCCCGGGCCCCTGGCCCCCCTCCCACCGCGCCACCCCGCACCACACAAGAAGAACTTCGACTACAATAGAATTGGTCAGTATATACTTGTACTAACATAGGCTACTTTTTATACTGTTATTACACGATTTTGCATAATAAAAAACAATATTTACCGGGTTTTACTCGCGTTTTATTTAATAACGGCATTGTTACTAAAGACCGAGCTTTCGCTAACTTTACAGTTAGCTTTTTCAAGGTTGACCGGGCAAAGGTCAAGGTCTGTCTGTCTGTTTGAAAACTACTAATCCGATTGAAATCTGGTTTTCAATATTGGATAGTTCTATTTTCGAGGAAGGTCGTGGTATACTTTGCATCGAAATCCAATTAGTAGAACCCGAGTAATGAACGAGAAAGTGCAACCGCTAGAGAACCGCTCGGCCGCCCGCGCCCGTGACATTTGACAACGCGTTTTTCACTTTCGCGGGTAAAACCGCGGGGCGCAGCTAGTTAATAATATAGCCAATTTATTATTGTTACAAATTAATAATTGGCCAGTTATGCTTAACCAATTATAATTAACATAATGTATTTGTCTATGTATCTCCCCCCCCCCAGGCGCCGCCCCCCGCCCCGCCATCCCCCCACTGCCCCCCCACGCCGCCAACTGCTCGCTCGAAGTGAAGAAGGTCCCTCGGGGTCTAAACGACATCATGCATCTTAACAACCACTTCAGCAAGTTCGGCAAGATTGTCAACATTCAGGTAAGAAACGAAAATTGTTTTTTCAAAATGTATAATAATAATAGCCTTTTATTCGGATTTCTACATTTTCCACTTAGTTCTAATAAAATTCACATTCAATAAATTATTCCATTTTGTATTAAATTAAATTATTTTCACTGTTACTCGATTCATCTGTTTGCTCTTTGGCAAAGGCCTCTCCTAAACATCTCCAAAGAATTCTGTCCCTTGCTGATCTGGACCATGTGTTGCCTGCTGTCACCTTGATCTCATCCGCCCAGCGTCTGTACGGTCTCCCTTGTTTCCTCTTTTTGTGGGTTGGATGCCAATAATTAATTATTTTACTCCATTTGTTACCTCCTCTGATAATGTGTCCTGCCCACTTCCATTTAAGCTTCCTTACTGTTAGTGTAATATCCCTTAGTTTAGTTTGCTCTTTTATTAAGGTTGTCCGTATTCTGTCTGATCTTTTCTTTCCCAATATGCTCCTTCCTATTGCATTTTCAATCACCTCTAATTTTCTTGTGTGTGTTTTATTTAGAGCCCATTTCAAAATGTAACGAGGATTTAAGCCCATTTAAGTCGAAATGGGGTTGTTCTAGACGTCTAGACGAACAACTTTTGTTCTTGAATTCTATTTCCCTATTTTAATTATAATTTTTAAAATATTTTAATGTAATCCTTAACTATTTCGAGCTCAAAATAAAAAAAAAGTATTTTACCAAAATATTTCCAAATGGTTTTTTTATTTTCACACCTTTCGTACACCTACCCAATTCTCAAACCCACCAGTTCTACTTCCCTATTCACCAACTTCCCAATTCGCCAACTTTTCAATTCACTAACATTCCAATTCACCAACATCCTAATTCGCCAACTTCCCAATTCACCAACTTCCCAATTCAACAACTACCCAATTCACGAACATCGCTATTCGCCAATTTACCAATTCACCAACTTTCTAATTTACCAACTTCCCAATTCGCCAACTAGGGAATTGGGAAGTTGTTTAGTTGGGACAGGACCCTAAAGGGAGAGTATATCCCTTGGTTGAGTTTTGGCGGGAACTCGTTGAGGAGATGTGTAGCTAAATTTTCATTTTTGTGAAACCTAGTTCAAATGCGTGCAAATTGTTTAATTTCGGGGGCATATTAATTAATTTAGTTTCGTGAAGTGTGCAAAACATGGACTAAGTGTTATCTCCACTCCAAGGCTACGTGAACAATCTTTGTAAATGGCCGCCGTATTTACAAATGACTCCCTAGACTTGACTTGTTTTGATATAACTTGCATGATATATTAATAATACTTGAGACTGGCTAATTTCCTAATGGCCATAATCGGTTCCCAACCTATAAGAAATCCCTCGGTCCCTCCCCGCAGGTGTCTCCGGACGGCGACCCCGAGGCGGCACTGATCACGTTCTCGACACCGACGGAAGCTAACGTCGCCATCAAGAGCACGGAGGCTGTTCTCAACAACCGGTTCATCAAGGTCTTCTGGCATAATCCGGATGTGAGTACAATATAAAGTATAGTATAAATGTTTTTCTTTCTTTCTATACAATATGTAACGGCTACGCACTTTTAAGCCGAAAGAAAGAAAGAAAGAAAGAAAAACATTTATTGACAACAAACACACACATAAGAACAATGGGACATAATTGTTACATAGATAATAATATAAGACAAAACAAAGATCGTTTTATCTTATATTAAAGGGAAAGGGAAAGGGAGTTGTTCTAGACGTTTAGACGAACAACTTTTGTTCTACAACTTTTGAAAACTGAAACTTTGTTTTGAAAATTTTGAGGTTATGTTCCACTGAAAAACCAGCTGCTTTTAAAAATAAAGGTAATTGTAGTTTCGATCGTTGTCGACTAAACTAAATGAAAGGACAAGATAAGGTGAATGACCTCGGACGCTAAGAAACAGCTGATCTTCAAGTAAACTTTACACTGAAAATTTTCGAAAAGTACTTCTTTCCAAAAGTCGTACAACAAAAGTTGTTTGCCTAGATGTCTAGAACAACCCCCTTTCGGCTTATAAGGACTTGCCCGTTACATCTTCTATAACTGTGCAATTCTTTGTACATCTTGCCCAGAAAACGAGAGCCCGCGGCGATTAGAATTTACGCAATACACTAAACATAATCATTTTCACTTGATTATTAGGTAGGTGCGCGAACGGACACTTTATAAGGATAAGTAGTACAACAGTGAACAGCTCAGTGGTTAGAGCAGTCGCCTGTGGCTCGATTCTGTAAAAACATAGCATGCGGAATGCCGGCGAACTGCAGGCGACGTGCAGAAGATGTGCGTTAATTCGTATTATGTTAATGTTATTTTACTTAATTACTACTTAATTAGTTAAGTAGCCTTCAAAATTAAGGGCTACATAATTATTTAAAGAGCTCCCCTTGTTAATCAGCCAATCAGTATTTAAAGAAATTATAGAATAGCTATTATGTTTACTCCTGCAACAAATCGACTTCTGCAATGCTCGTGCATACCGCCTGCTTGTCGCATGCTATATTTTTACAGAATCGACCCACTGGTTAGCGGAAGGACGCAGGTTCGAAACCTGTCAAAGGGTTTTTTAGAAATATATTTCCTTGCTAAAAATATTTGTATGTTTAATATTGTTTAGAATAAACAAGAGAACAACCCTCCGGGCAACCAGTTGGCCAACAAGCCGGAGCGACCTAACTCACAACATCCGATGTCACACAACAAGGTGCTCATCAACAAAGACAACATCAATCGACAACAACAACAACAACAACAAACTGACAACAAGGCAAGTGCTATTACCAACTTTCTATACTGTAAATCAAGGATACTTTGGGTGAAATCTATAGAAATATATTATCTTACTTCGATTTTGCAAAGACTGAGCTTAGCAAAGACTAAGTATAAACTTTGTATTGGAATTTATGGTCGAAATTCATTTTGTAATCTATACTTATAATAAAGGAAGAGAGGACAAAAAGTCTGTACTTGGAAGTAAATTAAAAAAAATGGTCTAGGGGACTTACGATAAGTAGTAGAACAAAATTATATAATTTTTAAAATTCATGTCTGTCTGTCTGTTCCTTATACAATTAAAAACTACTAATCCGATTGAAATCTGGTTTCCAATATTGGATAGTTCTATTTTCGAGGAAGGTCGTGGTATACTTTGCATCGAAATCCAATTAGTGGAACCCGAGTAATGAACGAAAAAGTGCAACCGCTCGAGAAGCTAGTTTAAGAATAAAATAAAAAGAACTTCATAGTCATACATAATAGAGAAGCAAAGTTTTTGTTATTATTTTGTTTACATTCTATGTATGTATTCACGAGTTCCATCTCGAGCTGTAAAATTAAGAATATGAATGTTTCCCCCGTCTACTATTTTTCGACGTAAGGCTCGATTCAGACGCCATCTACAAGATACGTAATTATGTTTTTTAATAAACCGTCTATTTATAGGAAAAAGAGAAAGACTCATCGAACGGTGAGCCGATAAAGAAAGCGGACGTCAAACCGCAGCCAGTGGACAAGAACCAGCGCGTCATAGAGATGAACAAACGTGCGCAGGAGTTGTTGCAGACGCAACTACATCAACAGAGACTCTTGATACAGAGATTAGAATCGGGTGGGTTGAAAACCAAGATGGCCGCCGCTACAACATGGCGGATTACTTTTTTTTTAAAACACTTTATTTACGGGGTTTAATCGCGTTTTATTCATGATTTTTAAACGAACCGAGCTTTCGCCAACATTACAGTTTGCTTTTTCAAGGCAGACTCATTTCTTTAATTTTTTTGTTTATTTAGTTCTCAATATAGGCATCCAATGAATGAATTGATATTCACTAGTCTTACATAATATAAAAATGAATCCCTATTTCCCTTAGTCACGGCATCAACCGTAAACAACTAGACCGATTTCGATAATTCTTTTAGCGTTGTGTTTGTTATGATCAGGAGAAGGATCTTTTTTTTTTAATTTTCGATGTTATGCGAAACGGAGCGTTGTGGCGACCACCTACTGGTGGAGCGACGACATTGTAGCGGTCGCGGGGAGTCGCTGGATGGAGGTAGCTTGCTATCGCTTTTGTTATATATTGTGAAAGTCACAAAATTGATTGTATGGTATCTTTATTTTCAGGTAACGTGACAGGCCCACAGAAAGTAGCCTTAATGGAGGCTATAAACTCAGCGCAAGAAGGCATTGAGAAGTTGAGGAAAGAATTAGTGGCCTACAATGGCAGTATCAAGCAATTGCAGGTAAATATTGTTCCTAAGTTTTTCTCCGTTTTCGTCCCATTATATTGATGATTCGGTACTGGTTACATACGCCCCAATTCTTATAAAAGTCCAGCGGAACAATCTTGACTTTGGGAAATTTAGACTATTCTTAATAACCTCTGTGTAGAAATTTATGAAACATTGCCATCTATGTAGAAATTTATGAAATTGCGTTTCCGTTATCCGATCATAGATGGCACTTTTTTAAATAAAGTAAAATGCAGAAGTTGGTAAAAATAGTCGAAATTACCCGAAGGCGATATTACCCCGCTTTACCTTATAGCATTTTTTTTAAATAAATACCATTATTAGGTATATTCTTCTATTTGTTTCGCTTGCTAAATATTGTGTCTGGTATTTTGCGATCTTTATGGCGTTGTCCGAAGCCTTAAAAAGGTTCAAAGGTACAAGGCAATTTACTCTTTTGCTTCGGCCGTGCCCTTCGTGTCGTTTCCTATTTATGGCATAATGCGCCCCGCGGTTTCACCCGCGTAAGTCCCGATCCCGCGGGAATGTCGGGATCATAAGTAGCATATAACCTTCCTCGATGAATATACTATCAAACACAAAGAATTTTCCAATTCGGACCAGTAGTTCTTGAGATTAGCGCGTTCAACCCATAGACATGTCACATCGTCGTCTTCGCTCCTAGAAGACTGTGCCTTGACAACTTTTGAAATATCAATTTCAATCAATCAATATCATTTGATGACCTCTGTGGCGCGTCGGGCACACGCTTGGCTGCAATACAGAAGGCTGCGGGTTCGATTCCCGCCGGGAGCAAATATATATGCTTAAAAATATATATTTGTATCTGGTCTAGGTGTATTTCTATGTACAATATGTATGTATTTACAAAAGGAAAATAAATATAAGTAGTATATCCGTTGTCTAGTCACCGTAACACAAGCTTAGCAGCTTACCATGGGGCTAGATGGCGCTGTGTGTTGGTCACAGAATTTATTTTTATTATTTATTTCAATCATGTTCTCTAAGGTTAAGGTAGTTTTTGCTTTGATATATCAAAACAGTCCTGTTGAACCCAGTTGGTTCCAGTCTGTCCTTATCTAACGAACCGACGAACACTAAAGTGAAAAATGGACAGACTGGGGTCTCTTTAACATGAAGCGGGATCGTTTTTTAACGAAGTAAGCGTTCTAGCAATTAGTAAACTATTTCCATGGTTCAACCAGACAAACAGACTTCAGCTTTATAATATTAGTATAGATATTCAAGGATATACGATGTTCTTTAGGATGACACTGTCCGGTCAATGTCTCGACTTCAACTGAACCAGGTATTTGAACGTTTTAAACGTTGTGCGCATGCGATTTTATGCACCGTCCTTGTATATTCAGTCATTTGTATCTTTGAAACGGTTTTTGCATAACACATTCGCCGGTTTTGCATAACATATTCGCCGGTTTTTGCATTGCATATTGCATTTTACGCGGTTTTGAAAAACATCCTGCGCTGATTTGTTTGTAACTTTACGTAATTTTCGTGTATTTTTTTCGCGGATTTTTTGTGCGGTTTTGAAAAACATTGATTTGTGCGTAACTTTACGTCGTTTTCGTGTTATTTTTTCGCTATTTTAATAACATTAAACGCGCTTCTATGGTTTCAAAATATTTAGCTGTTTACATAACATAATACGCGGTTTTGAATAACATTCTACGCGGTTTTGCATTAGATTATATTCCGTTTTACATAATATTAGATGGGTTTTATGCGACGTTACATCACATATGCATAATTATTAAGCAGTTTCAATTACATTCTGTGTATTTGGCTACGTTGGTTTTGCATAACATAATACGCGGTTTTGCATAACTCTTTGGCGAAGTTTTACATAACATATTTCGCGGGTTTCCATAACTCTTTGCGCGGTTTTGCATAACATATTCCGCGGTTTTGCATAACATATTCCGAGGTTTTGCATAACTCTTTTCGCGGTTTTCTGCACATAGTTTGTGCCATTCCTGTCATAAACATACGATTCTCTCGTTTTTACGAGGTTTAGTATACAGTTTTGCATAACATAATGAAATTTACGCGATTTTACATAATATTGTACGTCATTTGCATATACGCGGTGTTTTATGAACATTGCGATATCCCAGCGAAATAGGTTTTAATTTGTTTGAAGTATTTTTTATCCCGGGTTTTTTTTTTTGTAAACGGGACTTTTGCTATTCACTTCGAAGTTTCTTATTTCATTGATATTGCACTGCATCGTTTATTGTAAGCAGTATTTACTTTGAGTAGTTTAAAGTGTATAATCATTACTAGAATCCACTAATCATTAACTGTGGCTGATGTAGCCATTAAAGGAGACGGATCGGTACTAGTTCCACTGGCGGTTTAAATCGTCTTGAACGTGCTACATCTTAGACCTTTTCGTCACCTTTCTGTCTGGTAAAGAGTAAGAAGCGCTCATCTTTAAAAAAAAAAGTTAACAAGGACACTCGCTATATGATTGATAAACAAAGGTTTGGTCTAAGATTTAGCACGCTTAAAAATATCACAGTGGAACAATCTCCGACGCGTGTTCCTTAGTGGCTGCACTGGCCCGCGTACCGAATAAGTTCACTTGACGCTACGACTTAGACCGGCGTATTGTGGCCGAAGCCAAGAGGATGATAGACACTTAAAATTAAATAAAAACAAAGAGTTATCTAATTAATTAAATTATTAGTAAATTGGTAAATATTATGGTAGAATATTGCCCCAGTTCTACTACAGCCCTAAATATGCGACATTGTGAATCACATCAAAGTCAAAGTCAAAACAGTTTATTTCCTTTAGATTCTTGTACAACAATAAATGCACATGATCATTTAGCTACGTCTTAGGTGTATTGATTTTAGTGTGGCTTCGGAACGCGCCCTCCGATGAGAAGAAGCCACAAGAAACTTATGGGGTTTTTTTTGTGATCATGTGTTAAATGACCATCGTCATACAGATATTATCTATAATTCGAACAGGAGCAATCAATAAATTATGTCTATGGTTTTTTTTTTTTCATGATCATTCCAACAAAAAAAAATAGATCCCCATGAGTTTCTTGTGTCTTCTTCTCATTGGAGGTCGAGTTCCGAAGGCATAATAGTTTACTTGACGTTTCTAAAAAAATATGTATAATTATATTTAAAATAATAAAAGTATTTTGATTTGATTTCAAAGAAATTTCAAATACAAAATTTTCAATAAAACAATAAATATACAAATTTCATTAATCATAATAAATACGATGTCTATTCTTTGAAAAAAGGATTTAAATACAATTAAAATATATACATAATTTCAAATTGAATTCGTTTTGATTACCATTTTGATTTACTTATTATGCTTCCAAAAATTTCGCACCAAAAAAATCGTCTTTTATGTCGTAAAGGTACGCACAGACAAGCATCGATCGCATGTGCATAATTGTTTTTTCGTTCATTTAATTTTTCATGTTTTAAATCACCATGTACAAAATCATGTTTGTGTAAAAATAATCGCCCTGTATACATTTTAACATCATTTTGTAGTTAATTACGTTGTTTAATAATACATAGTGTTGTTAATAGTGTATTGGAGTTTTGGCGGGAACGCGTTGAGGAGATGTGGTGCTAAATTTTCATTTTTGTGAAACCTAGTTCAAATGCGTGCAAATAATCAATTTAGTTTCGTGAAGGTGTACAAATGGAATGAAAGTGAAAATCAGTGCAAAACATTGACTTAGTGTTGTCTCCAAAGCTCCGTAAACAATCTTTGTAAATCGACGCCGTGTTTACAAATGATTCCCTAGACTTGACTTTAACTATGACGACTTGACTGTTTCGTTGCAAATAATGTGCATAATATATTAATAATACTTGACACTGGCTAATTTCCTAATGGCCATAATCGGTTCACAACCGATAAGAAATAATAATAATAGTGTTATTATTTATTTATTATTACTTCGTCTGAGAATAAGAAATAGAAATAGTGCATAGCCGACTTTTTCGTTCATTACTCGGGTTCTACTAATTGGATTTCGATGAAAATACAACTATCCAATATTGAAAACCAGATTTCAATTGGATTAGTAGTTTTTAGTTGTATAAGGAACAAACATAGAAACAGACAGACAGACATGTTTTTCTTAAAATTATATCAATTTGTTCGACTACTTTTTTTTTAATTTACTTCCAAGTACAGACTTTTTGTCCTCTCTTCCTTTATTATAAGTATAGAAGATATAAGGGGTGTCTAAATTAAGGAGTAATTTCAAAAGGCACTAGCCTATATCTGCCTTTGACCATTAAAACTAAAAAAGTTGAACGTTTTCACGAAGGAAAAAAATAGGGTTTATTCAAAAATGCCTCATAAAACTCAAGTTTTACTCGAAACTTTATAGTCATAACAGAGAAGCAAAGTTTAGGTCATTATTTTTGATTGGTTTACATTCTAAATTTGAAAAACTTCGACTTTACCAAGCAAAAACTTTGGATAGTTGCGACGATCGCTTTATAAATAGCAAAAATTGTCTTAAGTCAAAGTTTTTGCTTGGCAAAGTCAAAGTACGGACTATAGATTTCAACCTAAGAACCATTAGAGTAATGAGACGAATCGAACGAAACCTAAATAAAACTATTCCATCGAATGGTTTGAAAGAAACAAGGGAATAAAGAATATTATAAACATACGTAGTTAGGCGCGAAAAACATAACCCTTTCCTTGCAGCCGGGTAAGATAAGCTTCGTTGAGTATTTTGATGTACTTATTATAATAATATTATGTAAAGTAGTTAAGTAGTTAGTTTCCATTTCAGATTAGACAGAGTAAAGCTTGTATGTATACCAATACACTAGTTTTTGTTGTACTCAAAAATACGTATTAGTTTTGATTTTACAGGCATTTGAGTTTTAAGCAAGCTATAGAGCGCTGGTATGCGATTATAACCTGTAAGCACCCGTATGAACGGTCGAAAATGACAAAAACGATGTCATCAGTCACCTAGGGTTACGGGAATCGACTGTTTCTCTCGTTAGAATTTATTCTAGTAATAATTATGGTGAAATGTTCAGTGCCGCGGTGTAAAAATGATTCGCGGATCACTATTCAACCTCAACATTTGTATATCTATGTATAGAGCATCTGCTTACACTTTGCGCAGTAGGCAAATACCCATAGGCGCGCTCTATAGCTTGCTTAGTTATACTCTAAGTTACAGGCATTTAAATTTACGATGAATATTGAGACTCACTAACAATCTAATCAAAACGTAAGACGACATGTACTTTGACATACAGGTGTGTGTCACAGCTGATTGCCTACTGCCTACTGAGGTCTTAAACGTATTACTCATGCATTTAGTATTTCTGAACATGGCTTCACTTTGTTGTTCGGAACGCCAGTGTAGACGGGCCTGGCGCTTGTATCTTTGTTCGACGATAAGTTGACTATCGTAGCAGCAGCTCCGATCTTTATGAATTTTGGTATGCGCGTAATTTAGGTCAGTAGAATTTATGAGTTCGAAGATGAGCCGGATTGATAGGGGGGTTAGGGAGATAGGGGGTCGTGAGGTCTCAGCTCGGGGCGAACTCCTAGTTATCATATAGTCTGAGATTTGTATATATTTAGTAGTTAGCTACATAGTTTACGTCGCGCAACTCTCGATCCCTTAAAAACCTGTGGCCGTCCACAGCACCTACTAGATGGCGTTACTAGTATGAAATCTTGGATCGCGATATCAACTTATTTCCGAGATAAGCTCATAATATACAACTACCGACGAGACATCGTCGGGCCGCGGCCTACCGGGCAATACCACCCGATGGAAGATCTTCCCTTTGAAGGTCACCACCTCATATCTCCAAAAACCTGATAAAAATTTGTTAAACGAAATTAAATATTTAACAAAAATTCTAATGGCTAAACAAATACAGGGAGGAAACAGTCGACTTCATTTGTTTGTCAAAAGTTTAAAATATTTATTTCCATAGGATGCTTGTAATATACAAAAGTATAATCACTTGGATAAGTCTTAAGGTCTAAAGATTTTTTGTCTGGCTTCGGAACGTGCCCTCCGATGAGAAGAAGCCATAAGAAACTCATGGGTTTTGTTTTTTGTGATCAGGAGTCAAATCTTTACCTCTTAGCAGCTGTCAATTCGATTTATTTTTTATTATAATGATTGTTTATTTATTTGATTCAATAGAAACGACCAAAAACAAAGGATGAAGCAAAAAAGGAGATTTTAGACGCGGAAATGGACTTGATCAAGAAGCAGCATGTAAGTGTTTGATATGTTGATTGATATTTAAATCATACTAAAATTAAAAATGCGAAAGTTTGTATGCGACTTTGTTACTAAATCACGCAAAAACTGCAGAACCGAATGCGATAAAACTTGGAATATAAGTAGCTGAAGTCCTGGAATATTACATTATGTATTATAGCTGCGCCCCGCGGTTTCACCCGCTAAGTCCCGTTCCCGCGGGAATATCGGGATAAAAAGAAGCCTATGTGTAAATCCAGGTCCCCAGCTATCTATATTCCAAGTTTCACCGCAATCGGTTCAGTAGATTTTGCGTGAAAGAGTAACAACCTCACATGCATACAAACAAACTTTTGCGTTTATAATATTAGTAAGATTAGTATTATATTTCTAATAGGGTAAGCGCATCGAATGTTTTGTTATTCGGGTATTTCTTTGACAGGACTACTTTTGACAGGTCGAGCGGGGCAATGTCGACTTTAAGAAATTTCGACTATTCTTAATAACTTTGGAAATTTATGAAACAGTGCCATCTATGTAGAAGTTTATGAAATTGCTTTCACGCTATCCGGTCATAGATGGCGCTTTTTTAAATAAAATAAAATGCAGAAGTTATTAAGAATAGTCGAAATTTCCCGAAGTCGAGATTGCCCCCCAGGATGTTTGTTACTTGTTCACGCAAGAACTTCTGAACCGATTGCAATGAAACTTGGTATGTAGATAGCTGAAGATGTCGACAAAAGTAGCTTACGTATTACGTAGGCTTTTACAGGGATATTCCCGCGGGAACGGGACCTACGCGGGTGTAACAGCACGGCGCAGCTATTACAGAACCTAGATTATCGCAATCGGTTTAATAGTTTTTTGCGTGAAAGAGTGACAAAGTGCAAACTTCCACGTTTATAATATTAGTAAGATTAACAGTCAAATACAGAAACGTCATTTAAAATTTGAGAGGCACTTAAATTTTTGAGCAGTTTCTAAATTTAAAATTGGTATGGCAATTTTGGAGTTTGAGAGCTGCTTCTTTGTTTAAGTAGTTCTCAAATGTTGAGTAGCGTTTCTGTATTTGGCCCATAGTCTGTTATTAAAACACAATGTTTACCGGGTAAATTAATATAGACGAATTACATCTCAGCCAACCTTGAAAAAGCTAACTGTAAAGTTAGCGAAGGCTCGGTGCCTTGCAATAATGGCGTTATTAAATAAAACGCGAGTAAAACCCGGTAAATATTGTGTTTTAATCAAAACCTATGATAAATTAGCAAGTCTTTTTTTGAAGTATCATGTAATATCATTTCACAGGAGGGTCAAGATGTAGCAGAGTTAGCTAAGAAAATAGCAGAGATGCGTCGACAGTTGACGATTCAGTTCCCGGAACATCCTTCAGTGAGGAGACCGCCGCATTCTAGGTGAGTATTTCGAGCATGACCGTATGAGCCGAAAGGGGGTTGTTCTAGACGTCTAGGTGAACAACTTTTGTTCTACGACTTTTGAAAAATTTAAACTTTTTTTTCTTCATAATTTTGAGGCTCTTTTACTGATAATATTACGTTTCGTTGGGCAGTCGTGTAAAAACAGCTGTTTTTGAAAATTAATTCAATTAAAATTTTGATTGTAGACCGTAGTAGACCAAACTAAAGAAAATTACAACTTAAGGTCAATGACCTCTAACTCTGACAAACGGCTGATTTTTAAACCTAAAATTTTCGAAAAGTTGTAGAACAAAAGTTGTTCGCCTAGACGTCTAGAACAACCCCCTTTCTGCTTAAATGGGTATCCTCTTTACGCCTTATATTATTAATTAATTTAAAAAATCGTTATTTTTCATTACAGACATAGTTGCACATATACATAACATTTCATACATATGTATTATATGTATGAGTTATGTTATTAAAAAAAATATTGCACGACATTACACACAGCGCTATCTAGCTCTAAACTAAGCAATAGGCTTGTACTATGGGTACCAGACAACTGATATACTACATATTATACTTCTTTTTTTTAAATACAAAGAGTTAAATTGTAACAAGACTTCTACTTTTTTACCAGCTATCGTATAGTGAAGAGGAAAGTAAGGTATGTTTCATAGTCGTAATTCGCTAGCTACGACAGTATTTTAAGTACTTCTAAAATTCTGTATTTTCTTTTCTTTTGATGAAATTTAAATTATTGACCGAACGAGCGAAGCGAGTGAGTTCCAGTGTAGACGGGCCTGGCGCTTGTAACTTTGTATCTTTGTATGTTTGTTCGACGATAACTTGAGTATCGTAGCTCCGATCTTCATGAATTTTGGTATGCGCGTAGTTTAGGTCAATAGAATTTATGAGTTCGAAGATGAGCCGGATCGGCAGGTAGGGGGGTTGGGGAGATAGGGGGTCGTGAGGTCTCAGTTCGGGGAGAACTCCTAGTTACGCAGTTTACAGATTAATTGCCAGTGTAGACGGACCTGGCGCTTGTATCATTGTAACTACGCGCATACCAAAATGAAGATCGGAGCTACGATACTCAAGTTATCGTCGAACAAACATACAAAGATACAAGCGCCAGGCCCGTCTACACTGGACCTCACTCGCTTCGCTCGTTCGGTCAATTATCTGATTTGTTAATTTTAGAGATCTTGTACGTTTTTTGTTTTCTTTTCTTTGATCTATGGGACCCGGGAAAACAATTGATTGAATGAATAAATGAATGAATGAATGTCATTTATTTGCACGAAATATGGTCAAAACATTTGTTATAAAAGAATAAAGTTCAACATATTTTACCAGCACTTAACTTGGCATGCAACTATTAATATTAATATAATAAAATGAATTTAATTTATCAATGTTAATGTCAACTTAATACAAAATAAAACTATATAGAATTATTTGAGTTCAATGATTACAATGTCCAATATACAAATCAAAAGAGAATAATGATACAATTTGAAATAATTAAATTAAAATTAAGAAAATGTCAAGATAGAAATCGAACTAGGTTGGGATTTTAAATTCATTAATGTCAATATAATGGTACAATTTCATTTAATTACATTTTTAATTACACAAAAATTCCTCAATTATGAGTTGAAATCGGGTGAGTTTAAAATGTTCATATAATCTGTCCCAGTCAAAGGGGTAGATTCAACACGGCCACCCGCTACAGTCGCGGCGGTATCACCAACAAGGTGTACAGCGTGAACCAGTCCGTGGACCACAGACCGCGAGCTCTGCTCATCTCGGGCTTCGAGACTGACGACCTGGAGCCCCTGTACAAACACTTCTCGGTGAGTTGTACCTGCCTTCTCCAGTTTCAGCCGTAAAAGTCCCGATTCAGAGGGAATATTGGGATAAATAGTAGCCTATGTGTTAGTCCGTGTCTCCTGGTGTCTATATTTCAAGTTTTATCGCAATCGGTTTAGTATTTTTTGCGTGAAAGAGTAACAAAGTCACATTCAGACATACATACGAACAAACTTTCGTGTTTATAATATTAGTAAGACCAGCTGCCTGCTGCTGTTTTAGCCGTGAAAGTCATAATCCCGCGGGATCAACGGGATAAAAATTAGCCCACGTGCTATTACAGGTCTCATGCTGTCTACGTTTTATGTTTCGTCGCAATCGGCTCAGTAGTTTTTGCGTGAAAGATTATCAAAGTTACGTATCATACTATAGACGCACGGCGATATCACCAACAACGTTTTAAAGACAATTTAATTCTGTATATCGAGTATTAATGTAATTCCAAGATGGCCGCCGTCATCCACAAGATGGCTGCCACTCCAAGATGGCGGACGATCGAATAACTAAGTGTGTTCGTTCCCCAGCAATTCGGCGAAGTGAGCAGTAAAGAGGTAGACCTGGCGGTACCGCAACTAGTACTGCAGTACAAGGCGCGCGCTCACGCTGAGCAAGCCGCGCTGCATGGACGACATTACAACGATAGGACGCTCTCGGTGAGTGACTGACATTACACAGCTCCTAGGATTAGTTTTGATAGCTTATTGTCTCGATGAAACTGGCTGTTTACTTCCATACATTATTTTAGTTCATGATAGTTACCGCTAGAGGCGCTGATAGAAAATGTATGAAGTAAACTGCCAGTTTCATCGAGACGATAAACTATCAAAACTCATACTAGGGCTCCAGAGCTTTTAGTATGAGCTTTGATAGTTTATTGTCTCGATGAAATTGTTTACTTCCATACGTGTTTAATTATAATAATAATTTCTATGTATGTTAGTTAATAAGTTATATATTTTAATGGATTTATTAGGCGTCTATCTATATTGCATTATATTGGTGCCTCGGTTACTGCGATACAAACTTGTGCTTAGTGTAGAATCGATGACTGATATATGTTATTTGAGAAATGTCTAATAAGTGTCAGAGTTGACCGAACGAGCGAAGCGAGTGAGCTCCAGTGTTGACGGGCCTGGCGCTTGGAAGATGAGCCGGATCGGTAGGGGGGTTGGGAAGATAGGGGGTCGTGAAGTCTTAGTTCGGGGCAAATTACTAGTTATGCAAAATCGCGAAAACTTTGGAAAAGATTACGATTACTAAAAATAAGATAAACATTTTTATTGACCGAACGAGCGAAGCGAGTGAGGTCCAGTGTAGACGGGCCTGGCGCTTGTATCTTTGTATGTTTGTTCGACGATAACTTGAGTATCGTAGCTCCGATCTTCATGAATTTTGATATGCGCGTAGTTTAGGTCAGTAGAATTTATGAGTTCGAAGATGAGCCGGATCGGTAGGGGGGTTGGGGAGATAGGGGGTCGTGAGGTCTCAGTTCGGGGTTGGTCTAGTGTTGGTAACCGCTAGGGGCGCTGATGGAAAATGTATGAAGTAAGCTGCCAGTTTCATTGAGACGATAAACTATCAAAACTCATACTAAGGGCTCTGGACGACATCTGGCGATCTAGCCACGGATGCATGTTCAATCGACTCGAAATTAAGGATTGCATTTCTTATTGTTTTACGTTTTTTAAGGCACGCAGCGCCATCTACCGACAATTTTTGCAGACTGCCAGCTTGAACTATTCTATGTTTCATAGAATTAAATTCAACGTTGAGATGTTGCTTCCGATTACCTGTTTTTGATGTTTTTTATGTGTTCGTTCTAAATATTGCGTTATAATTTCAGATAACCTGGGTGACGAATACGAAAGCACCGAACCCCACTACCCCGGGAGCGAGTGACAGACTCCAGACCGCGCACAATGGTGACGAGAATAAAGAAGAGGTGAGATTTTAAATCCCCCACCGACTCACGGCGAACAGCCGAGAAGCGTAAATGTTAAATGGCGGCCGTTTTACAATGATTCCCTCGACTTGAATTTTATTATGAAACTTGACTGTTTCACAGGTCGTCAAATGAGTTTCATTTTATTTCAATTCGACAAGGCGGAAAAAAACGACTATAATAAATTTCAAGTTTCATCGCAATCGGTTTAATAGTTTTTAGCTTGAAGGAGTAACAAAGCCTCGTATATTATGAGGCGGTAGCTTACTATAACTTTTTAGAATGTTAAAATAGACAAATTACATCTCAGTCAACCTTGAAAAAGCCAATTGTGAAGTTGGCGAAAGCCGTTTCGTTTAAAACCATGAATAAAAACGCGATTCAACCGGATAAATAAAGTGTTCTATTATGCAAAATCGCGAAAACCATAGAAGAAATCACGTATATACTTGCAAAATTCACTTTTAAAATATTAATAGCTTGTTTTTTATTTATTCCCACAGTCCCTCCCGCCCCTAGAAGACCCTCTCCTCCGCTTCGAAGAGGAAGATGAAGAGGAAGTAGAAGACAGATCGTGGCGACGTTGACGATCGAACCAGGACCGCACACATCAACCGTCTCTTAGGTGACATCGATACTGCTATAGTAATGTACTAGAAGTGCATTGTACTTATTAGAAATAGTTTTTAAAGAAAAAATTCCGTTGCGGCTTTCGCTGCTCGAGGCCGAGCGGTTGAGGCACTGGGGTACTGATCCAGGGACGCGAGTTCAAATCTCGCCGCAGTGAATTTTTGCTTTAAAAAATATTTCTAATAAATATGCCTTGAGCATTAAAGCAAATTACGAAATATTTGTATTGTACTTGTTTGGATTCAATGCGGTGCGCGCTCGTCTCGGTATGGATGGAGAACTGCAGTTTTGACAGAAATGTCCACTTAAAACTTAAATTAATTAACAGCTTTATTTGTCTACGACAAGAAGGTGGCGTTTTGAGAAGTTAGCGTTTCGTGAAGTTGGTATTTTGAGAAGTTGGCCAATTGCGAACAATTTTTGACGAGCATAACTATGCACTTTAATTATGAGTTAAAATTCCTGTCTGGGATAAAAAAACGCATGTTATATCATTTATTATTAAATAAAACACTTTATTTACCGGTATTAAAAGTGTCTTAATATGCAAAATCGCGAAAACCATAGAAGAAAACTTATTTAGTTATTTTCTGTGTTGAAAAAATCCTGTTTGGTATTAAAAAAATGCATGTGTTAACATTTTTTAAATAAAACATGTTGGTTATTTTTCTCTGCTAAAGTTATTTAAAAATATTCAGTTCAATTTTAAAATATTTTGAGTAGTATAAATATACTGCGTTATCTGAACTTTGAACACTCTCTCGCTGTAAACTATTCCCCTTACTTATAAACGCTAATTAATGCGCTGCATAACTATGCATCGTTTGTCTCTTACTGTCACACGAAGTTTCAAAGTTGACAGACAGAGACAAACGTCACATAACTTTGTCATGTGTAAATAATATTTTATAAGTAAGGGAGTTTATGACAAAGTTTCATGCCTAAACAGAACTGCGGGCCGACATGAATCCAAACAAGTGTAATAAATTACTTTAGTTAAAATTTAACAGAATTGTTATGAAATGGGGAATATTCTTACTTTTTCTCTCTCCTTTGCTTTTCAAACAAGGTTTATTTTTTTGATTTCGACGTTTATTAACAAAAAAATATATAGGTTATCACATTTTTTTTTGCTTTTCAAATAAGGTTTTTTTTTTCTAATTTTGACGTTATCTATTAAAGTTATCTACTATAATTAATATCTGGCTGCATCTAAAAGATTTCATATATCTTTTCTTTATAAAAAAACACTAAAACACCAAATTTATCAATAAAACTATTAGAAATTGGTATATAAATATTAAAAATAATGTAAATAATAATAAGTAATTATTTCGCGATTGAAAAGTGTTATTTTATTATTTTACGCGTTTGTTCGGTAAGTTTATCAATTTGCGGAAATGTGGGCGTAAAATAATACAATTTATCTCTCGTTTAGAATCATACGAAATATTTGTAAATTTCCTAGGAAATTTATAAACTTGCGGATCTTGTTATCTTCGGTGACATATAAAAATAATACATCACAAATTATCTATTCAATCGTCGAATAAACATCAAATTGTAAATAATCAGCGTCTTTATTCTAAAATACGGTTAAAATTAAAACTGAGAGGCTTTTACATTAAAAGAAATATAAAGTCCAGCGTGACAATATCGACTTCGGGCAATTTCGACTATTCTTAATAACTTCTGCATTTTACCTTATTTAAAAAAGCGCCATCTATGATCGGATAGCGGAAAAGTAACTTTATAAGTTTCTACATAGATGGCGCTGTTTTATAAATTTTCACAGAAGTTATTAAGAATAGTCGAAATTTCCCGAAGTCGAGATTGCCCCGCTAGACTTTGACAAACAAAAGTAGTCCTGTCAAAGGAGTACCCGGATAACAAAACATTCGATGTGCTTACCCTAAAACCTTATTTCAAATCAAACTTGATGCGTTTACCCTGTCCTAAACTTGAAAAAATCAAGTCGATTCTACCCTCTTTAAGAGTTTTCAGTCGATTTAGTCGCGATGTCTTAACTTTTTGCGTACATTTGTTTATATGTCTTGCAATAACTGCTTACTGATTACATAACTCAGTTGCTAATAAATCTGTATTGAAATAATTGAAATTATTGTAGTGTTGACGACCTCTGTGGCACGTCGGGGGGACGTTCGATTGCAATGCAGAAGGTTAAGGGTTCGATTCCCGTCGAGTGCTTTAAAATAAGTATTTTTTTGTGGTCTGGATGTCTCTATGTATGTACCTATTTAAAAAGAAAATTAATATAAGTATTTAATTCGTTGTCTAGTCACCGGAACACAAGATTAGCAGCTTACCATGGGGCTAGATGGCGCTGTGTGTTAGTCATATCATTTAAATGCGTGATATTCATGTCATTCAGTAGCAAAGTAGTTAATTAACATTACATTTGAACCTTCTAAAATTACTTAATAACGGGGTATTTACAATGTTTAATAATTTATTCGCGGAGCTCGATATTTCGCTAGTAGGTAATTCCAACCAGCTTGTTCACGAGACTGGAGAATGCGGGTAGGTGATGGATGGATGACAGTTAGAGGCGTCCATATCGGACTACCTGCTTTCTGACACGAGTTGAACGTCTGGTTATCGGTCCCCTACTATTGTCACTAACTTCATTATTTACTCGGTCCTGCATTCGACAGACCACACTCACGGTATCTGTTCGCAAACTTTTTGTAGTGTTCTTCATGGGTTTGCATAATTAGTGAAAAACTTTTTGTAGTGTTCTTCATGGGTTTGCATAATTAATGTTAGTGATTTTTTAGTAGTGAAAATAACCATGTTAGTTTAAAATCGTGTATTTGAACCTTGCTTGTAACTGTCAAATTATATTGAATATCAACAATTTCAATTATTTCAATCGAGTTTTGTTAGTAACAGCGTTACGTAATCAGCTAGTTCATGATTCATTGCAAAACAAACTGCATTGAAAACGGTTTATCCGTAACCAACTACGGAAATCTAGAGAAAAATGTAGACAAATCGAAGACGACACATATTTGCCCAGTTTTTTAAAAAAGCTTGGACTTATTAAATTTGTTTTTTTTTTTATTATATTAAGGTTTTTTTTTTAATTTTTAAAAGTAGTCGGTAGTCAGTGTGTTTTTTTTTCGTCTTAATTGTACATTTAGTTATTCGATTTAGTTTTTAACGAGTTAGCTTTGAAATTTGCCCCGCGGTGTTCTATGAAAATCGGTTCAGCAACCATGTGAGTCTTAAGGAAAATAGCTCTAAATTTCATATGCATAATATTACCAAAATACAACAAAAATATTAAAACGTAATTGAAATTTTAAATACTTGTTCGAGTACAAAATTAATAATTAAAAAGTAATGTAATAAAGAATCGTATTTTAAAATAGGTTTTTTTTTTGCAAAACCAATGTCGACTTGCGTGAGCGTGTTACATCTTAGATCTCGTGGTCAAACGCTGATTTAATAAAAATAAAAAAAACCGAGGCCGCGTTTTAATAAAAAAAGAAAAGCAAGGTGCTTATCAAATACAAAACTTTCTTTGAAAATTCGTTTCATGAAAAATGAAACAGCTTTTTTTAACACTGGGGGGTTTTTAAGGCAGATAATTTATTATTTGTTTTTTATATTGTAAATTATTATACTAAGAAAAGAAATGCAGTGGAGGGGGTATAAATTAAGAGGAGAATATTAATTTTTCGTAAATTATTATTATATTTGATTTAAAATGTTAATCTACCAATATTGTAGACCCCCTATTGTATTGTCTTAACCCTGGAATAAGTACTAAACCGATTTTGAGTTACCTCGAATTAAATATAGCTGGGGACTTGGAATAACAGACACTTTTTGTCCCGGGAATTAAGTGATCCAAACTTCAATGCAAATTATCAAAATATAATAAATCGTAATTGAAAGTTTAAATTGTCGAGTACAAAATTAATAATTAAAAAATAATTCGTATTTTAAAATAGGATATTTTGATGTAGTTTTTTTTTCTAAACCAACTTCGACTTGCGTGGGCGTGTTACATCTTAGATCTCTTGGTCAAACGCATTATAACATTATAAATACAAAAATGTGTTTTTCCTAAATTTAAGTTATACTATCAACTTCACTGCATTGATTTTTTAAGGTTGATTCCTTAGAAATGGTACTAAGTGTTTGTTTTTAGTTTAGGAATCTAAAACCTCGCTTAGGAACGTTTTTAAGTACGACCGCTATTTACTTCACTTAAAAATGTATCAAAAATATGATTTTTCCCATCTCTACTATTTTTTCGATTAAGGCTTTTAAAATATTTGTAGTAGATATGACTTGAGCAATAATAAAAAAACAAATTACGAAATATTTAATTGGAAAAAGAGCGACATCTCTTGGCGAACGTGTTAAAGTTAATCATTGGCGCAGGTAAATCACTGGAAAGTGATCCTGTAGATGGCGTCTAAATCGAGCTTTAGTCGAAAAATAGTAGACAGGGAAACATTCATATTCATAAATTCGCCGCTCGAGATGGAAACTCGAATATATCATATGTAATTTAAAGCTAATAAACCTTAATGCCTTTTTGCAATTAGGTCTTTTGAATGTTGGTACAATCAGCAATAGACTTTGGTACCAAGTTCATATTTTGAAGTTCCAATTTAATCAATAGCGGTTTAGTAATTTTTGGTTATTCTCCGTTTAATAATTTATAGTTAGTACGCTTTAGTAATGTAGAGGAGAATCGTCAGTAAATTGCTGAACCGTTATTGAAAAAAGGCCTTAAAAATGGCACCTAATGGTACTATCAGTCATTTTCTGAATGTACCATAGTAATGCAGGGAAAGTTTATAAGGAGTGCATTGATTTTAAAACTCTAAGGGCGGCATAAAACAATTTAAAAACATATTTAACTAAATCAATTTTAAAATCATTTATTAAACATTGGACTCTAATAAGGAGTGCATTTATTTTAAAACTCTAACTGCGACTTGCATAAAACCATTTAATTGACCGAACGAGCGAAGCGAGTAAGGTCCAGTGTAGACGGGCCTGGCGCTTGTATCTTTGTATGTTTGTTCGACGATAACTTGAGTATCGTTGCTTCGATCTTCATGAATTTTGGTATGCGCGTAGTTTAGGTCCATAGAATTTATGAGTTCGAAGATGAGCCGGATCGGTAGGGGGGTTGGGGAGATAGGGGGTGCAAAAAGAGAAAATAATCAAGTTCTAAAAATTTGTCAATAGATGGCGCTCAACATACCTCCTAGATCGCGGTATCGTTGCGTTTGCTTGCGATATATACTCCAAGATCTGACATTTTTGTAAGGAATGTTACAAATTGTGGTCGATTGTCGTAATTAAGGAATAATTCTTGTTATGTTATCGTTTTTCTTGTCTTTCGTTATATTTATTCGTTTAATAATAATTCTTATTTTGTAAAAAAGTAAAGCTGTTGGTGTTAAAATCCTACAAAAAACAAAATCTCTGTAAATGGATTCTCGTGAGGTCTCAGTTCGGGGCGAACTACTAGTTGACCAGTGTCCAGTGTAGTGTAGACGGGCCTGGTGCTTGTATCTTTGTATGTTTGTTCGACGATAACTTGAGTATCGTAGCTCCGATCTTCATGAATTTTGGTATGCGCGTAGTTTAGGTCAATAGAATTTATGAGTTCGAAGATGAGCCGGATCGGTAGGGGGGTTGGGGAGAAAGGGGGTCGTGAGACCTCAGTTCGGGGCGAACTTATAGTTAACTAAATCAATTTTAAAATCATTTATGGAAAATCGAACATTGGACTCTATTTCATTAAGTAGACGATTGATATTATGTTGCCACACATTGACAGTTCTTGAAATTCTGACAGATTTCAAACACGTTTAACAGCTTAAACATGTTTAGGAACCGTTATGCAAGCCGGCCTAAGAAGTTAGCAGTAAACTTAGTTAAAACTGAATAAGAGAGATACGTCAATAGTCATTGCAAATGAGACGACATAACTGTGCCGAGCCGGCACACTGGCTTCAGTTGGTTGTGGACCGTTGACGCGTGAGCTCGTACAGTGCCTCACTGCCGGCTTGTCTCAATGCCTGCCAGAACCGTTAGTGTGAGTTTTTTTTCGTAAAAAAACGCGAACGTGATGGTTAAGTTAACGCGTATTTTATATGGAAACTCAAAAAGCGCCTCTAGCGGACGATATCGAAGTTACCAGTTTCCATACAAATTACGCGATAGTTTAACTATCACGTTCGCGTTTTTTTTTAGGAAAAAACTCACGCTAAGGGTACAGAATGCCTTCTGCGTATATTTTAGGTGCCAGAATCATTCAGGAAAACAAAATAAATCGTCAGAAATCATTCTACTCAATTAATCTATAAAATTTAACAAACAAACATTTTAAATACAATATTTTATTTGAGAGAGAGATAGAAAACAAAATATTTACCGGATTTGACTTGCGTTTTATTTAATAGCGGCATTATTAGAAAAGTACCGAGCTTTCGCTAACTTAATACAGCGACGAATATGTCCTTTTTCACAACTTTGCACTCTATATAAACTTTTCCTGTCGGATAAAGAAACGCTTCTCAAAATTTGAGATCTATTTAACAGTTGAGCAGCTCTTAAACCCCAGAAATTCCCATTCTAAATTTAAATTTAGAAGTTGCTCAACTATTTAAATACCTCTCAAATTTTAATTGGCGTTTAAGTATCTAATCGGCTGTTAGATTACGTATGTTGTTAGAAATTAACCGTATAAGCAATAATTTATACATGTTTTTATTTATCTGCTTTAGTCATGTTTTGACATAGCAATGTTTCTGTCAAATCCAACTACCCTCATCAGCTATTTATTAAACAGCCCAGCCTAACTTCAATAACCCGAACTACGTAATCTTCTATAAATATTTTAAAGGAAATATTCTTCAAAAATTCACTCGCGGCGAGATTTTTCTTTTTTTCTTTCATAAGAAGCTTCTCCTGAGAATTAGCGAAATCACGCGTGATGCCGTTACCATGCGATAAAGGGATTCATTTTTAAATAATATAGTAAATCATTCATTCAATCATAGTCTAACAATCAGGTTAAATTATTCTTGACCACCTCTGTGGCGCGTCTTATGAACGCACGACTGCAATGCAGAAGGTTGCGGGTTCGATTCCCGTCGGGTGCAAATATTTATGCTTGAAAATAAATATTTGTTATCTGGACTGGGGTGCCTTTATATGTATAATATTTATGTATTTACAAAAGAAAGAAAGAAATCCGTTGTCTAGTCACTGTAACACAAGCTTAGCAGCTTACCATGGGGCTAGATGGCGCTGTGTGTTGGTCACAGAATTTATTTATTCTTATGGGCAAGGCAAAAAAATAATAGATAATGGTTATACTACTTTTTAGCCGAAGTTAAGCGCACGCTTGTTTACGGTAAACTAACCCATCAGTGAAGTTTCTTTGACATAAAACACTCAACGTTCAAAGGTTAGGCTGTTATATAAACGGCTGATTAAGCCACTTGGCTGCGACATTTTTGATTTAATTGTATATATTTTTAAGTGGAGTCTTGTAAATAGATTAAGTTAGCTTATAACAATAGAACTGTAAAAAAACATATATTAAATCTTACGATGAAAAAAGAAAGCCGTTGAAGAAAAAAAAAACGCTTTCCATAACGGCAAAAAATTATTTTTTCATGTCAAAAGTACAGAGCGGTCGCTTTTGTTTTTGAAAACAAGAAAAGATGAGCTTGTTTTGTTTTTTTTTATGTTTTCTTTTGTAAAAAAAAATTGTACGATTATGGAAAAAAAAAAGAATTTTGAGCGACCGCAAAACAATAAAAATGGTTCTTGTTTCTTATAGACTGGTCGTAACGTAACGTGGTATTGTTTCTGACAAAATGGTTTTTAATGTATTTTAGCTCGCCTGACGGAGATTTTGAAGAAAAAATTGCATTGTAAGTACTTATCTTAAGTGACGGCCTCTGTGGCACGTCGGGCTAACGCTTGGCTGCAATGCAGAAGGTTGCTGGTTCGATTCCCGTATCTGGTCTGGGTGTATTTCTATGTATAATATGTATGTATTTACAAAAGAAAAATAAATATAAGTAATATATCCGTTGTCTAGTACCCATAGTACAAGCCTAGTGCTTAATTTGGGGTAGATTGCGCTGTGTGCGATGTAGTACAATATTTTTTATTATATTTATTTATTTATAGTAAGTAACATACATACAAAAAGTTATGCAGAAGGCTGCCGTCGATTCCCGTCGGGTGCAAATATTTATGCTTAAAATTCACCCGCGTAAGTCCCGTTCCCGCGGGAATATCGAGATAAAAAGTAGCCTATGTGTTAATCCAGGTCCCCAGCTACCTATAATCCAAGTTTCATCGCAATCGGTTCAGAAGTTTTTGTGTATTCAATTTCACTTTGTATGTTAGGCGTCACAATAACATACTAATTGACTATTCTTGGAGACCTTTTAGCCTCACAAGGGTCCAAGAAACGCAGAATAAAAACTTTAAATTGGCCGATGGTTCACAGCAACTCCTAAGCGAAACACTATTTATATAAATGTTAAAGAAACGGGTCCTAGACGGAGCTCTTCAGAGTGTCCTGCTGGAAACAGCGGACCTTGCATGGTAAAACTGCGGATGGTCGTCAGTTGGGACGCAATAACATAATACAAATAGAGTGTTTCAGTGATGGGAGGAATTGAAATGAGAAGTTATTAGCCCAGCTGCACTTGTCGATCTTGAATGTTGTAAGCAACGCTTGGCGTGGTCATTAATAAGATAGGTGACCGATAATTGAGAAAGAAAACCACTTTCTCAAGCTCCTCTTTGCTACAGAAGGCACGTTAAGCAGTTGATCTTTGTAGTCAACCCTATTAGCAATCGTTAGGTCAAGTTAGGTGTGTGTTCGCGCAGCGAAATGTTGTTGAATTTAAAGATTTGAATTATGCAGATATTTAGTGTATGACGTCGTATAATTGTGTGTGGTAGAAAAAAATTTGTGCACGGAGCCATTGTGGAGAAATTCACCAAAAACTGTTTCCGCTGGGCGAACGTTGTCCTGGCGGAACTTTTTTTAATCCATTAACTTTAGAAGGAAAGAGATATGTGTCCAAAAAATTGTGTGTAATTGTGTATGTATGAATAAAATTAGTGCATGCATAAACTTCGGAGAAATTTAAGTTTCCGCTACGCGAACGTTTGGCCATTTCCTAGTTTTCATATAAAGCGCTTACGAACGCTCCGAACTTGGTCGGGTTATAGGTTTTCGATGCTTCGTCAGTATTTTACCACATTTTACCATGCAATTCCTTTAGAACGACGTGATATTTGACTGCTTTGTAAACAGTGATCTATTCATGGTAATTTGTCCTATAACTCTTTAATTACTAACGGAGCGTCATTGATACTTTGCAACATGTTGCGGACTCTTACAAGGTTTGCATAAACGTGAAAATCTAGGCCCCAAAGTGCATACTTTAAGAACTAAGACCTAATAAGCGTATTTTACGTTTATATTTTTATCTTTTAAGCCCTACGATTTTTTTAAAATCTGTTTTCTAAACAAATATAAACAAATTCAAAACAACGTATGTAAAAATCTACAGCTCTCTATGTAAGCGCTTTATATGAAAACTAGGAAATGGCCAAACGTTCGCGTAGCGGAAACTTGAATTTCTCCGAAGTTTATGCATGCACTAATTTTATTCATACATACACAATTACACACTAATTTTTGGACACATCTCTTTCCTTCTAAAGTTAATGGTGATGAGCACATCACATGATCAGTGCAACAAGAAAAAGAAAAGAAAAACGGCCTCTATGGTGCGGTGGGCGGGCGAAGATCAGACTGCAACGCAGAAGGTTGCGGGTTCGATTCCCGCCGGGAACAAATATTTCTGGTGACTATAAATGTTTGTTTTTGGTTTTGGGAGATTTTTATATGTCATAATATTATGTGTGTATTTACAAAATAAAAAAGTATATGTGGTATATCAGTTGTCTAGTATCCATTGTATGAACCTAGTGCTTAGTTTGGGGCTAGATAGCGCTGTGTGTAATGTCGTGCATGTTCCACAGATAACACATTTTGCACTTCAAACAACAACCTACGAAATTTTTTCATTCCTAAAAGAAGATGTAGTACATAATATATCGATTATTCAAAAGATTTACGTAAGTTAAAGCCACTGTGTTAGTATTTTCGTTTTATTTCCGCTAAATTAAAAAATATAAAGATTCACAGTTAGGAGCACTATACACTACTATTCTCCTAAGTTATGAGAGATTGAGCCGCCATTTTTTAGGTTTGGAGCTCTTACCTGTGAAACTTTAATACACCAAATAAATTAATCTTGCGGAAAATAAACGAAAATACTAACACCGTGGCTTCAGATCACGTAAATCAGTTGAATAATCCATACCTTGTGTTTTAGAAATGCCTTTAAAATTTCAATAATGTACCTTTACCCCCTAGGTCTGAGATCTTTAAAGAAAACACGCCGATCTTCTTGTGCGTTTTGGACTTGTGCGAACTGTTCGTTAACAGTTCGGAGTTCATTTTGTTAGTTAGGGTAATAGAGCCTAATTACGTATACTGTGTACGTAATTAGCTTCTATTACCATATCACGAACGACTTTTCTGTTATTATTTATATTACTAGGAGTTCGCCCCGAACTGAGACCTCACGACCCACTATCTCCCAAACCCCTCTACCGATCCGGCTCATCTTCGAACTCATAAATTCTATTGACCTAAACTACGCGCATACCAAAATTCATGAAGATCGGAGCTACGATACTCAAGTTATTGTCGAACAAAGATACAAGCGCCAGGCCCGTCTACACTGGACTTCACTCGCTTCGCTCGTTCGGTCAATGAGGCTGCTTGCAAACAGATACTAGCAATCACGCAAAGAAAAATGGAAGAAGCATGTTGGGCATCCGACTTTCAGATAGAGTTACAGAGATAGAGAACAACAAAATAAGAGGTAAAACTAAAATATACGATGCGATTTAACGAATTAGATCACTGAAATAGTAATGGACAGGTCACAAAATGGAAGACAATAGATGGGACTAATACACACATTACCCTCTGCGTCGCGCAGTCGGGTAAAAAGGCAACAGAATGGATACCAAGAGATGGAAAAAGGAATAGACGTGGACTAATGATAAGATGGAGAGACATATTTTGACAAAGGATAGGTGTAGACTGGATGAGAAAGGCTCGAAATCCCAGAATGGATACCAAAAGATGGAAAAAGGAATAGATGAGGTAGACCAAGGATAAGATGGAGAGACATATTTTTTACAAAGGAAGGTATAGACTGGATGAGAAAGGCTCGAAATACCAGAATGGATGGGTTAGGGGAAGTCGTCCCCCTCGAAACTGGGACCGGGGACCACTTGACCCCTTTCAAATTTGATAGTAGTCAACTGGACCCAAAGGTAGTTGAGACATTGGGACGAGTTGACTACATTTAATTTTTGCTAGGGGTGAAGTGGTCCCACTCTCAAGTTAAAAAATTCTTGATACCACAAAATGGAAAAAAGAATAGATGAGGTAGACCAAGGATAAGATAGGGAGACATATTTTTACAAAGGATAGGTGTAGACTGTAGACGATGAGAAAGGCTCGAAATACCAGAATGGATACCAAAAGATAAAAAAGGACTAGATGAGGTAGACCAAGGATAAGATGGGGAGACATATTTTGACAAAGGATAGGTGTAGACTGGATGAGAAAGGCTCGAAATAGAAGTACCGTGGTACAAATTAGGGGAGACCTACGCAACTATTATTTAAAGAAATGGATTTATTAGAATTTGCATGTTATTTAATAATATTTATTTTATTTTTAAAAATTAAAGAAATTTAATTTTATTTTTGTAATGTAATTTAATGATATTTTGGTAATAGATTAAATGGCTATTTTATTTATATTATTCTGCCTGTAATCATTTTCTAACATTAACCTAACCTATCCTACTGGAGGTGCTCCTTATAGTTTTTAGGTACAAAAGTTTTTCGTAGGTGAGTTGAGTAGGTAGTGATACGCACAAAATTACGTATCAACTCATGGTAGGGGTACAGGTAGTGCCTGTCATTTTCCACTATTGTCAGACGTCAACAGATAGATAAACTGGAAGCTGATATGGTGATAGAAACATGTCCAAATAGCTACTTTCCCCGCGATCTAACTAAGCGCTGCACAGTCATAGTACTACCATAGAAAAATTGTTAGGTACTTATTAATTGAACTAGAAAGCTTACTTCATCGAGCGAGGACGCTCGAGCCCTTAATTTTGAAGGCTACTTAACTGACTAGGAGTTCGCCCCGAACTGAGACCTCATGATCTCAGCCCCCCTACCGATCCGGCTCATCTTCGAACTCATAAATTCTATTGACCTAAACTACGCGCATACCAAAAATTCATGAAGATCGGAGCTACGATACTCAAGTTATCGTCGAACAAAGATACAAGCGCCAGGCCCGTCTAAACTGGACCTCACTCGCGGTTTCACGTAAGTCTCGTTTTTCCCCTTTGGGGTAGAATTTATCAAAATCCTTTCTTAGCGGATGCCTACGTCATAACATCTACCTGCGTGTCAAATTTCAGCCCGATCCGTCCAGTGGTTTGGGCTGTGCGATGATAGATCACTATGTCAGTCAGTCAGTCACCTTTAAGTTATATATATTTAGAGATAGAAAACACCTAGAACCAGAAACAAACATTTATGGTCAGCAGAAATATTTGTTCCCGGCGGGAATCGAACCCGCAACCTTATGCGTTGCAATCCGAGCTTCGCCCGCTGCCTGCGCCACAGAGGCCGTCATACTACAGTCGTACAAAAGTACGGAACCATCGCTGCGCGAGTTCACCTCCAACTTGTACCCTTGCTCAAAACCTTAGTAGGTTTTCAGCACGCATGTAACAACACTCAGCAATGGTCACGAACGTCAGAGGATGGAATCGGTAGAGTACTTACTTTTGAAGGATTTTTCGTAACTTTAACACAAATTATTAAGGTTGCCAACATAGTACAGTAAAAACCAGCTATGTTCCACAAATAACACATTTTGCACTTCAAACCACTTTTAATAAGTACGAAATTGTTTCATTCCATAAAGGAAGACATACAAGGTGTAACGGGTAAGCCCTTTTAATCCGAAAGGGGGTTGTTCTAGACGTCTAGGCGAACAACTTTTGTTCTACGACTTTTGGAAATTCGAAGTACTTTTCGAAAAATTTAGGTGTAAAATTTACTTGAAATTCAGCTGTTTCTGAGAGTTCGAGGTCATTGACCTTATGTTGTCCTTTTATTTAGTTTAATGGTTTACAATCAAAACTTCAATTACCATTATTTTTAAAAGCAGCTGTTTTTTAGTTAAACATAATCTCAATTTTTTCAAAAAAAAAGTTTGAATTTTCAAAAGTCGTAGAACAAAAGTTGTTCGTCAATCTTGTATAGGTACAATTTGTATCGGGCATGCCCTTTTAATCTGAAAGGGGGTTATTCTAGACGTCTAGGCGAACAACTTTTACTTTACGACTTTTGGAAATTCGAAGTACTTTTCGAAAATTTTAAGTGTAAAGTTTACTTGAAGATCAGCTGTTTCTTGGGAGTTAGAGGTCATTGACCTTATGTTGTCCTTTCATTTAGTTTGATCTACTACAATCTAACCTTCAATTAAGTACCTTTATTTTGTAAAACATAGTTTAATTTTATTGCGTGTAAATTGTTTAGAGTTTAAAAGAAGAGCGATGCTTCAGCAGAACCTGTAGCTAGCTAACGTGCATTGATAGTTTAGAAGACATTTTATTTAATTATTTTATTTTTTTAACCGATTAAGTATAGCCATTTGGAATTTAGCCAGTGTCAAGTACTTATTATTAATATATATTATGCAGTTAAGTTATGTGCATGCTAAGTTATTTGCATCGAAACAGTCAAGTCAAGTCTAGGGATCATTTGTAAACACGGCGGCAAATTACAAAGATTGTTCACGGAGCTTTTGAGACAACGCTAAAGTCCATGTTTTGCACCGATTTTCACTTTCATTGCACTTGTACACCTTCACGAAACTAAATTGATTAATATGCCCCCGAAATTAATCAATTTGCGCGCATTTTAACTAGGTTTCACAAAAATGAAAAATTAGCAACACATCTCCTCAACGCGTTTCCGCCAAAACTGAGCTAGGTACCTACTTTGTTGCATGTTTTCTAAAGAGCTTCCGGTGAACTGCTTACAATTCGGCATTCATGGTACCACTTTATTATAAACACTCAAAAACATATAAGTTGATACAATACTTATTCAACACTTTATTTATCCGGTTGAATCGCGTCTTTATTCGTTGCTTTTAACGAACCGAGCTTTCGGCAACTTTACAGTTGGCTTTTTCAAGGTTGACCAACTGTAAAGTTGGCGAAAGCTCGGTTCGTTTAAAACAATGAATAAAGACGCGATTCAACCGGATAAATAGAGTGTTTTATTATGCAAAATCGCGAAAACCATAGAAGAAATTAATACTTTTTCGAACAACAAGTCGTCGTAACTTGGCAGCTATATCCCAAAATGCTGGCCGCATTGCCACGCTGAATGGCAATGCTTATTCTTTATGCCAAGTAAACTCCAGAATTGGTCTAACGTTGTCTCAACTATGCATGGTACCTATAATAGTAAAAAATTGGAAAATCTGGAATTAGAATATACCTAATAGTAGTTTAAGCACCGAGGTACTAAAACCCCTGTCTTATAACTAGGAGTTCTCCCCGAACTGAGACCTCACGACCCCCTATCTCCCCAACCCCCCTACCGATCCGGCTCATCTTTGAACTCATAAATTCTATTGACCTAAGCTACGGGCATACCAAAATTCATGAAGATCGGAGCTACGATACTCAAGTTATCGTCGAACAAAGATACAAGCGCCAGGCCCGTCTACACTGGACCTCACTCGCTTCGCTCGTTCGGTCAATTAGCGGGCGTCATATTGACTCCAAAGCGTACGAAGGAATTACATCTCAGTCAACCTTGAAAAAGCCAACAGTAAAGTTGGCGAAAGCTCGGTCGTTTAAAAATCATGAATAAAACGCGATTAAACCCGGTAAATAAAGTGTTTTATTATTATCGTTTTAATTTATTATTGATATTTTGATAATTATATTTTGATTTAAGATTTATTTGTAATGTTATGTATAATTTTAATGGTTTATTGTATTCTTATGTATGGTGATTAATCTATTTAAATTGACTATTTTTGTAAATTTTAATTATAACAGAATACAGTTGGCTTTTTCAAGGTTGACTGATAGACATCAGTCAACCTTGAAAAAGCCAACTGTAAAATTGGCGAAAGCTCGGTTCAAATAATGAATAAAAGCGCGATAAAACCGGATAAATAAAGTGTTTTATTTTGCAAAATCGCGAAAACCATAGAAGAAACTAAAACGATAATATACAAAAATACAAACCGAAAAAAAAATACAATCAGCAACTACAAAATACAATAATATATTTATTTATGTAGAAAACGCGACCAATAGAGGGTTAATTTAATTGTCAAATATCATTCACGAAATTGTACACACAAAGGCCTACAGTACACCTCATGATTCCAAGTGATATCAATAAGTTCATCGAGTTCACAATTTACACAACAAAGCGAAACAAGCGCTTCACAATACCTCTTAAATCATACGTTTAAATCGTCTTCACTCATAATGCCTACTCGCAAAATGCCAACCTCTCCAAACGTCATTGTGCCTCAGATGCTCAAAATGCCAACTTTTCGAAATGTTTTTTTGTTGATAGGTAAACGCTTGACCACCATCTCACATAATATCTTACATTTCATCTTACATAAAACGACGATGTGGTCTAAGATGTAGCACGCTTACTTAGAAGAAACCTGTTCTGTTTGTTCACCTATTCTGAAGACATACTCTGGCAACCCATTCCATTCCATTCAGTATTCGTCATTCTTATATTCTATTCAAACCATAGATAAATCTTACTAATATTATAAACAAGAAAGTTTGGATGTATGTATGTGAGTTTGTTACTCTTTCACGCTAAACCTTCTGAACCGATTGCGATGAAACTTGGAATATAGGTAGCTGAATACCGAGAATAACACATAGGCTACTTTTTATCCCGATATTCTCGCGGGAACGGGACTTACGCGGGTGAAACCGCGAGGCGCAACTATTGTTAGATAAGATTAATGGTCTTTGATTCAAACTAAAGTTGTAAATTAATGAGTATTTCAAAATATAAAAGTAGGATAGGTATTTAGATCGGCTGCGAAATGGTAAACTTGACCTCAAAACTTTTTGTTTTAAATTGAAATTGTTATTTATTACAATGATAAAATATATTTTTTAAATGGTGGGGTATTAAAAGGGTCTAATATGTCTCCGCACTATGAGATCTGTCTTTAATAAAGTATTGTTAATTTTTGACTAGCTGCGCTCCGCGGTTTCACCCGCATAAGTCTCGTTCCCGCAAGAATATTGCTAGCTACATATATTTCAAGTTTCATCGCAATCGGTTTAGTAGTTTTTGCGTGATTGAGTAACAAACACACTTACTTACATACACACATACTCACAACCTATCAGCTATATAAGTAGGATCTTATAAGTGATGAGCTAAGTAGCTTTCCTAACATTTATTAATACATAAACTACAATTGCTAACTTTCATGCTCACGAAGTCTACTCTCGCCGAACCACCTACTAGTAAATAATTCAAACTTATGTCATTTTGCGAGTGCTTGGCATTTCGCGAAGTTGGCATTACGCGATGAGACGACTCGAATTAGGCGCAAAATGCGTACCAAGGTCGAGCGTGGCTTTTCTACGTGAATAGTGCATGAGACGTCGCGTGAAATGTAACTGAGTAACTGGCTGGTAATAAGCTGTTATTATTTCTTTTATCTCTTTTAAATTACGGCCACAATGTTTCGATAAGCGAATGATTATTTAAATCGATTGAATCGAACTATTAAAATTCTGATTACAGTGAATCGGGTCGTTTTAATGACAGTCGTATGTCAAATTCTTGGCGCGAAGACGTACGGTTCATTTTTTTTACTCAATATGTTCGGTTGTGTAGTGTTGTGAATACGATTTTTTATGTTGACGATTGCGTTCTTTATAGGGACCGTTTTTTTATGTTATATTTTTAAGTTTTTGTTCGAGCGAAGGGATTTTGCTGAACGTAAGTTTTTTTTAAGTTTTTAATTCTTGAGAAAAAAAAGTTCAATCTTAAATCCATTCTCAGGAATAGAAAGGGCAAAAATAAACTTTGAACAGCATTTTTCTGCAGGGCCCGCAGTAATAGATAATTAGATATAGTTTAGTTTATAAGTGACGCGACCAAAAAAAGGGGTTAAAACCATAATTATAGGTAAGTATAGGTACTTATAAATGGTATTATAATTTTAAAAAAATAACCTAGACAATTATTAATTAGCTCTTTGCGGGAGGGTTTTGTCTGCAGCATATTTTCATATAGGTATAGATACAAATATAAATGCGAAAGTAAATCTGTCTGTCTACTTATCTGTTACTAATTCCGATTTTGATGAATTTTTGTATAAGTAGAGATAGATGAACATTGGAGGACAGTGGTAGCAATTCTGTTCTACATTTATCTAATCTAAATCAAAGAGAATATAAAATATCTAATCATCATTATCAGCTTGTTGCAGTCCACTGCTGGACATAGGCCTCTCCAATTGCACGCCACCTAGATCTCCTAGGTCATTATTGTTCTCTTCACTTATTTATTTATTTGTTACAAATACAACACACTTAACGTATAAATAAGTTACATGTCGAATATAATAAACTAAAAGTACAAAAATTAAAATAAAACTGACTAAAAACGAACGAAAACTAATTTACCATAAAAAAAAAACACAATAACAACATGACATGGTCATTCATCATCAATGGCTGAACAGCCCTTTATGGGCCCGAGGAGCCTCCTTCAACGCCTTTTTCCATCCTTCTCTATTTAACGCAATGACATGGTCATTGGACATTCTAAATTTGAAAAACTTCGACTCTACTAAGCAAAAACTTTGGATAGTTGCTAAGATCGCTTTCAATAATAATTGTCTTAGGTCAAAGTTTTTGCTTAGCAAAGTCAAAGGACGGAGGAGAAAAAAACCTATACATGTTTCTTAATGAGATGCAAATAGCAAACCTTTGGTAATAATAATATTTATTTATTGATACTGTTGCGCAGAAAACTGGTTAGATTACGCACGCAACGCAATTTTAATCTCAAAACTTGAACTTTGTTTGAAGGAAGCAGTACGCACCTACCAAATCGTGGTGATTGATTTCAATTTACGTATAATCTGCTACACCATGATTGTTTCTCGTTGTTTCCTCTAACTCTTAAGAAACAGCTGATTTTCAAATAAATTTTAACCTTAAAATTTTCGAAAACTACTTTTCGAATTTCCAAAATTGGTATTACAAAAGTTGTTCGCCTAGACGTCTAGAACCCCCTTTCGGCTTGAATGGGTGTCCTGTTACACCTTGTATTTGAGGTTATTGGCCTAGTTGCATCTGCCGAACTCAAATGGGGTTAAACAATCCGCGCTACATTTAAAAAAAATAAGATAATTTTAAATAAAAAACACCCCGATTACCTTAAAAAACTTTTTTTTTTAATTATTTGATGTTTTTAATTTTTATTTAGCTCATTCCGATTACCTTAAAAAATTACAGACATTTTTTTTACGTTTGTTTTTCTTTTATTTTTTTTAATTAATTGATGTTTTTAATTATATTTTTTTATCGCAACGACAACGCGACAACTTAGCGACGACTTATAAGACATCATGGTAGGGCCCAATGCTTGTGGTCATTTCTTGGATGGTTGACCGATAATTTGAGTGGCAAAAAATCACTTTCTCGAGCTCCTGCATATTTCGGAAGGCACTGTAAGCAGTTGCTTCCGGTTCTTATCTCTGGAGGCAGTCATTAGGTCAAGTTAAAGGTCTTAGGGTGACGTGGTATCGTCTAAATAGCATCCACCGCTACTAGTTGCTATTTACTGTCAAAAAACATATTTCGTATTCTACAATGCTGCTTTGAAGTAATTACCGGTAACAACCACGTTACGTCAAAGCAACAATGTACTGCAAGTTAGCCACTAGTAGCGGTAGATGCTAATTAGATGATACCACAGCTGAATAACTCTTAAGGCTAAAATCTATAGTGCTTTGTCTTTGCACAGACTGAGCTTAGCAAATACTAAGCATAAACTTTGAATTGGAATTTATAGTCGAAATTCTTTTAATAATATACGAATAAAATAAAAAGAACTTCATAGTCGTAACAGAGAAGCAAAGTTTAGGTCATTATTTTTGATTGGTTTACATTCTGAATTTGAAAAACTTCGACTTTACTAAGCAAAAACTTTGGAACTATGCAAAGTTTTTGCTTAGTAAAGCGAAGATCGCTTTGTAAATACCAAAAAATGTCTTAAGTCAAAGTTTTTGCTTAGCAAAGTCAAAGTACGGTGTGCATCAGAATGGCGGGTGTACAAATGCAAATTATCATGAATCTAATATGGCTCAAATCTACCTTAATTCTACCTAATTCTACCAATAAAGAAATTAATAGTACCTCTCTGTACGCATAGAAAACTCAATAAATATGTGAGCCGCCAATCTGACGTCAGGATGGCGGGTGTATTCCTTTTCTGGGCGAAATATCATTCGTCAATATTTATATTCACTGCCATATAAATCTACCTAATTAGTACCTTACAGTATCGTACGTAGTAATCAAATTCAGGCAAAGGCTAGAGAGTAATTTTGAAAATAAAATTTCGCAACTTTAAATTTCTGCAATGTTGGTATTTAATAATGGCGGGCGTGTCGAGAAGCCAAACCAGGGTATTCTTAAAATTAGTTGGATACCTATTAATAGTATAGACTTAAAATTAAGCATTCATTATCATCATAGCTGTTTCCAGCTGCATCCCCCTGAGGAGCTTGGGGTCAGTGGCCCGATTCTGTAAAAACATAGCATGCGACAAGCAGGCGGTTTGCAGAAGCATTGCAGAAGTCGATTTGTTGCAGGAGTAAAAATAAAAGCTATTCTACAACTTCCTTAATACTGATAGGCTGAGGGGAGCTAGGCCCTGATTCGGTAAGGACATAGCATGCGAAACGCCGGAATCCGGCGACTTGCAAGAGATGTACGTTATTTATTTCGTATTCTGTAAATGTTATTTTATGTTAAGATAGCCTTTAAATTTAAGGGCTACTTAATTATTTAAATAGCTCTCCTTGTCCCTCAGCCAATCAGTATTAAGGAAGTTATAGAAGAGCTTTTATTTTTACTCATGCAACAAATCGACTTCTGCAATGCTCCTGCATCCCGCCTGTTTGTCGCATGCTATATTTTTACAGAATCGGGCCACTGGTTTCTTACTTTTACGTCTCTATTTCGCTCCTTCTACAGCACCCCGTGCATTGAAGCCATTTGCACTTATCACATCTAACCAATATTTCTTTGGTGCACTGCACTAACTTACGAAATTAGCCAAAGCTAGAATAAAGATTTCCCTTATTAAGTACAGTAAAAAATACCTTAAAAAACAACAGATAAAAAGTTTTTTTTTTTTGTTTTTTTTTTTTTTTATATTTAGTTGATGTTATTTTTAATTTACTTATTTATAATAAAACACTTTATTTACAGGGTTCAATCGCGTTTTATTCATGTAGTACAGTTGGCTTTTTCAAGGTTGACTGAAACAACCTTGAAAAAGCCAACTGTAAGCGAAAGCTCGGTTCGTTAAAAAAATCACGAATAAAACGCGATTAAACCCGGTAAATAAAGTGTTTTATTATGCTAAATCGCGAAAACTATAAAATAAATTTACTTATTTATTTTTAGCTAAACGTTACTACCGACTTAGCGACGACTTATTATACAAGAGATCATGGTATCTTAGAGCATGATCTCATTTCAACCCAGTGCAGTAGTTTATAATCCCCATAACTGCGCTGGGTCCTGATTCTATAAAAACATAGCATGCGACAAGCAGGCGGGATGCATGAGCATTGCAGAAGTCGATTTGTTGCAGGAGTAAAAATAATGGCTATTCTATAACTTTTTTTAATACTGATTGGCTGAGGAACAAGGGCAGCTATTTAAATAATTAAGCAGCCCTTACTTTTGGAGGCTACTTAACTAATTAAGTAGTAATTAAGTAAAATAACATTTACAGAATACGAATTAACGTACTTCTCCTGCACAGCGCTCGCCTTCATTCCGCCGGCATTCTGCTTGCTATGTCCTTACCGAATCGAGCCCCTGGTTCTAATAACCCCACCGTAGAATTGAATAGAAACAAAATATCTCCCTTACATATAAAATATTATTTACACATGACTAAGTTATGTGACTTTTGTCTCTGTCTGTCAACTTTGAAACTTCATGTGACAGTAAAAGACTACCGATGCATAGTTATGCAGCGCATTAATTAGCGTTTATAAGTAAGGGGGCTTGTCAATAAATTCCCTAAAAATGAGTTCCTACCTAACACTTCAAATAAATGGGTCATCAAAACAACGCTTTATTGTTTTGTTCAAAATCACCTTTAAACTAATAAAATTGGATTATTTATGTCGATAAGATAAAAAAATATGCTTCAAACTATATAATTCTTATCTTTAAAATAATGTGGGCTGACGGTTTAGTGATCAAAATTAGAGGTTTGAAAATGACTACGAATGCCGGAAAAGAAGTAAGCCATCAGCGTCATCCTTTGAGACATAGTGGGTATTATCAAAGGGTACGCCAAAAGGAATTTTAATTTGTTTTTCTTCACATCTATTCGAAAAGAGCTAATCCAATCCCTGTAAACTAGGCTGGAACTAGCTCCTTGCTGGCGCTCACGCTAACTCGCCGGCAAAACGTTTTGCCTCCCTCTTAGCAGGGATTTTACTTTTCCGGCTACTGATTGGCCGGGGGATTTGAATTTAGAACGTGTATTATATGTAAAAAGTTTCAATCACCACCACCACTATGAATAGAACAGGAGTGGAGTAGGAAACTCGGAATAGACAAAGAATAGTCTTTGAATAGACGAGTAATAGTCTTTGAAACATTTGGGTTAACAAGTTAAATGTACTCATTTTCTCATAGAGAGCGATGAAAAGTATAATGTCTACCTCAGGAGCAAATACTATTTTTAGCTCGAGTGAGGTACTTTAAATCCCTCGACTCGCTCAGGATTCTACTCAAGAATCCTTCGCTTCACTCTGGATTCAAAACACACTTTCGCCGTAAAAATAGTCTTTTCTCCCTTGGTATACAATCTTCTATTTTACCCCTTTCACAAATCTTTTTGCGGTACAAATTAACGGACTGAATAGTGATTATGTTACCTATGTTAATTAGGGCAAATACACAGTGAAATCTAGATAGTTTAACTGAAAAGAAATTAAGCTATTTTTCTAATTAATTGTTAAAGATCTTTTGGCATATTCGCGTTGAAATGATCGATGGTCTACAGACCAACAAGGAAGTTGCCATAGAGGTCCAAACAACTTTAAAAGTGACAAAATACGTCAATTAAAACCAGACGTGACCAATCCCACGTAAAGGTTCTTACAGTTCAACTTTACGATACTGTAAATGTAAAAGTTTGTCCGGTTATCTTTTAGGTAATTCCGCGCTACATGATCTTTGGTTGTTGCTTTGTCGTCCTTTTTTTCGCTCAAAATAAGCATAATTAAAAAAAAAACCTCGACTACTTTTAAAAACCATAATTAAAAAAATTGGTTTTTTTTAGTTTGTTTTTTTTTTTAGCTGAGCGACAACGCGGCGTCTTCGAGACGACTTATAAGACATCATTTTAGGGCGGATTGTCGTGTAAAACCACTAAACGCCGTTAGTTATAAAAATATCTTGTTTTTATTTACCTCGTTCTACCAACATCGTACGTTCGGTTTGACACGTGAACCTTCCATATTTGAATAGAATAGTATTTTAATATTCATTAGTCTATCTACCTCATTGGTCAGACACTGTATCGGCATCGATACTGTCAAGATATTTAAAAAGTGCTATTTAGGTATAGCATTTAAAACCCTTTCTGATTTTTCATTTCACGGATAAAATACTAGTAGTTCGCCCCGAACTGAGACCTCACGACCCCCTATCCCCCAACCCCCCTACCGATCCGGCTCATCTTCGAACTCATAAATTCTATTGACCTAAACTACGCGCATACCAAAATTCATGAAGATCGGAGCTACGATACTCAAGTTATCGTCGAACAAACATACAAAGATACAAGCGCCAGGCCCGCCTACACTGGACCTCACTCGCTACGCTCGTTCGGTCAACAAGATGTAACGGGCATGCCCTTTTAAGCCGAAAGGCGGTTGTTCTAGACATCTAGGCGAACAACTTTTGTTCTACGACACGTAAAAACTCGAACTTTTTTTTGAAAATTTCGAGGTTGTGGTTCACTTAAAAACAGCTACATTTGAAAATGAACGTAATTCTAGTTTCGATTGCTGTCGACTAAACTATATGAAAGTACAAGATAATATCAATGACCTCGAACTCTGAGAAACAGCTGATTTTCAAGTAAACTTTAAACTTAAAATTTTCGAAAACTACTTGGAATTTCCAAAAGTTGTAGAACAGAAGTTGTTCGCCTAGACGTCTAGAACAACTCCCTTTCGGCTTAAAAGGGCTTACCCGTTACACCTTGTAGGTATATGATTCCTTTTTGTTCTGTTTATATTTTGTAAATGTAGATATAAATAGTAAGTACACTATGGCATTAGGTAGTATCCTGTTATGATAGTTGCAAAGATTGTAATAAATAAATAAATATACTTATTTCAAGTTTCATCGCAATCGGTTCAGTAGTTTTTGCGTAAAAGAGTAACAAAGTCACATACATACAAACTCTCGCGTTTATAATATTAATAAAATTTTACATAATTTACTGATGTTCTGTCTATTCTGTTTTAAATTTGAACTCTTCGGTAACGAATAAATTCATTGAACTGTCACTACTGTAAACCCCCCAGAGACATATCACATCGTCGTCTTCGCTCCTAGAAGACGGTACACTTGACAACGTGTAAAATATCAATTTCAATCATATTCTCTAAGGTTAAGGTAGTTTTTGCTTTGATATATCAAAACGGTCCTGTTGAACCCATTTGGTTCCTCTGTCCTTATCTAACTAACCGACGAACACTAAAGTGAGAGAAGGACATACTGTGGTCTCTCTAACATCAAGAGGGACCGTTTTCTTGACGAAGTAAGCTTACTGTACTATTTCTATGAAGCCCAATTCAATTCAGTTTTTTACTTACACGTTTATAATATTATTAAGAGTAAGAAGTAAGACTTCGTTAAAAATGACAAGGCGAATGTAACTTTGTCTGTTATACTTATACAATTTCACACCTAAACCTCTGCAACAATTTCCAACCAACCAGTTCATAAATACAACTAAAAAAGAGTAAAATAGTGTGCATACGTTAAATTCCATTAATGTAAATACCTCGCAATCCGCAAGCCACAATAAAGAACTTTGATATAACTAGGAGTTCGCCCCGAACTGAGACCTCACGACCCCCTATCTCCCCAACCCCCCTACCGATCCGGCTCATCTTCGAACTCATAAATTCTATTGACCTAAACTACGGGCATACCAAAATAAATAAAATAAATAAATAAATCCTGTGACGAACACACAGCGCCATCTAGCCCCATGGTAAGCTGCTAAGCTTGTGTTACGGTGACTAGACAACGGATATACTACTTATATTTATTTTTCTTTTGTAAATACATACATATTATACATAGAAATACGCCCAGACCAGATACAAATAATTATTTTTAAGCATAAATATTTGCACCCAGCGGGAATCGAACCCGCAACCTTCTGTATTGCAGAGAGCACAGAGGTCGTCAAAATTCATGAAGATCGGAACTACGATACTCAAATTATCGTCGAACAAACATACAAAGATACAAAGTTACAAAGATACAAGCGCCAGGCCCGTCTACACTGGACCTCACTCTCTTCGCTCGTTCGGTCAATTAATCTATACCTACTTACTAGTAGTTCGCCCCGAACTGAGACCTCACGCCCCCTATCTCCCCAACCCCCCTACCGATCAGGCTCATCTTCGAACTCATAAATTCTACTGACCTAAACTACGCGCATACCAAAATTCATGAAGATCGGAGCTACGATACTCAAGTTATCGTCGAACAAACATACAAAGATACAAGCGCCAGGCCCGTCTACACTGGACCTCACTCGCTTCGCTCGTTCGGTCAAAGAGAAGACAAAAAGCCTGTACTTGGAAATTAATAAAAAAAAAAGTTGTCTAGGGGACTTAGGAAACAAAATTATATAATTTTTAAAATCCATGTCTGTCTCTTGTTTCTCTGTTTGTCCCGGGTGCGATACGCGACTTCAAAACATAAACAATTGAAAACTACTTAGATGTAGATGAGACTCAATCGAGCCTAAGTCGAAAAAATAGTAGACAGGGAAACATTCAAATTCTTAAATTCGCTGCTCGAGATGGGACCTTGCGTGGCCGAGCGGTATAGGCACTGACATACTGGAGCCTTATATTTGGATCGCTCGTTGCACTTCAGGCGATGTAAATAATTCGATATCTGCTGATTATCGTTTGATGCCGGACTCCTGCAGCGAGTGGTTGATACTCCTTGTTGTGGACGTGCGATTCACGTAGAAAAATTACAGAAATTGAACGAAAATCTGTAGAAATCGAGGTATTAAAATCGCTCGAAATGTCTCACTTGGTTCAAAAATAGAGCCCCTGATCCAGGGAGTTCAAATCTCGCCGCATGTGAATTCTTCCTTCAAAATATTTCCAGTATCTTCCCTTGTTTACTTGGATGGAATGGAAATGGAATATCAATGGAATAAATAGGCTTTAGCATCTAAATCTACTTTTGTTATGTAGGAAATAGATATCATCGTCATTACACAAACACACACAAACAGCTGATTAAATACAAATCCTCAAAAATAAACACTATAATTTTGACCGCTTGTCGCATCACAGCGTGGGATTTTCTAATTTTAATATTATGTCTAGAGACGTCTTGTGAGTCACAATTTTGTCCAAGGGCCACCACGTGTGGTGTCATCTCTATTTATTTACTATTTATTTCATCCTCATTATATTCTAATCTCGTGGAAATAATATACTAGGTAAGTCTCCAATAAGGTTTTTTTTTTTTTTTTTTTTTTTATTCAATTTAGAAATTGGGGACCTTTGTCAAAAACAGAACATGTCGGTCCCATTATAACAAAATAATTATTGATCTACAACATAAACATTTACACACTAATTAAATCATAAACTAAATTATATAACAAAACAGCCACACCACTCATAGGCTCAGCTAGGACCCTCTGTAGTGCACCCACCTGTCTCAAATCTATACCATACATATGAAAAAGCTGTGTTCTCAAAAGCTGGCTCCGTTCACATTCAATTACTAAATGATAAACATCTTCAGTTTTACCACACGTATTACAATTTGGCGAATCTATTAACTTCATCAAATATCTAAATGCATTCAGTGGAATGTGACCAGTTCGAAGTCTATGTGCAATCACAATCATATTTCTTTTGAGTTTACTATTTAACAGATATGGTATTCGAGGAGGCTCACTCTGTATTGTACGGTACCAAATACCCTTGTCTTTTGAAGCTTCTACAAAGTGCGCCTTCCAGCTTTCGTACAATTTATTTCCAAACTTACTTAACAATTCTGAGTATTCTGGTATTATGTAAGTAGGTGTCCCTAATGTTATTGACTCTTTAGCTATTTTATCTGCTTCCTCATTACCTCGAATATCACAATGAGATGGGATCCATTGCAATGTCAGACACACATTCATGCTTTGAAGACATAAATACTTCCTCAAAATCGCGTAAGCTAATGATGATCCTCTAACGTTCGATACACATCTAGCTATATGCTGTAATGCACTGCGGCTGTCTGTCAATACCACTACTCGTTGAGGACAATCCAAACCTAAAGCAATCAAATAAGAAAGTGCCTCTGACAATGCAAATAACTCCACCGTCATTATAGATATACAGCAATCTCTGTCTATTTGGTAACCCGCCCTCACATCATGACTAGGAACGTAATATGCTGCACCAGAACCATTCGTATCCTTAGATCCATCTGTAAATACTTTAAAAAAACTTTTGTAATTTACATTTAACATCAACATAACATTCTGTTTAAGCTCTAAAATATTGTACTGATCTTTACTTTGTTCAATACCATCTACCTCTGTTTTTATAAAATCTACTGCAATATTAGCCATCCAAGTATTTAACCGAAACATAAGTAAAGGATTACTTGCACCTACCAGAAAATCTTTAACTTCATTTAATTTTGTTACAAGGACAGGTTTCTTTTTCCTACGCCAATAACTTAATTCACATCTATCGCTTAATCGCTCAAGCAACTCGACTGTCTTATTATTGGCCCAAGATCTTATTTTTAAACAATATTTTAAAGCTAGATATTCACGACGGAGATAAAGCGGGGGTAAACCTACTTCACTTTCCATGGCATGAATTGGCGTAGTTCTTACAAACCCTCCTATCACACGCAACGCTACATTCTGAACTCTATCTAATTTAATTAAATGTGATTTGGCTGCACAATCGTAAACAAAGCATCCATAATCAAATCTACTGCGAATCAATGCAATGTACAAACGGCGTAGGTGTCTAGGGTGTATCCCCCATGAGGCCCCGGCCAAAACTTTCAAGAGATTTATCATTTTCATTGTTTTAAATTTAGTTTCATTAATATGTTTGTTCCATAATAATGATTTATCTAACCAAATACCCAAATATTTAACATTATCAACTATCGGGATAACTCTATTATTAATCTTAAGCTGTGGTGCATCACTTTTCCAGCCCCTCTTAAAGTTGCAAACATGAGTTTTTGTTGGTGATAAGCTCAAACCTAGCTGATTTAACAAATCAAAAATAGAATTCAATGCATCTTGTAAATATGTCTTATTAAGGGTTTTATTTCTATTCTGCGTATAAATCACAAAATCGTCTGCATATTGCAGAAACCCTACGTTTTCTAATACTTTAGTAACTTCATAGGTAAAAATATTAAATAACAACGGAGAAAGAGGATCTCCCTGTGGTAATCCTCTACCAGCCCACCTAGTTATAACCTCACTAGCTAATACATCATTGTCTTTAATCATTAAACATCTATTATTAAACGCATTCCACAAATATTTACATATCTTTCTTCCTACATTTAGTTTATCCAGAATAATAACAAGTTGATCTATTAAAACATTATTATATGCACCATCTATATCTAAAAATACAGCCAAAGTACACAAATTATTGGAAAAACCTTTTTGAATTTCGGACACCAATCGTACAATGCAGTCTAAAGAAGATTGAAACTTTCTAAATCCAGAAGTCGTTGGTGCTAAAAATTTCTTTTGTTCAACATACCATTCAATCCGCTTTCCTAACATTATATGAAATATTTTACACACGCATGAGATTAGAGAAATGGGTCTTAATTTGGGAGGTACATTGGGGTCAATGCTTGGTTTTGGAATCGGTACTATTTTAATATTACGCCATTGTAACGGAATATATGAATTTATAAAAATCATATTGAAAATATTAAGTAAATATAACTTACCAAGAGGAGGTAAATTATATAACATAGAATAAGTAATATCATCATCTCCTGGAGATGTATCCTTTTTCTTTAGAGAATTATTAAATTCTTCTAAAGAAAACTCATCCTCTAACGTTGTATTGACTGACTGAAAAATAGGACTATCTAAAGGAACAAAATCTGGTGCTAGACTACTTAATAATTCATATTTGGCTTCAAAAGATGAACGAGTTGACTGTGTCCTTAAACCTTTCATCCAACGCATACGACGCCACATATCTGAAGCATTTAAAGCCGAATCTATTCCGTCACAGAACTGTTTCCACCCATTTGAACGTGCTTGTCTATGAATACGTTGTGCAGCAGATATTGCGGATTTTAATTTATTATAATTATCAGGAGTTGGATTCCTTCGGAAAGTTTTCAACGCTAACCTACGTTTGGCAATTGCTTCTGATATAGAACTATTCCAATAAGGCTTAGGTTGAAATTTTTGTGAAGGATCAGTGCAATTTTTAATCATTGGAATGCTCTGCTTTGCAGCTCTGTTCATACTCTCTATAAAAAAATCATATCTAGCCTGTACAGATTCTTCACAATCTTCTGTAGATAAATTTGTTTCCAAGATTTCTTTATATAATGACCAATTGGCTAACTTAAAATTACGTCGCCTAACAAATTTCTGAGAGCCTCGATAACACAAAGAAAATTTAATTATCAAGTGATCGCTACCCAGTGATTCTCGTGTCACACTCCAATTAAAATAAATCATAATATCTGTTGATACGAATGTAATATCAGGTGAAGAAGTTTGTTCAACATTATTCACCAACCTAAATCTAGTAATTGCTCCGGAATTTAAAGAAACAAAATTGTTATCAAGTGATGCATTATGAATCTGAGAGCCTCTACTATCTATTTTATTCGACCAATTAGTGTGATGTGCATTAAAATCCCCTGCAAAAACGGTTTTGTACGAAAATTGAGCAAAAATACTATCCCAATCATTTTGTGAAGTACGGTTACCATTCGACGAAGGGCAATAAATTGCAACAACATAATCAACATACTTACAATTTAAAATCTTTAAACATAATAATTCTATGGACATGTTTAGACAATAAATGGGATAAGTTTGTACTTTAATTGATTTATGTACTATTATAACAATTCCTCCGTAGGAATCACTCCGATCTTTTCTGAAAACATTGTAATTTGTAATTCGAAAAGATATATCACTATTAAGCCATGTTTCTGTCACTATACAGATGCCAATTTTCTCTTGATACAAAAACAACTCCAAATCATCCTTTTTAGAAAAAAAACTTTGTGCATTCCATTGACTAAAATTAATGAATTGGTTTGCAGGCCCCACATGATTATTACTACCCATATTTACAAATGTATTCCCATATCTTCCCAAACATCTCCTTATTTACAAATTGTTTAACTAACTTAAAAATAACTTTAAATAACTGCTCTATTTTTTCATCATAGCTCATACTGGAAAAAAAAACATCTTTTAAGCTTACAAAAATGTCTTTTTCAATATTGAAAGATTTAGGTTCTTCCTCCACCACATATTCTTCGCTTGAAAAGTCTTCTGAACCAAAAACAGGATGCTGTTTTCTTTCTCCATCTGCTACTTTTAATTTTGACTTCCTCTTTCTCTTTTTTTTCTTTACTTCATTGATCTTAGGTTCTTCAATTTGTATAATGTTTTCATTACAATCATCGTTTTCTACTAATACTTTTTCATTTCTAGCAGGCTCATCCGGATTTCCAGTAACTTTTGAAATTATACCTTGAACTATTTGACTGTACGATAAATTGCTGTTTCGGATTGATGCTTCGGGCCTTATTACATGTGTATTTATCTTCTCTGTAGTGTTTTTATAATACATCCTATTCCGTTCGATGTATTCCGACAAAGCCCTTTTGTAAGTACAATTAAATGTTGACATGATACGTCGTATTTCTTTTTCTTTCTTAAACAAAGGACATGTCTTGTCTAAAGACATATGAGAGTGTTTACAGTTAAGACATCTATATACCAATACATCACAATTGGCGTGACGACCACCACATTTTGGACACAATACATGTAGCGACGGACACGACCGTGCCGAATGTCCGAACTTCCAACATTTACTGCACTGTGTGACGGGAAAAGTATACGGTTCTACCTTAAATCTGCATCCATAACCATACACATAAGGAGGCAACACATGACTTTTGAAGCCAAAACGTACCGACTCACTATTGATCCATTCACCCATATCCGATAATCTTTTCAATCTTTGGATAGAAATGATCTCACAATCGCGGCATGTTATTGACTCCTTTAATTCTTCGTCTTTTATATCTAGCTCTAAATACCTGACAATACCAAAAGACACTCCAACTTCCGTAGTCAAACTACAACGGTATTTCAGCTCTGTAAACTTACTATTGTTTATCAACTTCAGGGCATCATCCTTCTTCTCAAACGAAACAATAACTTTATAGGGGCTTTTATACCTGATTTTTGTAATGTTATCTATTTTTTCAGACAAAAGTAATTTGGCTAAACCGATTTGTTTCGGCAAAACTTGAAGTGATGAAATACTAACGTCAAAAGTGTTATTTTTTAATCCTTCGTTGGTCTTCTCCATAACCAATCTTCGTTTTCCGTTCAACTTCTTTCTAACCAAAATAAATTCACCTTCATCTAAATTATTTTCCTCAAACGGCTTATCATGACGAGGTTGCGTACCAGGCGTATGCACCCGTCGCTGTTGCAGCGACGTAGATGTTTCGCTCGGCTCGTACCTCAAAGATCTTGCTGACCTCACGCTCCACGCATCGCAATAAGATTGATCATCTTCCTTTTCTGTATCAGTCATATCCATACTGGCAGTATAGATATGCCGGATATCTGTACTGCTCCCACTACCTGAACGGGGCCGAATACCGACCCCGTCCATAATTTAGCGCCGTTAAATGCGCAAAAGTGAATTTAAAATAATTTATTATAAATACTGAAAAAAAATATGACTTCCCTTGACAAAACAAATCTGACATATGCTCCAATAAGGTTGAAATCTATAGTGCGTACTTTGACTTTGCTCAGATTGAGCTTAGCAAAAACTAAGCATAAACTTTGAATTGGAATTTATAGTCGAAATTAATAATTTTGTAAATAATACGAATTAAGGCGGCGATAGATGATAAGCAACGGTCCTTGTCCTATTGCATATAAATGAGCGAGATGGAATTGCGTGAAAAATCTACAATTTCTCGTAAAATCAATAATTAACGAAGATTAAAATAATATTTTGAAAAAATGCGATGAAGGGGTTCTAGGTATTGTATTTTCTAATATTACGATGCCTATAAGAAAATATAGCGGTTAAGGATTTAGAAGAAAAATTGATTTATTTTGTAAAACAGGGGTTACTTTGCCTGTATAATAGTGGTATTTAAAGTTATTTTTTATTGTTTTTGAAATGAAGGGGACACTTCTTGTATCATGTACAATAACATAATACATTGTTTAAAGATCTATTTGATACCGGTTATGAATAAAACCATTCCATCGGAAGGGATTTCACATGAGTCGCGTCCTTAAATCGAACGAACTTCATACTTGTAACCGGTTAAAACCCTGAAATAAATCTATAGTCCGTACTAAGCTAAGCTTTGCTAAGCAAGACTTTAGTATTTACTAGCTGCGCCCCGCGGTTTCACCCGCGCAAGTCGCCATCCCGCGTTGTTCTTACACCTACTTACCGCAATGCAAAATAGGTAGATGAAGTAAGGCAAAATTTGTATGTTAGTAAGTGATGATGACGATGGATGACGATCGATGACGATGAATGACGATCAATGATTATCCGGATATCCGGACGATTTTATTATAAGCTATGGATAAAGTGATCTTCGCAACTATTCATATTTCATAGTTTTTGCTTGGTAAAGTCAAAGTTTTTAAATTTAGAATGTAAACCAATCAAAAATAATGACCTAAACTTTGCTTCTCTAAGTGACTATGAAGTTCTTTTTATTTTATTCGTATACTTAATACAAAATGAATTTCGACTATAAATTCCAATTCAAAGTTTATGCTTAGTATTTTCGCCTAGACGTTTTATTCGTCCTTCATTTCTCTTCCTCATATCAGAGTGTCCTAAGTCACCTTCAAAGCCGTGCATGTGTTACGTGTTACGTGCCGCGACCACTTTGACATTTGACATCAGATAAACCTTGCTTTTAACTAAATAATTAAGATAAACGCAGTGAAATAATTCGCTAGATAGTGTCTTTTTATTTGTCCTCGTCAAAACTGTATTTGTTTTTACTATTATTGATTTTTGGTTATAACTCTTCCTTTTCCCTGTTCCTTCTTCTTTTTTATATTGCCTTTTCCCTTCGGACATTATAGCCAGTGTCAAGTATTTTTAATATCTGCAAGTTATTTGCATCGAAACAGTCAAGTCGTCATAATTAAAGTCAAGTCTAGGGAATTAGAAATATTTGCAAGTTATTTGCATCGAAACAGTCAAGTCGAAGGAATCATTGTAACACTGGGGCCATTTTTTACAATTTTTGTTCACGGAGCTTTGGAAACTAAAGTTTATGTTTCGCACCGATTTTCACTTTCATTTACACTTGTACACCTTCACGAAACTAAATTGATTAATATGCCCCCGAAATTAAACAATTTACACGTATTTGAACTACAGGCTACGTTTCACAAAAATGAAAATTTAGCAACACATCTCAACACCGCGCCGCGTTCCCGCCAAAACTCAAACTCTTGTCGCGTCTCTAGTTTTTGTAAAAATTGACAAAATGGCGACTTCTCTTTCTAATAACATTATTAGAAAGGGACAGCATGCTTCAATGTAGCGGAACACTTTTTAGTTCTATTTATGCATTCTAGAACTTCCATGACCTAAAATTATCTAGGTATATAATTATTGTAATAGTGGAACAACGATGTTCAAATTTTGAGTAATTTTTATTAAAGGTGAAAGTAAAGTTCCGAACAGTTTAACTTTGGAACGTATGAAAAGAAAAGCTTCACTATCAGGCGGTTTTTGTTCTTCTAGTCTCCGAGGCTGAAATATATAGTGCGTTTTTGACATTGCTCAGACTGAGCTTAGCAAGAGCTAAGCATAAACTTTGAATTGGGGTTTATAATTGAAATTCATTTTGTAATACTAATAAAATAAAAAGAACTTCATAGTCATAACAGAGAAGCAAAGTTAAGGTCATTATTTTTGATTGGTTTACATTCTAAATTTGAAAAAATTCGACTTTACTAAGCAAAATCTTTGGATAGTTGCGAAGATCGCTTTATAAATCGTAAAATCAATCATTAACGATGATTAAATTAATTTTTTTTTTTTAATATGCGATGAGGAGGTTCTAGGCATGGACGTTAAATGATACCTCCATGGTTCTAGGTATTGTATTTTCTAAAATATGATGCTTGTAAGAAAACATATTAGTTAGGGATTTAGAAGAAAAATTTCAGCTCGATTCACATCAGTCGCGTTCTTAAGTCAAAGTTTTTGCTTAGCAAAGACAAAGTACGAACTAGTTCAGTTCTATGGTGTAGATACATATACCTACGGTATAACTAACATCGATTTTTCAAAGCTCTTGCTAAGGGGCGCCGCAAATATTTCTTAATAGAAATACCCCAGCTGTAGGTAAGGAATTTTCACGTTGGTAGGTACAGTTGGGAACTAAAATGGATATCCATTCGCTTATATTGCATCTTACTGAAAGTCGGTGATACAACGGCCATAATGATTAGGGTTCTGTATGTTATGTGCATTATTGTGTTTTTTCTTTTGTTTATTCTGCCATGAGTCGTCAATTGTAAATTAATGTTATGTAGTATATTGTATTAAGTAGTGTATTGTATTACATCCCGATATTCCTCAAGAGAACGTAACTTACGTGGGTGAAGCTGCGGGACGTAGCTAGTACTCAATAAATAACTATCGTTCTGGAAAATGTTGGAGGTTTCCCCTTAAGATAGAAAAATTAACACATTATTTAATTACTATGATAATTTACACAAAAAGCCTAAAATTAACACGTTTGTGCATAACAAATCTCGGACATTGTACGCGAGAAGGAGGTAGTTTGTTTTGTTGTATCATGTTTCGAAAAATAAGTGAACTTACCCGCATTTCTCAAAATTAGTTTGGATACGTTAATAATATGTGATCTGTGGTTTGAAGCACCGCATTCCAACAATGTAAATCCTTTAGTGGCTGTAAGATTAATTTTATACTTTTGTAATATCTAGTATTAAGAGCTGTGGATTTTGTGAAATAAATAAAATTAATAAATAAATAAATTCCTATGCTCTGATTGCAAGGTATGAAAGGTTAAGATTATTTTTATACCAATAGATGTAACCGTGTGATAGCATAATTTCATACCCATTGTTTGAAGAATTGCAGCTTCCAGACAAACCGTCACGGGTTTAAGGGAGTGAAGATTAATGCACCTAAATATAAGTTTTTTGACCGAACAAGCGAAGCGAGTGAGGTCCAGTGTAGACGGGCCTGGCGCTTGTATCTTTGTTCAACGATAACTTGAGTATCGTAGCTCCGATCTTCATGAATTTTGGTATGCGCGTAGTTTAGGTCAATAGAATTTATAAGTTCGAAGATGAGCCGGATCGGTAGGGGGGTTGGGGAGATAGGGCGTCGTGAGGTCTCAGTTCGGGGCGAACTCCTAGTCTAAAATAAACAAAAATAAATGTGTGGCGTTATCGCTAAAAGCGCAAAGACTACTAAACCGATTGGGATGAAACTTGGAATATATATATAGCTGAAGACCTGGAATAAATCATAGGATACTTTTATCCCGATAATCTCGCGGGAACGGGACTTATCTCTACTAATTATGTATATCCACTTTTGTACCCTGAATGTACGTACCTACAATTTGAAATGAGATTATGGCGGACGCAGCTGGGTGGGTATGGATTTCATGAATTCTTTGTGACCTTATTGCATTGTAACTAGGAGTTCGCCCCGAACTGAGACCTCACGACCCCCTATCTCCCCCCCCCCCTCCCCTACCGATCCGGCTCATCTTCGAACTCATAAATTCTATTGACCTAAACTACGCGCATACCAAAATTCATGAAGATCGGAGCTACGATACTCAAGTTATCGTCGAACAAACATACAAAGATACAAGCGCCAGGCCCGTCTACACTGGACCTCACTCGCTTCGCTCGTTCGGTCAATTACAGCGGCAGAAGGAAAACAGAAAGACAAACATGACGAAAATATGGGTTAGGCTACGTCCGCATTGGCAAGCGGCTGGCCTAGAACCTAAGGGCTTTGTTCGGCGCTTCGCGACATAAACCAAGCAGCAGCCCTAGACAACATTCTAAGCGATTAACAAAATGGCAATCGACAGTTTTTTTTGTATGAAATTGACAATATATAAGTTCGCGAAAAGTCACATGACTTCTCGCAAAATCAGCTCCCCAGCTTGATCATGCTGTTCCTTTTTAATTACACTATTAGAAAGGGATTAGAAACGGACAGAATTCCTTATTGGATCTGACCGATTTTTCTGTGCTTTTTAATTTCCACGTGAGCATTTCAGTAATACAAATTTCTTGGAATTTCCTGAAGAAGTTTCTGGCAATTGTCGTCAGTGAATGTTGCTATTCAATTTTATAAGGGGCAATGCGATTCCATTCTAGTGATTAAGATTGTGGAAGTCAATAATTAGAAAAGAAGTAAATACAACTAGGTATGCAAAATGACAAGTAGCTTTTTATATGTGACTAGCTGTGTCCCGCGGTTTCGTGAACCCTTTCTTATGGGATGCGTAAATAATATACATAACCAACAATTCTATTTTGCTAACGATTTCAATAGATTACATAGGTGATTGTATTCTAATGGAATATTATGAATATTAATATGTACTTTTTTTTTCAGAAATCAAGATGTCCGATCAGGAACAAGCACGGTGTTCGTCCAGTGAGAGCGATAATTTTGAGAAAATCGACTCTGAAGAGGTCAAAGAAGCAAATGTAAGTTTTATTTTTTATTTCAGAATCCGTAGTGTGAGTTTTTTCGTAAAAAAAACGCGAACGTGATGGATAAGTTAACGCCTATTTTGAACGGAAACTCAAAAAGTGCCCCTAGCTACGATATCGAAGTTATCAGTTTCCATACAAAATATTATGCGTTAACTTAACCATCACGTTCGCGTTTTTTTTTTACGAAAAAACTCACACTACGGGTGCTGAATCGAAATAGGTGTAGGATCTGCGGCCCTAGTCAACATTCTTAACGAATAACGAAAACGCCAATCGATAGATTTTTTTGTATGAAATTGACCGAAAAATCAAGCGTGACCTTATGTCAATTTCATACAAAAAAATCTGTCGATTGGCGTTTTCGTTATTCGATAAGAATGTTGGCTATGGCCGCTGTACCTAAGTATATCAATCAATACTTTTTAAATAATAAAATCGTAACTTAGCGGTGTCTGTTTTTTAAAGATATTTTGAAAAAACAATTTTTAGGGGTAAATAGTAACGTAACAGACCCCATTTCCGTGTTTAACTTTTTGTCTGTTTGTCCGTTTGTCTGTTTGCCTGTGCGTTTGTGTGCGCTAATCTCGGAAACGGCTTAGGCTAAACAGCTTAGGACTTCGATTTACATATTATAGGATAAAAGTAAAAATTGCGTAATTTCGTTATTTTTTAACCATCGTCATCCATCGTCATTCATCGTCATCGATCGTCATCATCACTTGCGACATACAAATTTTGCCTTACCCCATTGAAGTACCTCTACTGTTGAAGCAAGGCGCTACCGCGCCGTTCGTCCATTTGAGGGGCCGTAGTAGGCCAGAACTGCTGTTTCTAGGGTGAATTACTACAAAAGTTATTTGAAATAAAAGTTTTTGAAACCATATTTATTAAAGTCATGGATATTTACTAACACGTGAATGTCGTGAAAACACGATTCCCGAAAATTTTCACGATAGAAAAAAAATCCAAACTTCCCTCTAAATTGTACAAATAAGTGATATTACTCAGTCAATATAGTACGAAAACTTATAAACTTAGTATAAGAACTGAACTAATAGCTCAATACAGGCAGTGAATGTTTTGAATTTCAAGATTAACGTTTAGTTATTTTGAAACTAGCAATTGTTTGATTTTACGCAATAAAATTTTGCATAGTCGCATCTTACGTCCTTCACTTACACACCTGAAATTTGCCAGCTTTATCCCTGTCACGCTATTAGGGTTATATAGGTCTTTAAGTGTGGATTTTTGCATTGCGGTAGGTAGGTGTAAGAACAACGCGGGATGGCGACTTGTGCTTGACTAAGTCGTAGCGTTGTTTTTTGTTTTATAAGTTTCATAGTTTTTTCATTTCTGTTGCCGCAAATACTAAAACAGATTAATTTGGTTTTTGTTTCAGAATGCAAACGCAAACTTTACCGTGGGAGGCGATGACAGCATCGATGAGGGACCAGCGAATGAAGGTAATTTACTTAAGGCGGCGATAGATGATAATCATCGCGGTCCTTGTCCGATTGCATATAAATGAGCGAGATGGAATTGCGCGAAAAAATCTACAATTTCTCGTAAAATCAATAATTAACGAAGATTAAAGTAATATTTTTATAAAATGCGATGAAGAGGTTCCAGGTATTGTATTTTCTAATATTATGATGCCTTTAAGAAAATATAGCGGTTAAGGATTTAGAAGAAAAAATGATTAATTTTGTAAAACAGGGGCCTGGATAATAGTGGTATTTAAAGTTATATTTTATTGTCTTTGAAATGAAGGGGACACTTCTTGTATCATGTACAATAACATAATACATTGTTTAAAAATCTATTTGATACCGGTTATGAAGAAAAATATTCAATCGGAAGGGATTTCACATCAGTCGCGTCCATAAAGAAATGCTTTCCAAAGAAATGCTTTCGTCCTGTCGGGTGCGAAATTTTTGGAATGCATTTCTTTAAGTATAATACTAAATGTGTTACCTCTTTTTCCCGCTAGGTGGCGATTTCTTCCCGAACGCTCCCCCTCCGAACATCAGACGAGTTCTGACTCCGGCGCAGCAGCTCGCCTTGGCCGAAAAACGCGCCAAATTGAGGTAAGTCAATTATAATAAATATCCCCCTCACTTATAAACGCTGGTTAATTTATGCATAACTATGTATCACTAGCTGCACCCCGCGGTTTCACCCGCGTGAGTCCCGTTCCCGCGGGAATATCGGGATAAAAAGTAGCCTATGTGTTAATCCAGGTTCCCAGCTACCTATATTCCAAGTTTCATCGCAATCGGTTTAGTAGTTTTTGCGTGAAAGAGTTACTTACAACCTCACATACATACATACATACTTCCGCGTTTATAATATTAGTAAGATTTGTCCTTTACTATGACATGAAGTTTCAAGTTGACAGACAGAGATAAGCGACACATAACTTGGTCATCTGTTAATCATCGTTTTTAAGTAAGGGAGTATAAATAAATACATAACTTATTATTATGGGCCGAACTTAATAAGGGCTGGTTTATATGGTGTCAGGTGAGTAACAAATCAGAGGGTCAAATTTATTGGAGCTAAGTTTTTTTTAAATATTCATGCAGTCAAACTCATCGGATGGGTTACGATGACAAGGAGGACGATGTTGACTGATTTTTTTAAATTTTATTGTTTAATATTAAAAATGTTTTTCTTAAAAAACGTTTTGGAAGAAAATGCGAGTAGGTACAATGTTAAGTCTAAAAATAAGAAAAACTGACAGTTGAAAGCTGTCAAAAACAAAAAAGATTGGCCCTTATTTATTTATATTTATATAACACAATTTTACTGGACTAAGAACAGTTTTCGATAATTTGAAATTGAAGTACCTACCTATTTGACTTGGCAATTAGAGTAATTCCCTAGTCCTTTGCTAGCTGTACCTTGGGACGATATTCTAAACTAAAATGTCTCACTTGTTGTCAACACTTGTGCTTTATTATGCAAAAACTAAGACAAAATTAAATTGTTGTACTGTTTTCAAATAGGTAAAATTGAACAGAGCTGAGGCGTAATTGAGACATTTTAATTTCTTCTATGGTTTTCGCTTTTTTTACATATTAACAAAACACATCATTCAACAATTTTGAATAATTTGCATTTTAAACAATAACTAACAACATCTAAACCGTTTACGATAATAATCGAGCCGAGCTGAGACGTAGGTAGAATAATTATAGTTATAGAATAGGTATGTATGTACGTCAAAGGATTTAGACCAGTCACTTAGAAGCATTTCAGACACGGTTCTGACGGCCGAGCTTCATCAGTACAAAAGTCAAATTGGTCGGAAAATTACTCGCACATATTTAAACAGTCGGAAGAAAATTCGAACTTTGTTGTTAGGAGATCCACTATGATAATCTACTAAGCAAGTGGATGCACCCCGCTTGTCCTAGCTGTCTGGAAGAAGAGGAAACTAGCTATCACCTGGTAGCGGAGTGCCCCGAATACGCTAAAGCCAGGAGAGAAATAATGAACTCTGATACCCTATCTGAGAGTGACCTGAGTGACATTACAATAGGGCAGTTGTTAAAATTCTGCAAAGTAACAGGTAGATTTAGTGGGTCGCCATCACCGTGAGTTACCAGTTAACTCCGACCCTAAAAGGGTATTGGGGAACTGGGTGAAATGGTCCCAACATGAGAGGACCGATAATCCGTCTGGAGCCTTATTTTTGAATCGCTCGTCACTCCCTAAGCGATTTAAACAATTCGATATCTGCTGATTTTCTTTCGATGTCGGACTCCTGCAGCGACTGGTTGATACCACTCGTTGCGGTCGTGCTATTCTTAGAGAAAACATTACAGAGACTAACGAAATTCAGTAGAAATGGAGGTTTCAAAGTCACTCGAAGTAGCGCTAGTGATTCAAAAATAGAGCCCCTGGTGTTTGCGATGGCGTACAAGAAATAACAATAATAAATAATGATAATCTACTAAGGCTAACGTAAGTTTTATCAGTCTGTTGTCAGTCTAGACTGAGCGTGTAACCGTGTTTTTCATCCATCATTCTGGCATCAGTCTTAGCCGGATCAAACTGAAGGACTGATCTGACGCCAAACTGAGCATGTAATCTATGACTAAGGTGTATACGCCTTGAATTCCGACCTGCCACAAAAGCTAAGGCTGCAGCCGCATAGGCAGGCAGACTTGCTTCGCGCCTAGAGCCTAGTGGCTTGCACGCCAAGAGCACAGTGCGCCCGGTCGCGAACTTTCTAGGCCGTTCCTTTTAGTTAGGTGACTTGCTGATCTGCAAGTTTAAGTTACCGCAGCCTGAAACCTCCCTATTTAAACCCCTTCTGTTTTTTGTTCTATGTGTATAATAGCCAATAGCATGTAGCCAATTCTTTTAACCTTACCTTGAACTTGAGAAACGTGATACATGATGTGTGTGCTACTTTTTAGATCGTATCATCACTTACCATTATGTGAGATAATGGTCAAACACCATTATCTCATATAATGGCACATAACGTTTTAAAAAACTTATTGTTTTTTTTTTTTTTTTTTTTTTTTAATTATTATTTAATATTTAATACCTGACTTTAGCCGCTAGGCAAGTCTATGTTGCGCAGCCTAAAACCTCCCCATTTGAACCCCTTCCGTTTATTTATTTTAGCCTTAATTTTATTGACACAGATACCTAGCAAGTAGCCGATTCTTTTAACCTTATACCTTTTTAGTAGCAAAGGCGGATATTTACATAGTAAAATAACAAACCAATGTATTAATACTGAACAGGGGCGTAATAAGGCCGGAGGAAGAGGTCTCAGCAGTTGCCCCCGTTCTTTGCAGCTTGTTGTTGCAGAATTCTTTCTGTTATAAATCTACACCAGCAAACCTTAATATTGATCATAATTTCATAATCATATCATAACAATTAAGGTAAAATGTAGTTGGGTTTGGACGCCTGTAACCATTTTCATTCTAATATTAAAAATTATAAAACTCATCCTAAAGGACTTTGCGAAATCTTAGATAAGTAACGATATGGCAGATCACGGTTGACATTTTTTTAAATTGTATTTTGTGAAAGCAGTTATATCCATAGTTAGAATAGAATAGAATATGTATTTATAAGGCCGGTAAACATACTACTCAGCTACAGCGCTGCTTAAATTAGTTCTAGATTGCGTTTTGTTATATTTTACCCTCTCGTTATTGTTGTCCCCTCATTTTCCTGCCCTGCATACGTCCCAGAAAAATAAATCTTTTCAGTTTTCATTTCCAGGGCCAGTCAATTTAAAAGATTATTTACCAGTATAATTTGCCCCTTTATCCAGCCCCTTGAGTACGCCCGCTGGCTATTTAGTTACGTAATTATTAAGTACGATACTTGACTTGCGTCACGTCAAATTGACAGCGAAGCCTCCAGTGCATAGCGCGTTATCGGCAGATCAAGACGTTCGCAGTTTTCGAACTAAATTCCGTAGTTTGACTCGGAAAATTCGGTGAAAATACTTGTTGGAATATTGTGACTTTTTTTGTGAAGTTGGCAACATTTTTTTAAAGTGTTTCTTATCTGTGGCGTAGATCAACTTTTTTTTATGAGTATAGTACCTACTTATTATTGTGATGATAAAACAATAAAATTCCATTTTTAAATTGAAATATTCTGCGAAAAGAAGACGAAGCCCACTAGCACCAGTCAGAGTTAACTATTTAACCATAGATATATTATAAGCACAATTTTAGCACGAAAGTGTCAAAAATGTATGCAAATGCAAACACTGTGCAAACTTTGGGTGTGAAGTTTTATATATTTTGCAGAAATAGAGGTATCTACTACCTACACATTTTCTCGATAATTTTCAAGGTTCTTTATAGAAAGGGTATAAAACGGAGCCCTTTTACTAAGATTCCACTAAACATCCACTATCTGCCACCAGGCTGTACCTATCTCGTGAACAGGGATAGATAACTAAACACAAAAGTATATTTTAGCCATAAAACCTTGTAATTGGCTATCCGTTTTTACACTGTTTTTCATGTCTTTGTTTTTTTACCTGTTGGGTTTCTAAATAAATAAATAAACAGTTAAAATTTTCACCGATGTTGTATTTGTGTTGCCGCTATGACATTAAATTACTAAAAATTAACTCCCTTAATTATAAAATATTGTTTACATATGACTAAGTTATGTGACGTTTGTCTCTGTCTGTCAACTTTGAAACTTCGTGTGACAGTAAAAGACAAACGATGTATAGTTTTACAGCGCATTAATTAGCGGTTTTAAGTAAGGGGGTTAATGTTTGAGTGGCGCTTAAACACAATAAACGTAATATTTTCGGAAATCGTAATACGGAATCTTTTGTGCGGGAGTCCGACTCGCATTTTGCCGGCTATGTTTTAATAAGTTATGTATATAATATATTGCATACCTTTGCATGTATATTTATTTACCTATAACAACAAATAGGTAGGTAACTAATTTGTTACTGTAGGTAAAAAATAAGCATATATTTTAATAAAGCTATTTAAGGAAGTCGATACTAGATTCCTACCTGATTAATAATTTTTTTTTTAATATTTAGGATTTGGGTAAATAGGTACATATATATTTTTTAAATCTAAATACAAGATGTAACGGGTAAGCCCTTTTAATCCGAAAGGGGGTTGTTCTAGACGTCTAGACGAACAACTTTTGTTCTACGACTTTTGGAAATTCGAAGTACTTTTCGAAAAATGCGGGTGTAAAGTTTCCTTGAAAATCAGCTGTTTCTTAGAGTTTGAGGTCATTGACCTTATGTTGTTCTTTCATTTAGTTTGGTCTACTACAATCAAACCTTCAATTACCTGTATTTTCAAAAACAGCTGTTTTTTCAAACAACATAATCTCAAAATTTTCAAAAAAAAAGCTCGAATTTTCAAAAGTCGTAGAACAAAAGTTGTTCGCCTAGACGTCTAGAACAACCCCCTTTCGGATTAAAAGGGCTTACCCGTTACATCTTGTATAATAATAAATAAGTATTTAGATTTTTAATATTATAGTATATTTATATATAAAACTAGCTGCGCACCGCGGTTTCACCCACGTAAGTCTTTATCCAAAATTTGAAAAATTCTGGCATATGATCCTTCTCGTGATCATAACAAATACGACGCAAAAAGAATGATCGAAATCGGTTCAGCCGTTTAAAGCGTGATGCCGTGACCAAGGAAAATAGGGATTCATTTTTATACATTTTTATTTATAGATTATAGATAGGGTAAATAAATATTAATACAAAATACAAATTAAAAAAAAATCTAATGATGGTGAACAGTAAGGAACCATAAAAACGTAAACAAAAAAGATAAGCGCCACAAATTGGAATGATAAAAAAAGATTAGGTTCCCCAAGAGATCTTGATCATGTTTGTGATTTTGATAAAATTTGATAAACCGCACATGCAAATAAATCATCAACGTGTATTGACGTGAAGTTGTAATAAATAATACAGAAACATGAAAAATAAAAGGATGTTTCAACAACCACGGGCTCTAAGCTTAATTGGGTATGTGCAAAGACTTTAAATAAAATCCCTAAGGTTGGCTGGGATACATAGGGCATCGGCTTATTTACTTTCGCTGGCTCTGCAAAGTGTATTTCCTAATGGTAATAAACGCCATTACCCCCTGAGCCATTTGTTTTTACTCGGTTTTTTTAATCTCATACCATTATGATATCAGGTGTTAAAAATTTAACAACCCGCTTAATAATATTCATTATCTATAATTATGTTCGTGTCAAAATTGTGTAATGCTGGATCAAAACCTGTCAGTTTTAAGAGTAAAAATTTGACAATCGTGATATATGATGTGCGTGCTACTTCTTAGATCGTATCACCACTTACTATTAGGTGAGATAGTGGACAAACACACATTTTTCGCTTTTTTTAAACTTTTTTTTTTATAAATAATAATAATTATTTATTAACTCCTTTACTAAAAAAAATATTATTTACACATGACTAAGTTATGTAACGTTTGTCTCTGTCTGTCAACTTTGAAACTTCATGTAACAGTAAAAGGCAAGCGATGCATAGTAATGCATCGCATTAATTAGCGGTAATAAGTAAGGGGGTAAATTATTACCTAAATATATTGGCTAGCTCAGCTTTATGTCGCACAACTCAAAGATGCTGGCAAAAAAACTTGTCTGATTTAAACAACCAGAAACCGACGTCATCGACAAAAAATTGCACTTTGGCCCAACGAAAAAAAAAAAAAAAAAAAATTAATAAAAATCGGTACTTACTGAATGACTAGGTGTTTTAAAATGAAACCTAGATACTTATTACAGGTAGGTAGTATACGATATTCATAATACATGCTAAACAAAGTTTAAAGTGCTCTCTTGAAGGCCACTAGTGTTTGATTTTACTGCCAATAACGACTTCTTGATAGCGGTAGTGTGCAAATAAAATAATAAGTTCTTCGACAATTGACGCCATCGATCCGTTGGGAAAACAGTCCTAGGTAGTTACTTACATATTTTTGTCTATGGTTCGCGATTTTGCATAAAACACAATATATTACCGGGTTCACTCGAGTTTTATTTATTAAAGGCATAATTTTTAAACTTTACAGCTGGCTTATTCAATGTCGAATAAGATGTACGTCGACTATTTTAACATTTTAAAAAGTTACTGTAAACTACCGCCTCTTAATTATTTGTATCAAAACGTCCCAGTGTACGCAGACTTTAGAGTTATTGTAATAGTTTTGAATAATGCCGTTAATAAATAAAACGTGAATAAACCCGGTATATATTGTGTTTTATTTATTAGGTAGTTGCATACAAGCACGAAAATAAAGTAAATTTTAACTTAAAATACATACCCCAACTACTAAAACCACAGATAATTAAAAAAAAACTATCCTATTTTGAAGATGTTTTTCTTAAATAATTGTTTGATATTTTTTTAATTTTATTTTTTTAGCTGAACGACACAGCGGCGACTTTAAACCAACTTAAAAAAACATTTTTTTTCTAATTAACTGGGTTTTAAAAGTAGTCTCGGTTATTTTTTATTTAAAATTGACATGAAGTTTCTTATTTTTTGAGCGATAAAAGGACGACTAAGCAACGACAAACGATCATGGTCGCGGAATAAATTATATTATAAAAAATCCCAGACTACTTAATTTCTTTTTTGGAAATCAGCTATTTTATTAATTATTAATTTTTAAGGAGTCTGGGATTTTTCATTTTTATTTATTAGAACTGAACTGAACGATTCAGGTTCTGCAAAAAGATCATGGTAACCTCTATTAGGTACCTGCAAATTTTACAATGAGCATTTTGGAATAAGTTTTTGACAGTACGTATATTATTTGTTGATAGGTTTTGTAATAATAAGTGTTAAAGTCATGCAAACAAATATGCCTAAACCCAGGGTTTAAATTAACTCTATCTGATGCAAGTGCTGGAGCTTAGTTCCTTTATTTTGGAGACGTTTTAAATTGATAGCAGTACCTACTTAAACATTCTGGAATATCAGATTATACTACACTAGCTGCGCCCCCCGCTTTCACCCGCGTTAGTGATAAGTAGCTTAATGTACCTACCATTATTATTTTGATAAACTCACACGACTTCTTGTACCTAGACTACGAAACTCTAAAAAAGAGAAGTAGAAATTTTAAGACAGTAAATTCTACTAAATTCAGCCATTGACTTCATAGAAGCCCGGCCTAATAGTTGTGAAAAGTTGGTTACAAGAATAGATGTTTTCTGCCAAACTGGCAACATAAACTCCTGAAATATTTTCAAAAATAGAACTTCTTTTCTCAGCTGTATGAACTCCTAGTGTTGTGCCAAAGTGATTTATGTGAGTATCGATAGTGTATGTTCTTATCGACCGTGTCATGTATTAGTGTAACGAATTTTATGTGGAACTTTTTCAAAATGTTAAAACGGCGGACCTCGAAACGATTTGTGATTGGAGATAGCAACGAACCTCAAAATTATGATGAAGAGGAAACGGAAGTGATTCCTTCGAGTTTGGTTCAGAAGTTCCAAATGACTTTGGACTCTGAACCGGATAAAAATGGCCACGTTGAAGAAAATAAACAGAATGAAGAGCAGAATGGGAAACTGTTGCGGCCACCCACTGGGACTATGAAGTAAGTAACTAGGTACATATTGTTATAATTATGCCATTTAAGAAACAACAGACAGAATAGCATAGGTACATTATTGATTACGATATTGATTACGTCTTTATTGTTGTTTCTTATTTGTTTAATTACCTATCGTGCTCACGCACTTAAAAAGAAAATGAAAATTTGTCGCGATTCGATTTCAATTTCATTACTTCAAAATAATGACAAATAAAAGACTTTTCAAATGACAGCATTGTTGTAATAACTTGTCAATAAAAGTTTAGAGCAAATCCAAATTCGTTATCTCTAAAATCAATATCTATCTCGATTATGATACAGATCCGATTCGTTGATTTAGGTTATATTATAATTGGTAAAAAGGTGATTTCATCACCTTCATTGCGTTTAGTACAAACACGTTTAATTTTAATTGGTGATAATTTGCGATGATTGTTTGTTGTTGTGTTTAGTTCAGTATCTTTTCTAAATATCTTAAAGCAATGTAACTGTTTTTGTCTTTTTCGAAGTTGGACACAAAATTCTTATTCATTTTGTTAACACAAACATGAAGAAACTTATATTAACTCTTATTTTGAAGATTAAGTAAACTACAAATCTAATTAAATACACAGTTACGCTATAAACCTTTCGAAAACAATTACTTATTCTAAATGTAAACAATAGAATGTACACGTCATAAGATGGACTCACATTATTTCACATTAAAATATTGTAGTATAGTTAATATGCCACTTATACAGACAAAATCTGTAAATATGTGGTTAAGATTAATTATGATGGCATCGAAAAGAATAAAATTGGTTAAACAGCAAAAAACATCTACACAGTAACCTTATTGAATTTTAAAATTTGGTTTTTACATTGACGTTGTTATCTATTTTGCACAAGATTCGTATTGGTTTCGAATATCATTAAATTGGTAAATATGGATTAATTCGTAGGTGGAAATACCTTCCATTTCATTTCGATCAATGATCGTGGAATCGGTGATTCATTTCAATGTTATCGAAAATCATTCCTATTAATGTTATTTTGATGTTTTTTTTACTTTTGACGTACGATCAGAAATTTATTAGCTAAATCTTAGTTGGTAGTTAGTACCTACCTACCGCAAATTGCAGGTTTTATAAAAATTCAAGTCTAGAACTATGTGCTAAACGAGTAATAATTAATTGTTGATGGAGATCGAGATTATCGTCTAGAATACACTTAAGTATCGGGAACCAGTTGCATTCCGGAATCGGGTAAATTTGTGGTACCCAACGAAAACGAATACATTATTATATATAGGTACCTTTGTATTTTAGTTTTTACACCATGTCATATCACACCATTATAATAGACTAGCTAATCCAAGTCCTTCAATGTGCGCATTGTTTTTTTTTTGGAATGGGATAGAAACAAATGTTATTAGTTTGATACTAAATGCGCCCCGCGGCTTATGATGAATTGATGATAGATTTATATTAATACATAGGCTACTTTATATTCCAATATTTTCACAGCATCGAAACTTACGCGTGAGACCGTGGGTTGTAGCTAGTATTCCATTATAGAAGCTGAATGACATTAGGTGAGTAACCTACATCACACAAATATGTAGGTACCTAGTTTGAAAACTGGTTTAATTATAATAATAGTTTTATTTTAATTCTATGTTTTTATGTCAAGGTTGTATAAAAGAAAAACCTTTAGTGCGTCTACTCTAGTCGTCCTGCTTAATATTATAATTAATGTAAAAGTATTTGTGTAAGTAAACAATTGGGTATATCACATAAAAAACTAGCTGCGCTCCGCGGTTTCAGTGGCGTTAGTCCCGGTCCCGCGGGAATGTCAGTCCAGTAGTTTTTGTGTGAAAGAGTAACAACCTCACATACATACATACATACTTACATACAAACTTTCGCATTTATAATATTAGTAAGATGTTTGTTACGTCTTCACGTAATTAAAAACTAATAATCCGATTGCAATGAACTTGGTATTTTGTTATATTAATCTGACTATACTTATTTCTTGTAAATAGGTCTATCATTTCAGATGACGAGGATGAAGAACAAGGGTAAATTGCAACTTGACCTTTTGCGACGTTATATTTTCCAGCTTGTTATGTGATTAGTCGTAGATTGGTTTTTAATTTAATTTGTCGTTTAGATTATCTGGCTATTTTGTGGATGTTGGTTTGTAGTTACAATGATTTTTCTGGTTTTAATCGCGTTGCTTATTATATGAAATACCTTATAAATGTCTTATGTTTCGAAATTTTTACATACCTCTATACCTTAAGAGTAGGTACTAGAGATAAAAAAGAAAAAGAAAAAATAAGAGGTAGAGGTCTGTTAAGATCTCGTAACGCCTTACGCCACGTAACGTGCGTAGGGCATTGATAAAATGCTGGGTATTTCGCCTTTTTTTTCTAAAAAAAACAATGTTGGATGTTCTTTTGTACTACTTATTAAGACTAATGCTGAAATCTATAGTGCGTACTTTGACTTTGATCAGACTGAGCTTAGCAAAAAACTAAGCAAAATTTTAAATTAAAATTTATGGTCGAAATTAATTTGGACTATAAATTAAATTATAAATAATAAATAACTTTATACTCATAACAGAGAAGCAAACTTTAGGTCATTATTTTTGTATGGTTTAAATTCTAAATTTTAAAAACTTCGACTTTACTAAGCAAAAACTTTGGATAGTTGCGAAGATCGCTATAAAAATATCAAAAATTGTCTTAAGTCAATGTTTTTGCTTAGCAAAATCAAAGTACGAACTATACATTTTAGCCTAAGATTACTTTACATTTTTAAGTTCATTTTTATGTAAGCGCTTGACCTTTATTCACTATTTTCGCAAAATTTACGTAAAAGAAGACGTGCGTACGTGACTTCTGCGCTTACATTGAAATCGTAATATTTGACGCTTATTTGCGCGTAAATTTTACGGCAAAAACTTATGACACTTTAGTACTTACGATGCCTTATGAATATTTATAAATTAAGAACCAAAACAATGCAAATTCACACATTATAACATACCTACTACATATTAAACTAAAAAAAAACCTGTACTATTGTAATAGGTAGGTAATGTAAATCATTGTAATTCAATTGGTTTAAGAGTTGCTAAGTCCTTTCTAAAGCGATATCATAATTTAACCTGTCCTTATGGTTTGGCGATTTAAATTAAAATTAAAAACTAGGTATATCAAATCGTTTCATCTGTTCGTAAGCTAAGCTACGATGCTCGACACAGATACATAGACAGACTTCAAAAAAACACTCTACCTACTTAATCATTTATAGCCTAAAGCGTTTAATTTTTGTTAAAACTTAACGATTTGTAGACTGAAGGTAGTAAAGATTAAAGACAGGTCCTGAAAAATATTTGGAAATACTATGGTAAAAGTTATACCCACATTAAAGTAAAAGTCAAATGTTTTATCCGATTTTTCAGTTTCATTGTCCCTAATCTAATTTCCACACTATTATACAGATGTACAGGTCCACACTATTATATTCCTAATAAGTAGGTATGAATAATGACAAAACTGATTCAGTAAAATCTAAAAATGTAAATCAATTAACGGCATTGCTTCTTAGGCACATTTAGGAATTCAATTAGCTAACAACATCGGTTGTTGAAAGGTCATTTGCACAGCTGGCTGTATTTGCGCTTATTTTTTTCCTGTTTCGTTTTTCTTTTTAATTGACTTTTTTTTTCCTTGTCATAACTCATAAATAAATATCAGGTCATTTTGTCTAAACTCACTTTTATTTTGATATCTATAAAACGTAAACTGAATGACGTCGATTTTATAATTGAAAAAAAAAAAAACAAAAAAAAAACAACGTTATGTAATTTAAAATTAGGTACTACAAATATCAAATTCTGCTCGTTTACCTACTCCTTGTACCTTCCTCAATTAACTTAAATGAGGAAAAATAACTAATTTTAAATAATTTGTTTAAATGCATGTAAAATCAAAATAGGTGTTTTTGACCACAACAAAATCTAATGTATTTGTAAATACATTCAAACTTTACTGTAACAAATTTTCAAAACTTATTATTTTTTGTGTAGTTAGTACCCACCTAAGAACGTATTCTTACTTTAAAACACGTGTTGTTCATTATCTAGATACGTATCAGTTAACGATTTTATCTGTCATCTTCATCTCTATAGTTTTTCATTTACCTACTTACATTTAGCCACATACTTAAAAGTATGTGTTAAACTAGATAAGTAGTACTAGTAATCTCAAATACTAGATAACGTGAATTGATGGTCAACTATAATTAATAATTGTTATCATACTCTGTTTGTGGAGTGGTATGTATCGATAAACTTGAACTTTCCCATCTCTATTGTAAACAAATAGAAACAACAAATTACGCAAAATCTTCTTGCAATTTCCTCAATGGCAACTTTGTAGGTACAATTCTATCCCTTTTGCACAAACCGTTATTGCCCAGTCGAAGCGAGATAGCACGATCGTATGATCGTAACACGAGTTTCATTAGATTGGCCCATTCTTGACTTACGTCAAAAATATGAAAACAAAACTGTTTTATTCACTTTCCGAAGAAAATGTGTGATTTAATTTAATTTTACTATTAAAAAACTGTGTTTTATTGTGCTGTCTTATTGTTTGATGTGTGTTTAATGTGTTTAAAGTGAAAGATGTTTCCAGGAAGGAATGGATTGTACTCTGATTCGGCATACAGGTTAGCAGCGAAAACATTGTGTTTTAACGTTATTTTACGATGTTTTTAACTATAAAACGTTTAGAAAACCTATTTTAGTTCATTTAGCATATATTATTCTATGTTTTTTTAGAGGTTTTACGGATTAAATAGGTTGTTTTACATAAATTGGTGTCGAGAATGTCTTGAATGAAGATTTCACTTGGTTTCACTTTAGCAGCTTTGCAAAATGCTTTAGTTTGCATGTAATTAATTAATTTAACTACTAAGATTCTTTATAAAATATAATAAGGACAGCCGGCTTGTTTTAATCGTAGAAAAAATTAAAAAGGAACACACTTACCTAAGTAGTTAGGTACCTATATTGATTATCATTTTATATTTTTGACTTTATCTTTTTACTAGCTGCACCCCGCGGTTTCACCCGCGTAAGTCCCGTTTCCGCGGGAATATCGGGATAAAAAGTAGCCTATGTGTTAATCCAGGTCCCCAGCTACCTATATTCCAAGTTTCATCGCAATCTGTTCAGTAGTTTTTGTGTGAAAGAGTAACAACCTTACATACATACATACAAACTTTCTGTATGTATGTAAGGTTTAATTGTGGTGTGTTGCAATAAAGAATTAATCAATCTTGAAATAATACAAGTATCTCAACACTAGGAAATAATGAATCAAATCAAATTGAATCAAATATTTATTTATTAACTATGACACTTATCAGACATTTCTCAAATTACATATATCAGACATTGATTCTACACTAAGCACAAGATTGTATCGCAGTAACCGATGAACCTGTATTGAAATTCAGATTCAGATTCATTTATTCGTCCATAAACATAGGTAAAACAATGTTCTTAATAATTAAAAAATGGTACAACTATGCTTCTCCTAGTGGCATGTGAATGTTAGTAGATTAGGTATTCAAGAAAAGTAAATACACGTAAATAAAAACAAGTAAATAATTTTAAATGTCAAGTAAAAAAGGTGTAGGATATTGTTCTATGATAGTAAAAAATAAATATACTTAACTATTAATTCTTTGTCTAGTCACCGTAACACAAGTAATAAGCTTACCATGGGGCTAGATGGCGCTGTTTGTTGTTCACAGTTTTCTTCCTATAAACTTGTCTACTATACCTGAATGAATAAAATGCCTTAACGGACCAACCAAGCAATTGCAGTTCTTTATAGGAAACATATGAATGTTCAGCCAGAACTTCGTATTTTTTTATCTCATAATGGACTTCCTGGATCCTTCGTTCCTTGGTCCGACCTAACCAATGTATTAAAATATGTAACACCAAACCTTGTTCATTGCAGGCCGTCTATGTCCCAAGGTACGGTGGTCCACAGCCACAGATTCCAAGAGAAAGACTTCACTGTCGCTACACCCGAGGAGTTTGTGAGGAGATTTGAAGGCACCAAGCCTATTAATAAGGTGTGTATAAAAAACTCTCCCCAACCCCCCAACCGCTCCGGCTCATCTTCGAACTCATAAATTCTATTGACCTAAACTATGCGCATACCAACATTCATGAAGATCGGAGCTATGATACTCAAGTTATCGTCGAACAAACATACAAAGATACAAGTGCCAGGCCCGTCTACACTCAATAATGTTTTTACTGCTGGGGTTTCACTGTTCTGTAAACAGGGTCGTTGGAATACACCGCTCTTAGCGGTAAGGCTGCCTTTGTCCACTTTAGATTTAAGCTTCTCTATTTCGTTGTAAATGTTATTATGGGTGTGCGTAATAAAATAAAGCAGTACTTAATTATCTGTCTATGCAGGAATGGGCAAACTTATCACTTTGCGTGCTAATATTTACGCCAAAAATTTACGGCGTTCCATTACGGATTCGAAACTCACTCGCTTCGCTCGTTCGGTCAATTATGGAAATAAAGATTTATTTATTTATTTTATTGAACTCTTCCAGGTACTGATAGCGAACAACGGTATTGGCGCTGTAAAATGTATGCGTTCAATACGAAGATGGTCCTACGAAATGTTCAAGAACGAGCGGGCTGTCCGCTTCGTTGTCATGGTGAGTTTAATACATGTTCCTTTCGGAAAAATTGGCCGAATTCTTCATTAATAATTAGCTTTGTATGTAAAGTTTAGATAACAAAAGAGATAAGTTGGTAGCACTGTATGTAGAGGTTATTTTGTCCTTATTGTAAGACCGTTTTTAAATCTTTGAATTATGTTTGCTGTTTTTTTTTACTTATTACTATTCATAAATAATTTTACCTCCCGCAGGTAACACCGGAAGATCTGAAAGCCAACGCGGAGTACATCAAAATGGCTGACCATTACGTGCCAGTTCCAGGCGGCTCTAATAACAATAACTATGCGAATGTCGAGCTCATTGTTGACATCGCAACCAGGACTCAAGTACAGGTCAGTTTATACAACTGTAACCAGATATACACACTAAAATCAATACACCTAAGACGTAGTGAAGACCCAAATGATCATGTGCATTTAATGTTGTACAAGAATCTAAAGGAAATAAACTGTTTTGAATTTTTTTTAAATTTTGTTAAGGACCTATACAACCCTAATAGCGTGACAGAGATAAAGCCAGCGAATTTCAGATGTGTAAGTGAAGGACTTAAGATGTGACTATGCAAATTTTTATTGCGTAAAATCAAACAATTGCTAGTTTCAAGATAACTAAATGTTATTTTTGAAATTCAAAACATTCACTGCCAGTATTGAGCTAAGTTCAGTTCATATACAAAGTTTTATTAGTTTTCGTGCAATATTGACTGAGTAATATCACTTATTTGTACAATTTAGAGGGAAGTTTGAATTTTTTTTCTATCGAATAAATTTACAGAAATCGTGTTTTCACGACACTCACGTGTTAGTAAATATCCTTGACTTTAATAAATATGGTTTCAAAAACTTTAATTTCAAATAACTTTTGTAGTAATTTATCCTAGAAACATCAGTTCTGGACTACTACGGCCCCTTAATTACTTCTTGGTAGTCTGGCGCATTTCTTGGCTACACAATTCTAAGCTAACTAACCAAAGAAGTCTTAGTTCCATCTCAGCCCATGTCGCGATCACCCGCTTGTTCACAGTACATAAATAATTCTCTTACAACTTTTTCACAGTCAACGATGCCTTCGTGCGTATTTAGGCGATGTACGAATTATTTTCTAAAAGCAAAGGCCAAAATATTTCATTTTATACGTATTTAACGATTTATTTTAATATTTTCATATGAATTTACCGAAAGAACGAAGTTTTTGACTTTGACGTTTTATCATTTTCCCCTAATCGCTTTAATAATAATATTTTGACATCTCTTTCTAACATCATGCAAGTAGCATTGAGTCTTATATTTTAGAGAGAGATAACAATAGTTTCGTCGATTTCTTTTTAAATTTGTTTGAAGAATCGTAAGCAATACGTATAGAAATCAATGAGTCTATTAAAGTTACTTCTTTGTAAGTAAGACTTCTTTGGCTAGTTAGCTTAGATTTGTGTCGCCAAGAAATTTGCCCTATTACGTATCTAGAAGTTTTTACATATCTCTAATAGAAAAATCAAAAATAAACTAAAAAGCTTGCTTATATTCGTTCATTGCGATGTGGTCTAAACTGTAACACCGTCATCGAGAATAATAGGAGACGGCAGTGGAAGTTGCTTTGACCTCTAATGGCTTTTCCAGGCGGTATGGGCAGGTTGGGGTCATGCATCAGAGAACCCAAAGCTCCCGGAACTGCTCCACCGAGCTGGGATCGTCTTCATCGGCCCCCCGGAGAAAGCCATGTGGGCCCTCGGAGACAAGATCGCTTCGAGCATTGTAGCTCAGACTGCTGATATACCTACCTTGCCTTGGAGCGGTAGTGGTAAGTTATAAATATATTCTGCCCTACCATAATCTAAAAGTCGTTGTTCATCTTAAAAAAAAAACAGTCCCCTCGCGACCAAGATCATTGTAACATGATCGAAACGTCGAGGCGAAATTTCAAGTATATTAATAGGCATATTAATCAATTTAGTTTCGTGAACATGTGCAATGAAAGTGAAAATCGGCGTTAAACATGGACTTGAGCGTTGTCTCCAAAGCTCCGTGAACAATCTTTGTAAATGGCCGCCGTGTTTACAAATGATTACCTCGACTTGACTTTAATTATGACGACTTGACTGTTTCGATACAAACTAGCAGATATTAATAATACTTGACACTGGCAAATGTCCGAATGGAAAAGCCATATTAAAGAAGAAGAAGGTGAATTACCATTGCGTCCAAAAGTGCCCATCACACTGGTGGCATTACCTCGTTATCCTCCAATCATTTGTTGGTCAATAAATTGGTTAGGTTAAATTTAATCGTTTTGTTTACAGAATTGAAAGCTGAATATAATACAAAGAAAATCAAAATCTCATCGGAGCTCTTTGCCAAAGGCTGTGTGACGTCACCTGAACAAGGGTTACAGGCAGCTCATAAAATTGGTAAGCAATCAATCATAGGTCAATCAATCATTACTTCGTGAATCAAATTTTAAATTTGGTTAGTCATTCAATCATTGGCCAATTAATCATTAGTTAGTGAATCAAATATAATTAGTATTCAATCATTAGCCTATTAATTTTAGTTGATGAATCATTTATAGTTGGTCATACAATCATTGGCCAATCAATCATTAGTTGGTGAATCAATTATAGTTGGTCTTACAATCATGGGCCAATCAATCATTAGTTGGTGGATCAATTATTGTTGGTCATTCAATAATTTAGAAGTCTGATCCATTGATTACAATTGATTACACTTGATTGTAAAAGAATAATTCAAAATTCAAAACTATTTTTTTTTAAAATCTTACTAATATTATAAACGCGAAAGTTTGTATGTATGTATGTGAGGTTGTTACTCTTTCACGCAAAAACTACAGAACCGATTGCGATGAAACTTGGAATATAGGTAGCTGGGGACCTGGATTAACACATAGGCTACTTTTTATCCCGATATTCCCGCGGGAACGGGACTTACGCGGGTAAAACCGCGGGGCGCAGCTAGTACAAAATAAACAAGGAATAAAAACTGACTTTACTTAAAAGTAATACAACACAACGATGACCCTATTGTTAGTAGGTCAACCATCTATGAAATAAGTCGACCTGTTTTCAAATAAGGGCCAGCGGGGTAATCTTGACTTTTAGAAATTTCGACTATTCTTATTAACTTCTGTGTAGTGTTTATGAAACAGCGCCATCTATGTAGAAATTAATGAAATTGCTTTTGCGCTATTCGGTCATAGATAGCACTTTCTAAAATAAAGTAAAATGCAGAAGCTTTTAAGAATAGTCGAAATTTCCCGAAGCAGAGATTGTCCCGCTGGACCTTATGTCAAGCAATCATTAAATATGTCATCCAATCATTTATCAAGTCAACAAATCATTGATAAACTTTTCAATCATCAATACGCGTAGCGCACTCGCCCCGCGTACGAGAGGTACGGGTTCGAAACCTATCGAGGATTTTTGGTGTACATTTTTGCTAGAAGATATTTTTTTTTCTTTAATTCTCAGGGTTCCCCGTGATGATTAAGGCATCGGAAGGTGGCGGCGGTAAAGGTATCAGGAAAGTTGAGAACCCTGATGATTTTCACAATATGTTTAGACAGGTTAGTGATTGTTTCGCTTATTTTTAAAGGTTCCGTACCCGAACGTTAAAATTGGGACCTTACTAAGACTCCACTGTCCGTCTTTCTGTCACCAGGCTGTATCTCATGAAGTGTGATAGATAGTTAAAATATTCACTGATGATGTATTTCTATTGCCGCTTTAACAACAAATGCTAAAAACAATAAAAATGATTATTCCCAAGCTCCTATACAACAAACGTTATTATGAAATTTTAATCGCAACATTGCGGGTTCGATTCCCGCTGGTAACAAATATTTCTGCTGATCATAAATGTTTGTTTCTGGTTGTGGGTGTATTCTATGTATGTATTTAAAAAAAAGAAGTTTAATTTGTAGTAAATCCATTGTCTAGTACCCATAGCACAAGCTTTGTGTTTAGTTTGGGGCTAGATAGCGCTGTGTGTAATGTCGTGTAATATTTATTTATTTAATTGTGATCTACGAGGAATAAATAGAATAGAGATCTAACTTCCCTATTAAACTCGAAAGAAACAATGTTCCACGGTGACACAGCAGCAGATGGACACACTGACATGTTCCGTACAGTATTACGTATGATCGAGCAATGGCGGACGATCTTTAGTGACAGACTGGCGGTCGAATCATCGTTCTAGGCCCCGCAATCACCGTTTGCGTGGAACATTTTTCAAACGATTGCTACTTCCATATATATTCGAGTTCGTTGATTATGATAATGGTACAGAATTCTTCGTGCGCGCTTCTTTTGATACAAACTTGGTATTTTATTTGTTTAGGTGCAAGCGGAGGTCCCCGGATCGCCGATTTTCGTAATGCAGTTAGCGAAATCCGCGCGCCATCTTGAAGTACAGTTATTGGCTGATCAGTATGGTAAGTAAATTGTTAAAATTAATTTTAAAAAAAATTCTCCGTTTAATTGCGTTGTTTATCTATCTATCTATACTTATAATAAAGGAAGAGAGGACAAAAAGTCTGTACTTGGAAGAAATTAAAAAAAAATTGTCTAGAGGACTTAGGAAAAGTAGTAGAACAAAATTTAATAATTTTTAAAATTCAAGTCTGTCTGTCTTTTTCTCTGTTTGTTCCTTATACAGTTAAAAACTACTAATCCGATTAAAATCTGGTTTCCAATATTGGATAGTTCTATTTTCGAGGAAGGTCGTGGTATACTTTGCATCGAAATCCAATTAGTAGATCCCGAGTAATGAACGAGAAAGTGCAACCGCTCGAGAACCGCTCGGCCGCCCGCGCCCGTGACAACGCGTTTTTTACTTCCGCGGAGCGCAGCTAGTGAAAAATAAAATACCAAAATAGTATTTCCGAATGTTTTGTAATTACTGAGAAATATTGAGTTCCCTGCCCCCAATATCGTATGTCACATTAAGAAAAAAAATTAGGTAACTACTTATAGATAAAGTGAATATCCACTTTGTTACCTTACTGTACCCAAAAAACACATAAAAGAATTAACTTGTTTGTTTACTAAGCTGCTAAAACAAAAAACCACAATAATTACACGGAAACTGACATAATTTTGGTTAATTATTGTTGTCATTATCACAAATGATTGATCTTTGAACTCTTGCTGTTGTTGCGTCGAATTTTAATTTACTTCCAAGTACAGACTTTTTGTCCTCTCTTCCTTTATTATAAGTATAGATTTATTTTATACTTAAAGAAATGCTTTCCAAAAATGTCACACCCGACAGGACTTGAACCTGCACCTCTGGGGATCCGTCCCACAACTTTTCCAATTTGGCCACGGATGCATGTTCAATCGAGTCGAAATCAAGGATTGCATTTCTTATTGTTTACGTTTTTAAGGCACGCAGCGCCATCTACCGACAATTTTCGCAGACTGCCAGCTTGAACTATTCTATTTTCATTGAATTAAATTCAACGTTGAGATTTATGTTATTAAACTGTTTGGTTTCCTCCAGGCAACGCGATATCGCTGTTCGGTCGCGACTGTTCCATCCAACGTCGTCATCAGAAGATCATAGAGGAAGCACCCGCCGCCGTCGCCAAACCTGACGTCTTCATTGAGATGGAAAAGGTGATGTCTCCATGTTCATTTTACTCCCACACTACTCACTAGATGGCGTTACTAGTATGAAATCCTGAATCGCACTATCGACTTTCTAATGGACCATCCATTAAATTGCGTCACATGAATTTCATGATTTTTTGATAGATAGATAGATTTTATTTGCACAACCAACAACGAATGCCTCTGTGGTGGAGCAGCTCGGATTGCAACGCAGAAGGTTACGGGTTCGATTCCCGCCGGGAACATAATGTTTCTACTGAGCATACATGTTTGTTTCTGATTTTGGGTGTTATTCTATGTATAATATGTATTGTATTTACAAAAAAAAAGTACTACTTATATCCGTTGTCAAGTACCCATAGTACAAGCCTAGTGCTTAGTTTGGTGTCAGATTGCGCTGCTTATAATGTCGTTCAATATTCATTTATTCACTCATTCATTCGTTCTGTCGTTCAATATTCATTCATTCATTCATTCATTTATTTATACCAAAGACGTAAATCAAAACTAGCGTGGTACAATGGCCGGCCTTATCGCCTAAGGGCGATCTCTTCCAGGCAACCGGTTTTTTTTATCGTTTAAACTTTTTAAATTCACACGATTTGTTAACGTATTTACATTTTACCGGGTCTTATTCGCGTATTATTATTTTTAAATTCTCTTACCTCGACGTTTCGATCATGTTACAATGATCTTGGTCTCGAGGGGACTGGAGCTGCGGCGGGTGTCGTCCTCTATTATCCTCTTTTTTTATTTCGTCCTTTTTTATCGTTGTTTTTCCTCTTTCCAGGCTGCAGTTCGTCTAGCCAAAATGGTGGGATATGTCTCAGCGGGAACTGTGGAGTATCTGTACGATCCGACTGCGGGGGCTTATTACTTCTTGGAGTTGAACCCGCGACTGCAAGTTGAACACCCCTGCACTGAGATGGTGGCCGATGTGAATCTACCCGCCGCGCAGTTGCAGGTAACTTCGCCATTGTCTGCGTGTAAGAGGACGCGGTTTCACCCGCGTAAGTCCCGTTCCCGCGGGATGAACGGGTTAAAAAGTAGACTTTGTGCTATTTCAGATTTTCAGCTACCTATGTTCCGAGTTTCGTCGCAATCGGTTCAGTAGTTTTTGCGTGATTGAGTAACAAAGTCACATACATACAAACATACATGCAAACTTTAGTAGGAAGTAAGATTCCAACCGGAGTTGTCGAATGTTAACAAATTTTTTTGTTCACCACGGGAACGAAGTGAGCTCTGTGGCATGGGCGATTGTCCGACTGCAACGCAGAAGATTGCGGGTTCGATTCCCGCCGGGTGAGAATCCTTCGATTCGCTCGTGGTTGAAAGTAGCGCCCTCGCCCTCAATGTTTTTATTTTTCTTAAATGTTAGGTAAGCGTTTGACCACTAACTCACCAGATGGAAAGCGACGATGTGGTCTAAGATGTTGCACGCTTACCTAGGAGATACCCTAAGCCTATTTAGCCCCTAGCTCCTATTTTGCTCCCTTGTAATACTACTTTTGAGGGAAGCTTCCATACAACGAAGGTGATTTTTTTAACACCCCCAATTGTAATAAATTCAAAATTAAAATTTATAATAGTTTATTTCCTTTAGATTCTTGTACAACAATGAATGTCATTTGGATGCGTTTTAAATCTAATGATTATAGTGTGACTTTGTAAAGCTCCGATGAGAAGAAGCCACAAGAAACTTATAGGATTTTTTTATGTAGTATAATAACTAGCTGCGCCCCGCGGTTTCACCCGCGTAAGTCCCGTTCCCGTTCCCGTTCCCGCGGGATTAAAAGTATTCTATGTCCTTCTCCTGGTTCTAAGCTATCTCCCCACAAATTTTCAGACAAATCGATTTAGCCGTTCTTGAGTTATAAATGGTGTAACTAACACGACTTTCTTTTATACAAGATGTAACGGGCAAGTCCTTTTAATCCGAAAGGGGGTTGTTCTAGACGTCTAGGCGAACACCTTTTGTTCTACGACTTTTGAAAATTCAAACTTTTTTTTTTTAATTTTGAGATTATGTATGACTGAAAAAACAGCTGTTTTTGAAAATAAAGGTAATTAAAGGTTTGATTGTAGTACACCAAGCTAAATGAAAGGACAACATAAGGTCAATGACCTCGAACTCTGAGAAACAGCTGATCTTCAAGTAAACTTTACACTTAAAATTTTCGAAAAGTAATTCGAATTTCCAAAAGTCATAGAATTAAAGTTGTTCGCCTAGACGTCTAGAACAACCCCTTTCGGCTTAAAAGGGCATACCCGTTACATCTTGTATATATAGATATAGATAATAGATAGATGTGTTAAATTACAAACGTCATAATATTGATGATAACTAATATTATAAACGCGAAAGTTTGTATGTATGTTTGTGACTTTGTTACTTTTCCACGCAAAAACTACTAAACCGATTACGATGAAACTTGGAATATATTTAGCTGGAGACCTGGAATAACACTGGCTTCTTTTATCTCGATATCCCGAGAAATCGGACTTATGCAGGTGAAACCGCGGGGCGCATCTAATAATCTATAATTCGAATAGGAGCAATCAATAATTATACGGCTGACAAATAAAATATATAAGTAGTATATCCGTTGTCTAGTCACCGTAACACAAGCATAGCAGCTAACCATGGGGCTAGATGGCGCTGTGTGTTGGTCACAGACATCCTTCGTACGCGAATCCGACCGGCACTTGACCGTTTTTTTTTAATTTCTTTGTTCAGATAGCAATGGGCCTCCCTTTATATAACATCAAAGACATCCGTCTACTTTACGGAGAATCTCCTTGGGGCCTCACCAGCATCGACTTCGACGAGCCCAAACAGCGGCCCTCGCCTTGGGGCCACGTTATAGCGGCCCGGATCACCAGCGAGAACCCGGACGAAGGTGGGTGCAACTCTGACTTGACTTTTTTACAGCTCTGACTTGACGTTTGTACAACTATGACTTGACGTTTGTACAACTTTGACTTGACGTTTGTACAGTTCCGACTTGACGTTTGTAAAACTACGTCTTGACATTTCTACAACTACGACTTGACGTTTGTACAACTACGACTTGACGTGTGTACAACAACGACTTGACGCCAGTCAATAGTTGTAAAACTGAACTCTTAGATGACGCTGAAATCAAGCCTCAGTTGGTAAAGCAATTAGCAAGGAGAGATATGGTCGAAAAATTATAACATGACACGTGATTCCCGTGTAGCTCAGTGGTTAGAGCACTTGCCTGGATAGCGAGAGTTTCACAGGTTTGACTCCTGTCGTGGGAAGTTAATGAAAACGTACTTTTACTTTTACTTCTCAAAAACATCCCAACTAATGAATTTTGACCAAAAATTGCCGCCAAGTTTTAAACCGTCCAAGAAATCAGATCATTTAACTTTAAAAAAAAACAAGTTTTCGTTATTTTTTTTTAAATTAAATGCCTTTTAGGTTTCAAACCGTCATCGGGCACGGTGCAAGAGCTAAACTTTAGATCTTCAAAGAACGTGTGGGGCTACTTCAGCGTGGCAGCTAGCGGAGGGCTGCATGAGTTCGCGGACTCACAGTTCGGACATTGCTTCTCGTGGGGTGAGACCAGGGAGCAGGCCAGGGAGTGAGTAGCTATCTATAAATAATTTAAATAAATACATAAATCCTGTGACGAACACACAGCGCCATCTAGCCCCGTGGTAAGCTGCTAAGCTTATGTTACGGTGACTAGACAACGGATATGTACTACTTATATTTATTTTTCTTTTGTAAATACATACATATTAGGGGTTAAAGTATGAAATTGCCGATTTGTACTGAAAATCTTAATTGTTTATTTTTTAAATTTTTAACAAATTTATTTAATCAAAATAGTTGCCATTATTATCTATACATTGCTGCCATCTAATGGGAAGGTTATTAATGCCTTTGCGATAGAACTCCGACGATCTAGACTGCACAAACTGTGTGAAAGCATTTTGTACTGCCTCCTGGGAAGAAAACTTCTTGTCACGTAGATAATTGTCCAAATCACGAAAAAAATGGTAGTCCGTTGGAGCAAGGTCTGGTGAATACGGAGGATGACGAATGGTTTCTAAGTGCAGTTCCTGAAGGGTCAAAATGGTTTCTCGTGCTGTGTGAGGTCTCGCGTTGTCGTGGAGCAATAATGGTGAAGATCGATTCATGAGTCGGGGCTGTTTTACTGCTAGTTTTGTCAACATGGTTCGGAGTTCGGCACAATAGACATCTGCCGTAATTGCTTGACCAGATCGAAGAAAACTATAGTGAATAACACCATGCTGAGACCACCAAACAGTTACCATTACCTTTTTATTGGTAAGTTTTGCTTTAGGACACTGTTGTGGCATTTGACCTGGGGTCAGCCATTGCATTTTTCTTTTGCGGTTATCATAAAGAATCCACTTTTCATCACATGTTACAATTCGATCCAATATTCCTTCATTTCTGTACCGGTTCAACAAGGCAACACAAGTTTCAACACGCGTTTCTTTCTGCAGATGAGTCAAATCATGAGGCACCCATTTTTCGTATTTTTTTATTTTATTGGTTTGACGCAAGTGAGTCAATAAAGTGGGTAAGGTAACGTTAAACCATGCCGCTAATTCCTGGGTAGTTTGACTAGGATCGGCTTCCACTATCTCTCTTAATTCATCGTTATTCACCTGTGTGGGCGGTCTTCCTCGTGGCTCGTTCTTTAAGTCGAAATTTCCATCAGAAAGCGTTTAAACCAAAATCGCACGGTGCGTTCATTAGTAGACCCCTCTCCAAACGCAGCATTGATATTGCGGGCTGTTTCTGCCGCGTTAGTTCCGCGTCGGAACTCGTATTCAAAAATCACTCGAATTTTCGCAGTATCCATCTTTCTTGTCTAAATTGAATAACAAAAACAATTGAAAGTCGATATTCAATGTTTCACATTTTTTAAAAAAAGAACATCACAGAACCATTTGAAAAAAGTTTCATTCGAAAACCTCAAACCATGAAGATTCTATGTCAATTCAAAGAACCTATTGCAATAAAACGGCAATTTCATACTTTAACCCCTATTATTATACATAGAAAAACACCCAGACCAGATACAAATATTTATTTTTAAGCTTAAATATCTACACCCAGCGGGAATCGAACCCGCAACCTTCTGTATTGCAGCCAAGCGTTCGCCCGACGCGCTACAGAGGTCGTCAAATCTATCTATACTTATAATAAAGGAAGAGGGGACAAAAAGTCGGTACTTGGAAGTAAATAAAAAAAAAAGTTGTCTAGCGGACTTAGGAAAAGTAGTAGAACAAAATTATAACATTTTTAAAATTCATATCTGTCTGTTTGTTCCTTATACAATTTAAAACTACATATCCGATCGAAATCTGGTTTTAAATATCGAAGTCGAATTTAAAGTCGAAAAGTATTTCGAGGAAGGTCGTGGTATACTTTGCATCGAAATCCACTTAGTAGAACCCGAGTAATGAACGAAAAAGTGGGCTATGTCACTATTTCTAAGGAAACGAAGTCCCAGGTCTAAATTAGCAGCTACCCTGCTAATTCTTTTTAAATAGAAAACCGTAGTTACCTTAAAAAAAACCATAATTTTTTGGTACAGCGATAATATTTAAAGAAATGCTTTCCAAACGTAAAAACAAAAAGAAATGCAATCCTTAATTTCGACTCGATTGAACATGCGTCCGTGGCCAAATTGGAAAGGCGTCGGGACGGATCCCCAGAGATGCAGGTTCAAGACCTGTCGGGTGCGAAACTTTTGGAAAGCATTTCTTTAAGTATAGTTATCCAAGTGTAAGAAACACTTTGAAATTGTAAACCTTATAATTGGCTTTCCGTTTTTACACTGTTTTTTTTTATTATTAGCTTTTAGGTTTACTAATAAATAAATAAATCAAATATTTCAAATACAGCGATACTGACAAAAAACCCTTATTTTTCAGAAATCTGGTCATAGCTCTGAAAGAGCTTAGCATCAGAGGCGATTTCCGCACGACAGTCGAGTACTTGATCACTCTGCTTGAGACTACCTCCTTTCAGAACAACGATATTGACACAAGTTGGCTTGATGCCCTCATCGCTGAGCGGGTAAGTGGATGGTATCTTAACTTTAACAGGCGGATACAGCAACGTCATTTAACATTTGAGAGGTACTTAAACTAGGAGTTCGCCCCGAACTGAGACCTCACGACCCCCTATCTCCCCAACCCCCCTACCGATCCGGCTCATCTTCGAACTCATTAATTCTATTGAACTAAACTACGCGCATACCAAAATTCATAAAGATCGGAGCTACGATACTCAAGTTATCGTCGAACAAAGATACAAGCGCCAGGCCCGTCTACACTGGACCTCACTCGCTTCGCTCGTTCGGTCAATTAGACGATTTTAAACCAACATGGTTATATTCATATTCGACGATATGGACGCCTCTAACTGTCATCACCTACCCGCAATCTGGAGTTTCTGGCATTCATTATAATAACTCACGAGGCGGAATTTCAGCTTGAGCCGAAGGCGAGGGCGTAATAGAGCTGAGTGTGTTTATGCACGTATATTGACGACCTCTGTGGCGCGTCGGGCGAACGCTTGGCTGCAATGCAGAAGGGGTTCGATTCCCGCTGGTTGCAAATATTTATGTCAAAAATAAATATTTGTATCTGGTCTGGGCGTATTTCTATGTATAATATGTATGTATTTACAAAAGAAAAATAAATATAAGTAGTATATCCGTTGTCTAGTCACCGTAACATAAGCTTAGCAGCTTACTACGGGGCTAGATGGCGCTGTGTATTGGTCACAGGATTTATTTATTTATTTATATCGTACGACTTTTTGCAACATACTTTCAAGGAAACAAAAAAAAATCATGATAATATTGAACTACATTACAGCGCAATCTAGCCTCAAACTAAGCACTAGGCTTGTACTACGGGTACTAGACAACGGATATACTACATATTACACTTTTTTTTGTAATTACATACAAATTATACATAGAAAGACAGATTGCGGGTTAGATTGCGCTGTGTGTAATGTCGTGCAATATTTATTTATTTATTCAATAAATAATTTTAGGTGTGAAAATAACCATGTTAGTTTATATTCGTTAATATTCTATATTCTCTTGTAGGTACAATCGGAGAAGCCGGATGTAATGCTGGGCGTACTATGCGGTTCGATACTCATCGCAGACACCATAATCACTGCGCACTTCCAGGAGTTCAAGAGCGCTTTGGAAAAGTAATTTTAATATTTTTTACTGGCTGCATTCAGCGGCTTAGCCAAAATTGTTATCGAATAACGAAATCGCTAATCGATAGATTTTTTTTGTATGAAATTGACATAAGCTCGTGAAAAATCAAGCGTGACCTTATGTCAATTTCATACAAAAAAATCTGTCGATTAGCGATTTCGTTATTCGATAAGAATTTTGGCTAGGGCCGCTGGGGTTTCACTCGTGAAAGTGGCGGGATAAAACGTGTCTTGTTATTAATTCCTAAAGATGCAATTAAATTTCATCGAAATCGGTCCAATGGTTTTGACAATTATGCCCAAAATACATACCTTTTTATGAAATTAGTATTGTTTATGTTATTCCCTAAGGTATTTAACTAGAAATATAAACAAGAAAATATGCACTTTCAGAAATCTCACAGACGGGCTTTGAACCCCTGCCCCTCACTCCCGTGGAAATATCGGGCCTATATTCCTATGTAAAGTAGCCTATGTGTGAATCTAGGTCCCCAGCTACTTATATTCCAAGTTTCATCGCAATCGGTTCAGTAGTTTTTGTGTGAAAGAATAACAACCTCACATACATACATACTTACATACAAAGTTTCGTTTGAATAAAACGTTTATATTATTAGTAAGATTTATGTACTTTTTCTGTTAAATCAGGGGTCAAATCCAAGCATCGAGTGCCCTATCTAACACCGTAGAAGTGGAACTAATACACAGCGGCCACAAATATAGAGTTTCTGCAACTAAATATGGTCCCACATCGTATTTCCTGGTCATGAATGGCAGCTTTAAGGAGCTCGAAGTGCATAAACTGACTGATGGAGGTGAGTTTAGTAGGTTGTAGTTATTTTTAGTAGAGTTTAGTAAATTTTAGTGGACTCTAGTGGGTTGTAGTTAGTTTTAGTGGAGTTTAGTGGGCGGTAGTTAGTTTCTAGTTGTTTGTATGTAGTTTTATATGAATTACTAGATTTTGCCCGCGGCTTCGTTCGAATTAAGAAGTATTATCTTTCATCCCCTATTTTATCCCTTTGGGGGTAGAATTTATCAAAATTCTTTCTTAGCGGATGCCTACGTCATAACATCTACCTGCATGTCAAATTTCAGCCTGATCCGTCCAGTGATTTGGGCTGCGTGTTGATAGATTACTATGTCAGTCAGTCCGTCACTTTTGAGTTTATTTAGATAACAGATAGTACGATAGTTTTTGGTAGATTATAATTAATCTCTCTAAAATATATATAGTAGAAGTCGAAGTAATACACAGTGGCCACAAAAATAAACTATCTTTAACTTAATATAGTCCTTCATCGTATTTCCTAGTCATGAATGACAGCACTTACAATTATAAAAATGGTATGTTTAATGGAGTTTAGTGGCTTGTAGGTATAGTCCGTGAGCTAGCGACAGATTTTCATGACCAATTTACTCTCATACGATAACTCGTGAAATACTTCAGAGAGTCGCATTATATAGCATGGTGAACGTCAGCTGCCGCTCCAAGGGTGGGTAAGGGGGCGGCAGCCTTTCAATCATGTAAAAAAAATAAAAATTCAGTCATTTCCTCCCAACTGAAAATTTGTTAGATGATAGATAACGTAATTATTTAAAGATAAAAAAAAGTCAGCTGGCCATACCGTGGTGGATTATACGTCAGCTGGGCACGCGAACATGCAAAAAAAAATTATTTGTTCAGTGATATCCTCTCACTTGAAAATGCGTCAGATGATACTTTACATGTTGTTTTGAGTAAATAAAAACGTCAGCTGGCTGTATGATGGTGGAAAGGTCGTCAGCTGATGCAGTGAAAGGCGGAGCTCAGAAGCCAGGCGTGAGCTTTTCCACCAACTTAGAGCTAGCTGATGTTTTTGTTTATTCAAAATAGCACGTAAACTATCACCGGACACATTTTCAAGTGAAAGGAAATTACGTAACTACAATTATTTTACTTTAGGCTCTGTGCACGCGCTCTTGTATGTACTAATCGAATCAATACTCTCATATCTATCTTGGATAGGAATCAAAAACGTAAAAATTGATAAATATATAAATAAAAAAATGAAATTTAATAATATATAAATGCAGTTATTTATTTTCAATGTAGTGCAAACTGTAGTGTATAGAATGATATTTTTTTATTATAAATCTTTAAATTTCGTTTCAAAAAGAATCATTCATCTGTTTCGCTTTCACTTTGACTCGTGCCACTCTCATCTTTTTCTGATTCACTATCACTGTCATCAGAGCTGTCCATTGTGGCTATTTCTTCATCGTCTTTCTACCAGTGGAAAATTTCAAAGGTGGGGCATATTACATTCTGTTTGAGAATGTACAAGAAGCGTTTATTTTGAGCAGCTACATTAGATATAATATAATACTACACTCTACAAATACACATATACACATGTTACATATATTTTTTCAATGCTATAATTACTTCAGAATATTTATTTTATGGAAATATTTTTAAGTTTTAATATATTTTAAAATGCGCCCCGTGGTTTCACCCGCGCAAGTCCCGCGTTGTTCGAACACGATCAGGGAAGTACTGATGATGCCAGGCGCGGTAGTGCCTGGCTTCAACAGTACTTCAATGGGCGACCGTTAAAGTGTGGATTATTGCACTGCGGTAGGTAGGTGAAGTAAGGTAAAGTTTGTATTTCATCAGTAAGTGACGATGACGATGACGATGGATGACGATCAATGACTATGGAAGACAATGATGATGACGATGATGCCACTCTTTATCACTTATTCTACCCCTGTGTCGATTTTCATACAATAAATATTATCACCCGCGTAAGTCCCGATCCCGCGGGATTTTCGGGATCAAAAGTATCCTATGTTACTCTCTATCATTTAAACTATCCCTATGCAAATTTTCATCTAATAAATAGTTAACACCCGCGTATATCCTGATCCCGCGGGATGTTCGGGATCAAAAGTATCCTATGTTACTCTCCATCATTTAAACTATCCCTATGCAAATTTTCATCCAAATCGTTGAAGCCGTTAGACCGTGAAGAGGGAACAAACAAACAGACTTTCGGATTTATAATATTAGTAGGATTTATGAAAAATATTAATTTAATTGAAATATAAATTGTCGAAAGTAAAATAATTGTAGTTACGTAATTTCCTCTCACTTGAAAATGTATCAGGTGATAGTTTACGTGCTATTTTGAATAAACAAAAACATCAGCTGGCTCTAAGTTGGTGGAAAACCCGCCAACTGACGAATGTAAATAAGCGATCGGCGCTCACGCCTGGCTTCTGAGCTCCACCTTTCACTGCATCAGCTGACGACCTTTCCACCAACATACAGCCAGCTGACGTTTTTATTTACTCAAAATAACATGTAAAGTATCATCTGACGCATTTTCAAGTGAGAGGATATTATTAAACAAAAAATTTTTTTTTGCATGTTCGCATGCCCAGCTGACGTATAATCCACCACGGTATGGCCAGCTGATTTTTTTTTATCTTTAAATAATTACGTTATCTAACATCTAACAAATTTTCAGTCGGGAGGAAATGACTGAAAAAAATTTTTTTTTACATGTTTGAAAGTAAAGATGCAACGAATACTACTTTTACGAATACGAATACGAATATCTCACCATGGTAATAAAAGACTTATTTATTTGATGAATGTTTACTCTTCTAATAACTAAAATTTACAACGGGCAAATTTTTATTTTAAAAACATAAAATTCGTAGATTTTCTGGTTTTAGGCGATTTCTTTTTTCAGTCTGGCCCAGCCGTTCATGTCACTTTGTTCTCGTTTACGAGAAGACATTTTCAATTCAACTTAAACTTATTTAAATTCGCAGCAACCTCAGACAGAAAATAAATAAAACAATACTCTCTTGCTTGACTTGTGCTCACGACTGACAAATTAAATTAATGAAAAGAAAGGAATGAATGAATCAATTCAATCAATCCATGGTTCGTAATCGTAATGATAAGGAAACTCCCGGACCCGCAGGAACTGTATAAACTATGGCCCGGGAGTCCCCCGTCGCGTCGCGTCGTCGTTGCGGTTAAGGCCCTCTGCACACGTGCACACGTCATATTTTTACGAGCGTTTTTCAAATCTGCAGTAAATAGAGTTGCGTACAAAAATATTAGTTTTTAAATATTCGTATTAGTATTCGCCGAATACGAATATTCGGTAAATGTCTACTATTCGGCGAATACGAATATTCGTATTCGTATTCGTTGCATCACTATTTGAAAGGCTGCCGCCCTCCTACCCACCCTTGGAGCGGCAGCTGACGTTCACCATGCTATATAATGCAACTCTCTGAAGTATTTCACGAGTTATCGCTTGAGAGGAAATGACTGACAAAAATACTCTCTGGCTCACGGACTAGTAGTTTTAATGGGTTTGAAGAATATATTTAATGATTATATTGATTGGTTGATTTTGAGTAGGTTTATTTAGGCTTTAGTAGGTTGTAGTTAGTTTTAAGTCGTTGTAAGTTGTATTTAGTTACTTTTTATTAGTCTGTAGTTAGTTTTTAAATTAATAAAATATGAAGATAAAATGATTTTCATTCTTTGTTTTATATTATTCATCTCAGAAATGTAGTTTCTGTTTTATAAAAAGTTTTAATTACTCGACTCGATTAACCTTAAAAAGAGGGTTATGTCTTTGCAAATTTATTTTTAACGCTTTTTCTTTCTTTTTCAAGGTACTCTCCTCTCAGTCGATGGCGCATCATACACGACCTATCTAAGAGACGAAGTCGACAAGTACCGTATCGTAATAGGAAACCAGACTGTTGTGTTTGAAAAGGAGAAGGATCCTTCGAAATTGAGAGCGCCATCTGCAGGGAAACTTGTGAACACTCTCGTTGAAGATGGCGGTCATGTCGATAAGGGACAGCCTTATGCGGAAATTGAGGTATTTAGTGGGTTGTAGTTATTTTGTAGTAGGTTGTAGTTTTTTCATAGTTTGGATTAGGTTAATTTTGATAATGGGCCCTACCATGATGTCTTATAAGACGTCGCGTAGTCGTCGCGGTATCGTTCAGCTTTCAGCAAAAAAATAAAATTAAAAACATCAAATAATTAAAAAAATATATAAACAAAGTGTAACGGGTATGCCCTTTCAATCCGAAAGGGGGTTGTTCTAGACGTCTAGGCGAACAACTTTTGTTCTACGACTTTTGGAAATTCGAAGTACTTTTCGATGTATACAAATTGTATATACAAAGTGTCACGGGTATGCCCTTTTAAGCCGAAAGGGGGTTGTTCTAGACATCTAGGAAAACAACTTTAGTTCTACGACTTTTGAAAATTCGAACTTTTTTTTGAAAATTTTGAGGTTATGTTTCACTGAAAAAACAGCTGCTTTTGAAAATAAAGGTAATTGAAGTTTTGATTGTAGTAGACCAAACTAGATGAAAGGAGAACATAAGGTCAATGACCTCGAACTCTGAGAAACAGCTGATTTTCAATTAAACTTTACACTTAACATTTTCGAAAAGTACTTCGAATTTTCAAAAGTCTTAGTACAAAAGTTGTTCGCCTAGAAGTCCAAAACAACCCCCTTTCGGCTTAAAAGGGCTTACCCGTTACACCTTGTATATACTTGAAAAAATTTACTATAGTTTTTTTGAACGACAAAAGTACGACATAGCAACGACAAACGATCATGGTAGCGCGGATAATTCAGCTACAGAAGACTTCAAAATGAAAAATTACAAATATCATTTTGTATAAATCAATTCCTTTTGATTGTTTGTAGGTGATGAAAATGGTGATGACTTTGTCGGCTCCCGAGGCGGGTAATGTCACGTGGAACCTGCGACCCGGGGCTGTGTTAGACATGGGCTCACTCATCGGAATCTTGGGTGAGTAATAATGTAGTGTGTTATACGTCTACCTTTGTCATAATGTAGTGTAATTTCTTCTATGGTTTTCGCGATTTTGCATAATAAAACACTTTATTTATCCGGTTTTATCACGTTTTTATTCATTGTTCTAACGCGATAAAACCGGATAAATAAAGTGTTTTATTATAATGTAGTGTGTATAAATAAAGTGTTTTATAAAGTGTTTTACCGGATAAATAATAGTAGTTTATGCACCGAGGTACTAAAGTTCTGTCTTATATAGCGGGCGTCATATTGAATCCAAAGCGTACGAAGGACCCTAGAGGGTTAACTCCCGAGCGCAGCGAGGGTGTTAAAAACTTAACTCCTGAGTGAAGCGAAGGAGTTATGTACCTAGAGTCCTGAGTGAAGCGTGGGATTCAAGCGCCCAAGATAAAGACAGACTTTAGTACCGAGGTGAATACTTTACTTTACACATCTACTGCGAGACAATAAAAGGTCTAAAAAAATAAGCATTTAACTAACAACATAAAAATAGATTAATGCAACGTATATGAAATATACTGACAGCTCTATATTAATTAAATTTAACAATGTTACATCAAAATGACGAAACCACACATCGGCCTTAGCTGATGAAAAAAAAAGTTGGGGCTTTATACTAACCAAAACTTTTCGCTTTACCCTTCCGTCCATGAAAATAGAAAAAAATAGCCCAGTTTTTATTTTTTTTATGTGTTAATGTCTAGGTGGCCAGTTCGAAATGGCCGTATGCTACCAGAACCTTAGTTCCACATTTAAATTACTTTATGCCCTAGGTGCATTATGAGCACTTTATGCGCCTAGGGAATAAAGAGTCGCTTTACGTTAACCTTTTTGGTCAAATAAAGTAACTTTGTAGAGCAGTAGGTGTGTAAAGTGTTTTATTATAATGAAGCGTCTACCTCCCTACTTATAAATACTTATAAATGGTTAACAGCTGCATAATTTATGTATCGTTTGTCTTTCACTGTAACATGAAGTTTCAAAGTTGACAGACAGAGACAAACGTCACATAACTTAGTCATGTGTTAATCATCGTTTATAAGTAAGGGGGATATAGTCCAGTTAGACGGGACTATGGAGCCTCGGACCATTGGAAGGCGTGCTATATAAAAAAGTAGCTGCGCCCCGTGGTTTCATCCACGAACGTGTAAAACGCGTTATCACAAGCGCAGGCGGCCGAGCGGTTCTCGAGCGGTTGCAATTTTTCGTTCATTACTCGGGTTCTGCTAATTGGATTTCGATGCAAAGTATACCACGACCTTCCTCGAAAATAGAACTATACAAGATTGAAAACCAGATTTCGATAGGATTAGTAGTTTCTAATTGTATAAGGAACCGACAGATAAACAGAGAAACAGACAGACAGACGTGAATTTTAAAAATCATATAATTTTGTTCTACTGCTTTTCTTAAGTCATCTACACAACTTTTTTTAATTTACTTCTAAGTACAGACTTTTTGTCCTCTCTTCCTTTATTATAAGAATAGATATAGATTCTCACGGCCTTTGTGGCACGGCGGGCGTAGGTCCGCCTGCAATGCAGAAGATTGCGGGTTCGATTCCCGCTGGGTGCAAATACTTATGTTTAAAAATAAATATTTGTATCTGGTCTGGGTGTATTTCTATCTATAATAATGTATTTACAAAAAAATAATAATATAAGTAGTATATATCCGTTGTCTAGTCACCGTAACACAAGCTTAGCAGCTTACCACGGGGCTAGATGGCGCTGTGTGTTGGTCACAGACATTTATTTATATTATTTGGTGACAGAACTGGACGACCCGTCCCTGGTGACAACAGCTCAGCCCTACAAGGGCCAGTTTCCGATACAAGATGAACTATCCTTCTCAGAGAAGTTGAACTACGCCCACAACAAATACAGAGCCATTCTGGAGAATACTCTTGCTGGTAAGTACTCTTGCTGGTAAGTACTCTTGCTGGTAAGAAATGCCTTTCAATGGCTATAAGAAAAAGGGGAAGGGGTAGACCTCTGACCACATGGTTGACAAATATCCAAAGGGATATGAAGAAATGGGCCTCGTGGAGGAGGACATTAAGAACCGTGCTGCATAGCGCCGTTTGATAGGGAAAGCCGACCCCGTATAAACGGGAAAATGGCAAGGCTGAAGAAGGCTCTTGCTGGTAAGTTGTTCATTTCTCATTTCTCCTGTTCGGAAAATTTACCTTTCATGGGTAGATGGCCGGGTGGAAAGTAGCTCATTTCGTCTCTAGGGTAGAAATAATACTTCTGTAATGAAATGCAACGATTATTTCTTAACTTTATCTTTTTCTTATCGCTCCTGTTTGGAAAGTTTAACTTTCATGGGTAGATGGCCGGGTGGAAAGTAGCTCATTTTTTAATTAAATGAATCAATTTGACACTTCTTTCTATAGAAAAATTGACAAATACAAGGAACTAAAACGTCAGATTATTGACCAAACGAGCGAAGCGAGTGAAGTCCAGTGTAGACGGGCCTGGCGCTTGTATCTTTGTAACTTTGTATGTTTTTTCGACGATAACTTGACTATCGTAGCTCCGATCTTTATGAATTTTAGTGTGCGCGTAGTTTACGTCAATTAGAATTTATGAGTTCGAAGGTGAGCTGGATCGCTTAGGGGGTTGGGGAGATAAGGGGTCGTGAGGTCTCAGTTCGGTGCGAACTCCTAGTTGACTCCGGTTTTTATTTCTAAATGTGTACTTTAATTTTAGGGTACTGCCTTCCCGAGCCCTACAACACTCCGCGGCTTCGGGAAATCGTCGAGAAGTTCATGCAGAGTCTACGGGACCCTTCCTTGCCGCTGCTCGAACTCCAAGAGGTAATTATATTAATGGCTATGACCCTGGTTGCCTGGAAGCGACCGCTTTCAGCGGTAAGGCCGTCCATTGTGTCAGTTTTTGTTTTAGTTAAAGCGCGATTAAACCCGGTAAATAAAGTGTTTTATTAATACAAAAATTACCCGTTTTTGTCAATTTTCAAGGTACTATCATCAACATCCGGTCGGATCCCAATAGCAGTCGAGAAGAAAGTAAGAAAACTGATGGCGCTTTATGAGAGGAACATCACCAGCGTTCTGGCGCAGTTCCCGAGTCAACAGATAGCCAGTGTCATAGACCAGTGAGTTATTTTTTATTTTTTATCGATTGTGAACCGATTATGGCCATTTGGAAAGTAGCCAGTGTCAAGTATTATTAATTTTTGAAAGTTATTCGCAATTTTCATCAAAACAGTCAAGTAGTCGTAGCAAAACTCAAGTCAAGGAAGTCATAACAGAGAAGGAAAGTTTGATTGGTTTATATTCTAAATTTGAAGAACTTGGACTTTAATAAGCAAAAACTTGGATAGTTGCAAAGATCGCTTTGTAAATACCAAAAATTGTCTTCAGTCAAAGTTTTTGCTTAGCAAAGTCAACAGACTATAGACTACTATCTGCGCCCCGCGGCCTCACTCGTTAAGTCCCGTTCCCGCGGGAATATCGGGATAAAAAGTAGCCTATGTGTTAATCCAGGTCCCCAGCTACCTATATTCCAAGTTTCATCGCAATCGGTTCAGTAGTTTTTGCGTGAAAGAGTAACAACCTCACATTTTTTCAATCTATAATTACCTTTTTTTATTTTATGTTATTCAATATTATGTGTGACTATAAACTTTGCATGCATCTACGCTATGCTTAGGCATAGCGTTGATGTATTAGACATCTATTGTTACACCATGCTTATTGCAAATAAATCTTTGAATCTTTGAATTATACATACATACAAACTTTCGCGTTTATAAATTAGTAAGATAGATTTCAGCCTAATTGTTTCGTTTCCTTTACTATGACAGTCACGCGGCGTCGCTTCCGAAACGCGCGGACAGAGATGTGTTCTTCATGAGTACTCAGGCTTTGGTGTTGCTGGTGCAGAGATATCGGTGAGTTTGTATCCCTTTCACTTTTTATATAGATAGATAATACTTTAAATAAGGACGTTTTAAGTGTATTTTACACTTGGAAAATTAATATATACCTTCGTCTTTATACACGACTGCCAATGGAAGTGTTAGTAGATAGATAGATAATACTTTAAATAAATACATTTTATGTGAATTTTACACTTGGAAAATTAATATATTCCTTTGTCTTTATACACGACTGCCAAAGGAAACGTTATTAGATTAAAAGATAATACTTTAAATAAATACATTTGAAGTGTGTTTTACACTTGGAAAATTAATATATACCTTCATCTTTATACACGACTGCCAAAAGAAGTGTTATTCGATAGATAGATAATACTTTAAATAAATACATTTTAAGTGTATTTTACACTTTGAAAATTAATATATACCTTCGTCTTTATACACGACTGGCAAAAGAAATGTCCTTAGATAAATAGATAATACTTTAAATAAATCAATATTAAAAAACAATATTTACCGGGTTTTACTCGCGTTTTATTTAATAACGTTTTTTCTTTACAAAGTACCGAGCTTTCGCTAACTTTACAGTACTAAAAAAAATTGTGCAATATCTCGAAAACTAAAATCTTGGAAAATTCGTTTTCCAATTGTAACCATCGTAATAAATAGTAATATAATATTATAATAGAGTGGTGTTGGTCGAGTGGTAGGTACCCCGACTTTCATTCCGAAGGTCGTGGTTTCGAAAACACTGAGACCAGAAACAAATTTTAACTTTTAAGCGTAAAACTTGCATCCAGCGGGAAAACTTTATTAAAAATTTAAATTACTCTTTTTATTAGATATTTTGAATCGAGAAGGTTTCAAACTGCTGTAAATGTTGCAGGAACGGTATCCGAGGCCGGATGAAGGCAGCTGTTCACGATCTCTTGAAACAGTATTACCAGGTGGAGAGCAACTTCCAGCTGGGTAAGTATTGTCACGAACTCTTGAAACAGTTATTCCAGGTCTAGAGCAACTTCCAGCTAGGTGAGTGTAGTCACAATCTCTTGAGACAGAATTTCCAGGTCTAGAGCAACTTCCAGCTGGGTGAGTGTAGTCACAATCTCTTGAGACAGAATTTCCAGGTCTAGAGCAACTTCCAGCTGGGTGAGTGTAGTCACAATCTCTTAAGACAGAATTTCCAGGTCTAGAGCAACTTCCAGCTGGGTGAGTGTAGTCACAATCTCTTGAGACAGAATTTCCAGGTCTAGAGCAACTTCCAGCTGGGTGAGTGTAGTCACAATCTCTTGAGACATAATTTCCAGGTCTAGAGCAACTTCCAGCTGGGTGAGTGTAGTCACAATCTCTTAAGACAGAATTTCCAGGTCTAGAGCAACTTCCAGCTGGGTGAGTGTAGTCACAATCTCTTGAGACAGAATTTCCAGGTCTAGAGCAACTTCCAGCTGGGTGAGTGTAGTCACAATCTCTTGAGACAGAATTTCCAGGTCTAGAGCAACTTCCAGCTGGGTGAGTTTTGTCACAATCTCTTAAGACAGAATTTCCAGGTCTAGAGCAACTTCCAGCTGGGTGAGTTTTGTCACAATCTCTTGAAACAGTATTTCCAGGTGGAGGACATCTTCCAGCTGGTTGAGTGTTGTCACGATAACTTGAAACAGTATATCCAGGTGGAGAGCAATTTCCAGCTGGGTGAGTGTTAAGTATCGAGAAACTCCCAATCCCGCGGGAATATCAGGAAGTATTTTACATATAAATCTTCCTATTTAATCCCTCTATCCACTAAAAAAACCTCATCAAAACCCGTTGCGAAGTTTTAAAGATCTAAGCATACATACAGACAGACATAAAGCAGAAAATAATTTTGTTTTTCTAATAATTAATAAGAAATAAATAGAATGGAGATCTAACTTCCCTATTAAATTCTATAAAACCATGTTCCACGGTGACACAGCAGCAGATGTACACACTGACATGTTCCGTACAGTATTACGTATGATCGACCTTTGGATCGACCAATGGCGGACGATCTTTAGTGACAGACTGGCGGTCGAATCATCGTTCTAGGCCCCGCAACCACCGTTTGCGTGGAACATTTTTTCAAAGCATTGCTGCTTCCATATGATATTCGAGTTCATTGAATTATTTATTATTATAACGATTAATGTTAATTTCAGGGTTGCGTACCCGATTATGATAATAGAAAAAAAGTTTTTTTTTAAATAATAGTACGGAACCCTTCGTGCACGAGTCCAACTCGCCCTTGGCCGCTGTTTGTATGTCTATATGTCTGCAGGTTCGTACGACAAATGCGTGGTGGCCCTCCGTGACCATTACAAGGAAGATATCCAAGCTGTTGCCAACATCATATTCTCGCACAACCAAGTTGCTAAGAAGAATTTGTTGGTAAGTACTGTAAAGTCTGTTGTAAAGTTGACAGCGCACCTCAGTGGCGCGTTGGGCTAACGCCCGATTGCAAAGTGTCTTTCTAGGTATAATAATATGTATATGTTTACAACAAAAACTATTTAATTTTTTTACAATTGTACACGTCCCAAAAAGTAATTATTCAAATAAACAACCGGGTAGGTACAAAGGTCGATGTATATTCAAAGATCGCATTCTCTAAGGTAAACGTACAGTACGCAACGATAGCGTGTTTGAAATCGACGCTTGCGCCATCTCTTGACCTAACTTAGAAAATACTTATAAAAATAATTGTTATCGATGCATCATATTGAACACAATAAATAAAATAAAAATGTCAATGTCAATAAAGAAAATAAAATAAATAAATCTATTTATACAATGTGTAACGGGTGTACCCTTTTAAGCCGAAAGGGGGTTGTTCTAGACATCTAGGCGAACAACTTTCGTTCTACGACTTTTGAAAATAAATAAAAGAAAGTCGTGTTACTTACACCATTTGTAACTCAAGAACAGCTGAACAGGTTTGGCTGAAAATTGGTGGGGAGGTAATAACAATATATTTACTTTTCAGGTGACCCTCTTAATAGACCACCTTTGGTCCAACGAGCCCGGTCTAACCGACGAGCTAGCTGCCACACTGCACGAGCTAACTTCGTTGCATCGCGCGGAGCATAGCCGCGTGGCTCTTAGAGCTAGACAGGTAATACTGTAGATATCGTCATGTAACGAAATGTGATTGTTGCTTCTTCTTCTTCTTCTTCGCGCATTTTTGACCGTGTTAGACCATCTTTGACCGTGTTAGACCATCTTTGACTGTGTTAGATCATCTTTGACTGTGTTAGATCATCTTTGACCACGTTAGACCATCTTTGACCGTGTTAGACCATCTTTGACTGTGTTAGATCATCTTTGACTGTGTTAGATCATCTTTGACCACGTTAGACCATCTTTGACCATGTCATACTGTAAATAACGTCACGCCTCCTTCTTTCTTGTGCGGATTGCTTCAAAGTAAATATGGCTGCTCGCTTTGTTTATAAAGTTAAAACACAGTCGGTCGTTTCCCCTTGTTCAAGTTCAAGTTTCAATTTTTATTTTATTTTCATTTATTGCATAATCAATACCTGCAATAACTCGATACGTTTGTATGAAAAGCTTCATCACGATACCCGTTTGGGCATTTTATTATTAATATTATGGGATATAAATAATATATTAATATTGATTCAGGCTAATATAAGCCTGAATTGTCCCACTGCTGGGCAAAGGCCTTCCTTAGAAATGGTAAAACGAAGGAATGAAAAAACCATCCCTTTGTTTGGGTATAGCGATTCAATATAAAGTACAAATAATATTTTGATTGATACATAAATGATAAGATTCATCATGATACCCGTTTGGGCAATATTATGGGATATTAATAATATATTAATATCCCATAATATTATAGATATTATGGGACAATTCAGGCTAATATAAGCCCGAATTGTCCCACTGCTGGGCAAAGGCCTCCCGCCGGGACAATTCAGTGGGAAAATTTAAGGATGGTAAAAAGAAGGAATGATTAAACCATTGCTTTGTTTAAGCATAGCGATTCAAATAAAGTACAAAATTAACTAAGCCTGGTCTTGGTATATCCTAGGTGCTGATAGCCGCCCACCAGCCAGCCTACGAGCTGCGTCACAACCAGATGGAGTCCATCTTCCTCTCCGCAGTGGACATGTATGGACATGACTTCCACCCGGAGAACCTGCAGAAGCTGATCCTGTCCGAGACCAGCATCTTCGATATACTGCACGATTTCTTCTACCATACTAATGCTGCGGTGAGTTATAAACCAAGTAATTTGGGGTTACTTTGTGCCAGTATGCCTAACTTTGTGACAATCCACTTTTTCCCACGTTTTTATACTGTCACTTTTCTTGTTTGTTTGTTTGTCGGTCCGGGTGAAATTTTGCAACTTCAATTTGAGGCACTTCCCAACTAGCTAGCGGACTGAAACTTTGGGAATAGTTCAGAACCAGATGACAATGCAAACTAACGCTTTTTACGCTTTGGGGCTTTAAAAAACGTGTTTTTTAGACATTTTAAAATCTAATGACTAATGGGATAACATGACGGATCATAAAATCTTTTTATTTTGAACGCAGCAAACGATTCTTTAAAAAAACTGATTTTCCATCGATGTAACTTCAGAAACAAAAATTATATTTTCGGAAACTCTTGTCACAAAGTATCCCCAGTTTGTCACAATGTATCCCCAATTTTAGGTAGTAGATTCTTAGCCAAGTGCTAAATGTCACCTATTTCGCCTGATACATTTTATTTATTGTGCTTAAACTTAAAAAAACTCCTTGCAATGCAATAACGAAGTTATTTAAACCTAATCATAAGTTATGCACTATATACATCTTGTTTGTGTGTCAGTGACAAAACCAATCTTACTAATATTATAAACGCGAAAGTTTGTATGTATGTGAGGTTGTTACTCTTTCACGCAAAAACTACTGAACCGATTGCGATGAAACTTGGAATATAGGTAGCTGGGGACCTGGATTAACACATAGGCTACTTTTTATCCCGATATTCCCGCGGGAACGGGACTTAGCGGGTGAAACCGCGGGGCGCAGCTAGTAATATGATAAATAAAACACAATATTTACCGGGTTTTAATCGCGTTTTATCTAATAACGTCATTTTTACAAATGTACCGAGCTCTCACTAACTTCTCAGATAGCGAGTAAAACGCGAGTAAAACCCGGTAAATATTATGTTTTATTGTGCAAAATCGCGTAAACATAAGACAAATTTAATTTGTTTTATTTTATTCGCGAAAACATAACAAAATTATTTTTTTATTTATTTCAATGAATTAGATTAGACTAGACTAGATTTTATCGTGTAAATTAACAAAATATTTACTGTATTTTAACAAAAACATAGGGTTATTTGTATAAGTACCTAAACGAGAATCTATAAACTATTAATTTTTACTAAAACTCCACTGTCCGTCTATCAGTCACTTGCTAGACTGTATCTCATAAACCTTGATAGTTAGACAGTTTAGATGATGAATATCTGTTGCCGCTATACCAAAAAATAGGTACAAAAAACAGTTTAAAATTAAATATTTAAAACAATAAGCGTGCGATTTTTTTTGTGATAAAAGTACGGACCCTTCGCACGTGAGTTCGATACGCTTTTGTAGTAAATTACGATCTAAGAAGCGTAAATAATGAATACGATGATTGAATTATCTGAAACAAATAAATAGAATATAGTTTTATTATACAATTTGTAACGGGTATGCCCTTTTAATCAAAGGGGTTGTTCTAGACGTCTAAGAGAACACCTTTTGTTCTACGACTTTTTAATATTCTTACTTTTTTTTAAAACATCAAACTAAATGAAAGGACAACATAAGGTCAATAACCTCGAACACTCTTAGAAACAGCTGATTTTCAAGTAAAATAACATTTAAAATTTTCAAAACATGATCGAAATAAAAACAAAAGACTATCGTAATGAAAACGCAAAAGACTATCGAAATGAAAACAAAAGACAATCAAACGAATTGAATCGAATGAATACAAGAGAATCGTTGACACAAAAACAGGAGAAGGTCGACCTTTACTAACTGATGGAAACAGCTCCATATCGAAGGTGATCATTTTGAAAGCGGTGATTTTGATCGCAACTTGACCTCGCGCTATCACGAACGATGATATCGTTTATGATCTCATCATCGTCCCTGATAGGTAAACGACGAGAGCCTCTCTCAAGGCTCTCGTGGCCGTTTATCCAACCGCTGTAGTAGACGGAGTAACAAATTAGATCGAAATGAGAACACAAAGAAGGTCGAAGCAAAAACAAAAGAAAATCGAAAAAAAAAACAAACTAAACACAATCGAAAAAGAAACAAAAGAAGATCGAAATAGAAACGATAGAAGATTGAAGTTGAAAAGAAACATGATCGAAACAAAAATGAAAAAAAGATCAGTGTCTAAATATAAGTTACACCGCTCGTTCTCCGTTTCTTTATACTGCTACTTTGCTCACCGATAGAAACAGCTCCATGTCGAAAGCGATCATGTTGAAAGCGGTGATCTCGATGGCAACCTGACCTCGCGCTATCATGAACGATATCATCTTCCTAATCCTCTCGTCGTGGACGTTTTCCTAACCGCTGCAGTAGACGTAGAAACAAATTAGATCGAAACACAACCAAACGAAGATCGAAAAAAAAAACAAACAAACAAACAAAACACAATCGAAATAGAAACAAAAGACGATTGAAATAGAAACGATAGAAGATTGAAGTTGAAAAGAAACATGATCGAAACAAAAATGAAAAAAAAAAAGATCAGTGTCTAAATATAAGTTACACCGCTCGTTCTCCGTTTCTTTATACTGCTACTTTGCTCACCGATAGAAACAGCTCCATGTCGAAAGCGATCATGTTGAAAGCGGTGATCTCGATGGCAACCTGACCTCGCGCTATCATGAACGATATCATCTTCCTAATCCTCTCGTCGTGGACGTTTTCCTAACCGCTGCAGTAGACGTAGAAACAAATTAGATCGAAACACAACCAAACGAAGATCGAAAAAAAAAACAAACAAACAAACAAAACACAATCGAAATAGAAACAAAAGACGATCGAAATAGAAACAGAGGAATATTGAAGTAGAAAGGAAACACGATCGAAACAATAACAAAGAAAGATCAGAATAGAAGTAGAAGTTACACCGCCCCGTTTTCCGTTTCTTTATAGTGCTACTAGCTGCGCCCCGCGGTTTCGCGGTTTCTGCGTGAAAAAGTAACAAACTCACATACATACATACAAACTTTCGCGTTTATAATATTAAGTAAGATTTTGCTCACCGATAGAAACAGCTCCATATCGAAAGCGATCATGTTGAAAGCGGTGATCTCGATGGCAACCTGACCCCGCGCTATCATGAACGATATCATCTTCCTAATCCTCTCGTCGTGGACGTTTTCCCAGCCGCTGCAGTAGATTCGCGTTCCGACTTCTAATGACTGTAAAAATACAATCGATTTAATTTTGTCTAAGGTTTTCGCGAGTTTAGGTAATAGAAAACTATGTTTAAAATAAAAGTTTTAATAATACTCAGGTAAAATACCTGAGTATTATTAAAATGCGTATAAATGCGTATAATAAAAATTATTATTAAAGAGTGATCACAATAGTACTACTCTGGTTTTTTTCAAAAATAGTCGGGTATTTGCTGCATTTATTTAATAAAATGCGAGTAAAACCCGGTAAATATTGTGTTTTATCTTACTAATATTATAAACGCGAAAGTTTGTATGTATGTATGTGAGGTTGTTACTCTTTCACGCAAAAACTACTGAACCGATTGCGATGAAACTTGAAATATAGGTAGCTGGGGACCTGGATTAACCCATGGGCTACTTTTTATCCCGATATTCCCTCGGGAACGGGACTTAGCGGGTGAAACCGCGGGGCGCAGCTAGTTATTCAATAAATTTAACAGAAAAACTCCAGTAATCGTATGGTTACTATATTTCAACGGGTTTGTTGTTGACCACTTTTATATCCCGCTGTTTCACCCGTTTAAAATCCCGATCCCGTCAGAATTTCGAAACACCCTTAATTATTAACGGATGCTTACTCTAAAGAACACTAACTCCCGCGAATTTCAGTTCTCCAAAATTGTGGTACCGGGTAATTTGGGGTTATTTTGTGACAGTATGCGTAACTTAGTGACACCCAACTTTTTGGCAATAACATTACGTATTTTCATTTTGAACGCAGACAATGAATTTAAAAAAAAACTTTATTTCGATGACAAACAAAAATTATTTCTTCGAAAAATCTTGTCACAATGTATGCCTAATTTACGGTATGTCGAAACAAGACAGAAAGAAAATAAAAGAACGACTTATTTCGGACTGTCCGTTTACAATTACAAAACTACCAGCGCCCCGCGGTTTCACCCGCATAAGACCAAGTACCGCGGTAATTTTTTTATAAAAAAAAGTCCGTGTTAATCTAGATTTCCAGCTTTCTGCATACTATGTTTCACCGCAATCGGTTTTGTAGTTTTTGCATGATTTAAAGGCAAATATCAAACCTTTCGCATTTATAATATTTAGGTTTACCATTGATTTAATTTTAGCCGCGTATCTGCAAGGCAGATAGATGTGAACCATCGCTCCGACCAGGAATATCGCGTACTTTATATCCAGACCATATCCCTGGAATGAAAGAACGCATGTAGAAATACCAAAAAGTAAATCTTAGGTTATGTTTAGGCGATGTTAAATATCTAGATAAAACTTTTTCTATCCCGGGTAATTTGGGATTATTTTGTGACAGTATGCTTAACTTTGTTACACCACTCTTTTTGACAATCAAAGCATTTTTTTTAATTTGAACCAATGATCCTTTGAAATAAACAAACCATTTATTTCAGTGTAAGTTGAGAACTAAAATGAATCTTCGAAAAATCTTGGCACAAAGTATCCTCAGTTTGTCACAATGTATCTACAATATAGTTTTTAAAATTCTGTACCCGACACAGGATTTGAACCTGTAACCCTATCAAATCAGCTGATGTGTTTAACCGCTTGATTTTTCTTCTGTTACAAAATTTTCTTGCGTTAAATAAATAAATTCTGTTACCTCTCACGAGCGGTGTTGGTCTAGTGGTAGATATCCCGACTTTCATTCCGAGGGTCGTGGTTTCGAATCCCGGCCGCGTACCAATGTCTTTTTCATTAAGAAAATTTTATGTGCGCTATTAACATCGCTCTTACGGTGAAGGAAAACATCTAGAGGAAACCCACGGCTTAAAGTCACGCACAAAGGCCCAATAGTAGGGCTAATTGCGGAAACACAGTTAAAACTTTAACTTTACCTCACTCAACTGATACATACAGTTGCAAATCTGTATCATTGTGGCCAAAAATATGATCCCCAACCAGATGTTGAACGTATCTTGAATTAGATCTACGAATCTAGAAGAAAGAACAAAAGTAAAAGTTAATGAATGAATGTAGCACTAAACTTGGTAATTAAAATGTTATTTTTGAGATTCTTGAATTTTTTTTAGGTTTACTTAAGATTTTACTTATAAAATTACATAGGTATTGAGAATTATTAATATTAATCTGAATAAACATAACGTCAGCAATCTATACTTATAATAAAGGAAGAGAGGACAAAAAGTCTGTACTTGGAAGTAAATTATAAAAAAGTGGTCTAGGGGACTTAAGATGAGTAGTAGAACAAAATTATATAATTTTTAAAATTCATGTCTGCCTGTTTGTCTGTTTCTCTGTCTATTCCTTATACAATTAATAACTACTAATCCGATTGAGATCTGGATATATTGGATAGTCCTATTTTCGAGGAACGTCGTGGTATATTTAACATTGAAATCCTATTAGAAGAACCCGAGTAATGAACGGAAATGTCGGATACGCACTATTTCTACGCAGACAAAGACGCGGGTAACGGTCCTTAATAAAAATGTTTTCAAAGAACAATGTATGCCACTTACTCAAACATTCGACATTGCTCGCGAACCACTCGCGCTATGCCGGCATGAATTTCTTCTCTGTTCTTGCATTTCAAAGCGTCTTCTAAAGCCTTGCAAAACAGGTCGATCTTCATACAAGCGTGGTTTATGGCCAGACCGAAGAAACCATCGTACCTGGATATCGATAGATGGCGTTAGGGCCTTAACAGTATTTTTTATTTTTTTCTTATCTGTTGTGAACCGATTATGGCCATTTGGAAAGTAGCCAGTGTCAAGTATTATTTATTTTTGCAAGTAAACTGCGCCCCGCGGTTTCACCCGCGTAAGTCCCGATCCCGCGGGAATATCGGGATTAAATGTAGCTTATGTCTTATTCTCGGTATCCAGTTACCTATATTTCAAGTTTCACCGCAATCAGTTCAGCGGTTTTTACGTGATTGCGTAACCAACACACGTACACATATACACAAACATTTTAAGCTTTAAATCTATTAAGTGTATGTAGCTGTGGATGTCCTTTAAATAAATAAATGAAATATTAGTAGTATTTATACTATTAATGCCATCTGAAGATCGACTTACCCAATAAAATTAATGACATACATGACCGCACAGTAGAATTCGTAAGCGAAAATTATTTCGAAATACGGCGATTCAAATCTGTCTTCCGGTTCCGCGAACGGCTTGTTCAAGTCGTGGATCATGTACTTGACAGGGTCGGGGGTGAATAGGAAACTGTAGATATTCTGTATCACGGCCATTCCGGGAAAGGTCATTACGACAAACATGACCAGAATTACCCACCCCCTTTCGCTGTAGACTAGGGAATTCTGGATACCTAAGCAAATAAAAATTATTATCGTCGAAAAAATAGAAAGATAGATTAACACTTTATTTGCACAACTAACAAACCAGTTTACATTATTGACCGAACGAGCGAAGCGAGTGAGGTCTAATGTAGACGGGCCTGGCGCTTGTATCTTTGTAACTTTGTATGTTTGTATGTTTGTTCGACGATAACTTGATTATCGTAGCTCCGATCTTTATGAATTTTTGTATGCGCGTAGTTTAGGTCAATAGAATTTATGAGTTCGAAGATGAGCCGGATTGGTAGGAGGGTTGGGGAGATAGGGGGTCGTGATGTCTCAGTTCGGGGCGAACTCCTAGTAATTAATAAGTGAGACAAGTTACACAGAAAGCTTGAAAGTAAAAAGTTGTACAAATAGCGAATAGAAATCGCTTTTAGCGAAGCGACCTTATCGCTAAAAGCGATTTCTTTCAGGCAACCTTTGGATGGAGAAGGTCAGTAAATATTGTGTGGTAGGCAGAGAAATTTAGAATATGCTTGACATAGTACTAGTAGTTCGCCCCGAACTGAGACCTCACGAGAATCCATTTACAGATTTTGTTTTTTGTAGGATTATAACACCAACAGCTTTATTTTTTTACAAAATAAGAATTATTATACGAATAATATAACGAAAGACAAGAATAACGATAACACAACAAGAATTATTCCTTAATTACGACAATCGACCACAATTTGTAACATAAACATGAATTATTTACATTCAACACTAATAGACGTTTACATTCCATACAAAAATGTCAGATCTTGGAGTATATATCGCAAGCAAACGCAAAGATACCGCGATCTAAGAGTGATGTCGAGCGCCATCTATTGACAAATTTTTAGAACTTGATTTTTTTCTCTTTTTGCACCCCCTATCTCCCCAACCCCCCTACCGATCCGGCTCATTTTCGAACTCATAAATTCTATTGACCTAAACTACGCGCATACCAAAATTCATGAAGATCGGAGCAACGATGCTCAAGTTATCGTCGAACAAAGATACAAAGATACAAGCGCCAGGCCCGTCTACACTGGACCTCACTCGCTTCGCTCGTTCGGTCAATAAATAGGGGATATAAATATCTAAATAGATATATATTAAAACTAGCTTTTGCCCGCGGCTTCGCTCGCGTTAAGAAGTATTTTCTTTCATTCCCTATTTTATCCCCTTGGCGGTAGAATTTATTAAAATCCTTTCTTAGCGGATGCCTGCGTCATAACATCTACCTGCATGCCAAATTTCAACCCGATCCGTTCAGTGGTTTGGGCTGTGCGTTGATAGATCACTATGTCAGTTAGTCAGTTTTGAGTTTAGCTTCTGCCCGCGGCTTCGCCCGCATTTAGGAAATAGAACTGTTTGTATATCAATAATGATGTCTATCGATTAAGATAATAATTAAAAAAAATAAAAAACCCGACTGCCGTTAAAACTGAAAAGTAAAAAACAAGACGATACCTAAAGGTAAAGAAACCTTAAAAATCGTTCTTCGCATCTAGGAGCCTTAAAAAATTGTGGATGGACTCGGGTGGGACTTCAACACAATTTGGTGTCATTATACTTTTCCTTTAAAAGGAGTCCCACCCGACTGCATCCACAATTTTTTACAGCTTCATCTACGACCCCACAGTAATCTATGTGTTAAATTTCAAGTTTGTAGGTCAAGCGGCTTGGAAGTTGCATACAAACGTTTTTCCCCCCTTTGCCCCCCTTAGGGGTGGAATTTCGAAAAATCCTTTCTTATCTGACGCCTTCATCACATAACGGACAAACCCTCCAAATTTCAGCTCTCTACTACCAGCGGTTTAGGCTGTGCGTTGATCCCTCAGTCAGTCACTCAGGACAAAGAGTTTTATATATATAGATATGTGCCCGCGTCTATTAAAACTGGCTCAGCCGAGCACAAAGAGTTCCGTACCCTAATTTAAAAAAAATGATGTAGTATCGGACCCCAAATTAAATGTTTAGTTTTTCTGTTTTTAGCAACGAACTCGAATATATATGAAAGTAACAATCCTTTGAAAAAATGTTTTACGCAAACGGTGGTTGCAGGGCCTAGAACGATGATTCGACCGCCAGTCTGTCACTAAAGATCATCCGCCATTGGTCGATCCAAAGGTTGATCATACGTAATACTGTACGGAACATGTCAGTGTGTGCATCTGCTGCTGTGTCACCGTGGAACATTGTTTTTTTCTAGTTTAATAGGGAAGTTAGAACTCCATTCTATTTATTCCTCGTTAAACTCTTATAGTTTTTAGTATATCTGTTAGTTTCAATAGTCTTAACTACCACGGTTCATGATATACATGCACTATCCAAAAAAATATGTAGAATAGAATAAATAAATAAATAAATAAATCCTGTGACGTACACACATCGCCATCTAGCCCCGTGGTAAGCTGCTAAGCTTGTGTTACGGTGGCTAGACAACGGATATACTACTTATATTTATTTTTCTTTTGTAAATACATACATATTATACATAGAAATACGCCCAGACCAGATACAAATATTTATTTTTAAGCATAAATATTTGCACCCAGCGGGAATCGAACCCGCAACCTTCTGTATTGCAGCCAAGCGTTCGCCCGACGCGCCACAGAGGTCGTCAAAATAGAAATCATTTTTTGCATAACTGTGTACATGAGCCGATAATAGTGCTAAAAAGTAGTCACAACAGTTCACCACACTGGGCGTACAATCAAATATTTATTTTTTCTGTATTTAGCACTTATCTCTGAAAATTTCAATTGTCTAGCTGCCATTGTTCATGAGATGCATCCCGGTGACAGACAGACAAACAGACGGATAGTGGACTCTAAATTATGGTAAAATATTGCTCCAGTTCCACTACAGCCCTAAATTTGCGACAATGTGAATGTGATCATTGCAACAAAAAACCCCATGAGTTTCTTGTGTCTTCTTCTCATTGGAGGTCGCGGTCCGAAGACACGATGGTTTACTTGACGTTTCTAAAAAATATGTAATAATATTTAAAAGAATAAAAATATAGTTAAAGAAATGATTTCAAAATATTTCCGCACCCGACAGGACTTGAACCTGCATCTCCGAGGATCCGTCCTGACACCTTTTCCAATTTGGCCACGAATTCATGTTCAATCGAGTCGAAATTAAGAATTGCATTTCTTATTGTTTTTTACGTTTAAGGCGCGTTTTATAGTCACCCAAGTGTAGGAAACACTTTAAAAGTATATCTTCTTTTTCTTTTTCAATATGGCTTTTCCATTCGGACATTTGCCAGTGTCAAGTACTATTAGTATTTGCAAGTAATTTGCATCGAAACAGTCAAGTCGTCAAAGTTAAAGTCAAGTCGAGATAATCATTGTAAAAAGGGGGGCCATTTTTTACAATGTTCAGCTTTGGAGACAACGCTAAAGTCCATGTTTTGCTCCGATTTTCACTTTCATTTACTCTTGTACACCTTCACGAAACTTTGAACTAGGTTTTACAAAAATGAAAATTCAGCAACACATCTCCTTAACGCGTTCCCGCCAAAAAGTCAAAAAGTTTATCAAAAACAGAATAAAAATATTTTGAATTTGACTTAGTAAAAGGGTCCCGATTTTACCCTTTAAAGTACGAAACCTCTTATTTTAAATCTTTATGAATCCAAAACAAAACATCTAAATCTTTTATAATACCTACCAGCTGTTATCAAAACTTTATAATCGTCAGGGAGTGAGTTGTAGCACGCGTAATCTCGATCCATTTCGTCTATTATCTGCTTAGCTGTGACCCTTTTATAGTTCATTAGAAACATCTGTAAAAGAAATTGGCGATAAATGTCACTTGCGCGATTCAGGTCTTGATACTGCTAGCGACATCTGTTGTCCTGTACCCGAAACACAAGCTTGGTTCCTAAGTTCGGGACAGATAGCGCTGTGTGCAATGTTCTAATATATTTATTAGTAGTTCTACTTTCTGAGGTTTAGAACTTAGTAAAAAAGTATTAAAGTACTTATTACTTCTTATTTTCGCTGTTAAAAACAAACAGGAAGATTATGCATAGTCATTAATTCGCCGTGGGTATCCGTCGTTGCCCGGCAAGCGAGGGACACGGGTTCGATTTCTGTCACGGGAGATTTTTCTTTGATGCGTGTCTCCTTGTTAAATGTTTCAAAATAATAATAATTGGTCTTTTTCATCTAAATTTAGATGATTTATACAGCGCAAGCAACTTTTTAATCCATGCTATTTTATGGCGCTGTTTGCCCGGGACTTTGTTAGGTGGAGTAGGCTTGCCCAGCACCTTTACCACCCTCCCAGCCTAGTCAGCCATGCCCAGAGGAAAGAACTGGTCAGTACGTCTGGAGCTAACTAAGCAGTGGGTTTCCTCACGATGTTTTCCTTCACCGTATGAGCGATGTTATTAACGCACATAACTTTTAAAGACATTGGACGACCTTCGGAATGAAAATCGGGGAATCTACGACTAGACCAACACCGCTCAAAATGTTTCAAAAAGTAGCTAGGTACCTTTAAAAATCCACCCAAAAAAGGTCCCAAAACCGTGCTGTGTCGTATTATAGTGACTATGTCACCAGATATCCAACTGTTGTACATATCTAGAAGTATGGCGGCTGCCAACGGTGACACGCTAAGCAAAAACATCGCTAAAAACGAATAAGACAAAACAATTAACAGTTCTCTTCTATGAGAGTAGAAGGTGAATGGTCGCTTGATAAGTGAAGCATTCCACGCTCGGCTTAGACGGCCGAAGTTCATCAGTTTCGAAGTCGAACTTTTCGATAAATTACTAACACTCCTTTAAAAAAGGCCCACCTCAGACCGTGCACTCAACGAGTTTGAAATATAAATTTCAACCATGTTCCCTAATTTGAAGGTAGTGTTTGCTTTGCTCGACTCAACTTTGTCTAACATCAAGCGTGACCGTTTTTTTTTCGTATCTTTCTTTTTCTGTTACTCTAAATTAATAAAGACTGTGTAAGTAGAAACATAAGTGAGATAGTAACAAAAGACGATCGAAATAAAAACAAAAGGCGATCGAAATAAAACAAAAAAAGATCGGAATAAAATAAAAGGCGATTGAAAAAGATACAAAAGATAAACGAAATTTAAATAAGCTCATAGTGGATATTTATCGACTATTGCTATTTACACTTTGCTAGCTAGTCGGGAAGTGCCTCAAATTGAAGTTGCAAGATTGCGCCCGGACAGACAAACAAACAAATGAACATTAAAGTGGGAGTGTAAAACGTGGGAGAGAAAATAAAGTAAACATTTAGCTATCGCCTGAAAAAACGCTTAAAACTTACGTATAGCAATGAGTCTGCAAACGTAAGTGTGCGGGTTTGGGTAGATAGCAGCCACGCTCAGTGCAAACGTTATCTTTTTGTAAGTTTTGTAAAAACATTTAAATTGAGGTTCGTCCATTTTTTTTTTATTAAATAGAAAATGTACTTTTTAAAATCAATTTTTTTTACCCTTTTTCCACCCTATTCAAAGTCTCTGTTACTTTTACACAAGAATTTTAAAACTGGAATGAATAACAATGATCCGTTCTACCACGAGCTCGCTGCGGTAGCGTTTAGCTAAAAAAATACTTAAAAAATCTGGATTTTGCAAGTAGTCGGGGATTTTATTTAATTTAAAATTTATTTTATTTTTTTGAGCGACGAAAGGACGACAAAGCAACGAGAAACGATCATGGTATCGTGGAGTCTATGTTATAGGGTAGTTGTATGTAGGGCAGAAAGTAATAAGTACCAGACGTACTTAGAAGCGAATTATGAAATGGATTTAATGAATAGGAAAAATTATAAATGGTATATGTCAGATAGGAGTTCTTTTTTAGTTGTATGTCCGTTTCTTTGCTAAGAGGAATGGATACCTACTCTATCTCCAAACAAATGTCCATTGTTTTCTCTCTGGGTAAAGCAAAGAAGGTATATTACTAACTAGAATGCTCACGTAAAACTAAATAGTGTTCCGCTTTATCGAGCATGTTGTCCCTTTCTAAGAACACATAAACACACTTTCTAAATACATGTTTTTGATAATGTTTGTTATTGTATCGTATTGGTTGTAATGTAACTGTAAAGCTGTTATAATTATTTCCAATAAATAAATAAATAAACACAATTGTAAAGGGACAGAAAACTACATTGAAGCATGCTGTCCCTTTCTAATAACACTATTGGAAAGGGACATAACGCTACATTAAAGCATGTTGTCCCTATCTAATAACACTATTAAAGAAGCAATAATAGAAAAAGAAGAATAGAAAGAGACAGCATGTCCAATGTAGCGGATCACTTTTTAGTTCCACTTGAGCATTCTAGTTTTAGTAATATAACTTCCTTGGGATAAAGAAATTACAATTCAGAACGAGTAGGTATCTTTCTCTTCTCCCTTAAATTTGACAACTAAGGCAAGGCAAATTTGAGTTCTACTTAAACAATTAAGTAGCTCTCAAACTGCAAAAATCTATTTATAATTTTAAATTCAGAAGCTGCCCAATCATATAAAAGTACTTCTCAAATTTTAAGTAATGTTTCTATTTTTGCTGATAATCAAGTATAAACGGGGATTGAACAAAACCGCGGTCTGAAGCTAGTTAAATAAAATATTTAAAACTTACGAGGTAATGAAAGGTAATTGAGTAATATTATTCATCGCCTTAAGCAAAAAATTCATTAGGCTTTGATTTTGAAGTCATAAAGGAAAGACGTTGGGAACCGTTTAAATTGTAATTTGTGAATATTTAATGGGTATAGGGTTCTGTACAATAATATTAAGAGATATTAATAAATAACTATTTATGACGGAAAAATAAAAATTATAAAAGAAACATAACTTTAAAAAAAAAAAAAACAAATCACCAAAACGCGTGAATCAACTTCCGTTTGGCTATTGATCTCAACTTTAATCGTAAACAATTTTTTTTGGTCGGATAACAATATAATAAGTAAATAAATAAATAAATCCTGTGACAAACACACAGCGCCATCTAGCCCCATGGTAAGCTGCTAAGCTTGTGTTACGGTGACTAGACAACGGATATACTACTTATATTTATTTTTCTTTTGTAAATACATACATATTATACATATAAATACGCCCAGACCAGAAATTAAAAAAAAACAAATGCGGAAACAATTGGTTAATATAAAAAAACCGACTGGAGTTGTAACTGAAAAGTAAAAACAAGATTAACAACATTCGCCTTGGCGTGAATCATAGTCAAGCTGATCTAATTTGGCTATTCCTGTGATCTCGTAGCTTACGAATACCTAAAGGTAAAGAAACTTTAAAATCGTTCGATGCTTCTAGGAGCTTTAGGAATGGTGGATCCTGCCGGATGCGACTTCAAATAACATAAAGATAATATACCTAATATAATTATTTTTAAACAACCAATGATATTGATAAACATAAGGCTAAAATCTATGGTCCAAACTTTGACTTTGCTAAGCAAAAACTTTGACTTAAGACAATTATTGCTATTTATAAAGCGATCTGCGCAACTATCCAAAGTTTTTGCTTAGTTAAGTCAAAGTTTGGACCATAGATTTTAGCCTTATCTTTATCAATAATATAATTTAAACCGATCAAAAATAATGACCTAAACTTTGCATCTCTGTTATGATTATGATTTAATTTTTATATTTTTCCCATATTACAAAATGAATTTCGATTAAAAATTCCAATTCAAAAATCATGCTTAGTGTTTGCTAAGCTCAGTCTTAGAATTCACCTTTTATTAAGAATTTACAAAGAAACATAATGTGTAAGCGTCAGCTTACTGTTGTGAGAACCTCATAAAGTTTAAAAAATCTTTCCTTTACAGGATTTGAAACCGCTCACTTGTACTAATAGTAGTTTTGCCCGCAGGTTTGCAACGCAGCGTTGGAAGTTTACGTGCGTCGTGCGTACACGTCCTACGATATAACGTGCCTGCAACATTTGGCTCTCTCTGGAGATTTGGGAGTCGTTCATTTCCAATTCGTACTTCCCACCGGACATCCTAATAGGTAAGGATATTTTCATCACATCTATTCGAAAAGAGCTAATGCAATCCCTGTAAACTGGGCAAGGACTAGCGCAGGAAGGCAAAATGTTTTGCCGGTGAGTTGACAGGGATTTTACTTTTCCGTCTACCGGTTGGACGATTTGAATGTGGAATGTGAATATTTTTAAAAAGTTTCAATCACCAAAGAGTTCAATAGAAATAGACAAGAAGCAGACTAGGAATAGAAAAGATAAAATGGTAAATTAATTGGTTAAAAAGTAAGGTACTCATTTTCTCATAGACGGCAATACAAAGAATGTCAGCAAATACTATTTTCGCTCAAGTAAATCCCTTGATTCGCTCAGGATTCTACTCAAGAATCCTTCGCTTCTCTCTGGGTTCAAAAAACACTCTTGCCTGTAAAATAGTCTTTTCTCCCTTGGTATACAATCTACTGTTAATTGTTAGTTACCTATTTGATTTTTTAACCCAAGACCGGTGTTGGTCTAGTATTAGATACCCCGACCTTCATACCGAATGTCGTGGTTTTGAATCCCGGCCGCGCACCAAAATGAATAGTTTGTGTATGCGTTCATAATAAAAAGATTTTAATTATAAAATCTCACCCCACTTTTTGACAATCAACACGAGGTAAGTGTTGATTAAATGGGGTGAAAAATGGGGTGTCACAGAGTTAGGAATAATGTCACAAAACAACCCCATTCTACCCGGTACCATTCACCTCCCACAGGATACCCCTAAACCAATCGGAGATCGAGCTAGCATCAGCGGAGGACCAAGAAGGGACCCCGGCGGAGCTGTGTACGGCCGCCATGAGGAAATGCCACCACCGCACCGGAGCGCTCGCTTCGTTCGACAGCTACGAACAGTTCGTACAGTACGCCGACGAGCTATTCGATCTGGTCTATGATTTCGCTAGCGATGCCAATGTTAGGCGTGAGGTGAGTTGTTTTTTTTTGCTGACGGTACTTTTCTGTTTTTTGCTGGCGGTACTATATTTGGCAACCGTACTGTTTTTTTAGCCGACGCTACTTGTGTATTTATTTGCTTACGGTACTTTTTGTTTTTTTTTTCTTGCTGACTGTACTTTTTTTGCTGACAGTACTTTTTTGTTGACGGTACTTCTGTGTTTTTTTGCCGACGGTACTGGTGGTTTTTTTGCATACGGTACTTTTTGCTGATGGTACTTTACTTTTTTGCTTGTGTTTTTTTTTGCTGACAGTACTTTTTCTAACCAAGCCAACTGGACTCACAATTTCGAATGATTTTTTTAATTTTGACACATAATTTTAACGTAGCGTCAACAAAAAAGTAAATTGAATACTATTTTTTGTGCTGACCTTACAATTTTTGTTTCCATCAGGACCTGGCAGCCTTGCAAGAGGGCAGCGAAAACCGCAATAGTACAAGCATTAACGTGGGAACAGACTACAAACCGAATATTGTCGACGCTGACGAAGTGGTAAGCTAACATTTTGACTTAACACAATTTTTGTATTTAAAAAGCGATCTTCGCAACTATCCAAAGTTTTTGCTTAGTAAAGTCGAAGTTTTTCAAATTTAGAATGTAAACCAATCAAAAATAATGACCTAAACTTTGCTTTTCTGTTAAGACTATGAAGTTGAGTCCGGGTGTTCTATGTATCATATGTATGCTCCGGCGGGAATCAAACCCGCATCCTTCTGCATTGCAGCCGGGCGTTCGCCCGACGAATTTTTTATTGATTATTATTTCTTATCGGTTGTGAACCGATTATGGCCATTTGAAAAGTAGCCAGTGTCGAGTGTTATTAATTTTTGCAAGTTATTTGCAATTTGCATCAAAACAGTCAAGTCGTCGTAGTAAAAGTCAAGTCGAGGAAGTCATTGTAAATGGCGGCTCTTTACAATGACGGTTCACGCGAGCTTTGGATACAACGCTAAAGTCCATGTTTAGCATCGATTTTCACTGTCATTACACTTGTACACCTTCACAAAACTGAATTGCTTTATATGCCCCTGAAATTAAACAATTTACACGCATGTGAACTAGGTTTCACAAAAGTGAAAATTTAGCATCACATCTCCTCAATGTGTTCCCGCCAAAACTCAAACCTCCTCCAAAACGCTAATTAATGCGCTACATAACTATGCCTCGTTTGTCTTTTACTGTCACATGAAGTTTCAAAGTTGACAGAGACAAACGTCACATAACTTTGTCATGGGTAAATAATATTTTGATGAGTTTTGGCGGGAACGCGTTGAGGACAGTGTTGCTAAATTTTCATTTTTAAAACCTAGTTCAAATGCGTGTAAATTGTTTAATTTCGGGGGCATATTAATCAATTTAGTTTGTTAAGGTGTACAAGTGTAAATAAAAATAAAAATCGGTGCAAAACATATACTTTAGCTTAGTGTTTTCTCCAAAGCTCCGTGAACAAACATTGTAAAAAATGGCCCCCTTTTTACAATGATTCATTCGACTTGACTTTAACTATGATGACTTGACTGTTTCGTTCAATGCAAATAACTTGCAAATATTGATAATACTTGACACTGGCAAATGTCCGAAAGGAAAAGCCATTTTAAAGAAGAAGAAGAAGAATTAAGGAAGAAAATGTTTGATTTTCCTTTTAGCCTCTGGAACCGATCCACATCTTAATGATCGGCGTCCGGGATTCGGGAGAAAGCGACGACAGCGCCGTCTCGCGACGTTTCGGAAGCTTCTGTCGAAAACACAGGCAGTTGTTGCATCAGAAACGGGTCAGGCGTATCACTTTCATGCTGTTAATTAAGTAAGTATATAATGTTGTTTTAAAAATAAAACAAAAAAAATGTTGCCGAGTTTGCATTTTATTTCGTATAAGGTCTAGCGGAGCAATCTCGACTTCGTGAAATTTCGAGTATTATTAATAACTTCTGTATTTCTACAGATAGCGTAAAAGCAATTATGAAATTGATTTTATGCTATCTGCTGTGGTATCATCTAATTAGCATCCACCGCTAGTAGTTGCTATTTACTATCAAAAAACATATTTCGTATTCTACATTGCTGCTTTCAAGTAATCACCGGTAACAACCACGTTACGTCAAAGCAGCAATGTACTGCAAGTTAGCCACTAGTAGCGGTGGATGCTAATTAGATGATACTATAGCTGTACCCATATCATCTATCCAATGGATGTCTGACAACAGTAGAAATTGACAAGCACTATGCAGTACATTGCTGATTTTACGTAACGTGGATATTACCGGTGATCACCTCAAAGCAGCAATGTACTGCAAGTGCCTGTCATTTTCCACTGTTGTCAGACGTTAACAGATAGATAATATGGGTACTGGTCATGGCGCACTCCGTTTCGCATTACATGGTGGTCGCCACTTAGGGACTCTTTTTTTATTTCTAATCGGTTGTGAACCGATTATGGCCATTTGGAAATTAGCCATTGTCACGTATTATTAATATATTATGCATAATATTTGCATCGAAACAGTCAAGTCGTCATAGTTAAAGTCAAGTCTAGAGAATCATTTGTAAACACGGCGGCCATTTACAAAGATTGTTCACGGAGCTTTGGAGACAACGCTGAAGTCCATGTTTTGCACCGATTTTCACTTTCATTCCACTTGTACACCTTTACCAAACTAAATTGATTAATATGCCCCCGAAATAAAAGAATTTGCACGCATTTAAACTAGGTTTCACAAAAGTGAAAATTTAGCAAAACATCTCCTCAACGCGTTGCCGCCAAAACTCCACTTAAGGACTTAAGCGGTTATCTTACCTTATCATTTATAATTGTTTTTCCCGGGTCTTATTCTTGTATTATTATTTTAAAATTCTCTTACCTCGACGTTTCGATCATTGTAACATGGTCCTCGCGACCAAATCGTGTGAGTTTAAAATGCTCATCATTTATGCCTGTATTAGTAGATTTTTTTTTATATTCATCTATTTGTCTCCAGACGTCAATTCCCCAAGTTCTTCACGTACCGCGCTCGCAACGATTTCACCGAAGACACGATATACCGTCACCTGGAACCCGCCTCCGCTTTCCAGCTGGAGTTGTACAGAATGAGGAGCTACGACCTGGAAGCTTTGCCCACTAGCAACCAGAAGATGCACTTGTATTTGGGGAAGGCTAAGGTAAGAGTCTCTTAAGCAAATAGCTTAAGTAAGTCGTTAAAGCAAATGTCTTAAGCAACTCTTTAGTCTCTTAAGCAAGTTAAATTTAAATTTTTAACTTTAAGCAACTCGTTAGTCTCTTAAATAAGTATTTAGTCTCTTGAACAAATATATTAAGCAAGTCTTTAGTCTCTTACTTTTGATTACTCTTACTCTTAGTTTTGATTAGCGGAGCGTTGTAAATGACGTCACGTGACTGTTAGCGGGACTCAAATATTTATCGTAAGTTTAAATGCCTGTAAAATCATTACTAATAGGTATTTTTGACTACAACAAAAACTAGTGTATTTGTATACATACAAGCTTTACTGTAACAAACAATAAAAAACCGATTTGGAATACCTATTAACATTCTTTAAAATTGAAGATGTACTAAAATATTTTTTTGTTCACACAACAGGTAAAGAAAGGTCAAGAAGTGACAGACTACAGATTCTTCATCCGTTCCATCATCAGACATCAAGATCTGATCACCAAAGAGGCCAGTTTTGAATACTTGCAGAACGAAGGCGAAAGGTAAATGAGAAAATAAATATATGTATAAAGAAAGAAAACTAGTTCACACCGATAATTTATGTGGCAAAAAACATTTTCTCGAGCTCCTCCGTGCTTCGGAAGGCACGTTAAGCAGTTGGTGCCGGTTGTTATCTCTGATAGCAGTCGTTAGGTCAAGTTAGAGGCCTTAGGGCGACCTGACAACTCTAACACTGGGTGAGACACACCACTATACGAAAAATAAATAATTTCTTGTGCCTTAGACCGTTGTTAAAGTTCAATTTTATCAATTTCAGGGCATTACTAGAAGCAATGGATGAACTAGAAGTCGCGTTTTCTCATCCGCTAGCGAAACGTACAGATTGCAACCACATTTTCTTAAACTTTGGACCCACGGTTATTATGGATCCTGCTAAGGTAAGCTTTATACGGCAAACTTACCAAAGAAAAAAAACACAACCGCATCCACAAATACACAACCCGCCCAATTATAAAGTGTAAAGTGGTATTTCTGAAATAATTTTGAATTTTTCTAATAAATATGCCTTGAGCATTAAAACAAATTATGGTATTTTTGAATCGTTTAAAAACACGTTCGTGTGCGAAAGGTTAAGAATGGATGTGTCGTCTCGCTCACACGTATACACAACGAGCGAGAGCAAGCAGAAGCATTGAGGCGCCAACTACTGACTAACCTGTGGAGATATCTTTATTCTTTTGATGTAAAACATCTATAGGCTGGGGTAAACCTGTTTCTTGGCGTGGCGAGACCGTGGCGAACTACGCTATATGAAAACACATATGTCAGTCTGTCTGGCGTCCCGTGAAGCCTCACTTTTTTTAACCGCCTTAAAAAAAGGAGGTTCTCATTTCATCGCGTTTTTTTTTATCTTTGTTCACCGATTACTCGAAGATGGCTTGACCGATTGAGATGGTTCTTTCTTAATAGAAAGGTGGAAGCTCCGAGGTGGTCCCTTAAAAGTTTGGTGAGTATCTGATGAGTATCTTCGGAATTATGGTCAAAATAGCTAAACTCCCTATTACATTCGATAAAATTATATTCCACGGTGACACAGCAGCAGATGCACACACTGACATGTTCCGTACAGTATTACGTATGATCGACCTTTGGATCGACCAATGGCGGACGATCTTTAGTGACAGACTGGCGGTCGAATCATCGTTCTAGGCCCCGCAACCACCGTTTGTGTGGAACATTTTTTCAAAGGATTGCTACTTCCATATAAAGTTCCTGAAACCACCTTCTCATCAGCTAACTCTTCAATAAATTAAATTATGGCTACAATTTTGATTATTTTATTGTTTCAGATTGAAGAATCAGTCCTAGGCATGGTGATGAGATATGGACCTAGATTGTGGAAGCTGAGAGTGCTTCAAGCTGAAATTAGATTTACACTACGAATTGGTAAGTTCTTACTTCACTTGGCGCGTCGGGCGATCGCCCGACTGCAATGCAGAAGGCTGCGGGTTCGATTCCCGTCGGGTGCAAATATTTATGTTTTAAAATGATTATTTGTATAATAAAACACTTTATTTATCCGTTTTTTTTCATGGTTCTAACTAAACGAACCGAGCTTTGGTCAACTTTACAGTTGGCTTTTTCAAGGTTTACGCCAAAAAAGCCAACCCAGGTTGGCTTGGGTTGGCCCAACCCAAAACCATGAATAAAAACGCTATTAAACCAGATAAATAAAATGTTTTATTATGCAAAATCGCGAAAAAATAAATACATAAATAAATAAATAATTTTTTATAAATAAATAAATAAATAAATATTTATTAGTTTTCCGTAGCTAAAGGGTAAAAATGGGACCGTATTACTAAGACTCCTCTATCCGTCCGTCCGTCTGTCACCAGGCTGTATCTCATGAACCGTGATAGCTAGACAATTGAAATTTTCACAGATGATCTATTTCTTTTGCCGCTATAACAACAAATAATAAAAACAGTTTTCATTCCTCGTAGATGTTATAATCGATTATAATCGTTTTTATTTGTGTAATTTAAAAATCGATTCAATCGATTATATCGATAGAATCGATACTAGACCGATTTGTTAGATTATTTTATATGTAAACTTTTTAAACAAAAAAATAAGTACCCTCTAGACTAACATCATTGTAACTTGATCGAAACGTCGAGGTAAGGAAAATTAAAAAAGTTGAATTTCACGCGATTAAGACCCGGGAAAATGTGTAAATATTTATATGTATTGAAAACTATTACAATAACTCTATAGTCTGCGTACACTGGAACGTTTTTATTGCTAATAATTATGAGGCGGTAGTTTACTGTAACTTTTTAGAATGTTAAAAATAGACAAATTACATCTCAGTCAACCTTGAAAAAGCCAACTGTAAAGTTGGCGAAAGCTCGGTTCAAATAATGAATAAAAACGCGATAAAACCGGATAAATAAAATGTTTTATTATGCAAAATCGCGAAAACCATAGAAGAAATTATATTATATGTACTTTGGAGAATCGATTAATAATCGATACACGATCGATTATTCGGCAACACAACCAAATATGTATGTATTTGTTTCAGGCCCCGGAGCCCCCACTAAGAACGTCCGTCTCTGTCTATCGAACGGTTCCGGGTACTCTTTGGATGTCTATTCTTACGAAGAAATATCAGATCCCAGGACTGGCGTGGTGAGTGCTTGATTGGTGCTTTGGTAGGAGCGCGTTGACGAGGTTTTGACGACCTCTGTGGCGCGTCGGGCGATCGCTTGGCTGCAATGCAGAAGGTTGCGGGTTCGATTCCTGCTGGGTGCAAATATTTATGCTTAAAAATAAATATTTGTATCTGGTCTGGGCGTATTTCTATGTATATAATAATATGTATTTACAAAAGAAAAATAAATATAAGTAGTAAGTATATCCGTTGTCTAGTCACCGTAACACAAGCTTAGCAGCTTACCACGGGGCTAGATGGCGCTGTGTGTTCGTCACAGGATTTATTTATAACTACGTTTCACAAAAAAGAAAATTTAGCAACACATCTCCTTAACGCGTTCCCGCCAAAACTCCTTTTAAATGCTTTGTTTTAATTGTTTCTAGATAATGTTCCAATCGAGCGGCGGTAGGGCCGGACCGATGCACGGTCTGCCTATATCCACACCATATGTCACCAAAGATTACCTGCAACAGAAGCGATTCCTGGTAAGCTTAAAGTTAAAAGAAACATTTTAAGCAACGAACTCGAATAAATATGGAAGTAGCAATCGTTTGAATAAAATGTTCCACGCAAACGGTGGTTGCGGGGCCTAGAACGATGATTCGACCGCCAGTCTGTCACTAAAGATCGTCCGCCATTGGTCGATCCAAAGGTCGATCATACGTAATACTGTACGGAAGATGTAAGTGTGTGCATCTATTGCTGTGTCACCGTGGAACATTGTTTTTTTCGAGTTTAATAGGGAAGTTAGATCTCCATTTTATTTATTCCTCGTAGATTTTAAAGGATATTGGCGGCAGGGATCTCAATATTTCTCAGTAATTACAAAACATTCGGAAATACAATTTTGGTATTTTATTTTTCATTCTCTTATCTTCATTTTGGTAGTTTTATTTACACGATTGGTTACCTTTTGTAACAGAAAAAAAAATCGTTAAAACAAGTCGTTACAAACCGAAAATTTAATTTTAAAGCTAAACGTGACGTATTTAAACCTCTATTTTTTCTGTATTAAAGCATAATCACATACACTTGAAATTGGTAGAACAGTTCTACTAAATTAGCAATAGTTAGTTAATTTAATTGTAAACATGTACTTGTGATTTACGTAATAAAAAAAATTACTACCCTACCATATTACAAACTGATTGAGTCTGTAGCTATCTTGTTATGAGGAATTGTTTTATTTTACTCACAAAAAATAAAAAAAATAAAAATCAATTCTTTTTTTGATGGATGTGTTGATCACTTTAAATACGTCGAATGTTCTTACAAACTATGACTCTAGTGTGGCTTCGGAACGCGCCCTCCGATAAGAAGAAGCCACAAGAAACTGTTGCGGATTTTTTTTGTGATCATGTTTTACAATCGTCAAAATACATATATTTTTTTAACATTTTATTACAATGATGATAATAATAATATGATTCACATTGTCCTAACTAAAATATTGCATATTGCATCTTACGTCCTTCTTTTACACATCTGAAATTTGCTAGTGCTATCCCTGTCACGTCATTGAGTGACGTCACAATGAGTATGGGGCCTTAAGACGACGACCTCTGTAGCGCGTCGGGCGAACGCTTGGCTGCAATACAGAAGGTTGCAGGTTCCATTCCCGCTGGGTGCAAATATTTATGCTTAAATATTTGTATCTGGTCTGGGTGTATTTCTATGTATAATATGGATGTATTTACAAAAGAAAAATAAATATAAGTAGTATATCCGTTGTCACCGTAACACAAGCTTAGCAGCTTACCATGGGGCTAGATGGCGCTGTGTGTTGGTCACAGGATTTATTTATTATTTATTTATTAAAATTTTGTAATTGTTCTAGGCCACATCGCAAGGAACGACTTACGTATATGACATCCCTGATATGTTCAGACAAGTTGTCGAAAAACGGTGGAAGGAATGTATCGAGGAGGGCAGCGTTGATGGTAAGTTGATTTACGGCGGCCTTAGTGAGGGTTCGATTCCCGTCGGGTGCAAATATTTGTGCTTAAAAAATAAATATTTAATTTCTTCTATGGTTTTCGCGATTTGCGATTTGCATGTTGTGCAATATTTATTGTCATGCAATATTTATGTTGTGCAGTATTTATTGTCTTGTAATATTTATGTTGTGCAATATTTATTGTCATGCAATATTTATGTTGTGCAGTATTTATTGTCTTGTAATATTTGTGTTGTGCAATATTTATTGTCATGCAATATTTATGTTGTGCAGTATTTATTGTCTTGTAATATTTATGTTGTGCAATATTTATTGTCATGCAATATTTATGTTGTGCAGTATTTATTGTCTTGTAATATTTATGTTGTGCAATATTTATTGTCATGCAATATTTATGTTGTGCAGTATTTATTGTCTTGTAATATTTGTGTTGTGCAATATTTATTGTCATGCAATATTTATGTTGTGCAGTATTTATTGTCTTGTAATATTTATGTTGTGCAATATTTATTGTCATGCAATATTTATGTTGTGCAGTATTTATTGTCTTGTAATATTTGTGTTGTGCAATATTTATTGTCATGCAATATTTATGTTGTGCAGTTTTTATTGTCTTGTAATATTTATGTTGTGCAATATTTATTGTCATGCAATATTTATGTTGTGCAGTATTTATTGTCTTGTAATATTTATGTTGTGCAATATTTATGTTGTGCAGTATTTATTGTCTTGTAATATTTATGTTGTGCAATATTTATTGTCATGCAATATTTATTGTCGTGTAATATTTATTGTCTTGCAATATTTATTGTCGTGCATTATTTATTGTCATGCAATATTTATTTTGTGCAATATTTATTGTCGTGCATTATTTATTTTCATGCAATATTTATGGTCGTAGAATATTTATGTCGTGCAGTATTTATTGTCATGCAATATTTATTGTCGTGCAATATTTATTGTCATGCAATATTGATTGTCGTGCAATATTTATTGTCTTGCAATATTTATTGTCGTGCATTATTTATTGTCATGCAATATTTATTTTCTTTGTGCAATATTTATTGTCGTGCATTATTTATTTTCATGCAATATTTATGGTCGTAGAATATTTATGTCGTGCAGTATTTATTGTCATGCAATATTTATTGTCGTGCAATATTTATGTCGTGCAATTTATTGTGTGTGTGTTTAAAGGTCCGATGCCAGACACAGTAATGACTTCAGTGGAACTGGTTATCGAAGCTGATGGCGAGAAGAATATCGTGGAGATCACTCGTCTACCGGGGCAGAACAATGTGAGGGAATTTCGTAATAAAAATTTTAAACTCACACGATTTGAACTCATAATTATTTTTCCCGGGTCTTATTCGCGTAATATATATTAAATTCTCTGACTTCGACGACGTTTCGATCATGTTACAATGAAGAAATAAAAAGTATAAGTAAGTTGGTCGCGAATAAGCCCCGGGAAAAATAATTATGAATTTCGTAATGTTCCGTAGCTCAGAGGGTAAAAGCATCCCTTGTAGTGGGTTAGGGGGGAGTCGTCCACCTCGAAATTTTTATCAAATATTTATTATTAACTAGCTGCGCCCCGCGGTTTCACCCACGTAAGTCCCGTTCCCGCGGGAATATCGCGATAAAATGTAGCCTATGTGTTAATGCAGGTATCCAACTTATATTCCAAGTTTCATCGCAATCGGTTCTGTAATTTTTCCGTGAAAGAGTAACAAACACACATATACACATATTCACAAACTTTCACAAATTGATTAATATGCCCCGAAATTAAACAATTTGCACGCATTTCAACTAGATTTCACAAAAATGAAAATTTAGCAACACATCTCCTCAACGCGAAAAAAACTCCAAACTCGTACTTTATTTTGAGTACTGATGCACAATTTGATTAGATTAGATAACACTTTATTGCACCAGAAAACATACTGTGACAAAAAAGTTACGGAAGTATTAAAAGAAACACAGAAATAAACTAAAATACAATTCAACACTCTAAAAAACAAAAGTGGTACAATGGGCGGCCTTATCGTTAAAAGCGATTTCTTCCAGGCAACCTTTGGTTGGAAAATAATTTGAGGAGGGGGAGGGGGGGATTAGACAGTTGCAGCTGCTGACAAATTGCCATTGCAATTGAAAGTAGTGAGAGAAATAATACAATTTTATCCTGAAATTCTTGCAGGTCGGTATGGTAGCGTGGCGTTTAACCCTGTACACGCCAGAATGTCCCGACGGTCGGGACATAATCGTGATCGCCAACGATTTAACCTATTACATGGGTTCGTTCGGCCCTCAAGAGGACTTCGTCTTTTACAAGGCGTCGGTTTATGCTCGCGAACTGAAAATACCAAGAGTAAGTATTTCTTATCGGTTGTGAACCGATTATATCTATTTGGAAAGTAGCCAGTGTCAAGTATTATTAATTGTATGTGTATGTGGCCTCTGTGGCGCGTCGGGCGAACGCCTGACTGCAATGCAGAAGGTTGCGGGTTCGATTCCCGCTGGGTGCAAATATTTACGCTTAAAAAAAAATATTTGTATTCGGTCTGGGTGTCTTTCTATGATATGATATAATATGTATGTATTTACAAAAAAAAAGTATAATACCTATGTAGTTTATCCGTTGTCTAGTACCCATAGTACAAGTCTAGAGCTTAATTTGGGGCTAGATTTGCGCTGTGTGTAATGTCGTGCAATATTTATTTATATTTATTTAATTTTTGCAAGTTATTCGCAATTTGCATCGAAACAGTCAAGTCGTCGTAGTAAAAGTCAAGTCGAGGAACTCATTGTAAATGGCGGCTCTTTATAATGACGGTTCAAGCGAGCTTTGGAGACAACGCTAAAGTCCATGTTTTGCACCGATTTTCACTTTCATTACACTTGTACACCGTCACGAAACCAAATTGATTAATATGCCGCCGAAATTAAACAATTTGCAAGCATTTGAATTAGGTTTCACAAAAAACTCATTGTGGTTTAAATTACAATTGTCATAATGCAGATATAATCTATAATTCGAATGCATAATCGAATAATTCGAAATTCACAGCTCTATATAAGCGTGAACTCCGGCGCTCGTATAGGAGTAGCAGAGGAAGTGAAGTCAGAGTTCAACGTCGCCTGGGTAGACTCTGAACGTCCCGAACGCGGCTTCAAATACCTCTACTTAAGTCCTGAGTCCTACTCAAAGTTGGGGCCTCTCAACTCCGTGAAGACTCAGCTGATTGAGGATGAAGGAGAGTCAAGATATAGGATCACTGATATAATTGGTGAGTTTACAATAACCTTTCTTCTTTTCGTGTAGTGGTGTGTCTAACCTAGTGTTAGAGTTGTCAGGTCGCCCTAAGGCCTCTAACTTGACCTAACGACTGCTATCAGAGATAACAACCGTATAGTGGTGTGTCTCACCTAGTCTTAGAGTTGTCAGGTCGCCCTAAGTCCTCTAACTTGACCTAACGACTGCTATCAGAGATAACAACCGTATAGTGGTGTGTCTCACCTAGTCTTAGAGTTGTCAGGTCGCCCTAAGGCCTCTAACTTGACCTAACGACTGCTATCAGAGATAACAACCGTATAGTGGTGTGTCTCACCTAGTCTTAGAGTTGTCAGGTCGCCCTAAGGCCTCTAACTTGACCTAACGACTGCTATCAGAGATAACAACTGTATAGTGGTGTGTCTCACCTAGTGTTAGACTGCTATCAGAGATAACATCCACATCTATCCATATTGCATAATATTATCTCATTTAAAAGCCAGTTTCAATCAATAAAATAAAAATATTCATTATGTTTATTACTCTTTCCAGGCAAAGAAGACGGCCTAGGCGTAGAATGTCTAAGGGAAGCGGGTCTAATAGCGGGCGAGACCGCGCAGGCGTACGAAGATATAGTCACTATATCCGTAGTCACATGCAGAGCTATCGGCATCGGATCTTATGTCGTACGGTGAGTTTTACTATTCCCACTGTCCCCATTGAAGCAGTCCCCTTTATGAGGACAGCGGGAAATTTACGATTGTTCTCTTCCCGCTGTCCCTATTGAAGTATTCCTGTTTTGGTAATAACCGTAGGTTCTTTCGTATGGTATGGTAATAACAGGCGTACGAAGACATAGTCACTTGCAGAGCTATCGGCATCGGATCTTATGTCGTGCGGTGACTTGTTCTATTCCCATTGTCCACATTATGAGGACAACCCGGTTCTCGAACTCTATTTATATATGTTATAGCGTCCCCACCGTTCCCACCTTACGGTATACCAGCAGGGGCCGCTATACCCGAGCGAACACCCCTAAGGGCGACGTCAGGGATCGAGTTTAAGACGGATCTAGTCCCCAATGCTAGACTGGTTCTCATAAAGGAGAGTAGCCTCGTGCCCTAGGACACTACCTGGTTGTCCAGACAGGTACCGGAGCAATAAGGCCGCTCACCACCCGCGCCTCAAAGAGGAGCTAACGACAACCTCGCTGGGGCCGGCAGAGCAGCCACCTCTCACATCTCCAGTGTGGTACCGGAGCTGTTGAATCACGCTCACTTCCCAGCACACATCCGTGTGCCTACCAAAGTGACCTACATCCTGGTGAGGACCGGACACATCTAGCCTAGTGTCCTACGCATTAAGGCATAGCGCAGCCGGGGATGCGGTCCCAACGGTCCGACTTTCGAAGGTCCGAAGGACACAGCTAAAGGCCACCCCTTGGCCTCGCGCACTCGTCCACGACGTGCAAAGCGCTCGTCGCGTATGAGGGCAGCCCCCGGTGACAAGCATACCGGGGAGACGCAAACATTGCCACCCTCTGCGACTGCAACCACAACCCCCACGAGTCCGACCTCAATGTTGGACGGCGTCCCCTACTAAGCCACCGATAGATGCAGCCTTTCTGGGACGCCGGGCAGGTCCAACCCCATGGTAACCTAGTCGCAGGGGGGGACCCGTAGTTCCCCCCCCGACCCGACTGGCTCGGCTACTGCCAGCCGGGAAGAATTATGAGGACAGCGGGAAGTCTTACAACTTTTATTATCTCATCATCATCTATATTCGTAGTCACTTCCAGGCAGAGTTCTTATTAAGGGGACAGCAGCGGGAAATCTTACGACTGTTCTTCCCGCTGTCCCTATTGAAGTTTCCCGTTATTACCCGTGTTCACGTTATGGTAATTACGTTAGGTACTAGGTAGCCATAAAATGTTATTTCCGTTGCCCCCATTGACGCTATAGGGATCGTTTTACCTGGTTATAGGGACAACGGAGAGTCATAAAACTTTCTAAGCCGTTGTCCTTCATTCTAAAGCTGTTCTGTTTAATTTATTGGGAAAAAAATGTTTCTCTTTGCTACACCCTTTTTTTTCGGGGGGAAATCCTTCCTTATAGAGTGTGCGCTTTGCTAATTAGCGCTAAACAATTCACACGCATTTGTACTAGGTTACAAAAATGAAAATTTAGCGACACATCTCCTCAACGCGTTCCCGCCATAGCTCCCCATATACTTTGCATTTGTTGTTTATTTATTTTTTCATTTTTGGCAATTCCAGTCTCGGTCACCGAGTGATCCAGGTGGAGTCCTCCTACATAATCCTGACAGGATACGCGGCCCTGAACAAGGTGTTGGGTCGCGCCGTGTACGCCAGCAACAACCAGTTGGGCGGGGTACAGATCATGCATAACAACGGAGTCTCTCACGCCATCGCGCCCACAGACCTCGACGCTATAAGGACTGCTGTCCGGTGGCTTAGTTTTGTGCCCAAGGTGAGTTCAGTTTTGTGCCCAAGGTGAGTTCAATTTTGTGCCCAAGATGAGTTCAGTTTTGTGCCCAAGGTGAGTTCAGTTTTGTGACCAAGGTGAGATTGTTTTTATTTATTTATTTAATTTACTATTAGGAAATCCAACAGCTTTTAACTTAAAACACAAATTAACAACTGAAAGTCAATTAAAGGATATCCCACAAAAAAAAAAGCATAAGTAAAGTAGGTTTTTGTTTGATGTTTTTTGGTCTTTTTAACCGATTTAAAAAAAAAAAAGAAGGAGTATCTCATACTATGTCGCTTATATACAGGTTGAACAATTTCGATGGGTTTTCAGGGAGATTTCCTAAACTATAAGAGATTGCGAAAATGCTTGACTTAAACTAAAATGGCATTAATCGTTTTTTTTTAATTGCTTTCCCTTGCCAGGAATCGATTCTTGTGTTTTTGCAAAAAATAAACAAACTTATTAAATTCACACGATTTGTTAACATATTTACGTTTTGCTGGGTCTTACTATTATTTATTTTCTTACCTAGACGGCACGGGCGGTTCAATCATGTTACAATGATCTTGACGCGATTAAGACCCGGTAAAATGTAAATATGTTAACAAATCTTTGTGTCGTGTGAATTTTAAAAGTTTATAACTTAATATATTCATAGAACTATTTTTAATGAAAAGATATATTCACAAAAATACAGCGCACGGTCTACGTCAGGCGGGATTCGAACCGACGCATCTCAATCCAATCCGGGGAATGCGACTTAGCCCTTTAGTCCACCGACGCGGTGACTCATACGCCGAATTATCGTTTCAATATCTTATCAATTAACTACAACTTCAATTAAAACTTAGGCATGTTAACGCCATCTGACGGCATTGAGTTACATCAAATGATCGCGTCCTAGTTTGTTAATTTTGATTAAATTAACGCACTTATGTCGCTATTTCCAAACTAAAATTATTATTTTGTGCTTAAGCCCGCACTGGGCGTTCATAGAACTATTTTAAATGAAAAGATATATTCACAAAACACAATAGTTCTATGAACGCCCAGTGCGGGCTTAAGCACTTAAAAAAATATATATAACTTAAGTTTGGAAAAAGCGACATCTCTAGCTAGTGTCTTAATTAGATTTAAAATTAACAAACTAGGACGCGATTATTTGATGTAACTCCTAGATCTCCTCTGTAGATGGCTAAGAACCCTTGACTATCATCTAACGGAAAAACTGATTACTATTGTAAAATAAACTACTCTATTTATATTTCGTAAATTTGTTTTTATTGCTCAAGGCATATTTACTAGAAATATTTTTAAACGAAAAATTCATCTTCAAATGTAAATCACTGGAAAGTGATCCTGTAGATGGCGTCTCAATCGAGCCGTAGTCGAAAAATAGTAGACAGGGAAACATTCATATTCTTAAATTCGCTGCTCGAGATGGGAACTTGCGTGGCCGAGCGGTATAGGCACTGGAATATTGATCCAGGGACGCGAGTTCAAATCTCGCCGCAAGTGAATTTTTGAAGATGAATTTTTTTTTTCCTTTAAAAATACTCTATATATATTTAATTTGATTATTGTATTTTATACCCCATCTTAATTAATAGATAATAATATTAGAGGTAGACAAATTTTGTTTTGTAATTGCGGTCTTGGTGGTCACGATACAGGCTTTTGCTCAGTGTGGACACCACTAGTTCAGTTTTACTATCCAAATGCTTTCAGCACTATATTGACAACATAAATAGGTTATAGCAAATTGTAATTATTTGTGCTGTAAATAAACAGAAAGCGTGTGTTGGTCTAGTGGTAGAAGGAAAACATCATGAGGAAACCCACGGCTTAGTTAGCTCCAGACGTATTGACCAGTTCTTTCCTCTGGGCATGGCTGATTAGGCTGGGAGAGTGGTATATGTGCTGGGCAAACCTACTCCACCTAACAATGCCCGGGCAAACAGCGCCATAAAATAGCATGGAATAAAAGTTGCTTGCGCTGTATAAATCATCTATACTAATATTATAAAGCTGAAGAGTTTGTTTGTTTGTTTGTTTGTTTGAACGCGCTAATCTCAGGAACTGCTGGTCCGATTTGAAAAATTCTTTTTGTGTTTGATAGTCCATTTATCGAGGAAGGTTATAGGCTATATTACATCACGCTACGACTGATAGGAGCGGAGCATCCATGAAATATGTTGCAAAAACGGGAAAAAATTCCTCCTTTTCCGAGATTCTGTCGCGTGCGCTGAGTAAACGGTCAAAGTTACATAAAAACCATTTATGAGAGAATTCTTCCTTTAAATAGGATCTAATAAATAGTCCGCGACAGCATATGTCTAACTCTTAAGGTTGACTCAATATAACATCTTTTAGAGTAATGAAATTTATTGTAGAACAATTCATTGTTTCCGAAGGTAATTTTGTAAATATGATATTAATCCTTATCCAAATAAATACGTTATTCATTAAAAGTATTTAATTTTAAACATAATTGTCCTTAACATCACTTGATTTCAATGAATATCTCACGAGATATTACAGTTTTAAAATAACTCCACAATAAATAATTAATAAGTACCAAGCGTACATATAGATACGTATACGTAGCGGGCGACGATGATGAGGGTGGCCAGCCAGCTCTGTGAGGCATCATGCCGCGCGGCTCAATCGGTCGGCTCCATGCGAGACGGTAGTGTCACCAAACTGCAGTGCTTTTTAATAATTATTTTGCAATATCTCATTGTACTTTTGATTCTTAATATTTTGTTTTATGTTGGTAATTAATATTTTAAAGAGGTTACGTTGGTAACATGTATGTATGTATGTATTTTGGGGGTCATCTCAGAAACTTTTAGACCTATTTCAAAAATTCTTTCATTAATAGGAAACTACATTATCCAGATGTGACATAGGCTACTTTTGATCCCGATATTCCCTCGGGATCGGGACTTACGCAAGTGAAACTGCGGGACGGCAGCTCTGAAAAATAAAGTCGTGTATTTCTATTTCTAACTCAACAACCCGTAAACAGATATGAATGAAATTTGGTACAGGGTAGAAATAATATATAGGGTACTTTGAATGATCGCACGGGTTAAGCAACACTCGGTACAACATACGTGATGGGTGAAAAAGAGCGGGTGACCCGATATTCATAAAACTTGGTACAGGGTTGGTTAAGAGGTAGAAATATTATATAGTACTTTGAATGATCGTTAAGCAACACCTGGTATGACATACGTGAGGGATCATTAACGTTACGGGATAGGAAGTTACGCGGGTGAAACCGCGGGGCGCAGCTAGTCTAAAATAAGATGAAAAGGCCAATTATTATTATTATTAAATAAACAATTTTTTTTTTCAATATATTTAGGGTAAATTTCCCACTACGTTCGTCCCCAGGACAAGCTGTCCATGGTGCCCATAATGCGGTCGTGTGACCCCATCGGGCGGGCGGTGGAGTGGGTGCCCCCCCGTGGCCCCCACGACCCGCGCCTCATGCTGTGTGGGGAGCCCGGCAGGGCCGGCTTCCTCGACATAGGCTCCTTCGACGAGATCATGAAGCCATGGGCACAGACTGTCATCACAGGTAACGTTTTTAAACGTACCAAATGATTTGCAAAGATACAAAAACCTTGCACAATGAAATGTGTTTTTTTAATTACAATAGTGTTAAAACATTCACAGTTATATTTATTTACAAATATTATATTATTAATTATAATATTATTATTATTATTAATTATATTATATTCACTTACAAATAATCACGTAACATGGTTTTTAAACCATGTTACGTGTTATAATAGACCAATCAAATGGGTTTAACCGCAGTAATTCTATGCTATTCTAAATTTAGACTTATTTGCGTTTTATTTAAGGACGCGACTGATGTGAAATCCCTTCCGATTAAATATTTTTCTTCATAACCGGTATCAAATAGATCTTTAAACAATGTATTATGTTATTGTATATGATACAAGAAGTGTCCCCTTCATTTCAAAAACAATAAAAATAACTTTAAATACCACTATTATACAGGCAAAGTTACCCCTGTTTTACAAAATAAAACAATTTTTCTTCTAAATCCTTAACCGCTATAATTTCTTATAGGCATGATAATATTAGAAAATACAATACCTAGAACCCCTTCATCGCATTTTATAAAAATATTATTTTAATCTTCGTTAATGATTGATTTTACGAAAAATTGTAGATTTTTTTATGCAATTCCATCTCGCTCATTTATATGCAATCGGACAAGGATCGATAATTATCATCTATCGCCGTCTTAAATAGTCTTTTTCAAGAAACCCTGTGTTTTGCTCCGTCAGGGCGCGGTCGTCTGGGCGGCATCCCCGTAGGAGTGATAGCAGTGGAGACTCGAACAGTGGAGTTCACTCTCCCGGCTGACCCGGCCAACTTGGATTCCGAATCGAAAACGTTACAGCAAGCCGGTCAAGTGAGTACAGTCAATCCACGAGTGAATTTTTGCAGATGTATTTTTCCTTGAAAATATTTCGAACTGTAATTCGTTTTGAATATTATAAGAAAACGAGGTATTCACCTTTTGTTTATTTTGGTCTGGTCGAAGTTACTGGCGAAATATTTATTGAACTTGTAATTTCTTCTATGGTTTTCGCGATTTTTGCTTAATAAAACACTTTATTTAATCGTCGGGTCAAATAAAGTGTTTTATATCGCGTTTTATTCATGATTTCTAAACGACTAAAACATTTTATTTACCGGGTTTCGTCGCGTTTTGTTTATCATGATTTTGAAACGACCGAGTTTTCGATCAGTTGGCTTTTTCAAGGTGTACCTAAATAAAGTGTTTTAACTATATTTCGTTTTGAATATTATTAGATAACGAGGTATTTACCATGATTATTTTTATTTATTAGGAAGTCGATATTTCGTCTCGTGAACGAGCCGTGGCCCGATTCTGTAAAAACATAGCATGCGACAAGCAGGCGGGATGCATGAGCATTGCATAAGTCGATTTGTTACAGGAGTAAAAATAATAGCTATTCTATAATTTACTTTAATACTGATTGGCTGAGGAACAAGGGGAGCTATTTAAATAATTAAGTAGCCCTTAAATTTGAAGGCTACTTAAGAAGTTAATTAGTAATTACATAAAATAACATTTACAGAATACGAATTAACGTACATCTCCTGCACGTCGCCTGCATTCCGCGTGCTATGGCCTTACCAAATCAGGGCCCTGGTCGAAGTTATGGCGAAATTTTAAGCTTCTTGTAATTTCTTCTGGTTTTATGGTTTTCGCGATTTTGCATAGTAAAACACTTTATTTACCGGGTTTATTCATGATTTTTAAACGACCGAGTTTTCAAGGTTGACTGAGTTGTAATTCGTCTATTTTAACATTCTAAAAAGCTACTGTAAATAATAAATAAATAAATATTCCACGACATTCATTACACACAGCGCAATCTAGCCCCAAACTAAGCACTAGGCTTGTACTATGGGTACTAGACAACGGATATACTACATATTATACTTTTTTTTTGTGAATACATACATATTATGCATAGAAAGACACACAGACCAGATAGAAATATTTATTTTTAAGCATATAAAATATTCATATATAATTTCTAACACTTTATTTATCCGGTTGAATCACGTTTTTATTCATTGTTTAAACGACCCAAGCTTTCTTATACTTCAACTCTCTTCAACTGTAAAGTGCCCATAAATAAAGTGTTTTATTATATTCATATATTCTAAAAATCGTGTATATTTCGTTTTTTCCTCAAGGTATGGTTCCCAGATTCTTCATACAAGACAGCTCAAGCCATCAACGACTTTTCGCGCGAAAATCTGCCTATAATTATATTTGCTAACTGGAGAGGTTTCAGTGGGGGACAAAAAGGTAAGCAATTAGATAATTAATAAATAACTAGGAGTTCGCCCCGAACTGAGACCTCACGACCCCCTATCTCCCCAACCCCCTACCGATCCGGCTTATCTTCGAACTCATAAATTCTATTGACCTAAACTACGCGCATACCAAAATTCATGAAGATCGGAGCTACGATACTCAAATTATCGTCGAACAAACATACAAAGTTACAAAGATACAAGCGCCAGGCCCGTCTACACTGGACCTCACTCGCTTCGCTCGTTCGGTCAATAAATATAAATACACAGCGCAATCTAGCCCCGAACTAAGCACTAAGCTTGTACTATGGGTACTAGACAACGGATTAACCCTTTGTGCGAGAGTTTTACTCGCACTTTGCCGGTTTATTTCCCAAACTTTTATTATACTTAAAGAAAGGCTTTTCCAAAAATTCCGCACCCGACAGGTCTTGAACCTGCATCTCTGGGGATCCGTCCCGACGCCTTCTCTAAATTAAATAAGATTGCATTTCTTTTTGTTTTTACGTTTGGAAAGCTTTTCTTTAAGTATAGTCAGTCAAGTGTAGGAAATACTTTAAAATATATCAAAAACAAATACTGTTATTTCTAAAAGTTATATGACGACCTCTGTGGCGCGTCAGGTGAACGCTCGACTGCAATGCAGAAGGTTGCGGTTTCGATTCCCGCTGGATGCAAATATTTATGCTTAAATATAAATATTTGTATCTGGTCTGGGTGTATTTCTATGTATAATATGTATGTATTAACAAAAGAAAAATAAATATAAGTAGTATATCCGTTGTCTAGTCACCGTAACACAAGCTTAGCAGCTTACCACGGGGCTAGATGGCGCTTTGTGTTGGTCACAGACATTTATTGACCGAACGAGCGAAGCGAGTGAGGTCCAGTGTAGACGGGCCTGGCGCTTGTATCTTTGTAACTTTGTATGTTTGTTCGACGATAATTTGAGTATCGTAGCTCCGATCTTCATGAATTTTGCGCGTAGTTTCGGTCAATAGAATTTATGAGTTCGAAGATGAGCCGGATCGGGGGTTGGGGAGATAAGAGGTCGTGAGATCTCAGTTCGGGGCGAACTACTAGTTTATATGCTAACACAATTATTCTCTCAACAGATATGTACGAACAGATTCTGAAATTCGGTGCGGAGATAGTCCGCGCTTTAAGAGGAGCAACCGCCCCTGTCCTAGTGTACATTCCCCCAGGTGCCGAACTGAGGGGTGGAGCGTGGGCAGTGGTGGACCCTAGTGTCAACTCGCAGAGGATGGAGATGTATGCTGACACTGATGCCAAGTGAGTGTAGATATGTCTGTATGTAGTATTGTCTACATCCACCCAGGGGCCGAGCTGAGGGGTGGAGCGTGGGCAGTGGTGGATCCCAGTGTCAACTCGCAGAGGATGGAGATGTATGCTGACACTGATGCCAAGTGAGTGTAGATATGTCTGTATGTAGTATTGCAGTAGTGACCCCTTGTTTCACCCTTATTTTCCTATACGAAACAAACTTAACCTATTCTCGACTAGCGGTCCCTTCCACTATTGTACAATGACTGTTCATGGAGCTTTGGAGACAACGCTAAAGTCCATGTTTTGCACCGGTTTTCACTTTCATTCACTTGTACACCTTCACGAAACTAATTTAATTAATATGCCCCCGAAATTAAACAATTAAACTAGGTTTCATAAAAATGAAAATTTAGTAACACGTCTTCTACTATTGTTAAATAGGATCCAAAATTTCCAGATTGCACTCCCTGCAGTCTACAAAAAATCGTAGAAAAAAAGTTGTTTGCCTATACGCCTAGTTAAGTAAATAAATTCACTCAAACAATTATTTTGACTTTCAGAGGCGGCGTTCTAGAAGCGGAAGGTATCGTCGAGGTGAAATATAAAGAGCGGGATATATTGAAGACGATGCACAGATTGGACCCTGAACTGTTGCGGCAAGGGGCCAGAGTTTCAGGTATGTATTAAAACTCAATAATTTTATATTTACTAGAACCAGAATGCGAACGAATAGCTAAAAAGTGGTCCGCGGGAAAGGGACAGAGCTACTTGCATTAGAAGGAGTTTGAAAGGGAGCTCCCAGCTTGATCATGCTGTTCCTTTCTAATAACACTAAAAGGGATTAGAATGGGACAGAATTCCTAAAAACTGGTCCGCGGGAAAGGGACAGAGGTACGTGCATTAGTAGAAATTAGAAAGGGACAGCTGGATCAGGCTGTTCTTTTCTAATTAGACTATTAGAAAGGGATAGAATTCCTCATCTAATCGGACTGATTTTTCTTTGCTTTTAAGTTCCGCGTTCGCATTCCAGTTAATAAAACTTTCTTGATTAAAACCTGAAGACTAAAAAAAACTGTTATTTTCATAGATTTTTTCTTTAATTTTCGGATTGAATAAAGGACTCCGACTCGGACTTGGCTGTTTTTTTTTGTTATATTTTTCGTACATCCTGTACCGTCTTTTACCGTTCGGAACATCCTGTACACGCGTAATTTTATTTTTTTTACAGAACTAAAGGAACAAATCAAAGAGATATCGAAGAATCTCGATCGACGCGGCTCAATCGATGAAGTTTTGATTAAAACTGACGCAGGCAAGCAAGGTATGTAGCTGTTTAAATAAATATTAAATAATAAATATTAAACGACATTGCATACAGCGCAATCCAGCCCCAAACTAAGCGCTAGGCTTGTACTATGGGTACTAGGCAACTAATATACTACAAATTATTATACTTATTTTTTGTAAATACATACATATTATTATACATAGAAATACACCCAGACCAGATACAAATGTTTATTTTTAAGCATAAATATTTGCACCCGACGGGAATCGAACCCGCAGCCTTCTGCATTGCAGTCGGGAGTTCACCCGACGCGCCACAAAGGCCGTAGAATAAATAATTAACTATTTAATAGTTTTCTTTTGGAAAACTAAAATTATCTATCTATCTAATATCTAACTAAACTTTTTTTGTTTGTTTTTTCTAGCGGAGGGGAAAGTACGTGAATTAGAAACGGAATTATTAGCAGCTGAAAAAGTTATTAAAAATAGAGAAAAGGAATTGAGTCCTATTTATCATGAGGTAAATAAATCTTACTAATATTATAAACGCGAAAGTTTGTGTGTATGTATGTATGTATGTGAGGTTGTTACTCTTTCACACAAAAACTACCGAACCGATTGCGATGAAACTTGGAATATAGGTAGCTGGGAGACCTGGATTACACATAGGCTACATTTTATCCCGATATTCCCGCGGGAACGGGACTTACGCGGGTGAAACCGCGGGGCGCAGTTCCTACACTTGAATGACTATAAAGAAATGCTTTAATTTTGTTTTTACTTAAGTGTTTCCTACACGTGGTGGCTATAATTAAAGAAATGCTTTTCAATGTATTTTTTTCATCATCTATTAATTAAAGAATTATAATTATCCAAGTGTAGGCAACACTTTAAAATATATTAAAAACAAATGTATAATTTTCCAGATCGCAGTACAGTTTGCTGAATTACACGACACGGCCGAACGAATGTTGGAGAAAGGGTGTATATTTGTAAGTAACGTTAATGTTCTTTTTTATACAAGATGTAACGGGTAAGCCCTTTTAAGCCGAAAGGCAGTTGTTCTAGACGTCTAGGCGAACAACTTTTGTTTTACAACTTTTGAAAATTAGTACTTTTTTTTGATAATTTTGAGGTAATGTTTCACTGAAAAAACAGCTGCTTTTGAAAATAAAAGTAATTGAAGGTTTGATTGTAGTAGACCAAACTAAATGAAAGGACAATTTAAGGTCGATGACCTCTAACTCTAAGAAACAGCTGATTGTCAAGTAAACTTTAAACTTTTCGAAAACTACTTCGAATTTCCAAAAGTTGTTCGTCTAGTAGACGTCTAGAACAACCCCTTTTCTGATTAAATGGGTATCCTCGTTATATCTTGTATAATAATAATAAATTATGATGTATTGAGTTTTGGCGGGAACGCGTTGAGGAGATGTGTTGCTAAATTTTCATTTTTATAAAACATATTAATCAATTAAGGGCGACTGACATAAAACTATTTAAAAACATATTTATATGTATATCAATTTATAAATAATTTATGGGAAATCGAACATTCGACTCTATTTCATTAAGTGGACGATTGATTATATTTTGCCACACATGGACAGTTCTTGAAATTCTGACAGATTTTAAACACGTTTAACAGCTTAAACATGTTTAGGAACCGTTATGCAAGCCGGCCTTAGTTTCGTGAAGTGTAGTAAAAGTGAAAATCGATGCAAAACATGGACTTTAGCTTTGTCTCCAAAGCTCGGGTGAACCGTCATTGTAAAGAGCCGCCATATACAATGAGTTCATCGACTTGTCTTTTACTACGACGACTTGACTGTTTTGATGCAAATTGCAAATAACTTGTAAAAATTAATAATACTTGACACTGGCTACTTTCCAAATGGCCATAATCGGTTCACAACCGATTAGAAATTAAAAAAAATATGATATATTTATTCCCAGGATATAATTCCGTGGCGCGACTTACGACGTCTCTTGTATTGGAGGCTTCATCGGTTGTTGAGACAGAACGAGCAAGAGAGACGAGTGCAGGTATATCTTCTATCTATCTATCTATATCTATACTTATAATTTTTTATTTTTTTTAATGTTAGGGGAGGGTATAATGTCTTCTATGGTTTTCGCGATTTGCATAATAAAACACTTTATTTATCCGGGTTAGGGGGGTATTCCACAATTCCACGGAGATTGGCCAAATCTAGCCCAGAACCGGACAGCTTGGAAGGATGTTAGGGAGACCTTTGCCTAGCAGTGGGACAATATAGGTTATTGAGAAAAAAAAAAAATTAGATATTAATTTTGACATTCTATTTGTAAATATTGAAATTAATAAGTGATGATAATTATTGATGATGTTTCGTTTTTGTATTTATTTTTGACATTTTATTGTATACTTACCGTTTTTTTTTTAAGTTTGACATGTACTTACGAATGATTTTAATATAAATGTATTTTTATTAGTTTAATTTTGATTTAAGTATGTAGTTTTATTTAAGTTTTAATAGTGTAATATTTTTTTTAATGTATTAAGTTTGTTTGTGTCCAATAAATAATATATTTTTAATACAAGTAAATACATACATACGTGTATATTCACATACATACATTTACAATACATATTTTTTTGTAAATACATACATATTATACATAGAACTACACCCAGACCAAATTTATATTGTTGTTGTTTGTTCAGACCGCAGTGAGTACCGCCGACAGTATGGACCAGGGCGCTGCTGCAGCCACCTTGAGGAGGTGGTTCACTGAGGACCGAGGGGAGACGCAGGTCAGTTCATTATAGTGCATCATTTCACCATAGTTCATCATTTCATCATAGTTCATAGTTAATCATTTCATCATAGATATCATTAAATTATAGTTAATCATTGCATCATAGTTCATAATTTCGTCATAGTTCATCATTTCGTCATAGTTCATCATTTCATCATAGTTCATCATTTCAACATTATTCATCATTTCATCATAGTTCATCATTTCATCATAGTTCATCATTTCAACATTATTCATCATTTCATCTTCCAACGTTGACTTTAACAGTAATATAGAGAAAGTCGTTAATTGATATCGTATGTTAATATTTAAATTGATTATTTTGTTAAATTATTATTTAAGGTCGTACTTTGACTTTGCTCAGACTGCATGAGCTTAGCAAAAACTAAGCATAAACTTTGTATTAAAATTTATGGTCGTAATTAATTTTGTAATATACGAATAAAATAAAAAGAACTTCATAGTCGTAACAGAGAAGCAAAGCTTAGGTCATTATTTTTGATTGGTTTACATTCTATTTTTGATAAACTTCGACTTTACTAAGCAAAAACTTTGGATAGTTGCGAACATCGCGTTTTAAAAGCCAAAAATTGTCTTAAATTAAAGTTTTTGCTTAGCAAAATCAAAATTGTTGCTTAGCAAAGTCAAGTGCGGACTAAAGATGTTTTCAGTCTTTTGAAATTATGAGTTCAAATCTTGTTGGTTTAAAAAGTTTATAAGTTATTTTGTTATTGTTTTCCCCAGTCCCACCAATGGGAGCACGACAACGAGGCGGTTTGCAATTGGTTGCTCGCACAAGTGGGCGACGAGAGCTCCGTGCTAGAGCGTAACCTCCGAGCGATCAAGCAGGACGCCGTTATGAATGCTGTGAATAAGCTCGTAATGGTGAGTTCGCGTAGTTTTTAATACAATTATTGTTTTAGATTTATCATCTGTTTTAGAGACTTTTCATTGTAATAAAACACAAGTGTAATGAAAGTGAAAATCGGTGCAAAACATGGACTTAAGCGTTGTCTCCAAAGCTCGCTTGAACCGTCATTGTAAAGAGCCGCCATTTACAATGACTTCCTCGACTTGACTTTTACTACGAGTTGACTGTTTTGATGCAAATTTCCAACTAACTTGCAAAAATTGATAATACTTGACACTGGCTACTTTCCGAATGGCCATAATCTGTTCACAACCGAAAAGAAAAAATAATGTTTTTTTTTCTTTCCAGGAATTGACGCCGTCACAAAGAACGGAGTTCGTACGAAAGTTATCAGCTTTAGATTTAGAATAATTAATAAATTTGTTACTCTATTTTCTTTACAAATTCACTTCTTGGATGTTATTCTCAAAGATTTCTAAGTTTTTCCATTATGATGCTTAATTTTCGAAACTTCGAATTATTGAAGATCTTTGAAATTTTCAAATTGTCAAAGTTTCCTCTTATTTTGTGTTTAGAAATTTCGAATACTTTTGGTATTTATTAAGATCTAATTTTTTTTAAGAATTTTAAAATGTTTAAAAGTTCAAATTATTTTTTCTAAGGACCTTTAAAAAATTTAAAAGGTTTAATCCTTAGGGTTTTTGAAATAGTTCAAAGTTCAATTTTTATAAGTTCAAAACTTTGACAATTTCAAAAATTGAATTTTGAAGTTCGAATATTTCGAAGGACTTCTTTTGGAATTTGCAAAAATACTAAAATGAGTTAAATTCAATTTTAAACTGTGTATTTTCAAAATATAAATATTGTTAATAGTCAAATAATTGAACAAAGCAATACGAAATAATGTAATTATGTGTTTTTTAGTCTTTGACTTGTTAATACTCGCGGCTCTGCTTGCTGCACAAAATCTTTCACGAGCTCTATCCATTCGCTAGAACCTTATCAAAATCGGTTAAGTTATTTTCGCTGTGATCTGATCTTTTCGCATTTTGTTATTTAATAAGTAGAAATTGAGTTTTTTTACATGACATTAAAGTGCTAGTTTTACCGTAGGTAGTTTTTATTAAAAAAAATGTAGGAAATGCAATAAAAATTGGTAATAAGGTAAAATATATAAATTGTAAGAGGGTTGTAAATTTATATTATTTTTATGGAAACAAATATATTTGGGTATATAAATACAAGATGTAACAGGCAAGCCCTTTTAATCCGAAAGGGGGTTGTTCTAAACGTCTAGGCGAACACCTTTTGTTCTACGAATTTTGAAAATTCGAACTTTTTTTTGAAAATTTTGAGATTATGTTTCGCTGAAAAAACAGCTGTTTTTGAAAATAAAGGTAATTGAAGGTTTGATTGTAGTAGACCAAGCTAAATGAAAGGACAACATAAGGTCAATGACCTCGAACTGTACGAAACAGCTGATCTTCAAGTAAACTTTACACTTAAAATTTTCGAAAAGTACTTCGAATTTCCAAAAGTCATAGAACAAAAGTTGTTCGTCTAGACGTCTAGAACAACCCCCTTTCGGATTAAAAGGGCTTGCCTGTTACATCTTGTATATACACATATGAAATATCTATGTATAATATTTCTTTTTATTTTATAACATTAATAATAAAAAAAAGATACCTATATAATTATTTTTATTTTATAACGTTAAATATAAAAATATATATATAATTTTATTGTAATAATTGTTGATTACGATAATAAAATTCATATAATCATAGATACAATACAAGAAATTGTAAACAAATCTTTGATTGTGTTTGTTATATTTATTATGTGTAATTATAATTACTAAAAAAACTATTTTGTTTAAAATATCTACTTATTTGATTTAAGTTTCTGGACCAAAAAACCGATTGCTTTTATTGTTTCTTCAAGAACTCTCATTTCTTACATTCCTTACTAAATATAAAATACTTTCCAAAATTCTGCTACTGACATTTATATATATAAATATTAAATTATATATTTAGGGCGACTTGCATAAAACTATTTAAAAATATATATTTAACTAGATTTAGTTAAATATATTTTAAATTTAATTTATATATTTTATAATAAATTTAAAATAATTTATTTGAAATCGAACATTGGACTCTATTTCATTAAAAGTGGACGATTGATAATATGTTGCCACACATGGACAGTTCTTGAAATTCTGACAGATTTTAAACACGTTTAATAGCTTAAACATGTTTAGGAGCCGTTATGCAAGCCGGCCTTAACCTCATAGGTAATTAAAATTGAAGGGTTTTTACAGTTTATTTTAGTAAAATAAACGCGCATCGAATATTTGTTTTTTAGTCCTGGCGGACTAGTTTCGCGCATGAGCTTTCACCTGTTTATTTTTGTAAAATAGGTATTAAATAGTTAGTCTAGTATTTATTTGTCTGTCCAGGATATGGGTTTAGTTTATGTTATTATTACTATTAATGAAATAAAAGAATATTTGTTTAAAACTGTGTTTTTATTAACTGCACCTTAGAGTATACATAAGCAAACTATAGAGCGCTGGTATGCGAGTATGAACTGTAAGCACCGGTATGAACAGTCAAAAATGACAAAAACGATGTCATCAGTCACCTAGGGTTACAGGAATTGACTGTTTCTCTCGTTAGAAATTATTCTAGTAATAATTATGGTGAAATGTTCAGTGCTGCGGTGTAAAAATGATTCGCGGATAACTATTCAACCTCAACATTTGAATATCTATGTATAGAGCATCTGCTTACACTTTGCGCAGTAGGCAAATACCCATAGGCGCGCTCTATAGTTTGCTTATGTATACCCTGAAGAACCTTAATATAGAAATACTTATCTTTTTTCTTTTTCTTAGTTATGGCTTTCTGTCAGCAATATAGGACAATTTAGCCAGTTTCTCGCACTAATAGTGAACTACCACTATTATACTGTAATCGTTTGAAATAATTTTCAATGCGTGAAGGCTGCAGAAAAAATGGCGACGATTTTTCTCCAACCCCATGGAACATTTGTTTGTAACGTGCTAATTTCGTGTTTGGCACTGGTATTTTTATTTTTACTTAACTCGTTGAACTTCGCGTAACTAAATTGATAACATGCCGTCGAAATTAAACAATTTAAACGCATTAAAACTAGATTTTGCAAAAATAAAAATTCAGGACGACGTCCACTAACGCGTCAAAAACAAAAGTCCCCTAGAAATACCTTGTTCTATCAAATTGGTAATTAGGTATAACTTCGGTATTAGTCAATTTGACAGCTGACTTTTTCGTTCTCACTTAAAATGACATAAATACATCTCGCTCTTGCTTCAAACTAAAGGTACATATCTTCATTTTTGTAGCTGTTCTATTTTCTTTAAGGGGTACGTATTAGAATATTTAAAATTAAAATATCTACAGTTGAAATCAATAAAACAATTTATCAATACCCTACATTTTGAGAGCTTTACAGAAGTCTTTCTTAGGATACACAGCGTGTTTCGACGATGACCATTTAAGCCGAAAGGGAGTTGTTCTAGACTAGTCGAACAACTTTCGATCTACGGCTTTCAAATAAATAAAAATAAGGTCAATGACCTCTAACTCTAAGAAAACAGCCGATTTTCAAGTAAAAGTTAAACTTAAAATTTTCGAAAACTACTTCGAATTTTCAAAAGTTGTAGAACAAAAGTTGTTTGCCTAGACGTCTAGAACAACACATAAACACAACCCACTGCCACTTCAGCTCGCTAATCCGGTGAGCTATGTTGAAGACTTTAATTTTCTGACGGATCACCTCATTTCTGATGCGATCCCTCAGAAACGCCGAGCATAGCTCGTTCCATAGTCCGCTGAGCGACTTTGAATTTGTGGACCAACCGTGCCGTTAGTGTCCATGTCCGGCTCCATATGTCATGACGGGTAGGACGCACTGATCAAAGACCTTCGACTTTAGGCACTGTGGGATTGACGATGTAAAAACTCGACGTAGCTTCTCAAATGCTGCCCATCCCAACTGAATTCTCCTGTGCACCTCGCCCTCAAAGTTGTTTTTTCCTAACTGCAATGTTTGCCCTAGGTAAACATATTTATGAACAACTTCGAGAACAGCGCCGCGTATCGCAATAGGTTCCGGTAGAACATGTTCATCGAACATACCTTAGTTTTGTCCATGTTCATCCGTTGGCCAATGCGTACAGAAGAGTCAGCCAGGTCATTCAGCATCCGTTGTAGGTCCTGCAGCGTTTCTGCCATGATGACGATATCATCTGCAAATCGCAAGTGAGAGATACACTCGTCATTGACATTAAAGCCACGTCCTTTCCAGTTCAGCGTCTTAAACATATCCTCCATTGCATTTGTGAACAATTTCGGGGAAATAACATCCCCTTGTCTCACTCCTCGATGCAACGGTATGGGCCTTGTTTGCTGATTTTTTGTCTTGGACGGACATGGTGGCGGCGTCGTAAAGACATCTAATCACTTGGATGTATCGCCAATCTACTTCGCAGGTCTACGGTGATCGCAGGCCTAGCTACTCAAACCGGTGATGCTGCTGCCCGTCACCGGTCTGTTGTATTTAGTTACGCCTCTTCGCATGGATATACCGCTATCGGTCGGTCGCTGGTCGCAGCAGGATGCTCCGCGTGCAGGTGAGGTTGGCTGGGGCGAAAGATGCTGGTTCACCCCTTACATCCTACTTTCGGCTTAAATGGTCATCGTCGGAACACGCCGTATATTATCTTACTAATTATTATAAACGCGAATGTTTGCATGATGTATGTATGTGACTTTATTACTCATCACGCTAAAACTACTAAACCGATTGCGACGAAACTTGAAACGTAGACAGTTATAGACCTAGAATAACACATAGGCTATTATATTATAGGATCGGGACTTATGCGGGTGAAACCGCAGTGCGCAGCTAGTTATCTATAAAAATAAAGGATACCTAATTGAACAAAATTAAAAAAATAAAATATTTTTTAAAAATTTATTACTTTATTAACATTTTTCATATTTACAGACAACCAAGTACCTTACTTACAACAATTAATTTATTAGTATATAAATTAATCTCTAAAAAATATTTAAATTATTTGTAATTAATTAAATAAGTTTAAATTAAAGTATCACATATAATGAGTTGGAAAATAAATTCGACAAGAGTTTAATTTTTGATCTTCACATGCATTTAAATTAATTAGAACACAGTTATTATAATAATAAATTATATTTTATATAAAATAAATGTATAATGTGGTATATAAATATAATAATGTGATAAAGCACCTGATGACATTTAGCACCAAACTAATCATCTAGGCTCGTTATATGGGTGTCAAATAACGTACCGTAAAGTGGGGTTAATTGGAACAATTTTTGGTATAAAAGTGACGATAACACAAAAACTAAAAAAGTAAATGATATGACTGCAATTTTAATGGATACCCTAAACATCAAGCTACAATAAAAGCATGCACTAGGCTTATCTACCTTGCCAGATAATGGTGTATATTTTTTCAAAGACGGCGGTCCAAATATCACCAAGTTGGGGATTTTTGGAATTGAGTGTTTCTTGCGCATTAATCTCGTTGATTTACGGCTTAATTTGAATATTTTGCCAGCTAGCGATAAATGGGACACTTAAAAATATATTTTTTTTGTCATTTAACGGAAAACATTACATGAGAGGTAGAAAATTATAAAAATAACATAGATTTTGGTTAAAATGACTTATTCTGAAATCGTCAATTGTATTTAGCGACACTAAAACTAAGCCAGTTCTTAAACAAATCAAGTCTCAAAGTCAAACGGTAACAAAGATTGCCAAATTTAAGTGTATAAACTTTTACGTGACAATTTGGCTTTGAAAATAACCTAAATTTTGTGTTAAAAATAGTTTTTAAATTTTATACTAAACAGTGACGTTTACGTTTAAAAACTGCTAGGTATTTTTGAAAAAAATAAAAGATAACATTACATTTTATGTGTTTATTTATGTAAGTAGTAATACAAAATTAAAAATACAACTCAAAATGCTTTTTAAAAGAGCTTTCTATTGGCTTAAATATTTTCTAAAGACCTATAATCAAATCACAGTGCTTTTAAAAGTCTATTCTCTCTAATTCGTAAAATTATTAATGTACTTATAAGCTAGAAACTTTAAAGGAAAATAAATGTTATTTTTATTTATGTTATTTTTTTTTTATTTCCCGCCATGCCACTTCGCCATGCATCGCCTTAAGTTAGCCCCTGGCTAGTATTAGTGAAGTTATTTATGAGATTGGGGATAAATGGAATAGAACTATCGCGCTAACTATCCCCTAATCCAACACTTGGGGTAATTTGGAATGGGGCTATTTGAAACATTTCAAATATCCTCAAAACGTGTTCCAAATTGCCCCATCGGGGAGAATGCAAAAATAAGTAGGAAATATAAACAATACAGCAATGATCAAAATCTTATTGAAAAACACGAAAAACAAATTATTATTTACAAAAAACAGCAGCTTCCAAGCTCTTCTATTTTTTTGTACACAACCAAAAGTAGGACGGTTAAAATTTGCACGTATATTTAGAGTTTAGATAAAAAACCTCGCAGGAGACCCCACTCGCCACTATCTCTTGGAGAAATGGTCGATGACATTGACAATTAATGTGGCTTTTGACAGTGACAACAATGAACAGCCTATTATTGCCAGTTCAAAAAATAAGACTGATCGAATCTTTTATTTTAAAAGTTCCAATTATTGCCGAAAATTCCAAATAACTCAATTTTACGGTATAAACATTGTAACCAAAAAATCTTATTGTATAATGTATTTAGAAAACATTTATTAGATAAATGGTAATTAGGCGTTGAATGCTAATATCTACTAGATACATCTAGACCTAGAAATAAACAAGCATCTATATTAATTTGTTGATGTTTGTATCACTTATATGTGTACCTATCTATATAATTGTTTAAATAATGTAAATATAACTAATATAAATTTGTACAACATTGTAAACACCACCTTAAGGCATAAGGCACTGCTCGAATCTTCATTTATATATTGAGCAATTAATTACAAATGGCAAGAATTTCACTGGCATAAACTCAGGTTCTTTTTTCCTGAACCTTTACCAAATCATTCATAGATGGCGTTAGAGTCTAATATAAATATAGAAAGACAAAAACTTCGAATATAATTTGATAAGCGATTCTTATTGACTATGAAAGCCGAGTTTTTAATTGATTACGAAACTTGGATTGGATATCAGTTTAATGTTTTAATTTGTATTTTTGACATTTAAAACGCCACTTATGAGCTAACCAAAGCAGTTAAAGTTTAAAATTTGACCATACGAAAATTTCTGTAAGCAAACTTCTTATTAAAATACAATAAATTCAATTTATACTAATCAAAAGTTTAAAAATTGAGCAATTATTAGTAACGCTATCACAATAACTATCACATTATTGCTGTAATTTTCATTTATTTATCGCTTACAAAGTTATCATTTTTCAATCATAATTATCATTTTCATAAAACAAATTTATAAATATAAAAATTTTCAATTTAAGTCATTGAGCAATATTTACATATTTAAATATATAAATTTCACATAAAATATAAATTACTTGTAATTTTTTTCATCCAAACTAAACACATTTAACAGATTAAGTTTTTTACTTATATATAAAAAATATTTAAATTATTACAATATAAAATTTTATACTATAAAATAAAATTACCTATCTTCTTATATTTTAACAGTAGGTAAGATATTTTCTATTATATTTGTAAAAGTAGTAACTTTTTTATAACAATATGTATAAAATTTCTCACCGAAATTATATCACAAATTAAGATTCACACAAACACACACAACAGCCAAGATAGTGAAAACCAAGTTAGAACATTCGGTTTTTGAAAATCTTTAAAACAGTGCGTAAAAAGTTCTAATATTTTAAGTTACAAATTCTAGTATTTACTCGTATTGGAATCTAGACTTAAAACTAACAGTCAGACTATGGCAACAGGTAACAGGTAGAGAGTGAATCGAATTTTAAACGAATTTTGATCAGTATAATCTTATATATAAAAATAACAATAATAAATATATATAAATACAATATGATTAAGTCAAATATTTAAACATATTTGATTTAATTCAGTTATAAATGCATTTAATTGTAAGTGTTGAAGTAAATAGATAAATTATATAAAACATAAATAAATTAATAAAGTATATAAATAATATAGTATTGCAAGATACTGAAACAACGTCATCTATCCCCAAAATAAGTAACTAGGTATGCTTGCTGACAGACAACGTACAGAATTACTTAAAGGATAATACTTCTTCGTACATAGTAGATAAAGAAACGTAAATATTCTCAACCAGAAACATAGTATATCGTTCATCTATTTATTTTACGGTAGGAATTGAACCCACAGCCTCTTATAACGCAGGAGCGTTCGCATTCGGATTCACTGAAGAAAATTCATATTCGATTCATTTGACGAAAACACTCAATCAGATATTTTCAATATCACATCGTGTTCTGTTTTCTTACTACTACTATCAAAATTTTGATAAAAATCTGTACCATCATCGACTACTTCCAAATATTTACAATCCTCCTCACTGTCTGACTGTCTTACTTCTCTGTAATTATAATCATCACCTGAATCACTTTTAAAACCATCATTTAGACTGACATCATTCATTTTGTTCAGAGCATCACTTTTTATCGACGCTTTTCTTTCAAATATACCCTTAACATTAATTTCAGATACCTTTTTAACACTTCCAACTGTATCGTACATTCTGTCTGTAAGCTTCGCACTTAAGTCTTTAAGTCTATCACCTATTAGATTCTTATTTTCTTTCTTCATGCAATCATCAGAGTCTGTATCTAGAGGTATTTCACAAGGTGTATATATAGTTTTATTCTTGCATATATCCATGTTCCTCTGCTGGTAGTTCTTGAACATTATCTTGAAAGTTAGGACGTAGACTGTAGAGAGTATTATCAATGATCCCCCTATGAAAAGCACGTACATTATCACTTGTTCTGCTACGGGCAGTATGTTCAGATACATCTTGAAACGTTGTTCCATTGGTTCTGGAAGCTCGTTCATTGTCTGTGAACAAAAATATTTAATTATTAACAACTGCCAAAGCCGCGTAAGTTCCAATCCCCTGGGAATATTAGGATATAAAGAATCCGATGTATTAATTTCGATCTTCAACTATCTGCATATAGCGTCTAGCAGTTTCACTTAATTTTAATCCCTTGAGTAAATAGAAAAATGAAATGAAATGAAATGCGTTTTGTTTTTTAGTATTTAGGCGGTATATGTCCCTGTTGCCAATTGTACGTTTTGCAAAATGTCCCTTCTCCTAAATTGACCTTTTCGCAAAATTTATCTCTCCCAAACTGACTCTTTAGCAATATGACCCTGTCCTAAATTGACTTCTTTGCAAAATGTCCTTTCTCCCAAATTGTCCCTTTTGCACAATGTCCCTCTTCTGAATTGATGCTTTGTCAAAATATTGTTCGCCTAAAAATACTCCATCCCCCTTAGAAGAAAACTTTCCTTACCTTCGTTTAGCAGTAAAATGGTTCCAACAACGTAAATAAGGGTCTGACGCAGAATGGACACTTCGAATTTGAGACATAGCTCTTAAAATCAGCAGACTGAAATGGCAATGGGCAGGACATATAGCTCGAAGGACAGATAACCGATGAGGAGTAAAAGTCCTCGAGTGGCGACCACGATGTAATGCGAAACGGAGTGGTGGAAGACCACCTACTCGGTGGACCGACGACGTTGTGGCGGTCGCGGGGAGTCCTTTTATTTGTGGCGTCATATGGCGAATATGTCAGGCTGTAAGGGCCGTGAGATGATGATAATAACGTAGATACTTACAATATCAAACCACAGCATCGGCAGGTACATATTGGAGAAGCTCTTGGTGTGTTCTATCATAGATATGTCTCCGAGAGCCATGTTTATCTGGAACTTCGAACTGACGTCTATTGGCAGACCGGAGTCGGGCTGGATCCAGAACCTGGGAAAATGAAGAAGGATTATTTACGAGGCGATTTCACTACGAATTCGCTGTCCGTTTGTATATCTGTATGTCACCAGGCTGTAGGTGTCTCATGAATCGTGCTACAGATGATATATTTCTATTAACACTAAAATTGACCAAACAACATATTTTTGATTTATTTTAAATGTCAATTTTTTTAAAGAACCCTACAGAACTTGAACCTGCATCTCTGAGGTTTGAGTCTCAGTAAAAGAGCGAAAGCGAAGGCTAGAAGCAACGATAGCGCGATTCAGGAACATCACAGTAACGCCATCTAGTTACAAACAAGACTTACCTGGTCTCATGCTTCTCCTTGTTCGGCGTCAGACCTTCCACCTTGCTGAAGAGGACCTCTTCACCCTGATAGAAGTGAGGGTAGGATAGGGCGATAGGGAATCCGTAGTAGCATTCTGTTACGTCGATGAGGCCGTCTGGGAGGCAGTTTCCTGGTGAAATTTTAATTTTATGATTGATTTAAAATACTCAATTCATTTCTGATATTTGCATGCTTAAGTTAAGTGCTGGTAAAATATGTTGAACTATACCTACCAAATGATAACAAAATAAATTTATGAAATACCCACTCGAAATATAGGTAGCTGGAGATTTGAAATAACACATAGGCTACTTTTTATTAGGTATCTATTGGGAATTAAGCGGGTAATACTTTGACTTAGAACACCGAAACTAGATACAAATATTTATTTCTAAGCATAAATATTTGCACCCGGCTGGAATCGAACCCGTAGCCTTCTGTGAATTGAAATGAAATGAAATTTATTGTTTGTGGATCTAGATATAAAGAGATGGATACAAAATTAAAGAATCTCTAGTCCTACCAACGTGGGCATACAAACTGGTTCTTAAAAATAATCGTCAATTACAAAAAACATAGTGAGGGTAGACTAATAATTGTTTTAGTATTTCGTTTCTAGCTTACCATGTCTACAGAAGCACTTGTTTTTCTCGTTGTATCTTCCATTGTCCAACATGTGAGCTGGGAAGGTGTATTTGTAGGCAGTAAGACCGCTCTTTACTCCGACGTCAGTTGGAATCTGAAATGTATTGCACACTGTTGTTGATTGATTGATATACATATTTGACCGAACGAGCGAAGTGAGTAAGGTCCAGTGTAGACGGGCCTTGCGCTTGTGTCTTTGTATGTTTGTTCGACGATAACTTGAGTATCGTAGCTCCGATCTTCATGAATTTTGGTATGCGCGTAGTTTAGGTCAGTAGAATTTATGAGTTCGAAGCGAACTCATAAATTAAACCGTCGAACAAACACACAAAGATACAAGCGCCAGGCCCGTCTACACTGGACCTCACTCGCTTCGCTCGTTCGGTCAAAAACACTTTAAATACCAATATTATACAGGCAAAGTTACCCCTGTTTTACAAAATAAATCAATTTTTCTTCTAAATCCTTAACCGCTATATTTTCTTATAGGCATCATAATATTAGAAAATACAATACCTAGAACCTCTTCATCGCATTTTATAAAAATATTATTTTAATCTTCGTTAATGATTGATTTTACGAGAAATTGTAGATTTTTTTCATGCAATTCCATCTCGCTCATTTATATGCAATCGGACAAGGACCGATAATTATCATCTATCGCCGTCTTGAAGTATAAAAACGGTTACGGAAAAGTTACTTACCAATGGCGCGGCTCTGCAAAGACTCTTTCTAAAGAACAGTATTTCTTCATCAGGTTCCACTCCTCCCTTGAACTTGGTGCCATCTGATGCGTACTGTACGTTCGAGCAGTATTCACCGTCCCACTGCGGGAGGTCGGTGGACCCTCGATAAGTGTCGATTAGACCAGAATTACGGACGTCATCGGCGCCCGTGAAAATTGTCTCATAATCGCCGGTGAAGTCGTACATCTGGGGATGGAGTTACAAACATAGTTAAAAACGTAACTTTCTCGCTGATTTTAAGAACGCGACTCATGTGAATCGAGCAGAAATCCCTTCCGATTAAATATTTTTCCTCATAACCGGTATCAAATATACCTATAATAAACAATATATTATGTTATTGTACATGATACAAGAAGTGCCCCCTTCATTTCAAAAATAATAAAAAATAACTTAAAATACCACTATTATACTGGCAAAGTTACCCCTGTTTTACAAAATAAAACAATTTTACTTCAAATTCCTAAAAGAAGAAATATGGATTATTCAATACGTGATCTAAAGCCACTGTGTTAGTAGTTTCGTTTTATTTCCGCTAAATTAAAAGATATTGTATGTTAACGTTTCACAGTTAGGAGCACTACACTATTCTCCTAAGTTAGGAGAGATTGAGCCGTCACATTTTTAGGTAAGGAGCTCTTAACTGTGAAACTTTAATATACAAAATATTTAAATCTAGCGAAAATTATAGGAAAATACTAACACCGTGGCTTTAGATCACGTAAATCAGTTGAATAATCCTTGTGTTTTAGGAATGCCTTTAAAATTTCATTAATGTACCCCTAACCCCTAGGTCTGATCTCTAAGGAAAAACGCCGGTCTTCAAATCCAGAGTGAATAGGTACCTTCTAGGTAAGCATGCTTCATCGTCGACCTCATCCTCGCTTCCCATCAGGTGAGATGAGGTCAAATGCTAGCCTACCACGTATAAAAAAAGGCTTACTGTCACAAAATAGTCTTAATTCATCCGGTACCTACTAGTAAAAAATAATGCAGTCAACTCACTCTATCAATCAACCCGAGCTTATCGAAATAGATCCAGCCGGGGAGGAAGGTATTTCCCAAGGTCATCAGCTCAGACTTGTAGCCCATCATGAACTCTTTCGCCGTCATCTTGGCCAGGGGTTGGCTGTTGGTCAGTCTAATCAGGTTGTTCAGGCCAAACCGGGTGAATACACTCTGCTTTGATACCACGTTGGCTATGCTCTGGAAAGAAAAGAAAATAAGGTTAATTTAAATGAATAAATAAATCCTGTGACCAACACACAGCGCCATCTAGCCCCGTGGTAAGCTGCTAAGCTTGTGTTACGGTGACTAGACAACGGATATACTACTTACATTTATTTTTCTTTTGTAAATACATACATATTATGCATACAAATACACCCAGACCAGATACAAATATTTATTTTTTAAGCATAAATATTTGCACCCAGCGAGAATCGAACCCGCAACCTTCTGTATTGCAGTCAGGCGTTCGCCCGACGCGCCACAGACAGAGGTCGTCGACAGATCTCTTCTATGGTTTTCGCGATTTTGCAGAATAAAACACTTTATTTACCGGGTTTAATCGTGTTTTTATTCATGATTGTTAAACGAACCGAGCTTTCTCCAACTTTACAGTTGGCTTGAAAAAGCCTCGAAAAGCAAGCTTCCTTGCTTGATTGCTTGAAAAGCAAGTCAACCTTGAAAAAGTCAACTGTAAAGATGGCAAAAGTTCGGCTCGTTTAAAAATCATGAATTAATCGCGATTAAATCCGGTAAATAGTGTTTTATTGTATGTACATACTATGTAGGTACGTGACTTTGTTACTCTTTCACGCAAAAACTACTGAACCGATTTCGATGAAACTTAGATAGCTGGATACCGGAAATAACACATATCTACTTTTTATCCCAAAATTCCCACGGAAACGGGACTTACGCAGGTTAAACCGCGGGGCGCAGGAAATAACACATATAGTTACTTTTTATTCCGATATTCCCGCGGGAACGGGACTTACGCGGGTAAAACCGCGGGGCGTAGCTAGTTTTATAACAAGAAGAAGCTAATCAAAGTTTCGGTACATAAATTCGGTGCGCACGCGCAGTTTCGCAACCTCCATTCACTAGACGGCATTGGCAGTGAAAATTTATAAACATTATGTATCAATGACCTGAGATTGCTGCAATTTGTTGTAGAAAATTCCATATGAAATACACTAAGACACGGTCAAGCCTGTACTTGACCAATATTTTTTGTTTTTAGGTTGTACCCACTCGGGTCCCTTTTACTAAAATTCTCCTGTCCGTCCGTCTGTTATCTCATCATGGATCTCGATGGCTAAAATAGACAGTTGAAATTATCACAGATATTCCGCGCTACCATGATCGTTTGTCGTCCTTTAGTCGCAAAAAAAAAGTACTTAAGTAAAATTTAAATACAACTAGGAGTTCGCCCCGAACTGAGACCTCACGACCCCCTATCTTCCCAACCCCCCTACCGATCTGGTTCATCTTCGAACTCATAAATTCCACTGACCTAAACTACGCGCATACCAAAATTCATGAAGATCGGAGCAACGATACTCAAGTTATCGTCGAACAAACATACAAAGTTACAAAGATACAAGCGTCAGGCCCTTCTACACTGGACCTCACTCGCTTCGCTCGTTCGGTCAAAAATCCCCGACTACTTTTAAAAACCACAGATATTTATTTTAAAAGAGAATGTTTCTTTTTAAAATCGATTTTTAATTTTTTTTTTAGCTGAACGACAGTCAACGCGGCTACTTCGCGAAGACTTTTAATGTAAGACATCTTGGTAGGGCGGAATGTTTTTCTGATGCGAGTTCAAATCTCGTCGCGAGTCAATTTTTGCAGATGAATTTTCCTTTTAATTTTTTCTTGTATTTATGTTGTCGCTATAACATCGTATAAAATAGATGTTTAAGTGGGGCTCGCATACAACAAACGAGATTTTTTTGTGAAAACGGTAAATTACACTTTATACGCGTTTCCGACTCACAGTTTGTAGATTTTTTTTAATTCTTATACTGTTCCTGTTACGAAATCCACACCAAGTTAAGGTAGAGACTTGGTTAAGTTAAGGTAAACAGAAGCAAACCGTTTGGCTCAAGCTCAGGTATGAGTTTGATTCAAGTACAGTTTGGCGCTTGACCGTGCCAGGTGTTTTTAATAACCATTGACCTGCATTGCCGTTGATCGCAGAAACTTCGAGAATTATTTTACGAAAACGATCTTAAGGTCAAAATTAAATGATCCAAACACTTTTACAATTAAAATAATAAGTTTTATTTACGTTTTTAATTATATCTTACTAATATTGTAACCGCAAAAGTTTGTATGTATGTGACTTTGTTACTCTTTCACGCTGAAACTGCTGAACCGATTGTGATGAAACTTGGAATATAGGTAGCTAAATATCGGGAATAACACAAAAGTCCCGATCTCGCAGAATAATCGGGATCAAAGTATCCTTTGTAACTCTGCATCACTTAAACTATCACTACGCAAATTTTCATCCAAATCCTTTCTATTTTTCTTTTATTTAAATAGCTCCCCTTGTTCCTCAGCTAATCAGTATTTAAAGAAGTTATAGAATAGCTATTATTTTTACTCCTGCAACAAATCGACTTCTGCAATGCTCATGCATCCCGCCTGCTTGTCGCATGCTATGTTTTTACAGAATCGACCCACTGGTCTGGGTGTCTTTCTATGTATAATATGTATGTATTTACAAAAAGAAGTATAATATGTAGCATATCCGTTGTCTAGTATCTATAGTACAAGTTTAGTGCTTAGTTTGGGGCTAAATTGCGCTGTGTGTAATGTTGGGCAATATTTATTTATTGTTTTTTTTGCATTAATAACTTTTAGCACTTAATTCGACGGTACCAAACCTTCGACCCTAATTATGATAATTGAAACAGAACTTAACCAGTTTAAATCCTAAACCGGTTTCGATGTGAGTTCTGATAAAACTAGTTGCGGAACAATTTGTTTAATTAATGTTTGTGTGTTTATTTTTTATCGATTAAGGTGATAATTAATTCAAAATTATAAGTGATTGATTTCGAAAATTAAAAAAGGACTCCAAACCATTATTGCAAAAAAAACGGCAAAAAACACGTTTGTTGTATGGGAGCACCGCTTAAATTATTTGTTAATTTTTGTTTTTGTTGTTATAAAATAATAAATAATTGGCCTTTTTCATCTAATTTTAGATTTATACAGCGCAAGCAACTTTTAATCCATGCTTTTTTATGGCGCTGTTTGCCTGGGACGTTGTTAGGTGGAGGAGGCTTGCCCAGCACCTATACCACCCTCCCAGCTTAGTCAGCATTGCCCAGAGGAGAAAACTGGTCAATACGTCTGGAGCTAACTAAGCAGTGGGTTTCCTCACGATGTTTTCCTTCACCGTATGAGCGATGTTATTAACGCACATAATTTTGAGCGGTATGTTGGTCTAGTGGTAGATACCCCGACTTTCATCGCTAAGGTCGTGTTTTCGAATCGCGGCCCATCGCGCACCAATGTCTTTTTTCTTGTTGTTAAAGCGGCAACAGAAATAGACAACAGGTCGACAGGTCTAGCTATCACGGTTCATGAGATACAGCCTGTAGTGACAAACGGACGGACGGATAGAGAAGTCTTAGTAATAGGGTAGGTATATATCTATATTATTAATATTATAAAGCTGAAGAGTTTGTTTGATTGTTTGTTTGAACGCGCTAATCTCAGGAACTGCTGGTCCGATTTGAAAAATTAATTTCTACTTTGAATAATCATAAGGGTTGAGCAACGCTTGGTATGACATACGTGATGCGTCACATACGTTACGGGATAGGAATTTATGCGGGTGAAACCGCGGGGCACAGCTAGTTATTAATATTTATGGTATATTTAACAATAGATAAAGATTTATTTTGATGATCATTATTAAATACATAAAGCAAAGAAAACCATAAACTATTGGAAACACATTATGAAAAGAAAATATAATGTGTGAAAACTAAACAAGTGTAAATTAATAAGCTTTTAACAATTAACTATGTATTGCCTATTTAAACATTGTTGAAGGAAAATGTGTTTTCCCTTGACATTATTATATTCGTAAATAGGTGATTACCTTTGAGTATACATAAGCAAGCTATAGAGCGCTGGTATGCGAGTATGAACTGTAAGCACCGGTATGAACAGTCAAAATTGACATAAACGATGTCATCAGTCACCTAGGGTTACGGGAATTGTTCGACGATAACTTGAGTATCGTAGCTCCGATCTTCATGAATTTTGGTATGCGCGTAGTTTAGGTCAATAGAGTTTATGAGTTCGAAGATGAGCCGGATCGGTAGGGGGTTGGGGAGATAGGGGGTCGTGAGGTCTCAGTTCGGGGCGAACTACTAATAAGTAGATTTAATGTAATGCGAACACGGAGTGTTGGAAGTCCACCTACTCGGTGGAGCGACGACATTGTGGCGGTTGCGGAGGATTGGATGGAGGTAGCTCCCGGTCGCTGTTTATGTCGTCGTATTAAGGAGAAACAAAAGACGTACGAAATAGAAACAAAAAAAGAGACGATCGAAACAGAAACAAAAGTCGACCGAAATAAAAACAAAAAACGACCAAACTAGAAACAAAATGCGACCTAAATAGAAACAAAAGACGACTGAAATAGACACAAAAAACGACCGAAATAGAAACAAAAGAAAATAGAAATAGCAACAAAAGACGACCGATAGAGAAACAAAAGAAGATCAGAGTATAAAAACAGAAGACGATCGAAATGAAAGATCGTTTGAACTAATTTGAAGGTAATAGAGCCCTCTCTAGGTAGAAAATTGAATATGTTTATTGATTAGGCGATCACTCTAATGATTGAGCTAAGCAGGAGTTTATTTTAACATTGCAAACACTTTAAGCTATGGTATTTTAAGTACCTATGCTGTAAAATATCTCAATGTACTTACGTACCTTATAAGTATTTTGTAGGCGCAGTGCATGCATTAACATTTGATTTTGATGAGGCATAGAGTTGCGAAAAGTTTAGTGATGTTCTAGGGATATGGTAATTACCTACTTATCCCGAATTCGGTCTAATTACGGTCAAAAATTGAGACTTGAAGTTTTTAGGTATTAGGAAACACTTTTGTTTCGGTTCCACCCGCGTAAATTCCGATTTCGTTAGAATTTCCATAAAAATATTTATGAATATTGTAAGGTGTCAAATAAGTATTATTTGGCAAAAATTTGTAATTCTGAAATTTAAGATTGTCTGCAATGATATTAAGATGATGTTATACATAAAATTTTGGAAATTTCTAATATATGAATTGGAAATATAAATCGGAAAGAATACATTAAAAAAAAATGTACATACTTACCTAATTTTTAGTAAAAACATAAACAATATCGAAACATCTAGAACCAGAAACAAAATAAGTAGGTTATCGAGTAGTTCAAACCACAAAAATTACAACACAAATTATTATTAAATTTCCTTCGATTATTTTTAACGTTAATTAATTAAGGTATTTCCTTTTAAAATTAGGTGCATAAAAAAATATTTTCGGTTTATTTCGTACCTTTCGGCCTTCGGGCCCGGCCTTCCGGTCAAGCCCTACGTCCGGTACATCACTATTTATATTTCCTTCCTTAGTTTGCTAGAACATTCCGCGTTTCTTGTTTCATTGCAACATTGGGTACTAGTGTTGTAATTTCGTTTGGCAATATGTTTCGGAGTTTATGTTGGCTACATTAGCCTAAATTGGTGAGCTATCTACGTACCAGTCTTCTCAAATTAGCTTTAGCATCGTTAGTTTTTTTTTTTAATTTGTTTATTAGTTGCCAGTAATTTTGCAAGAAATTAGATACCTATACCCTTTTACCGAAACTTAGATCAAAAAGGTAAACAAAAAACTCATATATTTACTAGAAATATTTTTAAAGGAAAAATTCATCTTCGAAAATTCACTTGCGGCGAGATTTGAACTCGCGTCCCTGGATCAATATTCCAGTGCCTATACCGCTCGGCCACGCAAGTTCCCATCTCGAGCAGCGAATTAAAGAATATGAATGTTTCCCTGTCTACTATTTTTCGACTACGGCTCGATTGAGACGCCATCTACAGGATCACTTTCCAGTGATTTACCTGCGCCAACGATTAACTTTACAGTTAACGCTTTGGCCAAGAGATGTCACTCTTTTTCCCAATTATTATACCTTGAGCAATAAAAACAAATTTACGAAACTCATATATTTGTTTGAAATTGACAGCTATTTGTTTACTTTTTTCTTAGAATTGCTAGTTTATAATTTACTAGTAAGCTTACTTCGTCAAAAAACGGTGCCGCTTGATATTAGAGAGACCCCAGTCTGTCCTTTTTTCACTTTAGTGTTCGTCGGTTAGTTAGATAAGGAAGGACAGACTGGGACCAACTGGATTCAACAGGACCGTTTTGATATATCAAAGCAAAAACAACCTTAACCTTATAGAACATGATCGAAATTGATATTTCAAAAGTTGTCAAGTGCACAGTCTTCTAGGAGCGAAGACGCCGATGTACCATCACACACAAATTAATGTGTTCCATTTTCAAATATCAAAAACCAATGACAATTGAGGTTTTTTTTTTGGCGGGAATGCATTGAGGAGATGTGTTGCTAAATTTTCATTTTTGTGAAACTTAGTTCAAATGCGTGTAAATTGTTTAATTTCAAGGGCATATTAATCGTATAATAATTCGTGCAGGTGTGCAAGTGTAAATAAAAGTGAAAACCGGTGCAAAACATGTACTTTAGCTTAGTGTTGTCTCCAAAGCTCCGTGAACAAACATTGTTGAAAATGGCCCTTTTTACAATGATTCCCTCGACTTGACTTTAACTATGACGACTTGACTGTTTTGTTCAATGCAAATAACTTGCAAATATTGATAATACTTGACACTGGCAAATGTCCGAAAGGAAAAGCCATTTTAAAGAAGAAGAAGAAGATTAGTTAATTAGTTCGGTTAGATGGTTTTGTGTTTGTTTAAATATAGTAGTATTAAAGTTTGGTCTTAAGTATAGGTTTTATATAATTTAGTTTTTGTTCTTAGCTACTGTTATTTTTTTCGTCTATTTCTTCTTTTAATTATGTGAATGAATTTATAACACATTGTTAAAAAGTTACAAAAATAATATTAAAACTAAAATAAAACTAATTACTTAAATTAAAATTAAACTAATTAAAAACTAATCTATATCTAAATCAGCTAAACCCTTGGTGAAATAAATTATTTAATTTCTTCAATTATTTTGTAGAATAGGATTAAACGCTACTGCTGCGAAAGTGGCGATACTGAACCCTTAGTGTGAATTTTTTCGTAAAAACGCGAACGTGACGGTTAAGTTAACGCGTAAATTGTATGGAAACTCAAAAAGCGCCCCTAGCGGACGGTATCGAAGTTACCAGTTTTCATACAAAATACGCGTTGTACTGATTATTAGTTCAATAAATTAAAAAAAAAACAACAAAACTGATAGCGATACGAAGTCCGCCGGGTCAGCAAGTTAGATGTAATCTATCTAACGCAGGTACCGAATTATTATGATTGCACGGCCCTCAGAGGTTGCAACATTTCAGTTTCGATTCTGTATCTGTCTATTATTACAAAATATTAAGAAATGCTTTTACGAAAACTTGACCTTGCGATTGTATAGATAAATGTAATGGAAGAAAACTAAAGAATTTAATTATCTATGCCTGATTATTGTTTTCGGTTTATAAATATCATGATTTTTGATAAAGAAGATCGGCGTTTTTCCTTTGAGCTCAGACCTAGGGGGTAGAGATTAATGAAATTTTAAAGGCATTCCTAAAACACAAGATATGGATTATTCAACTGATTTACGTGATCTAAAGCCGCGGTGTTAGTATTTTCGTTTATTTTCCGCTAGTTTAGCGGAAGTTTCACAGTTAAAAACTCCAAACCTAAAAAAATGGCGGCTCAATTTCTCCTAACTTAGGAGAATAGTGTAGTGCTCCTAACTGCGAAACTTTAATATACAATATCTTTTAATTTAACGGAAGTAAACCTATTGAATAACTCAAATTTATTCTTTTGGGAATGAAAAAATTTCGTACTTATCAAAAGTTGTTTAAAGTGCAAAATGGGATCTGTGAAACATAGCTGGTCCATTTTGAACGGTCTTCTTATGTGGGTATACTTAGGAATTGATTCGTGTTTTTGGTTACACTGAAAAAAAAATTAGAATATAGAAAAAAACGCGGGCTGTCAAGATGACAGATGACGTAAAAGGCGTTGAGGGAGTTTTTGGCGGGAACGCGTTGAGGACATGTGTTGCTAACATCTGGTTGCTAAAGAAGACCGTTCAAAATGGACCAGCTAAGTTGCACAGATATCAAATTTGGCACTTCAAACAACTTTTAATACGAAATTTTTTCATTCCTAAAAGAAGCAATATGGATTATTCAATAGATTTACGTGATCTAAGGCCACTGTGTACCTATTTCGTTTTATTTCCGCTAAATTAAAAGATATTGTATGTTAAAGTCTCACAGTTAGGAGCATTACACCATTCTTTTAAGTTAGGAGAGATTGAGCCACCATTTTTAGGTGTGGTGCTCCTGACCGTGAAACTATAATATACAATATTTTTTAATTTAGCGGAAAATAATCGAAAATACTAACACCGTGGCTTTAGATCACGTAAATCAGTTGAATAATCTATATCTTGTGTTTTAGGAATGCCTTTAAAATTTAATTAATGTACCTCTACCCCCTAGGTATGAGCTCTAAGTAAAAAGGCCGATCTTCTTCTCATTTTTGTGAAACCTAGTTCAAATGCTTGTAAATTGTTTAATTTCGGGGCCATATTAATCAATTTAGTTTCGTGAAGGTGTATAAGTGTAAATAAAAGTGAAAACCGGTGCAAAACATGTACTTTAGCTTAGTGTTTTCTCCAAAGCTCCGTGAACAAACATTGTAAAAAATGGCCCCCTTTTTACAATGATTCCCTCGACTTGACTTTAACTATGACGACTTGACTGTTTTGTTCAATGCAAATAACTTGCAAATATTGATAATACTTGACACTGGCAAATGTCCGAAAGGAAAAGCCATTTTTAAAGAAGAAGAAGATCTTCTTCTCATTTTTGTGAAACCTAGTTTAAATGCTTGTAAATTGTTTAATTTCGGGGGCATATTAATCAATTTAGTTTCGTGAAGGTGTACAAGTGGAATGAAAGTGAAAATCGGTGCAAAACATGGACTTTAGCGTTGTCTCCAAAGCTCGCGTGAACCGTCATTGTAAAGCCACCATTTACAATGACTTCCTTGACTTCATTTTTACTACGACGACTTGACTGTTTTGATGCAAATTACAAATATTTTACAAGAAGAAATGCATTATCAAAAAATCTTCCGTGACAAGATACAAACTTGTGCCCCTCGATTGCCGGGCGAGTGAGTTAACCACGGCGCCACACGAATTTTTCAAATCCATTTGAATTTTTGAATGATATTTTTTTTTAATTTTGATAATGCTTTTCTCCTTGAAAAATAAGTATTTCCGGTAAAATGCCTTGAGAAATAAACATAAGAAATATTTAATTGTAGTGCTTATAAATTCAGCGAAGAATTCAATCTATACTAATATAATAAAGCTGAATAGTATGTTTGTTTGAATGCGCTAATCTCAGGAACTACTGGCCCCGAATTAAAAAAAAAACACTTTGTTTTGTCCACTAGCTGCGCCCCGCGGTTTCACCCGCGTAAGTCCCGATCCCGCAGGATTATAGGGATTAAAAGTAGCCTATGTGTTATTCATGATTTCCAGCTACCTATATTCCAAGTCTCATGGTAATAGGTTTAGCGGTTTTTTCGTGATTGAGTAACAAACACACATACTCTCAAACTTTCAGCTTTATAATATTAGTAGGATTTATCGAGGAAGGTTATATATAGGCTATAGTATAACATCACGCTACGACCAATAGGAGTGGAGCATCCATGCAAAATGTTGCAAAAACGGGAAAAAAATTACCCTTTACAGAGCTTCTGTCGCGTGCACTGAAGTACTACGCAAACGTAGTGTTTATATTTCATGGCTTCCTAATTTGTGAGTATCTAATATTGTATATATATTGTTATTATATATATATATACAGGGTTACAGAAAAAGTCGTGCTAGATCCGTTGAGGGCGTGGAGTACCCATCATTTCTGACTTATTTCACTATGAAACACCCTACCCTAAACTTAACCCTTTTTGAGATATTCGACTTTTAATTTTTTCATTGAAAATTGCCGATATTTAAGCTACTAAATTTATTTTTGTTTATTTTGTGTGTCTTATTATTATTATTATTGCATTTTGACATGCGTAATAAGATGCTTAAAGACGTCAATCATTAAAATAGTACATTAGTTAATTGAATAGACCGTAGCAGACAAGTGAAAGTTAAGAAATAAAAAAATAAATTAGAAAGTTTATTTTTCTCTAAGGGATATTTAAAAAAAACTATATGGCAATTGTTCGGCAGATGTTTTTTAAAATATTTACGTTTCATCAGCTATCTAACGACGTATAACAATCTAGGGATTGTATTACATTTCGTGGAAAAAAGGGACGCTCCAGTAGTAGTAGTAGTTCTAACGGTACCGCGCCTATTGTCCTTCAAGTTAAGACGCACCGTGCGAGCGAGACAAGTGACGATTTATGTAGGTGCGAATGAAAGAAAAAATGTGTAGAGACCGGTTAGGGCTGTGAATACAACAAGGGGTATTGTTTTGGTTGTCAGTCAGTCTGCTTTTGTGCTTCGTACATAGTAGATGTGACATTGTATTGCTCTTTTTCTCGACTTGGCTGTGATTCTGGACTGTTTCTTCTGATTTGTGACTACTGTGCTTGTTAACCGGACTCTGATTTGTACCTGCGATACGGAAGTGTTGAAGATGACGTCCTACACACCTGAAGAATATGCTGATATGCTTATTTGTTACGGATACTGCAATTGTGTGTCTGCGCAAGCTCGCAACGAATACATAACTCGCTACCCCGGTCGTCGAGTGCCGGATGTGGCCGTTTTTGACAGAGTTTATCGAAGACTTCGTGAAACTGGCTCTGTTTTGAGACGAAATACAGACATGGGAAGACCACGAATTGACGACGAAGAACAGGACAATGAGATAGTGCAACGCTTTCGAGCGGATCCGACTACTTCCACTAATATTGTTGCCCGTGATCTGGGACTTTCGCAATGGAGAGTGTGGTTTACCGTGCACACTGCTGGCCTATACCCATACCATTATACGCCGGTACACGTTATTGAAGAAGGAGACCCCGCGAGGAGAATGGACTTTTGCAGATTTATGCTAAATGCTGATGTGGAAGACCCAGATTTTCTAAGAAATATCTTGTGGACGGATGAGTCCAAATTTGATAAAGATGGCATAACTAACTATCACAACGCCCATTACTGGGCCCCAAAAGAAGTAAGGAATCCCAATAAGAAAAGAGTGAAGGGGTCCCAACGTAGATTCAGCGTGAATGTGTGGATGGGCATTATCTCCAATCATTTGATTGGACCTTACTTTCTCCCGGATAATTTAAATGGGGAAAGCTACGAAAATTTCCTGAGAGCAGACTTGAGTGATTTGCTGGATGATCTGCCACTCAACCTGATCAGGGACATGTGGTTCCAACACGATGGCTGCCCTGCCCATTTCAGAAGAAGTGTCAGAGACTGGCTGGACACAAATTATCCAAACAAATGGATAGGACGAGGTGGGCCGTTGCCATGGCCAGCAAGAAGTCCGGACATTACCCCCATGGATTTTCATGTGTGGGGGTGCATGAAAAGTCTAGTATACAGCGAGCCGAATCCAGTTTCGTCTGTGGAAGACTTAAGACAAAGGATTGTGGATGCAGCTAACAAAATGAGGACCACATTGACCACTGGAGTAGTGAAGACTGGTCTCCGTAGAAGAATGCGACAATGTATCAGAAATAGAGGCGGCCATGTTGAACATGAACTGTAAACAAGAAAAAGTTGTGTGAAAAGCTTTAATAAATAACATTTCATGCTTACCTATTGTTTTATTTTATTTTTTAGGGCTAAGTATAAATTTTCTTCTCCACTGTCGCCTATGAAACTAATTTTTTTTATAATGTATTTGAATAAAACACTTGATTATTATACCTCGTTAGATAGCTGATGAAACGTAGATATTTTAAAAAACATCTGCCGAACAATTGCCATATAGTTTTTTTTAAATATCCCTTAGAGAAAAATAAACTTTCTAATTGATTTTTTTATTTCTTAACTTTCACTTGTCTGCTACGGTCTATTCAATTAACTAATGTACTATTTTAATGATTGACGTCTTTAAGCATCTTATTACGCATGTCAAAATGCAATAATAATAATAATAAGACACACAAAATAAACAAAAATAAATTTAGTAGCTTAAATATCGGCAATTTTCAATGAAAAAATTAAAAGTCGAATATCTCAAAAAGGGTTAAGTTTAGGGTAGGGTGTTTCATAGTGAAATAAGTCAGAAATGATGGGTACTCCACGCCCTCAACGGATCTAGCACGACTTTTTCTGTAACCCTGTATATAGTATATTTATATATTGTTTTTTTTGTTCTGTTTTGTATTTGTTGCCGTATACTTGTCCTAATAAATACATATTCTATTCTTCTATATTCTCTTTGTACTACGCGTGCGCGTCGACGGGACCATGCAAAATGTTGCAAAAACAGGGAAAAAATGCCCCTTTACAGAGCTTCTGTCGCGTGCACTGAAGTACGAAGCAAACGTAGTGATTATTTCTTTTCGTACTACGAAAACGAAACTGCGCGAAACTTGCCCGAGTAAAACCGCGGGTGCTGGTAGTCAGTTTGCGTATGTAAACTCCCATCTTTTTCTTTATAAGGTATTTTAAATGCACACATTAACCTTCTAATGCGTTAGTTGTGACTCAAATGTGGTCAAGCTATTTCCAGTCGTCCTTTTTAAATACCGGAAACTAGAGTAAGTCATTTTTGCATAGTGTCATTTACGACAAGGTCGTATAAAAGTCGGTTTAGCCATGTAAAATTTATAACTATTTTTTTTATGTATGATACATTGTTTGAATTTGTTTGGTTGACGGCCTCCTATTTTGTTGTGTATGATATATTGTTTGAATTTATTTGAATTTGTTCGGTTGACGGCCTCTGTGGCGTGTTGGGCGTACGCTTGACTAGGCAATGCAGAAGGCTGCGGGTTCGATTCCCGTCAGGTGCAAATATTTATTTATGCCTAAAATTAAATATTTGTATCTGGTCTGGATGTCTCTATGTATAATATGTAGGTATGTATTTACAAAAAAAAAAAGTTTAATAAGTAGTATATCCGTTGTCTATTACCCATAGTACAAGCCTAGTTCTCAGTCCCATTGATTCACGCTATCTACAAAACATGAAAATTCTACACAAAAGTTGAAATTTAAAGATAAATCGAAAGATCATTGTTTTTTTTACTACCTCAAAGGAACTCCTGTGCTTAATTTTAAGCAGCTAAGCCTAGCTAAGCCTAGCGATTTCGAATTTACAGAAATATCTCTTTCATCCGGGAGCAGATCGCGTTCGTAGCCAATACAAGATGTAACAGGCAAGCCCTTTTAATCCGAAAGGGGGTTGTTCTAGACGTCTAGGCGAACACCTTTTGTTCTACGACTTTTGAAAATTAGAAATTTTGAATAATATAGAAACTAATATAGAAACACTTACCAACAAAGCGATATGTGGTAGAAACAGCACGTCATCCTCCTTGTTCCCCATGGACAACTCTTCAACCCACGTGAGGGGGTGACGCGGAATAGCAGTCAGTGTTTGGTTGTCGTTGAAAGATTTGACGTCGTGTTCTAACGCTTCCCTGAGGGTGTGAAAATAAATAAATATTGAAGGAAGTTCCACAAAGCGTAATCAAGCAAAAAATTAAGCAAATAGCTCTGTGTTCAGGGCCCTGATTCCGTAAGGACATAGCATGCGGAATGCCGGTGGACTGCAGGCGACGTGCAGAAGATGTGCGTTAATTCGTATTCAGTAAATGTTATTTTACTTAATCACCACTTAATTAGATAAGAAGCCTTCAAAATTAAGGGCTACTTAATTATTTAAATAGCTTCCCTTGTTCCTTATCCAATCAGTATTTAAAGAAGTTGAATAGCTATTAATTTTACTCCTGCAACAAATAGACTTCTGCAATGCTCATGCATCCCGCCTGCTTGTCGTATGCTATGTTTTTACAGAATCGGACCACTGGGAACATACTAGATATTAAATTAAATTAGTTACATAACAAAATAAATCGGTGGTACTGGTTTTGTTTTTTCTTGAAGTAATTATAATTTACGAGTGCATTTTTTGCAATTTTGCCCATCTAAAATATGTTGTACAAATAAAATTTTGGACAATTCTACTAAAGAAAACAACTACCTACAATTCTTACCTATAAACATAAGGCCCGACTTCCTTCAAATGCAGTTTGGTAGCGTTCCCGGCGAGGTATTCCTCAGCATTAGTTATGTTGAAGAGATATATCTTGCAGTACAGAGCGACTTCAGGTTTGCGCCACATTTCAAAGATCTCGCCGCCATCTTGGAGTACCACTTTCTGATGGAGAAATATTATTAATAATAATTGACCTTTTTATTTAATATTAGATGATTTATACAGCGCAAGCAACTTTTAATTCATGCTATTTTATGGCGCTGTAGTGCCCGGGACATTGTTAGGTAAAGTAGTCTTGCCCAGCACCTATACCACCCTCCCAGCTTAATCAGCCATACCCAGAGGAAAGAACTGGTCAATACTGCTGGAGCTAACTAAGCCGTGGGTTTACTCACAATGTTTTCCTTCACCTTATTAGCGATGTTATTAACGCACATAAAAATTATTAAATAAAAAAAAAACAAAATCTTTTTTATATTTTTTATTGGATGTGTTGATCACTGTAAATACGTCGAATGTTCGTATAACTATGACTCTAGTGTGGCTTCGGAACGCGCCCTCTGATGAGAAGAAGCCACAAGAAACTCATGAAACATTAAATAATTTAATGTCGCACGGCGTCATACACAGTGCAATCTAGCCCTAAACTAAGTAGTATGATTATGCTATAGAAAAAAAAAAAAAAAAAAAAAAAAAAGTTTATTTGCACAAAGACAATAAAGATACATCGTTTTGTTCTTAAATTTTAGCTTAATAAGAAAACTTAAAATTTAATTTAGTAGGTACATTACATTAAAGTCGAGCGAAAGTATGATGTCAACAGTGATAACTACCCTCCGCACTAGTTAGAACTGTGTTGCGGCAGGAGTAGGTTCACCGAGCCACATAACCACTCTTGCTTGGTATGCATTAGGTACTTAGACAACAGATATTCTACATACTTATTATATTATATTATACAAGATGTAACGGGTAAGCCCTTTTAATCCGAAAGGGGGTTGTTCTAGACGTTTAGGCGAACAACTTTTGTTCTACGACTTTTGAAAATTCGAAGTACTTTTCGAAAAATTTAGGTGTAAAGTTTACTTAAAAATCAGCTGTTTCTTAGAGTTCGAGGTCATTGACCTTATGTTGTTCTTTCATTTAGTTTGGTCTACTACAATCAAACCTTCAATTACCTTTATTTTCAAAAACAGCTGTTTTTCCAGTGAAACATAATCTCAAAATTTTCAAAAAAAAAGTTCGAATTTTCAAAAGTCGTAGAACAAAAGGTGTTCGCCTAGACGTCTAGAACAACCCCCTTTCGGATTAAAAAGGCTTACTTGTTACATCTTGTATATTATTGACGGCCTGTGTCGGCCGCAGAAGGCTGCGGGTTCGATTCCCGCCGGGTGCAAATATTAATGCTTAAAAAGAAATATTTGTATTTGGTCTGGGTGTCTATCGAAGACCAAATCGCATCGGCCGATCGCATCGTTGCTTGAACTGATAGGTATGTAGGTTACTTTAAAAGCTTCAGCGTAAATGCAATATTGCTATAAAATCTTACTACGAGTATTAATAATATTATAAACGCGAAAGTTTGTATGTATGCATGTGACTGTTACTCTTTCACGCAAAAAATACCGAACCGATTGCGATGAAACTTAGAACATACGTAGCTGGCAACTTGGAATAACACATAGGCTACTTTTTATCCTGATATTTCCGCGGAAACAGAACTTACGCTACGAAAAAAAAGTTAATGATACTGAGGCAATGTTGAGACAATTTAGTTACAGAATAGATAAGGGAAGGGACGTGACGATAAACTAAAAAAATATATGCTTAATTTTGCGATGATCGATTTTGTGATTGATAAATCAACTGTCCGATTTTGCACGATTTATTTTTGTCTTTTTTTTTGCTTTGTTTTTTGTTTTGAACAACAGATAGGCAGGTCCTAAACTGGAACTACATTACTTACGTCAATTAAGACCCTTTGATCTGTGACTTGCAGACTTATATCGTCATAAGGTAGGTAAGTACACGATTTCCGTCAATCATTACTATATTAGCACTACGGGTCTAAATCACGATTTATAGGAACATTTTATCATATAGAATACTACCTGCACCCCGCGGTTTCACCCGTGTTTAATTAACAAACACACATATTTACACACTCACAAATTTAGCTTTATAATATTAGTAAGGTAAATATTTTTGTTCTACAACTTTTAGAAATTCGATTTTATTTATGGGCTTTTCACGCTTAAGCCGATATACCGATTTTGATGGATTTTAATATACCTAGATTAAGATGGGATCTTGTAGAAGGAATCAGGCTTTTTTAAATCTCGATATCCCGCAGGATCAGGACTTACGCGGGTGAAACCGCGCGGGGTATTAAAAATCTAAGAATTCTTACCTGTCTGAATAAGAATTCGTATGGATGCGCAAAAACGATGAAAAATCCACCCAACAGCGAGATGAAGCCAAGCATCAGCAAAATGAACAGACCTGAAACAATTAGAAATAAATTATATCAATTTATAATAAAAAAATATATAAGATACCTTTAGTTTTTAAAACCCGAAAATTGTTTTACCCTTTGTTTAAAAAAAAAACTACCAAAAAATCATACCCTGTGGGACATACCCCTTTTTAAAGTGTTACGCTTCCTTTACACTTCGGTAAAAATGAATAAACGTACAAAAATGCTTTTGACACAAAAAAAGCATTTGTCAATAAAGCTTAGAACGAAGGAAAATAATTATTAACTTTAAAAAAGACCCCGAGGCGTTAGCTTTGGTAAGCTGCTAAGCTTACCATGGGGCTAGATTCATCTACGTATCTTTATACTTTTATACTATACTTTTTCAGTTTCATTTACCTTCGTAAAAAAAGTTAACACCTTTCTATCTTCTATACTCTTCTATCCTTATAAGAAAGGAAGAGAGGACAAAAAGCCTAGACTTATAAGTAGGTTTAAAAAAAAGTTGTCGCCTAGACAACTTTTCAAGCTTAGGAAAATTAGTACTTAGAACAAAATTATATAATTTTTTGTTCGTTATACAATTAAAAACTACTACTCCGATTGAAATCTGCTTTTCAACATTAGATAGTTCTATTTTCGAGGAACCTCGTGGTATTCCTACTTTACATCGAAATCCAATAGCAGAACCTGAATAATTAACGAAAGAGACTTGACTTTAACTATGACGACTTGACTGTTTCAATGCAAATAACTTGCATAATATATTAATAATACTTGACACTGGCTAATTTCCTAATGGCCATAATCGGTTTACAGCCGATAATAAAAAAAAAAGTACGAAAAAGTTGGCTTTGCACTGTTTCTAACTACGCTAGTGTTGCCGAAATATCGATAGTTTCACTATCGATGGTTTACATCGAAAATCATGTACCCTATCGATAGGCCTATCGATAGTATCGATAGTATCGATACTATCGATACTATCGAAAGCATGGTTTACAATAATACTATCGATACTATCGATAGTATTGATAGTATTATATAATAAAAAGCAATATTATCGATAGTATTGATAGTATTATGCACTAAAAGTAAACTAACTATTGATAGTATCGATAGTATCGATACTATCGATTAATCTATATTATCGATTTCTGCTTAAATTTCGATAGTATCGGTCATAGTGCGGTGTTCAAGTATCAGATAGAATAACCAATGCAAACCAAATAATGCTTGTCGACCTGGACTTAGACAAAACAACACTGAACTGTTGACAAAACAACACTGAACAAAACTTCACTGGCATTCTACCCACTGCAACTTATTAAGATGATTGATACTATTGAATTTTAGGCCACTATCGATGGTACGAAACAATCGACAGTATCGATACTATCGATAGTATCGAGTGCTCTCATGCAATACTATCGATAGTATCGATACTATCGATAGTTTAGTTATTTTTAATGTATGATACTATCGATAGTATCGATAGTATTGATGGTAATCGATAGTATTAGTACACACCAAGCTATCGATAGTATCGATACCATCGATAGTATCGATACTATCGATAGGCTATCGATACTATTGTTTTTTAATGAACTATTGATAGACTATCGATATGCTATCGATAGTCAACTATTGATCGGCAACACTGAACTACGCAATACGAAGTTGCGGGTAACAATTATTAGAAGTTTTTAATTGTGACGTAGGGAAGAAAAACTTGACGCGCGTCATGTCGAACTAATTTAACCACATATAATTTGATATAAGTTATTATAATTAGATAATTTGTTACAAAAAGTGTGTCTATGATTTGAAAACAGTTTTTTTTGTAACTAGATCTTTGATAAGGACGCCATTTTAAAACAATTTTGATCATATCATTATTAACCGCAAAAACAATAAGTAGGTGTAAGTACTTATATAAAAAAATGTTATAATTTTATTTTTAGCGTTCTGTACGCAAAGGGTATAAACAGAACTATTTTACTAAGAATCTTTTGTCCGGCTGTATCTCATGAGTTGTGTACATTTTTCTTTGAACTGCATTTTGTTACAATAAATAAATTATGTGACCAACACACAGCGCCATCTAGCCCCATGGTAAGCTGCTAAGCTTGTGTTACGGTGACTAGACAACGGATATACAATATCTTACTCGAAAGTTTGTATTTGTATATGTGTGTTTGTTACTCAATCACGCAAAAACTACTAAACCGATTGAGATGAAACTTGGAATATACCTAGCTGGATATCAGGAAACTTTTTATCCCGATATTCCCGCGGGTGAAACCGCAAAGCGCAGCTTGTAATTATTTTTTAACGGCCTCTGTGGCGCGTCGGGCGGACGTTCGACTGCAATGCAGAAGGCTGCGGGTTCGATTCTCGTCGGGTGCAAATATTTATACTTAAAAATAAATATTTGTATCTAGTCTGGGTGTCTTTCTATACAAGATGTAACAGGCAAGCCGAAAGGGGGTTGTTCTAGACATCTAGGCAAACAACTTTTGCTCTACGACTTATGAAAATTTGAACTTTTTTTGAAAATTTTGAGGTTATGGTTCACTGAAAAAACAGCTGCTCTTGAAAATAAACGTAATTGTAGTTTCGTTTGTTGTCGACTAAACTAAATGAAAGGACAAGATAAGGTCAATGACCTCGAACTCTGAGAAACAGCTGATTTTCAAGAAAACTTTAAACTTAAAATTTTCGAAAACTACTTCGAATTTCCAAAAGCTGTAGAACAAAAGTTGTTTGCCTAGACGACTAGAACAACCCCCTTTCGGGTTAAAAGGGCTTACCCGATACACCTTGTATATAATAATGTACGTATTTACAAAAGGAAAATAAATATAAGTAGTATATCCGTTGTCTAGTCACCGTAACACAAGCTTAGCAGCTTACCATGGGGCTAGATGGCGCTGTGTGTTGGTCACAGGATTTATTTATTTATTGTAGGTATTTCAGAATTCATTTATTTATTGTTATATCGTTGTCTAGTTCTCATAGTACAAGCCTAGTGCTTAATTTGGGGCTACATTGCGCTGTGTGCTGCTATGTAGTGCAATATTTATTTTTATTTTTTTTATTTTTTAAAATTCTTCATTTTAACAATAAGATAATGTTACAATTAATATTTAAATTATAGAACCCTATGTACCCAAGTGTGACTCGTGCTTGACCGGTATTTTAAACAAAAGTACCTACGTGTTAGTATGACGCGGTTGTCGAACATCCGCTTGTGACGTAAAGAAATATAATCTGCAAGTCGACCGCGCAAGCTCCGTCGGGTTCAACTCGAGTCGCTTTGGGATACACACACGTCTACACACTGTGCAAAGGAAAAACCTGTAGTCTGGCGGGTATTCAATTTGACAGTAATAATACAGTTGCTGATTTTAATTGCCATGTGTATTTGTTTTCTACTGAATAAGACGTGAAAAATGGCGTGAATTCGACAATTTCAAACAATTTGAAATTATAATAAGTATTTAAGAAAAAAACCTATAACATAGATATAATAAATTAAAAAAATTGCACGTCATTGCACACAGCGCAATCTAGCCCCAAACTCAGCTCTTGGCTTGTACTATGGGTACTGGACAACGGATATACTACATATTATACATTTTCTTTGTAAATACATACATATTATTCATAGAAAGACACCCAGACCGAATACAAATATTTATTTTTAAGCGTAAATATTTGCACCCAGCGGGAATCAAACCCGCAGCCTTCTGCATTGCAGTCGAGCGTTCGCCCGACGCGCCACAGAGACCGTTAATATGTCAGCATATCCGTTGTCTAGTACAAGTCTAGTGCTTAGTTCGGGACTAGATAGCGCTGTGTGTAATGTCGTGCAATATTTATTTCTTTAATCGAGTTTTTTTTGCAACATAGTTGCGTAATCAGCTGTTGTGAACGGAGAAAAGTCATCGAACGATGTCGAGCGATGTTTTGCAATTCATCCCCTAATGGGTACGATGGCCAATATACGAAAAAGTGGGTAATTTTACACATTTTTTTTTGCTTAAAAATATATATTTGTATCTGGTCTGGGTGTATTTCTATGTATAATATGTATGTATTTACAAAAGAAAAATAAATATAAGTAATATATCCGTTGTCTAGTCACCGTAACACAAGCTTAGCAGCTTACCGTGGGGCTAGATGGCGCTGTGTGTTGGTCACAGGATTTATTTATTTATTTATTTTACGCAAATTTTGTGGCCAAGTTCAATACATTTAATCTATAGTCCGTACTTTGACTTTGCATGCTAAGCAAATACTTTGACTTTAAGACAATTTTTTGGTATTTATAAAGCGATCTTCGCAACTATCCAAAGTTTTTGCTTAGTAAAGTCGAAGTTTTTCAAATTTATAATGTAAACCAATCAAAAATAATGACCTAAACTTTGCTTCTCTGTTATGACTATGAAGTTCTTTTTATTTTATTCGCATATTACAAAATGAATTTCGACTATAAATTCGGAGTTTTTGCCGAGAATGCGTTGAGGAGATGTGTTGCTAAATTTTCATTTTTGTGAAACTTAGTTTAACAAATGCGTGTAAATTGTTTAATTTTGGGGGCATATTAATCAATTTAGTTTCGTGAAGGTGTACAAGTGTAAATAAAAGTGAAAATCGGTGCAAAACATGGACTTTAGCTTAGCATGGTCTCCAAAGCTCCGTGAACAATCATTGTAAAAAATGGCCCCCTTTTTACAATGATTCCCTCGACTTGACTTTAACTATGACGACTTGACTGTATCGTTCGATGCAAATAACCTGCAAATATTGATAATACTTGACACTGGCAAACGTCCGAAAGGAAAAGCCATTTTAAAGAAGAAGAAGACTATAAATTCCAATTCGAAGTTTATGCTTAGTCTTTGCTAAGCTCAGTCTGAGGAAAGTCGAAGTATAGATTTTAGCCTAAGTGCCTGTGCCCATGACAAATACATATAGGTAAAATCCCCGAAAAACACTTTAAAAATTACCAACTATTTTAGTGTTTTACTCAATATTTTACTGTAATTAAAATCCAAGCTAAAAACGTGTACTTCGAAGTAACAATCAGGTAAAATACAAGTGTCGATAAAATTATAGACTTGTGTTTTATAATTGTATGTAATTTATAATTATTATTTGATACTAGCTGCGCCCCGCGCTTTTACCCGCGTAAGTCTTTATCCAAAATTTAAAAATTTCTGGCATAAGATCACTCTCCTGATCATAACAAACACAACGTAAAGAGAATTATCGAAATCGGTTCAGCCGTTCATGCATGATACCATGACCACGCGAAATAGGGATTTATTTTTATATACATACAAAGTGTAACGGATAAGCCCTTTTAAGCCGAAAGGGGGTTGTTCTAGACGTCTAGGCGAACAACTTTTGTTCTACAACTTTTGGAAATTCGAAGTAGTTTTTAAAAATTTTAAGTTTAAAGTTTACTTGATAATCAGCTACATGTTTCTCAGAGTTCGAGGTCATTGACCTTATCCTGTCCTATCATTTAGTTTAGTCGAGAACAATCGAAACTACATTTACGTTTATTTTCAAATACTGCTGTTTTTTCAGTGAACCATAACCTCAAATTTTCAAAAAAAAAGTTCGAATTTTCAATAGTCGTAGAACAAACAAAAGTTGTTCAACTAGATGTCTAAAACAAGCCCCTTACGGCTTAAAAGGGCAAGCCCGTTGCATCTTGTATAAGTAAAGCTGATATTATTGTCCTCTCTTCCTTTATTAATTAACGATCGATCTTTTAAAGAGAATCGTGTAAATTTAACACCCTTTCTTACAAAATATCATTTACACATGACTAATAGTTATGTGACGTTTGTCTCTGTCTGTCAGCTTTAAAACTTCAAGTGACAGTAAAAGACAAACGATGCATAGTTATGCAGCGCATTAATTAGCGTTTATAGGCATCCTATACGTTCCGCTTCTGCAGTGTCTACAAATGAAGTGCGAATGCGTGAAGTGCGAAGTCACTACATCCCACACTCGCATTAACCGAGATCCACAATACACCACAGGTTATATTATAGTATCAATAGTAAATTATATAGGAAAACATTATAAAGGTATGTGTTTCTTTAATTATAAAGGAAAAATGACTCAACTTTAAAGATTATGTACTCACCTACATACCTAAAGTAAATAAATACTTAGAGAATTAGTTACTTATTTACTTAATTGTGATAGCAAACTTCCTAGGTGTATGTCTTTTATCGTTTCCGGTACACCTGGTTATTGGTTGGTTGGAAGATATCGCCTTTAGGCGATGAGATTGCCCATTGTGCTACTAGATTTTTTTTATTTTATTTTTTGGTACAATAAAGTTTTTTTGTTTTGACTATAACCATTTAAGTCGAAAGGGGGTTGTTCTAGACGTCTAGGTGAACAACTTTTGTTCTACAACTTTTGGAAATTCGAAGTAGTTTCCGAAAATTTGAAGTTTAAAGTTTACCTACTTGAAAATCAGCTGTTTCTTAGAGTTAGGGGTCATTGACCTTATTTTGTCCTTTCGTTCAGTTTGGACTAAGTACGACAAACAAAACTTAAATTGATTTTATTTTCATTTATTTTATTTAAGTATTATTTTATTTAAATTTTCAAAAAATGGAAAAAATAAATTAAATACCATTAAATTAAACAACAAATACTTACAAGAAAATACAAAAAACAACAAACAAAAGTTTTATTTCCAAAAATAGTTTTCGTCAAATAGTATCTCAAAATTTTTGAAAAAGTTCGATTTTTCAAAGGGCGTAAAACAAAATATGGGTCTAGCTCAGGGATGGGCAAACTTTTTCCTTCGCGTGCTCATATTTTCGCTAAAAATCTATGGCGGGCCAAGTATTTAAATACTATTATCTTATTTCATATCCTATCCTATCTTATTTTGGCTAATATTATAAACGCGAAAGTTTTCTAGTGTCGGTATGTGATTTTGTTACTCTTTCACACAGGCTACTATTTATCTCCTTCATCCCACTTCTGTTTATGTGATTGTTTATTACGGGCCGCGGATCAACAGCGAGATTTTTACTCAAGAAATGAGTCAGCACTTGATTTTTTGATTTGGTAGTCGCGGGCCGGATTCAAGCCATTCGCGGGCCGGAGATGGGCGCGGGCCGGAGATGGGCACGGGCCGGAGATGGGCGCGGGCCATAGTTTGCCCATCACTGGTCTAGCTAAAAGCCTAGCTGACTTTATAGTGGGTGTTTTCCTTACAACAAGAAAGAGATCCGGTTTTAATGATTGATGTACCTAGATACAGAACAATTTCTTACAAACAAAAGATACATCTTACTTAATATTATAAACGCGAAAGTTTGTATTTAGATATGTGAGGTTGTTACTCTTTCACGCAAAAACTACTAAACCGATTGCGATGAAATTTGGAATATAGGTAGCTGGGGACCTGGATTAACACATAGGCTACTTCTTAACCCGATATTCCCGCGGGAACGGGACTTAGCGGGTGAAACCGTGAGGTGCAGCTAGTTAGATATTAGACTTACCGTTTTCTCCAAATACACACAGATAAATTAATAATTGTGAACTAATACTGTGTGACACTATGTAGGCATCTAGTACTGTAACTGAATTTAATATTGGAGTGTTAAAATAAACTTATCTGCCGACATCGTACTGCAAAGTGACGGGACTTGCTAGTAGTCTACCCTCACTATAAAAAGAAATGTATTTTTTCTAATTGACCATTTTTTTTGTAAGGACGCGACTCATGTGAAAGCCCTTCCGATTGAATAGTTTTATTCATAACCGGTATCAAATAGATCTTTGAACAATGTTTAAATGTTATTGTACATACATGATACAAGAAGTGTCCCCTTCATTTCAAAAACAATAAAAAATAACTTTAAATACCACTATTATACAGGCAAAGTTACCCCTGTTTTACAAAATAAAACAATTTTTCTTCTAAATCCTTAACCGCTATATTTTATTATAGGCATCATAATAAAATATTAGAAAATACAATACCTAAAACCCCTTCATCGCATTTTATAAAAATATTATTTTAATCTTCGTTAACTAATGATTTTACGAGAAATTGTAGATTTTTTCACGCAATTCCATCTCGCTCATTTATATGCAATCGGACAAGGACCGTTGATTATCATCTATCGCCGCCTTAAGAACCATGTTTGTATGCCCACGTGGTAGGACTAGAGATTCTTTAATTTTGTATCCCCATATCTTTATACCTAGATCCACAAACAATAAATTTCATTTAACTTATTTTCATTAGTGTTTAGTTTGGGGCTAGATTGTGCTGTGTGTAATGTCGTGCAATATTTATTTATTTTTTACTGTATGCGGCACTCCTCATTTTGACTTGAACTAAATTCCCGCATACAAAATACTTATATAATAAATGACCTTCCAAAGCGTTCTAGATAAAGAATTAAATACAATAACTCATAATAATTGTCAAATTCAGGGTCTTAATCGTTTTAATATCAATTCAAATGTGTTGACATTTTTAAATCGGTAGCGTATTATAAAATTTTCTACAAAAGATACCATAAAATAGAGATATTTTGTGACAATATTTTTCGAATATTTAATTTTTGTTTCTTAACTTACGTCTTTTAAATTGCTATACAGGGTTATGGGTTTCGAATCCAAAACCGTTCAGGGGGTGATTTTCCACATCAAAACGAATAACTTTTGTTCTACGATTTTTGGAATTTCGTTTTTTTTTTTTTGCAAATTTTAAGATTATATCTCACTAAAAAAGACGACTGTTTTTGAAAATAAATTCAATTTAAGTTTTTATTGTAGTAGACCAAACTAAAAGAAAGGTCATCTTAAGGTCAATGACCTCTAACTCTATGAAACAGCTGATTTTCAAGTAAACTTTACACTTAAAATTTTCGAAAACTACTTTGAATTTCAAAAAGTCGTAGAACAAAACTTATTCGTTTTGATGTGAAGAATCACCCCCTGAACGAATTTGGATTCGAAACCCATAACCCTGTATATATTTTTATATATATACCTGGCTATATTCCATTTGGACTTTAGCCAGTGTCAAGTTTTATTAATATTCGCAAGTTATATTTGCATCGAAACAGTCAAGTCGTCATAGTTAAAGTCAAGTAGAGGGAATCATTGTAAAACGGCGGCTACGGGGATAATTCGATGATGGATCTATTTATTTTAATTTTAATAGTTTGTAGTACAAACTATTGGAATGGGATACTTTTGCTTCCGATAGCATTGCGGAAACTGGATTTACGCGGGTAAAACCGTGGGGAGTAGCTAGTTTTTGTAAAAAAAATATTATGGTAGATTTACGTTCAATTTGAGAAATTTCGTTTTAGTAAAACACTTTATTTATCGAGTTTAATCGCGTTTTATTCATGGTTTTTAAACGAACCGAGCTTTCGCCAACTTTACAATTGGCTTTTTCAAGGTTGACTGAGATGAATAAAGTGAAAAAATAAATTGTTTTAAATAAAGTAAGTAAATAGTTTAATTTTTTTATTATGAATAATTGTATGTGTATATTATAATTGTAGGGATTGTATTTGTAACTTTTATGTTTTAATGAATAAATGAATTTTTTTTCATCGTTAAAAAAAAATTGTTTTATTATGCAAAATCGCAAAAACCACAGAAAAAAATAAATTTCGTTTTGTTTTCAAAATTCTGCATCCGATAGGGTTTGAACCCGCAACCCCTATAAGTCAGTTGTAGCGCGTTTACCACTTCTTCCACTGGTACCCATCGCATCGAATGTCAATTCATTTCTTTTTTATTTCGTAATTTGCTTTTATTGCTCAAGGCATATCTACTAGAAATATTTAAAAGGAAAAATACATCTTCAAAAATTCACTCCCGACGTGCCGTGATTTGAACGCATACCAAATATCATAGCTCTGTGGTAGGTACTGACGCAGAGACCCGAGTTCAAATCTCATCGCGAGTGAATTTTTGAAGATGATTTTCCTTCCTTTTTACCGGCGCACTTTGTATCGACCGATGTCGATACAAAGTGCGCCGGATCGGTTAGAATTTAACTATGCGACAACTATGATGCAACTTCTATTAACTATGATTAACCTATTCGTTAGCATTTGCATTATTCTGCCTTACCATGATCGTTTCTCGTTGCTTTGTCGCAAAAAAACAAAAAAAAATACCCCGACAAAAAATCCAAAGACAATTTAAAATAAAGTTTTTTTTTTTTCTTCTTGGCCCCGGATTCACGAGATGCTAAAAAATTTTTTTAAAGTTAATTTATAAATAACATTTTTTTTTTAATTCTTTGATGTGTTATTAATTTATTATAAAACACAATATTTACCGGGTTTTATTCTCGTTTTATTTACAAACGGCATTATTACTAAAGACCGAGTTTTCCCTAACATTACACTTAGCGAAAACAGGTAAATATAGTCTTAAGATAGCAAGTAAATACAAGATGTAACGGGCAAGCCCTTTTAATCCGAAAGGGGGTTGTTCTAGACGTCTAGGCGAACACCTTTTGTTCTACGACTTTTGAAAATTCGAACTTTTTTTTTGAAAATTTTGAGTTTATGTTTCACTGAAAAAACAGCTGTTTTGAAAATAAAGGTAATTGAAGGTTTGTTTGTAGTAGACCAAGCTAAATGAAAGGACAACATAAGGTCAATGACCTCGAACTGTAAGAAACAGCTGATCTTCTAGTAAACTTTACACTTAAATTTTTCGAAAAGTACTTCGAATTTCCAAAAGTCTTATAACAAAAGTTGTTCGCCTAGACGTCTAGAACAACCCCCTTTCGGCTTAAAAGGGCTTACCCGTTACATCTTGTATAGTGACAGGTAAATATCTTACTAATATTATAAAGCTGAAAGTTTGTCAATCACGTAAAAACCGCTGAACCGATTGCGTTGAAACTTTTAACATAGGTAGCTGGAGACCTGGAATAACACATAGGCTACTTTTGATCCCGGTAATTTCACGAAAACGGGACTTACGCGGGTGAAACCGCGGGGCGCAGCTGTGTTATATTTTTCAAAATCGCGAAAACCTTAGACAAAATGACTTAGATGTGTTTTTAATTATTTTTTAAAGCTGAACACATAGCGACGACTTTAAAAAGATTATGGTAGGGCGGAATATTCATTATTATGAAGTCAGGGTAACAATATAACCATGACTTTGAGAGCCTTGCTTCGAATGAACCAGTTTGTTATTATGTTAACCACAGTTACACACTGCTCAAAATTTAAGTTTAACTTAAACAAGTAAGCAGCTCTCAAACGCAAAAAATCCCATAGGTACTCATTTTAAATTTAGAAGCTCCTCTATTATTTGAGTACCACTCAAATTTTCAGTGGAGTTTCTGTATTAAAATTTAACTAGGTTGGTATAGTTGGCACGTAGCGGCGATTTTAAAGTTGCCCAAATTCATACGGCTTCACTTTATACCCCCAAAACTGGGTCGTAAAATGGGCATCCTCTTTTGTGCCTGAGCCCAGTCACATAATTGACCGAACGAGCGAAGCGAGTGAGGTCCAGTGTAGACGGGCCTGGCGCTTGTATATTTGTAACTTTGTATATTTGTATGTTTGTTCGACGATAACTTGAGTATCGTAGCACCGATCTTCATGAATTTTGGTATGCGCGTAGTTTAGACCAATAGAATTTATGAGTTCGAAGATGAGCCGGATCGGTTAGGGAGATAGGGGGTCGTGAGGTCTCAGTTCGGGGCGAACAACTAGTATGTAGGAAAAGTCGCATCATCCCATAAATTTTGCCCATTCATTGTTTGGTTGGAAGAGATCGCTTTTAGGCGATAAAGCCGCCCATTGTACCACACTAGTTTAAAGTTTTTGATTTTTAAGTTTGAGATTGCTATCTCATTCGCTAAGCGGGCTTATCACCTAAGGGCGATCTCTTCCAGGCTGAAAAAAATTTGGAAGGGGATGGGTAAGGTGTTACATACTATAAAATATTGCAATATAGACAAGAAGGACAAATAATGAAATTTTGTTTTAATCTAAGGCTGAAATCTATGGTGCGTACTTTGACTTTGCTCAGACTGAGCTTAGCCAAAACTAAGCATAAACTTTTGCTTAGTGAATTGGAATTTGTAGTCGAAATTTATTTTGTAAAATAAAAAGAAGTTCATTTCATAGTCTCATACTCATAACAGAGAAGCAAAGTTTAGGTCATTATTTTTGATTGTTTGACATTCTTAATTTGAAAAACTTAGACGTTACTAAGCAATAACTTTGGATAGTTGCGAAGATCGCTTTTTAGCTACCAAAAATTGTCAAAGTCAAAGTTTTTGCTTAGCAAAGTCAAAGTACGGACTATATAAGATGTAACGGGTAAGCCCTTTTAAGCCGAAAGGGGGTTGTTCTAGACGTCTAGGCGGACACCTTTTGTTCTATGACTTTTGGAAATTCGAAGTACTTTTCGAAAATTTTAAGTGTAAAGTTTACTTGAAGATCAGCTGTTTCTTAGAGTTCGAGGTCATTGACCTTATGTTGTACTTTCATTTAGCTTGGTCTACTACAATCAAACCTTCAATTACCTTTATTTTCAAAAACAGCTGTTTTTTCAATGAAACATAATCTCACAATTTTCAAAAAAAAAACGAATTTTCAAAAGTTGTAGAACAAAAGGTGTTCGCCTAAACGTCTAGAACGAGCCCCTTTCGGATTAAAAGGACTTGCCCGTTACATCTTGTAGATTTCAGTCTAAGTTTGAGGTTTAAATCTTAAACGTGCTTTGTGCAACTTTACAACAATAAATAATTATCGACGCAACAACAGCAAGAGTTCAAAGATCAATCATTTGTGATAATGACAACAATAATTAAACAAAATTATGTCAGTTTCCGTGTAATTATTGTGGTTTTTTGTTTTAGCAGCTTAGTAAACAAACAAGTTAATTCTTTTATGTGTTTTTTGAGTACAGTAAGGTAACCAAAGTGGATATTCACTTTATCTATAAGTAACTACTTGCTTTTTTTTCTTAAGGTGTACTCACGTTATTGGCGGCAGAGATCTCAATATTTCTCAGTAATTACAAAACATTCGGAAATACTATTTTGGTATTTTATTTTTCACTAGCTGCGCCCCGCGGAAGTAAAAAACGCGTTGTCACGGGCGCGGGCGGCCGAGCGGTTCTCGAGCGGTTGCACTTTTTCGTTCATTACTCGGGTTCTACTAATTGGATTTCGATGCAAAGTATACCACGACGTTCCTCGAAAATAGACCTATCCAATATTGAAAACCGGATTTCAATCGGATTAGTAGTTTTTAATTGTATAAGGAACAGACAGAGAAACAGATAAACAGATAGACAGACATGAATTTTTAAAATTAGGTATATAATTTTGTTCTACTACTTATCCTAAGTCCCCTAGACCACTTATTTTTAATTTACTTCCAACTACAGACTTTTTGTCCTCTCTTCCTTTATTATAAGTATAGACAAGTATGGACATAGATTCTCTTATCTTCATTTTGATAGTTTTCTTTACACGATTGGTTAACTTTTATAACAGTTTTTTTTAAAATCTAAAACAACTCGTTTAAAACCGAAATTTTCATTTGAAACGTTACCTCTATTTTCAGAAATATCAATTTCAATCATGTTCTCGTAAGGTTAAGGTAGTTTTTGCTTTGATAAATCAAAACGGTCTTGTTAAACCCAGTTGGTTCCTCTGTCCTTATCTAACTAACGGACGAACACTAAAGTGAGAAAAGGACAGACTGCGGTCTCTCTAACATGAAGCGGGACCGTTTTTTGACGAAGGAAGCTTTCTAGTTAATAAATACTGTACTTTTTCTATGGTGCTATCAATTTGTGGGTTTGATTCACATAAATCGATAGCACAAAATATATGTATAACAGTACAAGGAACTAACCATGAAAACCTTGAAAAAGCCAACTGTAAAGTTGGCGAAAGCTCTGTTCGTTTAAAACCATGAATAAAACGCGAGTCAACCCGATAAATTTTGTTTTGCCGATAAAATTTGAATATTGACGACATCTAGCTAGGCTGTGGCGCGTCGGGCGAACGCTTGACGGGTTGCGGGTTCGATTCCCGCTGGGTGCAAATATTTATGCTTAAAAATAAATATTTGTATCTGGTCTGGGTGTATTTCTATTCATAATATGTATGTATTTACAAAAGAAAAATAAATATAAGTAGTATATCCGTTGTCTAGTCGCCGTAACACAAGCTTAGCAGCTTACCACGGGGCTAGATGGCGCTGTGTGTTGGTCACAGGATTTATTTATTATTTATTTATATATAAATATTTATATATAAAGTGTTTTATTAGTACAAGGAATCTAAAAATTTGCAACTTATTACACATAGCCGGTCACGTGTCAGCTCGTGAATAATTATACTTACCGAAAATTATGCAAAAAAATGTCGAATTTTAACATTGACCTAAACTCATTGTGAAATTATTTTAAAAACCGTCGTAATAAAAGTTGTTTCTTGTTACATAAGTAGGTGAAATATTTATTAATGTCAATACCAAGGTTGCGAATTGCGAAATTTTACTTCGTAGGTACCTTTTTAGGGGTTCGTACCTACCTTTTTTTATTTATAACTAGCAGTGCCCCGCGGTTTTCCCCGCATAAATTCCTATCCCGTAACGTATGTGACGCATCACGTATGTCATACCAAGCGTTGCTTAACCCGTATGATTGTTCAAAGTACACTTGTACCTTCACGAAACTAAATCGATTAATATGCCGCCGAAATTAAACAATTTACACGCATTTGAACTAGGTTTTACAAAAATGAAATTTTTGCAATTACACATCTCCTCTTGTTTCTCGTAGTTTTATCGTCCTATGGTCACACAAAAAAAAAGAACTTTAGCGTTGTCTCCAAAGCTCCGTGAGCAATAATTGTAGGTAAATGCCGTTTTACAATGATTCCCTCGACTTGACTTTAACTAAGGCGACTTGACTGCTTCAATGCAAATATTGCAAAAAATAATAATGCTTGACACTGGCTAATGTCCAAATGAAATTTAGCCATATAAAAGAAAAAGAAACAATCATGGTACTGTAGAAAATCTATAACTCACAAGTGTGGTACCTAAATCATTTATAATAATTTTGTTAGACAATTTATTAATTTTATATGTTTTTTCCGGTAATATAAATATTCCTAATATGACTTCGTTTCGCTTATAGATGACCGTGGTATTTTAAATTTCGCGACTCCCACCTTCCTAAAACATTTTTTTGTTTGACAACTACGGTAAAACCGCAAGGTTGGTCCATCTAGTTTTTTTTTATAATCTACTGGCTGACCCGGCACACTTCGTATCACATTCTTAAGAAGAAAAAAAACAAATTTATTTGTATTATTTATATGTATATGATTTTCGTATGTTCGAAATTTGGACGACTAAGAGCTAGAGGCGCCCCGCAAAGAACATCTTTCGACTTTAGCGTTGTCTCCAAAACTCGCGTGAACCCTCATAGTAAAGTGCCGCCATTTATACTTAATGACTTCTTTGACTTGACTTTTACTACGACGATTTAACTGTTATGATGCAAATTGCAAATACCTTGCAAAAATTAATAATACTTGACACTGGCTACTTTCCAAATGGCCATAATCGGGTACCAACTGATAAGAAATAATAAAAAAAAAAGTTTTCGTAGGTTATTTTGAGTCACAATTCAGAATGACACTTCTTTTTGGCAAGTCGGTTTAGAAGGTCATCGACTTATCCTTTACATTAAAATTTTATGGTCCTATCAATAAATTTAGCATTTGCCTTGGCCGTTTTTGATTAGGTGTTTATTTATGATAATCAATTTTGGTGAGTTCGTGCAAGTAATTTTACTGACTAGTGGATAGAGAAGGTTGTCGATTCGATTCCCATGGTGTAACAATTTTTTTAAATTTGAATTTAGAATTGGGCCCAGTTGACAACTATCAAATTCGAAAGGGGTCAAGTGGTCCCGGTCCCAGTTTCGAGGGGGACGACTTCACCCTAATAATACGCCCTTTCTCTCTTTATTAAGTTGCCGCTAATTTGTCGTTAATTTGCCGCGTTGTCGTTCAGCAAAAAAAAAACACCAAATAAAAAAAAAATTACAAAAAAAAAAGTTTTTAAATTGTCAGTGGTTTTTAAAAGTAATCGGTAGGTAAGTATAGTTTTTGTTTAAAATTTACTTAATTTTTTTTGAACGACAAAAGGACGACATAGCAACGACAAACGACCATGGTAGCGCGGAATGACTAACACGATTATGGAAAAATTTCCAATGTCGTGCGAAGCCTATGAAAGTCACGTTTTTGAACATATGGGTCTAATATTTTCAATTTTCAACGAAAACAAGTATGTTCATTTTATTAATGGTAATTCATTAGGTATCATATTCCGCGCTACCGTGCTCGTTTGTCGTTGCTATGTCGTTCAAAAAAATTAAGTGGGTAAACTTTAAATAAAAAATACCCCGACTACTTTTTTTTTAAAAGTAGTCGGGGTCCTCGGGGTATTTTTTATTTAAAGTTAAAATTTAAAGTTAACTTTTAAAAAAAAAGTAGTCGGGGTATTTTTTATTTAAAGTTTACCCACTTAATTTTTTTGCTCTCAGCCAATCAGTATTTAAAGAAGTTACAGAATAGCTATTATTTTTACTCCTGCAACAAATCGACTTCTGCAATGCTCATGCATCCCGCCTGTTTGTGGCATGCTATGTTTTTAGAGAATCAGGGTCCAGTAGGTCGATTCTGTAAAAACATAGCATGCGACAAGCAGGCGGGATGCATAAGCATTGCAGAATTCGATTTGTTGCAGAAGTAAAAATAATAGCTTATCTATAATTTCTTTAAATACTGATCGGCTGATTAACAAGGGGAGCTCTTTAAATAATTAAGTAGCCCTTAATTTTGAAGGCTACTTAACTAATTAAGTAGTAATTAAGTAAAATAACATTTACAGAATACGAATTAACGCACATCTTCTGCACGTCGCCTGCAGTTCGCCGGCATTCCGCATGCTATGTTTTTACAGAATCGAGCCACAGGACTTTTAATTTTGTATGTATAGATAAACTAGCAGGGTTCCACAAGTCCCGTTCTTCCGTGAATATCAGGTTAAGAAGTAGCCTATTAACACATAGGTCCCCAGCTACCTATATTTCAAGTTTCATTCCAATCGGTTCAGTAGTTTTTGCGTGAAAGAGTAACAACCTCACATACATACATACATACAAAATTTCGTTTATAATATTAGTAGGTAAGATAAGATGTAGGATATTTTTGTCAGCATTATATAAAATGACATTAGTTTAATTAACTCATTATGTAAAAGTTGCAGGTCAAGATTATAAAGTGTACATTATTTTACGAGACGTAACCTAACCTTGAAAACGTGAAATCGGATATTTCGCCCTACCATTATTAAAAGTTTTATTGGCTATACGCGTTGTCGTATTATCGCGTATAGCAAAAAAAAAAACAATAAGCAAACTTTTAAAAATGGTGTTTAGGTGTTTTTGGCGAGAACTCGTTGCGGATGTGTGTTGCTAAATTTCCATTTTTGTGAAACCTAGTTCAAATGCGTGCAAATTGTTTAATTTCGGGGGCACATTAATCAATTTAGTTTCGTGAAGGTGTACAAGTGGAATGAAAGTGAAATTCAGTGCAAAACATGGACTTAGTGTTGTCTCCAAAGCTCCGTGAAAAATCTTTGTAAATAAATTGCCGCCGTGTAATGATCCCCTAGACTTGACTTTAACTATGACGACTTGACTGTTTCGATGCAAATAACTTGCATAATATATTAATAATACTTGACACTGGCTAATTTCCTAATGGCCATAATCGGTTCACAACTGATAGGAAATAGAATAAGTAGTGTTTTTTATTATTCTTCTTCTTTAAAATGGCTTTTCCTTTCGGACATTTGCCAGTGTCAAGTATTATCAATAATTGCAGGTTATTTGCATCGAACAAAACAGTCAAGTCGTCATAGTTAAAGTCAAGTCGAGGGAATCATTGTAAAAAGGAGGCCATTTTTTACAATGTTTGTTCACGGAGCTTTGGAGAGAACACTAGGCTAAAGTCCATGATTTGCACCGATTTTCACTTTAATTTTCACTTGTACACCTTCACGAAAATAAATTGATTAATATGCCCCCGAAATTAAACAATTTACACGCATTTGAACTAAGTTTCACAAAAATGAAAATTTAGCAACACATCTTCTAACCGCGTTCCCGCCAAAACTCCAGTCGCCGCGTTATCGTTCAGTCAAAAAAAAATCAATACACAAACTTTAAAAAATGGTGTTTTTAAATTATCTGTGGTTTTTAAAAGTAGTTGGGGGGGTTATTCTTTATTTAAAAATTAATTTGTTTTTTTTAACGACAAAAGGACGACATAGCAACGAGAAACGATGGTAGCCCATTATATTATTTAGAATTAATAAGATGATCTTTTTTATCACTATTAACATTAATTTCACTTCTAAGAGCCGGTTAAAGTTTATATTGATATTATTCATATACTCAACATGGAAAATTATATTATGGTATTTATAGTTTCTACCATAGGGGTTTCTTGAGAATATTTAATACTAGCTGCGCCCCGCGGTTTCACCCGCGTCAATTCCGTTCCCGCGGGAATATCAGGATAAAAAGTAATAATATTATTATAATATAATAATTAATAATAATGACGTTATAGAATAAAATGCGAGTAAAACCCGGTAAATTTTGTGTTTTATTACGCAAAATCGCGAAAACCTTCGACAAAATTGATTTTTTAGTTAGTAATTGATCATTCTTTCAATCACCTCAAACATGAGACACCTATTTTTTTTATTTTTTTTCGCGATTTTGCATAATAAAACCCTTAATTTATCGGGTTTAATCGCGTTTTATTCATGATTTTAAACGAACCGAGCTTTCGCCAACTTTACAGTTGGCTTTTTCAAGGTTGACTTGTAAGACACCTTTTTCTATCGAGAGTTTTTACGGTACCCTAAAATCCAAACGAATTAGCCAACAAGCGACTGGTCTATTACTTAAAATCTAATTTAATTGTTTCATGTTATATTTTAATTGTTTAGTGTAATTAACGAATTTAATAGGTACCTACTTATAATAACCTTTCCGGATATAAAAATTGTATGTCTGAAAACAATTCGTGAGACAGTTTTTTTTTGCGCTGTTATGTTGGTAATTTTATACCTAACTAGCTGCGCCCCGCGGTTTCACCCGCAGAAGTGAAAACGCGTCATCACGGGCGCGGGCGGCCGAGCGGTTCTCGAGCGGTTGCACTTTTTCGTTCATTACTCGGGTTCTACTAATTGGATTTCGATGCAAAGTTTACCACGACCGTCCTTGAAAATAGAACTATCCAATATTAAAAACCAGATTTCAATCGGATAAGAAGTTTTTAATTGTATAAGGAACATACAGAGAAACAGACAGACACGAATTAAAAAAAAAATTGTTCTTCTACTTAATGCTAAGTCCCCTAGACCACTTTTTTTTTTTAATTTACTTTCAAGTAAGTACAGACTTTTAGTCCCCTCTTCCTTTATTATAAGTATAGATTCCCCTATTAACTTTTTTGTATCGTCCCCCAACAGCCCATCGTTTGCACGGAACAGTTAGTAATATTTTACCCGGTTGATAACCATTTATATTGCCAACCAGTACCTAATACATTAAATTTGTTGGTAATTCGTCAAGTGGACCTAATTATCTCGGAGTTGAACACAGTTTTGCTTAAAATAACATAAAATCAAGGCTACATAATGTTCCTTGAACTCGAGATATCAAAATTGTAGTCTGTGGACTGATAAGTAAGTACTAAGTAATGTACTTAACATAAGGAGACACTAGACATTTGCCAATGACAATGAATATATTAAAATATTCATCTAAGGGCCTAATAACCCTAATAGCGTGACAGGGATAAAGCCAGCGAATATCAGATGTGTAAGTGAAGGACGTAAGATGCGACTCTTCAAAATTTTAGTGCGTAAAATCAAACAATTGCTAGTTTCAAGATAACTAAACGATAATCTTGAAATTCAAAACATTCACTGCCTGTATTGAGCTAAGTTCAGTTCCTTTACAAAGTTTTATTAGTTTTCGTACAATATTGACTGAGTAAATACCTATCATTTATTTGTACAATTTAGAGGGAAGTTTGGATTTTTTTTCTATCGAGAAAATTTTCAGGAATCGTGTTTTAACGACATTCACGTGTTGGTAAATATCCTCGACTTTAATAAATATGGTTTCAAAAACTTTTATGTCAAATAACTTTTGTAGTAATTCATCCTAGAAGCATCAGTTCTGGCATACTACGGCCCTTTAAGAGAGCTTAGACAAGCTTGCGCTTCCGAATAATTGTGGCCATTTATGGGCCACAATAAGAACTGAAAATCCCTGTCGGATTCATTGCAAACTGTTGAAATTTTCCGACGCAATGTTTTAGAATATTTTCGTTTGTAGCGTTTGATAATAACATTGTTTCCTTTCTGAAGGTCATGGTTTCGAATCCCAGCCGCGCACATGTCTTTTTCTTTAAGAAGAATTTATGTGCGCTATTAACATCGCACTTACGGTGAAGGAAAATATCGTGAGGAAACCCACGGCTTAAAGTCACGCACAAAGGCCCAATAGTGGGGCTAATTGCGGAAACACAGAACTTTAACTTTAACTTTTAACATAGTTTACTACATTTTGGCGTAGTTTGAAGACAAAAACTTTTTTTGTTTTAAAAAAATATCTTACGAATCTTACTAATATTATAAACGCGAAAGTTTGTATGTACGTGACTTTGTAACTCTTTCACGCAAAAACTATCGAACCGATTGCGATGAAACTTAGAATATAGGTAGCTGGATACCTGGAATAATACAAAGGCAACGTTTAATCCCGATCATCCCGCGGGAACGGGATTTACGCGGGTGAAACCGCGGGGCGCAGTTAATCCTTTAATGTGCCTAAGCAAAAATGAGTTAAATTTCATAATATTGCGAAAACAAAAAAAAAACCATAGACTAAGTACCTGCCTACCTAAATTTTTAACCATATATTATGAAAAAAGTAAAGTGGTACCAAGCGAAAACTTGCTTTATGCCACTTTACCACTAATAATAATTGGCCTTTTTCATCTTATTTTAGATGATTTATACAGCGCAAACAACTTTTAACCCATGCTATTTTATGGCGCTGTAGTGCCCGGGACGTTGTTAGATGGAGTAGGCTTTCCCAGCCCCTATACCTTCCCAGCCTAGTCAGCCAGAGGAAAGAACTGGTCAATACGTCTGGAGCTAACTAAGCCGTGGGTTTCCTCACGATGTTTTCCTTCACCGTATGAGCGATGTTATAAACGCACATAACTTTTCCGCAAGGAAAAAGACATTGGTGCGCGGCCGGGATTCGAAACCACGACCTTCGGACTGAAAGTCGGGGTATCAACCACTAGACCAACACCGCTCCACTTTACTTTACAATTTACCACTAGCTATTAGAAAAAGTGGTAAGCTCGCACTAGTGCCAGAATTTGAGCGTGCCAGTTACGACTTAAGCCAAACCTTTTTATGTTAATTCTGACCACAAATGTTGTGAAATCAATTAATTTTATTGACGCGGACATTACAACGTTAGTTTTTACCGGTATAGATAGGTGAGTACTACTAGTTCAATAATATTATGAGTAAATCTATTTATAGAAATATCTTGATACAAAAAAAATGACCTGTAAAGCCGGTGACACACCTCCGGTGAGAAACCTTGTCGTTGCGAAATTAATGACATAGACATCTAAGTGCTTACATAAATATAATAAATAATATTGCACTACATTGCACACAGCGCTATCTAGTCCCAAACTAAGCACTAGGCTTATACTATGGGTACTAGACAACGGATATACTAAATATTATACTTTTTTTTGTAAATACATATATATACATCTTACTAATATTATAAATGTGAAAGTTTGTATGTAAGTATGTATGTATGTGAGGTTGTTACTCTTTCACATAAAAACTACTGAACCGATTGCAATGAAACTTGGAATATAGGTAGCTGGGGACCTGGATTAACACATAGGCTACTTTTTATCATGATATTCCCGCGGGAACGGGACTTACGCGGGTGAAACCGCGGAGCGCAGCAAGTATTATATATAGAAAAAACATCCAAACCAGATACAAATATTTATTCTTAAAAGCATAAATATTTGCTCCTGACGGGAATCGAACCCGCAGCCTTCTGCATTGCAGGCGAGCGTTAGCCCGATGCGCCACCGAAGCCGTCAAATAAATTCATTTGCTATAGAAAAAAATACTGTCTATGGTTTTCGCGATTTTGCATAATAAAACATAATATTTACTGGGTTTTACTCGCGTTTTATTTAATAACGCCATTTTTGCTAAAGACCGAGCTTTCGCTAAATTTACAGTTCGCTTTTTCAAGGTGCTAGAAATACAATCGTCTAGCATAACATTATTATGCGGAGACATATTGTAAATATTTTAATATCTAAATTTATATTTTTGTACTTAAATCTCTTTGTCTTCCTAACTGAATAAAAATAAATTAAATAAAATTTTAAATATACCTACTAGCTGCGCCACGCGGTTTAACCCGCGTAACTCCTGTTGCCGCGGGAACATCGGGATAAAAAATAACCCATGTGTTATTCCGGGTATCCAGCTATCTATTTTCCTAGTTTCATTGCAATCGGTTCAGTAGTTTTTGCGTGAAAGAGTAACAAAGTCACATAGACATACATAGAATACATACACAAGCTTTCACGTTTATAATAATTAGTAAGAAGTATTTTTATATGGGCTCGCGTAAAGCTAGGTTAAAATTTAATACTATAACGTGGTATATTTTACTTACATTATTATGTCGAAAACAAAGAAACTTTATATAAATAAAGAATAAATAAATAAATTCTGTGACCAACACACAGCGCCATCTAGCCCCATGGTAAGCTGCTAAGCTTGTGTTACGGTGACTAGACAACGGATATACTACTTATATTTATTTTTCTATTATATTTTTATAATTTTTTTTATATAGTCATAAACTGATCATTAACCACCAACTAAGCTAAGTTAGATTAGCTTAGCTCGTCAGTTTCTCAAATTGGAACTAGTTACAGTAAAATATACAGTTTCGCACTAATAGTTTCGCAGTAGTGGTGTGTTACCAGCTTTAATGTTAACTTGATTATTTTAATGACGAAGTTTTAATTTTAAATATAACACGTTTGTACTTAAGTGTTTACAAATAACAAGTAGATAATAAAAAACGAAAAAAAATTAACCCCAACGACTTAAAAAGAAGGGTGTTTTAAATTTGGGGGTTTATGTATTTGTATGTGGCATGGCAACTCATTAAAGAATGAACCGACTTTGATATAGTTTATTTGTTTCCTAAATGAAGTGACGCGAAAAGTTCGAGTCAGGACCTCCGACAACAGAATCAGCCTTCATGTCTGAAGCTGAAATCTATAGTCCGTACTTTGACTTAGCCAATTTTTGGCATTTATAAAGCGATCTTTGCAACTATCCAAAGTTTTTGCTTAATAAAGTCAAAGATATTTCAAATTCAGAATGTAAACTAATCAAAACTCAGCACAGTCTGAGCAAAGTCAAAGTACGCGCTACAGATTTCAGCCTGAGTCATTGCAGAATGTCGCTTACGGTGGTACTGTCATATCATGCGAAAACCGGCTAGCTACGTGGGGAACAAATGTCTTTCTATGGCGCCTTCTTCCGCCCGCGGCAGATTGGGAAGACCCGTGAATTGGTGGCGTGACGTCAAAAGAACTGATTTGGCTTCATGTCACGGGATGCTAAAGATCCGAAGTAGAGACGTAAAAGTAGGAAAGCCGACCCCTCACTATACCTTAAGGACGCGACTCATGTGAAATCCCTTCCGATTTAATAGTTTTATTCAAAACCGGTATCAAATAGATCTTTAAACAATGTATTATGTTATGGTACATGATACAAGAAGTGTCCCCTTCATTTCAAAAACATTTAAAAATAACTTTAAATACCACTATTATACAGGCAAAGTTACCCCTGTTTTACAAAATAAATCATATTTTCTTCTAAATCCGTAACCGCTATATTTTCTTAAAGGCATCATATTAATAGAAAATACAATACCTAGAACCTCTTCATCGCATTTTATAAAAATATTATTTTAATCTTCGTTAATGATTGATTTTACGAGAAATTGTAGATTGTTTCATGCAATTCCATCTTGCTCATTTATATGCAATCGGACAAGGACCGATAATTATCATCTATCGCCGCCTTAATTGATAACATCTGTTGGAACCATATTTCGTGCAAATAAATGACATTCATTCATTCATTCATTCCGGTCTTCCAAGAGGGATGCAACTGAACATCGTGATGATCATGATAAGAGATGGTGATTCCCAGTTCTTTTAAAATTGGCTTCTCTATCGAAATCGTAAACAAAAAACCAATCGCTATATTCAAAACCAAAGTACTTCCAAAAATAACTTTGCACGATCAATCTAGAACATTTTAAAAATAACACTCAATGAAAAACGTCTAGAGTTTTTAATCGGAAGGCGGTATCTTGAAAAGTTGATGCAAAAAACATAACCGTTGGTGTACTTTTACATTGAACTGCTCCGGCACGGACGGTATACGACACTTAGGCCCACTTACGTAATACCGGTTTAATTAATCGCGTACTATTTTATATTTTCTTACCTCGACGTGTCGATCATCTTACAATGATTCAGATTCAGATTCATTTATTCGTCCATAAACATAGGTAAAACAATGGTCTTAATAATTAAAATATGGTACAACTATTCTTCGCCTAGTGGCATGTGAATGATCTTTGGTCTCGAGGGGACTGGAGCTGCGGCGGGTGTCGTCCTCTATTTATAACCGTCGTTGTTTACTGTCCGGTGGTGGGTAGGTAAAGAAATTTTAAATATGTTAACAAATCGTGTGAATTTAAAAAGTTTACTTAGGCCTACTGGCCACACAGTCGTCTTTTGTAGGATGCATGTAATCTACAAATTAGGATAGGCGTATTTTGCATATTTGTTATGTCCACGCTGCATTATGCAAAAGTCAGTCACGCTACAAAACGTTTGTCCGTTTGACGAGTCGGTTTAGTAGTGACATGTTGCCGCGCGCACCGCATGATGAGCGGCTGACGCGACGTTTTTGCTTCGTGGACACAGATTCAATGTTTCTACGCAAAATGCAAGCATTCGTCTTGCAATCGTCAATTGACGAAAACGTGCGTATGACGTGCAGTTACATGGACAAAGGGCTTTACGCATGCGTGCAAATGGGCTCACTACACGGATGCTAAAGATCGAGCGAAATAGAAACGTAAGGCCAGAAAAGCGGACTCCAGTCTCCCGAGACTCTTTTTGGATATTCAAGCGTTTGTTTGAAATCTTTGAGGTTAAGTTTCACTGAAGAGACAGCTGTTTTTGAAATTAAAGTCAATTAAAGTTTTAACCGTAGTAGACCAAACTAAATGAAAGGACATCTTAAGGTCAATGACCTTAAACATTTAAGAAACAGCTGATTTTCAAGTAAACTTTAAACTTCAAATTTTCGAGAACTACTTTGTATTTCAAAAAGTAGTTCGCCTAGACGTCTAGAACAACCCACTTTTGGCTTAAGGGTAACCCTTGTAGGTATAGATTAATTATAATATGTCCGCGTACAGTACAGTCTGATGCCGGAAAGGTTTAATAGAGAGAAAAAAAACAGCCGTTGTTGTTGTTCGTCCGTGACATGGAAAACAACCAAATTGCAAAATGAATTTATTGTTTTGCTTGTGTTAGCGAATAATAAGGTTTGATTAAGAAAAAAACGGAAGATTTCAATGTTACGTGTTATTATAATAGACCAATCAAATGGGTTTAACCATAGTAATTCTATGCTATTCTAAATTTAGAACCTACCACTTACTCGCGTTTTATAATATCGAGAATAAAACCTGATGAATATCGGGCCCTACCATGAAGTCTTATAAGTCGTCGCGAAGTCGTCGCGTTGTCGTTCAGCTAAACAAATTAAAATTAAAAAGACATCAAATAATTTAAAAATAAGAAAAACAAATTTCTACATTTAATTTTAAAAAAATTGTTATAAAAAACAAAATTGTGAGAATTATTTAAAAAAAAATTTTTTTAAACTTCGTAGTAAATTCGCAGGTAAAACCGCAAGGCGCATTTTGTATTTGATAGAACAGTGTGGAACGGTATAAAGTTTAAAAGTCGTTTTTTTGATGATTGATGATTATGTTTATACATTTTTTGATTCGTCATACATACAACGTAGTAGGTATGTACCGACCGATTAATTTTGTCTATTTTTAACTTTTTGATTTAGTACTACGTTATTGCATAATAATAGCGGATATTTTATGGTCATTTAATACATTACAGTGTCTATTTTTAAAATGTATTATACGTACTTAAATAGCTGCGCCTGCGCACTTCGTATCGTCACCCGTTTTCTTTATTTTTAACTGTTTGATTTAGTACGACGTTATTGCATAATAATAGAAGATATTATATGGTCATTCTTTACATTACAGTGTCAATTTTTAAAATGTATTATACCTAGTTAAATAGCTGCCCCTGCGCACTTCGTATCGTCACCCGTTTTCTTTTTTTTTTTTAGTTAGCTACTTTTTTAGGCAATTCATTTTTATTTTACTTCTACTAATTTTATATTTGTATCTGGTCTGAGTGCGTTTCTATGTTTTAATATGTATGTATTTACAAAAGAAAAATAAATTTATGGATCTACTATATTTGATGTCTAAATATCAACAAAACTAGTCGCTGCTAAATCGTTCAGCTAAAAATAATAATTAAACATACCTACATCAATTATTAATAAAAAAAAATGTGTTAGGTTTTCGCGATTTTATATAATAAAACACAATAAATAAATACCTAAATATTTCACTGCATTACACACAGCACAATCTAGCCCCAAACTAAGCACTAGGCTTGTATTATGCATACTAGACAACTGATATAATACATATTATTATACTTTCTTACTACAACAATGCTACAATATTTACCTCATTCATTATTAAAATATTAAATAAATAGACGAGTTACATCTCAGACAACCTTGAAAAATCTAACTGTAAAGCTAGCGAAAGTTCGGTATAATAATGCCGTTATGAAATAAAACGCAAGTAAAACCCGGTAAACATTGTGTTTTATTATCTGTGGCTTTTAAAAGTAGTCGGGGTATTTTTTATTTTGGAATTAACTTTAATTTTTTTAACGACAAAGCAACGAGAAATGATTATGGTAAGGCCTAGGAATTAAAAGGTCAAAAATGTCCTCGAATTGTCAAAAAGTGGTTTCGATTTTGGAAACATTGTCTTTTTTCGCTAAATTCAGGTTGACCGTGTTTTTGAAAAAGGGTTAAGTCGTTGAACTTGAATATTTGACCTCGACTGAACCCTTTCACAATATCCAGACCAATGACATTTGGGTCCTATCACTTACTTTGCTTCTACTACGATAATTAGCGCTGACTTGCGTCAACCAGAGTAAATCTATACTCTATACTTATAATAAAATAAAATAAATATTTGTATCTGGTCTGGGTGTATTTCTATGTATAATTAATTATGTATGTATTTACAAAAGAAAAATAAATATAAGTAGTATATCCGTTGTCTAGTCACCGTAACACAAGCTTAGCAGCTTACCACGGGGCTAGATGGCGCTGTGTGTCCGTCACAGGATTTATTTATTTTTATTTTATTCATTTATAATAAAGGAAAAGAGGACAAAAAGTCTGTACTTAGAAGTAAATTAAAAAAAAAAGTGGTCTAGGGGACTTAGAATAAGTAGTAGATCAAAATTATACTATAATTTTTAAAGTTCATGTCTGTCTGTTTGTTCCTTATACAATTAAAAACTACTAATCCGATTGAAATCTGGTTTTCAATATTAGAAAGTTCTGTTTTCGAGGAACGTCGTGGTATACTTTGCATCGAAATCCAATTAATAGAACCCGAGTAATGAACGAAAAAGTGCAACTGCTCGAGGACCGCTCGGCCGCCAGCGCCTAGTTATTCGTTTTGATGTTTAATATCACCCCAGCTGTGGTATCATGTAATTAGCATCCACCGTTACTAGTGGCTAAGTTGCAGTACATTGCTGCTTTGACGTAACGTGGTTGTTACCGGTGATTACTTCAAACAGCAATATACAATACAAAATATGCTTTTTGACAGCAAATAGCAACTGACAGCAGCGGTGGATGCTAATTACAAATGATACCACAGCTGAACGGTTTTGGCAGGCTATTCGTTTGAGCCGCTATTTCAACGACGGCTTAAGGGGGTATTCTTTGTGGTAAAAAGTATAAAATCTTTGTAAAAGAGATTACAAATAACTTATTATTTAACACGTTCAAAACACATGTTATGTATGTGTGTTTTTTTATCGGGATTTAAAGTATCCTGTGTGTTATTCCCGGTCTCCAGCTACCTATATTTCAAGTTTCATCGCAATCTGTTCTGTAGTTTTTGCGTGAAAGGGTAACAAACTCACATACATAAATCCAAACTTATATGCATACAAACGCGTTTACAATATTAGTAAGATAAGAAGTAAGATACATATCCTTAAATACCATATTATTAATAGAACCAACTTTATCTGTTGATATTGATAGATTACTTATTACTTATTATAATAAAATATCAAGTTACATTATTGCGATGTTTTATTTTTCCGTTGCATAATTTCCGTCAGACTTTGTTGCTATTTCACGCAAAAACTACTGAACCGATTGCGATGCAACTAGGTACATAGGTGCCGGGAATAACACATAGATTATTTTTTATCCCGAAAATCCCGCGGGAACGGGACTTACGCGGGTAAAACCGCAGCTAGTAGACTTATAAAAGCATACCCCTTCTTCGCATTGCGCAGTCGGGTAAGAAGCCCTTGGATTTGATTTCAATTAGTTTTTCTTGAGTAACTTTTTCACTTCACTGTTCTAATCCTAATTGACAACCTAAATGCCTAAAATCTAAGCAAAGGGCAAAGGCCATAAAAAACCTTTCGATTTTAATAGTTTTTCTGACGTTTTTTACTTTTTATAACTGAGATCTAAAGAAGTTATATTACTAGAATTAGCTGCGCCCCGCGGTTTCACCCACGAAAGTGAAAAACGCGTTATCAAGGCGCAGGCGGCCGAGCGGTTCTCGAGCGGTTGCACTTTTTCGTTCATTACTCGGGTTCTACTAATTGGATTTCGATGCGAAGTATACCACGATCTTCCTCGAAAACAGAACTATCTAATATTGAAAACCAGATTTCGATCGGATTAGTAGTTTTTAATTGATTTTAGAACAGACAGAGAAACAGAGGAACAGACAGACAAACATGTATATAAAAATTATATTTTTTTGTTCTACTACTTATTCTAAGACCCCTAGACCACTTTTTTTTAATTTACGTCCAAGTACAGACTTTTTGTCCTCTCTTACTTTATTAAAAGTATAGAAGATATAGACTAGAATGCTCATGTAGAACTAAAAAGTGTTCTGCTACACTGAGCATGCCGTCCCTTTTTAATAACACTATTAGAAAGAGACAGCATGCTTTAATATATAAATATTAATAATACTTGACACTGGCAAATGTCCGAATGGAAAAGCCATTTTAAAGAAGAAGTAGAAGTTGTTTTTTTTTTCATTTGATGTGTTTCTTTTTTTCAGCTGAACGACAACGCGGCGACTTCGCAATGACTTATACTTATATAAGACAACATGGTTAAATACCTAGTGCTTAGTGCTTACATTTCATTTCATAACATTTTACCCTGACCTTGATTTTTCTTTCAAAGATCTAAGTACCTACATAACATTATGTATTATGCAATGTAGGCTTATTACGCGTTATTATTTAATATTCCATTATAGGTAAATATGTATTTATCTACTTTATAATTATATTTGTGTAAGACATAGGTAGATTCTTAACGGGAAAGGTCCCAACAGTGCATGCTAATGCGAGTTTATTTCGATTAAATAATAATTAAATAACCGACTACAAAAAACACAATAAAGGCCCAGGAAAGGAAAGGAAAACGTGTTTTAAGGATCTATTCAGTTAAACTGCAGTAACCTAGGAGTTCGCCCCGAACTGAGACCTCACGACCTCCTATCTCATCAACCCCCCTACCGATCCGGCTCATCTTCGAATTCATAAATTCTATTGATCTAAACTACACGCATACAAAAATTCATGAAGATCGGAGCTACGATACTCAAGTACCATACAACAAACATACAAAGTTACAAAGATACAAGCGCCAGGCCTGTCTACACTGGACCTTACTCGCTTCGCTCGTTCGGTAAATAATAATACTAGGAGAAAAAACAATTTTTTTCTTGTTTTTGCATTCTAATAAAACTTTACATAACACATAAAAAAAGAAAAAGAATAAGTAATTGTGAACGGACCACAGACAACAGAAATATTGCATGAATAAAACATCGAACATTTATTCATTCATTCATTCATTCATTCATTCGAAATTGGTAAAACCACCCATAGAAATAGTACTACAGAGTAACTAGAAAGCTTACTTCGTCAAAAAACGGTCCCTCTTGATGTTAGAGAGAGCTTATTCTGTCCTTTTTTTACTTCAGTGTTCGTCGGTTAGTTAGATAAGGACAGACTGGAACAAACTGGGTTCAACAGGACCGTTTTGATATATCAAAGCAAAATCTACCTTAACTTTAGAGAACATGATTGAAATTAATATTTCAAAAGTTGTCAAGTGCACATTCTTCTAGGAGCGAAGACGACGATGTGACATGTCACTGAATTAAACTCCATAAAAAAATATTTGGTCCGTATAAAATAATATACGGACCACAGACAACAGAAACATCGCACGAAAAAAAAAACATCAACACCTCCTTTATTTATCCTTTGTATTTACAAAAAAAGAATAGAATAATAGAACGTGCAATATTTATTTATTTAACCCCAAAAACATTTTGGAAGTGGGTTAAAAAGTATTTATTTTAATTGGAATTTCCGTTACATAAAGAAAACTGCAGGCCAATTTCTTCTACAAGGTTGTTATCGTGTTTTTTATCTCACAAGCAACCTTGTAAGATAAAAAACATGATAGTCATCTTCACATACGTGATGCACTAATGTATCTAACCAAGGTATATTTACATTATGCAATTTTCTAGAAAACAGGAAAAAAGATTACCTAGAATTATTTGCAAATATTATTATATAAGTAAGTATCAAGTAGTAGCGCGGCACATTTTGTATATCGCCATCGGTCATATTATGAAGAAAAAAAAAATTTGTTGACACTGGCACTAAAGCATGCCCGTTACTTAACAAAGAAAAAAAAGTGATGTGTGTTGGAGTTTTTGTTTATTGGTAAAGCCACCAAACTGTTCAACTATTTGATTATATTATTATATTAGAATATTGATTTGATTTCTTATCGGTTGTGAACCGATTATGGCCATTTGGAAATTAGCCAGTGTCAAGTATTTATATTTTTGCAAGTTATTTGCATCGAAACAGTCAAATCGTCATAGTTAAAGTCAAGTCTAGGGAAACATTTGTAAACACGGCGGCAATTCACAAAGATTGTTCACGGAGCTTTAGAGACAACACTAAGTCCATATTTTGCACGGATTTTCACTTTCATTCCACTTGTACACCTTCACGAAACTGAATCGATTAATATGCCCCCGAAATTAAACAATTTGTACGTTTTTCAACTAAGTTTCACATAAATGAAAATTTAGCACCACATCTCCTCAACGCGTTCCCGCCAAAACTCCTATTAGAATATTGGCTACATTATTAGCTACTTGACAAATGCCAGAACGAAAGAAAGTTGTGTCATTCGGACCATGATCTAAGAAAAATAAAAGCGTTAATGGATTCGAATAGTGCTAAAATGGCAAGGTACACAGTTAGATCCGGAATATTCAATTTCATGTACAGTTTAAACGTAAAAAAATAACCTACCAAGTTAAATCGAATGGAAACTCGAAAATAAAACTGCACACTTCCTGGTGGCCTTTGGTCTGACTTGATAAACTTCTTTAAAGTAAACTACTGTTCGTAAAACACATTTATAATACTTAAATAACCGTACCTACCGCTAAATAAACTAAATTACTTAGGGCAATTAGTAAAATAACATTTTCGATTATAATTTTCATATTGGTACCAAGTGTTACAGTTTTTAGGTAAGGTCTAAAACCTTACTTGACCTAACGACTGCTATCAGAGATAACAACTATATAGTGGTGTATTTCACCTAGTGTTAGAGTTGTCAGATCGCCCTAAGGCCTCTAACTTGACCTAACGACTGCTATCAGAGATAACAACCGTATAGTGGTGTATTTCACCTAGTGTTAGAGTTGTCAGATCGCCCTAAGGCCTCTAACTTGACCTAACGACTGCTATCAGAGATAACAACCGTATAGTGGTGTGTCTCACCTAGTGTTAGAGTTGTCAGGTCGCCCTAAGGCCTCCAACTTGACCTAACGACTGCTATCAGAGATAACAACCGTATAGTGGTGTGTCTCACCTAGTGTTAGAGTTGTCAGGTCGCCCTAAGGCCTCCAACTTGACCTAACGACTGCTATCAGAGATAACAACCGTATAGTGGTGTGTCTCACCTAGTGTTAGAGTTGTCAGGTCGCCCTAAGGCCTCCAACTTGACCTAACGACTGCTATCAGAGATAACAACCGTATAGTGGTGTGTCTCACCTAGTGTTAGAGTTGTCAGGTCGCCCTAAGGCCTCTAACGTGACCTAACGACTGCTATCAGAGATAACAACCGGTATAGTGGTGTCTTACCTAGTGTTAGGTCATTCATTATGCAAAACCGCGAAATCCTAAGACAAAACTATTGTAATTTTGGTTAAAATGTAAAGATAAGTGCGTAAGTTTTTAATATCATCACGCTTCGATAAAATTAAGTACCATAAAAAAGGAGGAAGGAACTAAAGATTATTTTTAGCCAACTTCATTAAAATAAACTTTGTCGTTCAAAAAACAAAAAAGAACATCAATTTCAGTACAAAAAAGGCATGCCTACCATCGAGATAACACTTCTTGTAGTAAATCTTACGAGTTTGTATGTGACTTTGTTACTCTTTCACGTAAAAACTACTGAACCGATTGCTATGAAACTTGGAATATAGGTAGCTGGATATCAGGAATGACACAAATAGGCTACTTTTTATTTCGATCGTCCCGCGGGAATAGGACTTGGGTGAAACTGCAGAAGGCTGCTAGTTTTTTATCATAGTTCAATTTCTGAGCTCATTTTGAGGTATTTTGAGTTTAGATACTCAAAATACCTCCATTAAAGCGGGACTAAAGGTGTTTTCAAATGGATATAGAGACTTGGGATAACACATAGATAGATAACTTTATTTGTACAACATAAAACATAATTTCTTCTATGGTTTTCGCGATTTTGCATCTTTGAAAATGCCAACTCTAAAGTTGGCGAAAGCTAGGTCGATAAAAATCACGAATAAAATGCGATTAAACCCGGTAAATAAAGTGTTTTAAAAAATAAAACATTACAACATAACACAAATATTTGACCGAACGAGCGAAGCGAGTGAGGTCCAGTGTAGACGGGCCTGGCGCTTGTATCTTTGTATGTTTGTTCGACGATAACTTAAGTATCGTAGCTCCGATCTTCATGAATTTTGGTATGCGCGTAGTTTAGGTCAATAAAATTTATGAGTTCGAAGATGAGCCCGATCGGTAGGGGGGTTGCGGAGATAGGGGGTCGTGAGGTCTCAGTTCGGGGCGAACTTCTAGTAATAATAGGAACAGTAGGAAAAGTAGCAGTTTTCATCGTCGAGTAAACATCTATGATAAGTACCTATTGATTGCTGATTGTGTCAAATAAATTGTAAAGTCATCCTTTACGTCATAGACTAAAAAACCGGCAAAGTGCGAGTGGGATTCTCTCAGAAAGAGTTCCGACGAAACTAAAAAGAGAAAGGCCGCAAAAAGTGAAGCTTTTTTATCCTGCCCTGACCTACGAGGAAAAAATAGAATGGAGATCTAGCTTCAAAACATGTTCCACGGTGTCACAGCAGCAGATGCACACACTGACATGTTCCGTACAGTATTACGTATGATCGACCTTTGGATCGACCAATGGCGGACGATCTTTAGTGACAGACTGGCGGTCGAATCATCGTTCTAGGCCCCGCAACCACCGTTTGTGTGGAACATTTTTTCAAATGATTGCTACTTTTTTTTATTTTTTTTATTTTCATATGTATATATTCGAGTTCGTTAACCGTGACGGCCTAGTTGTACACGTTCGTACAAGCCATAGCTTTGGGCTAGATTGCACTGTGTGTAATGTCGTGCAATATTTGCTTATTAAAAAAAAAACAACTATTTTTAGTTTTTGTTATTTCAGCGGCAACAGAAGTATACATCATCTGTAATAATTTAATCTGTCTAGCTGTCACCGGTTCATGAGATACAGCCTAGTCTGTTGTCAGACTGGCAGATGGACAGTGGAGTTTTAGTAACAGAGCACGTTTTCAAGGTCAATGACCTCTAACTCTGGATACGGAACCCTGACAATTCAAAGATCCCAGTGGCATCTACTCCAAATACCTACTACAATATATAGATAGGTATGTGAAGTACATACTATATAAACTTTTGCACCTTTCTCTTCGCAAAAAATGAACTTAAAAATATAGTTCATACATAATAGAAGCTAGCGGTTTTTTGACCCAGACCGTAAAAGCAAACGTCCATTACTGACAAATCTAAATTACTGATAGAATCTATCTATACTTATCTTCTATATCTATACAATTTGTAACGGGTATGCCCTTTTCATCCGAAAGGGGATTGTTCTAGACGTCTAGGCGAACAACTTTTAAAATTCGAACAGTGTTTTTGAAAATTTTGAGGTTATAATAAAATAAAGGAAAATAAAGGCAATTGAAGTTTTGATTGTAAACCTTTAAACTAAATAAAAGGACAACATGAGGTCAATGACCTCGAACTCTCAGAAACAGCTGATTTTCAAGTAAAATTTACACCTAATTTTTTTGAAAAGTACTTTGAATTTCCAAAAGTCGTAGAACAAAAGTTATTCGCCTAGACGTCTAAAACAACTCCCTTTCAGATTAAAAGGGCTTACCCGTTACACCTTGTATAAATCTTTTATCTATAATAACTTATAATAAAGGAAGAGAGGACAAAAAGTCTGTACTTGGAAAAAAATTAAAGAAAAGTTGTCTAGAGGGCTTAGAATAAGAAATAGTACAAAATTGTATAATGTTTAAAATTCATGTCTATCTGTCAGTTTGTCTGTTTCTCTGTCTGTTCCTTATACAATTAAAAACTACTAATCCGATTAAAATCTGGTTTTTAATATTGGATAGTTCTATTTTTGAGGAAGGTCGTGGTATACTTTGCATTGAAATCTAATTAGTAGAACCCGAGTAATGAACGAAAAAGTGCAACCGTTCGAAAAGTTTGTATAGTTTGCTTATGTATACTCTAAGGGCTAAATGCTAAAAATATAAAAGTTATACCTAATAACTACTAATAAGTTAATAAGGTACCTAAGTATGTAATACTATAATAAAAGAATTAATAAACAACATTAACAATGATAAAAATGTCATCACACTAATGTAAAATACGCGGAAAATATAATATTAATTTGTCGGTAGGTATGTTTGTTATAGTTTTTTTTATTAACAGTTTTAGTAGCGGTCGACAAGTGCTTATACTTCGTTTTTTAATTGTAGACTACAATTTGACACTTCTTTCTGAAGAAAAATGTCAAATACAATAAGCTAAAACGTCGGATTGTAGTCTGAAATTGAGAGTTTTGGCGGAACCGCGTTGAGGAGATGTGTTGCTTAATTTTCATTTTTGTGAAACCTAGTTCAAATGCGTGCAAATTGTTTAATTTCGGGGGCATATTAATCAATTTAGTTTTGTGAAGGTGTACAAGTGGAATGAAAGTGAAAATCTGTGCAAAACATGGACTTTAGTTAGTGTTGTCCCTAAAGCTCCGTGAACAATCTTTGTAAATGGCCGCCGTGTTTACAAATATTTCCCTAGACTTGACTTTAACTATGACGACTTGACTGTTATGATGCAAATAACTTGCATATTATATTAATAATACTTGACACTGGCTAATTTCCTTATGACCATAATCGGTTCACAACCGATAAGAAATAAAAAAAAAATACAATAAACTAAAACGTCGGATTGTAGTCTGAAATTAAGAAACGTATGGGTATAATTCTGTAGGTAGATTTTTCATTAAAATTTGCTCTGTGGCACGTCGGGCGAAGCCTTAGCTGCAACGCAAAGTTCGGGTAGAAATACGAATCACGCAAGCGGAAAAATACGCTACCTACCAGTGTATTTTTCCGAAAGTTCGAAATTCGAATTTCATAATAACATCGAATTCGAATATTACGAACAAAATTCATTTGATTATTATAAAAAAATAATAAATTTTAGTTTAAAATATATCGCTGTGATTTAGCGGCCTTATCGCCTATGGGCGATCTTTTCCAGGCAACCAATGATTAGACAAGACTTTAGGAAGGGAAAGTGGGTTTTCTTTATTTTTGCAAAAATTAAAACAACTTCGTCTGGAGTCGGGACTGCCATATAAATATTTATTATATTATGTTTTTGTAGCGGAAAAAAATACAAATTCTAAGTTTAAACTTATTTTTATCCCTTGGGTACAAAACCCTACAAATATAAATAAACTTATATATAAGATTTTAAATTTACATGTTTGTTTTCACTACTAAAACGTATTATTAAACTTGTTAAATACTCTGTTATTAAGTAATTTCAGTAAATTTAAATAGTTTTACATTGTACGTCCGCGCAAAGCCGGGTCGAATAGCTAGTACAAGTTGTAAATCAACTACCAGTATGATAAAATATAGGTTTCATTCCTATTCGTATTAATAATTATTTGTTCATTTACATTATATGGGTTAATTGTTGATCTATAAATTTTCTTAATATGGTCGCTAAGAAACTAAACTGCTTGCTTCCTCGTAGGTTATACAAGGTGTAACGGGGATGCCCTTTTAAGCCGAAAGATGGTTGTTCTAAATGTCTAGGCGAACAACTTTTGTTCTACAACATTTTCAAATTCGATTTTTTTTTTGAAAAGGGGATAGTTATTCTCTATCGGGGCTACCAACCTGGGTTTTTCCTTCAAACTACTTGGTATTTCATAATTACCAGTTGACGCGCTAAGATCAAAAAATTACTTACCTAGGTCATATAGTAGTAAATAGGTGTTGTAAATAATACTTTAATGAGTTCGGTCATTAAGTTTTACGTCAAAATAATTGTTATATCTTTATTAATTAACGTCATAATACCTTAACTGTTCCTATTCATTACCCGACCCGAAGCGTAAAGGAAGGGAAATGTTTTTTATTACTAACTGCGCTCCGCGGTTTTACCCTCATAAGTCCCGATCCCTTGGGAATATCGGGATCAAAAGCAGCCTATATAACTCCTTGATAGTGTAGCTTTCTATTGGTGAAAGAATTTTTGAAATCGGTCCAGTAGTTTCGAAGATTACCTCCAATATAAGTACATACTTACATCCATGTTACCAAAGTTACCTCTTTATAATAATTTCTAACTGCGCTCCGCGGTTTTACCCGTATAAGTCCCGATCCCGCGGGAATATCAGGATGTGTTATACATACAAACCTTTCTATTGAGTTACTCTATCTACTTTAAAAAACAGCATCAAAATCCGTTGCGTAGTTTTAAAGATCTAAGCGTACAAACATTCAGATAGCGAAAGTGACTTTTATACTAAGTAAATAAGTTAATTAATTAGTTTAAAATTAATTGAATAATTAATTAGATAATATTTTTCGCACAATAACTATATACACAGCACAATATTTTGAAAAGAAATCAATCTTTCGAAGACTTTTTGATTTGGTTGCATTCTTTTAATTCGAATGTTTAGACAACAACAAGTGTACCTCTGACCTTTCTTAGCTTCCTTTCCATCTAAAGGTTGCCTGGAAGAGATCGCTTTCAGCGATAAGGCCGACCATTGTGTTTCCTAAATTTAAGCTGTATTTGTTTCTATTTATTTATCTTGTAATTTATATGGTGTGTACAATAAAGAATTTATTCATTCATTCATGTTTTTTTGGTAAGTATCTATGGTTTGGAAAATCAGCATTATACTTTTTAACCGACTTCAAAAAAAGGATGAGGTTCTCAATTCGTCGCGTATAATAAATAATATACTATACTGAGATACTATACACATTTTTTTAAAAAGTATTATTAACGCGATAAAGTAAAAAGTTTTGGCAATGCTGATATGATATTTAATTAAACTGATTTCTTTTTTTTTTCAGTCGCATCTCTTTTATTATTTATACAAGTAGTCTACGAGTACCCATGACAGGAGTCACTTTTAAGACTTTAAACGTCTTAACTTAAAAAAAAAATGCAAAAAAAGTAAAGGAAACCTTCCTTATCATTTTAGAGAAATAAAAGTTATTCTAAGCTACCTTTTAAAGTGGGTGTGCAATGCACTTGTTTTTTTTTTTTAAATTAATTGAGGGTATTTGAAACTAAACGCACAAAATAATCCGCGCTACCATGCTCCTTTCCTTTTGTCGTTCAAAAAAAACATAGTAAATTTTAAATAAACAGTACCCCGGCTACTTTTAAAAACCACAGACAATTTTAAAAAATCTTTGTTATTGTTTGTAAAGTTGTTTTCTTTTTTTTTTTGTTAGTATTTGATGTGTTGGTAATTTTATTATTTTTAGCTGAACGACAACGCGACGACTTATAGGACATCATGGTAGGGCCCAATAACTAAGTAATTAACTTTTTTAATTTACACGATTTTCTGTTAACATAGTAATATTTTTCAAAAAGGTAGGTAAAAAAAAACTTACATTTCGGTTGCCTCGCAAACTGCCCCTGCCTGCGTCTCTCAAATAATCGATTAATAATCGCCTCCTTACGATTATTAAACTCGATTTCTTCAAACTTAGTGTTCAATTCTTCGCATTCAGCGAAATTCGCATCGAACGCGTCGATATCGGACCTCTTCAATCGATTATTCGATATATCGTTCAACTCTGTCGTATTAGAATACCGCCGATTCGCGACTTGATTCAAAATCTTGACGAAATCCTTCATTTTTTCTTTCTTTTTTCAATTAAAAATAAAACAAAAACTTTCAGCTTTCAACCTTTCAACCACTGTCTTATTTCACAAGAAAAATGCAATAGAAAAGTTTTTTTTTTCAACACCACCAACTGTCAATCTTCTCTTTACAAAAAAAAATTGGTTCAAAATCACTGTAAAATCCACACTTGACAAAGCGGTCACATAATGTGTTTGTTATTAACTATAATAAAATAAATAAATCACAAAATTACTGTAAGTAGGTACTTTCAGAAAAACCAAACAAATAAGAAATGCAATTTTGCAAAATAATTTAGCAGCTAAAAATCACTTTTAAAACTCAAAGTACGCTAATATTACGCGTGCTAACTTTGCACTATTTTGCCACGAAAATATTGCACTTTACGTCCGAAAATGCACTATTTAGTTTGAAAAAAGAGCAAGTAGCCACGATCGTGCGCGCGCGCCGACGACTGCGTCCGCGATTGGTTGGACTGTCAATGAAAACGACGCATGCGGTTGTTTCTGCTTTTATAGAATCGTAGAAACGACTGACCGGCCTATATTGTGTCTATCTGTGTATCTATCTACGTATAATTTGTATGGATTTACAAAAAAGGTGTAAAATCTTACTTCTTACTTAATATAAAACGCGAAAGTTTGTATGTAAGTATGTACCTATGTATGTGAGGTTGTTACTCTTTCATGTATGTATGTATGTGAGGTTGTTACTCTTTCACACAAAAACTACTGAACCGATTGCAATGAAACTTGGAATATAGGTAGCTGGGGACCTGGATTAACACATAGGCTACTTTTTATCCCGATACTCCCGCGGGAACGGGACTTACGCGGGTGAAACCGCGGGGCGCAGCTAGTGTAGTATATATATACGCTGTCTACTACCCATAGTACATACAATCCTAGTGCTTAGTTTGGGGCTAGATTGCGCTGTGTGTAAAGTTGTGCAGTATTTATTTATTGGGATTTTTTTTCAATGGCTTATGAAGTGTGAGTTTAAACATCAATGGAAACATTTTTAATAAACTTACACGATTGAATGACGCTGCTTAAAATTTGAGGCGAAGTTAAAAAATTTAGCAGGTTCTAAATTTCGAAATTAGTATGGGAATATTTTGTTTAAGTAGAACTCTATTTTTTAGTAGCGCTCCTTTTATTTACCCGGGTCTTAAGAGGAAAGGGGACCAATATGTTCAGCAAAACGAAGGCAGTTGACTGTTTACCCCCTAACCTAGGCCATGACCATGCTTGTTTTTTTTTAAATATTATTATTGATAGGTATTTTTTAATTTTATTTCTATTCTAATTTAATAAGCTCGTTAAGTTCTTTCTTTTTAATGAGCCAAATGATCATGTGCATTTAATGTTGTACAATAATCTAAAGGAAATAAACTATTTTGATTTGCTTTGATTTAATTTTCGCTTTAAGCGATAAGCGCTATTTGTTCAACATTTATTTAGTTTTAATTTTATTTTTAAATGTTTTTTGTTAAATTTAAATTTTTGTTGTTGATCAAATAAAGTATTATCTATCTATCTAAGTATCTAATTTAAAAAAAACTAGGGGGATGTTCATGGCAGATACTCTTTTACATTTTATTTATTTTATTTCTTATCGGTTGTGAACCGATTATGGCCATTAGGAAATTAGCCAGTGTCATGTATTCTTATTTATTATGCAAGTTATTTGCATCGAAACAGTCAAGTCGTCATAGTTAAAGTCAAGTCTAGGGAATCATTTGTAAACACGGCGGCCATTTACAAACAATCTTCACGGAGCCTTGGAGACAACACTAAGTCAATGTTTTGCACCGATTTTCACTTTCATTCCACTTGTACACCTTCACGAAACTAAATTGATTAATATGCCCCCGAAATTAAACAATTTGCACGCATATGAACTAGGTTTCACAAATATGAAAATTTAGCACCACATCTCCTCAACGAGTTCCCGCCAAGACTCTTTACTTTTTATGGCATTGACATAATTTTTTTTTTAAAGTGTTTTCTACATTTGGATGACTATTTTTTAAAAGAAAATAATAGTCATTCAAGTAGACGCTGTTGGCTGAAATTTTTGAAAAGAATTTTACAAAAGTTATATATTTGTTTTAAATTCGCCCTAGCATGATCTCTTCTATTATAGGATGATTTATATTTAGACCTTCACTCGACCGCCGGGTCCGAGCTTCGTTGTCCATTGCTTGGCCGCCACTCGGTTGCAACAGACCGATCGACTGCTCGCCGAGCAATGGACAACGAAGCTCGGACCCGACCCGCGCTCGTGACGGTCTAATATAAATCATCCCATTTGTCGCAAAGTCGCTGCACTTTAGCCAAAAAAAAAGCAAAAAAACCTTGAAAAAGCCAACTTCTTTTGGCGAAAACTCGGTTCGTTTAAAACCATGAATAAAAACGCGATTCAACGGATAAATAAAGTGTTTTATTAAAAAAATAAATACAAACCTAATTTAAAAAATAAAAAAAATATTTGTGGGTTTTTAAAATAGTTGTAGTATAATATACGATTTTAAATTTACATGGTTATTTCACTTTACACACAACACTTATTTTCAATAGACCTAAAAAGGTTCCTTAGAGCAATTCTGCCCGCAATATTGCGATTTGACACATTCACGATAAATGTGCACCTGGTTCTCACAGCTTTGTTCTATGACAGGTGCACGGTTATTGTGAATCTGTTAAAAAGTGATATTGCTAGCAGAATTGCTATAAGTCTACAGGAAGCAGGTAGTCCGATGTGGACGCCTCTAACTGTCATCACCTACCCGCATTCTCCAGTCTCGTGAACAAGCTGGTTGAAATCACCAGCGAAATATCGAGCTCCGCGGATAAATTATTATACATGGTAAATACCCCGTAAATATATATTTTTTAAGTACATTTTTGTACAATGATCATAATATGATTCACATTGCCACATATTTAGGGCTATAGTGGAACCGCAGCAATATTCTACTATAATTGACCGAACGAGCGAAGCGAGTGAGGTCCAGTGTAGACGGGCCTGGCGCTTGTATCTTTGTAACTTTGTATGTTTGTTCGACGATAACTGGAGTATCGTAGCTCCGATCTTCATGAATTTTGGTATGCGCGTAGTTTAGGTCAATAGAATTTATGAGTTCGAAGATGAGCCGGATCGGTAGGGGGGTTGGGGAGATAGGGGGTCGTGAGGTCTCAGGTCGGGGCGAACTCCTAGTTAGTTTTAGTAATGTAACTTCTTTGCTTACACATACTAGTTTAAATACAAGACGTAACGGGTAAGCCCTTTGAATCCGAAAGAGGGTTGTTCTATAGACGTCTAGGCAAACAACTTTTGTTCTACGACTTTTGGAAATTCTAAGTACTTTTCGAAAAATTTAGGTGTAAAATTTACTTGAAAATCAGCTGTTCCTGAGAGTTCGAGGTCATTGACCTTATGATGTCCTTTTATTTAGCTTGATGGTTTACAATCAAAACTTTAATTACCTTTATTTTCAAAAGCAGCTGTTTTTTCAGTGAAAAATGATCTCAAAATTTAAAAAAAAAAGTTTGAATTTTAAAAAGTCGTAGAACAAAAGGTGTTAGCCTAAACGTCTAGAACTTGTATACTATTGCTCGATTCGCGACGTCTCGTAAGCCCCAAAACGGTATTTCTCGTTTAATATTAATTATATTGTTTACGAGCTGCCAGCTCCTGATCATAACAAACACAACAAAAAAAGAATTATCGAAATCGGTCCAACCGTTCAGATTTGATGCCGTGACCACGCCAAATATTCATTTTTATATAAATAAATTCTGTAACCAACACACAGCGCCATCTAGCCCCGTGGTAAGCTGCTAAGCTTGTGTTACGGTGACTAGACAACGGATATACTACTAATATTTATATCAAATACTAGCTACGCCCCGCGGTTTAACCCGCATAAGTCCTTCTACAAGCTCTTTACTAAAATTTATCAAAATCGGTTCAATTTTTTTCTTTCATTAGTAGGTTCCAATTTGCGTACATAGCGTCACGCCTCCACCATTCTTGTACGCACTGCCAAAAAGTGGAATTCTCTGCCAGCTTCGCTGTTTCCCCAAAGTTATTATAACCTTGGAGTCTTCAAATCTAGAGTGAATAGGTAGTAACGTATAAAAAAGGTACTTTCTTCTGAAAATGTTAATATACAAGATGTAACGGGCATGCCCTTTTAAGCCGAAAGGGGGTGTTCCAGACATCTAGGCGAACAACTTTTGTTCTACGACTTTTGAAAAATCGAACTTTTTTTAAAAAAATTTGAAGTTATAGTTCACTGAAAAAACAGCTGTTTTTGAAAATAAAGGTAATTGTAGTTTCGATTGTTGTCGACTAAACTAAATGAAAGGACAAGATAAATTCAATGATCTCGAACTCTGAGAAACAGCTGATTTTCAAGTAAACTTAAAACTTAAAATTTTCGAAAACTACTTCGTATTTCCAAAAGTTGTAGAACAAAAGTTGTTCGCCTAAACGTCTAGAACAACCCACTTTCGGCTTAAAAGGGCTTACCTGTTACACCTTGTATAAACAAAAAAGAATTAGCCAAATCGGTCCAGCCGTTTGCGCGAGTTGCCGTGACAAAGGGAAATAGGAAAATTCAAATACACACCCCCTTTGGTTGTGAAAATATGGAAATCTCCGTTTTTAAAGGGTTGTTATATTGTTGTTTCTGTGTTGTAAAAGTTAACTTATCGTGTAAACAAAACTACCAAATGATAGCAAAAGAAGAATAAATTAAATAACAAAATATAATTTCCGTATGCTTTTTATTTCAGTAAATACAAAGCATACAGAAACTATATTTTGTAGAATGCATTTCGATGAATTTGTAGATTTTGTCGCCAATATATCTCAGTAGATATATTGACGACATAATCTACAAATTTTTCGATTCGTCCTCTTATGATCATTTTTATTGTCTCCTTCAAATTAACTAGGTAATATTTCCGGGTGCTACATCTTAACTTAATGGCACAGGGCTCTTCTCTTCTTGCTTGATTGATTGATTAATAATTATTTATAGCAACACATCACGAATTAAAAAATCACAGTAAAAGAAATGTACTTTTAAACAACTTAAAATTAGCTGGCACAATGCTTGGCTCTTGTTGCTTAAAGCGATCATTTCCAGGCAACCTTTGGACGGACCAGAAGTGAAGAAAAATGAAAGACAGGAGGAAAAACTATGCCTTTTGTGTTGACGAAATTTTTTTTTTAATTTTCTACTAGCTGCGCCCCGCGGTTTCACCCGCGGAAGTGAAAAACGCATTATAACGGGCGTTTCTCGAGCGGTTGCACTTTTTCGTTCATTACTCGAGTTCTATTTATTGGATTTCGATGCAAAGTATACCACGACGTTCCTCGAAAATAGAACTAAGTATCCAATATTGAAAACCTGTGGTATCATCTAATTAGCATCCACCGCTACTGGTTGCTATTTACTGTCAAAAAACTTATTTCGTATTCTACATTGCTGCTTTAAAGTAATCACCGGTAACAACCACGTTACGTCAAAGCAGCAATGTACTGCAACTTAGCCCCTGGCGCTTGTATCTTTATATGTTTGTTCGACGATAACTTGAGTATCGTAGCTCTGATCTTCGTGAATTTTGATATGCGCGTAGTTTAGGTTAATACAATTTATGAGTTCGAAGATGAGCCGGATCGGTAGAGGGGTTGGGGAGATAGGGGGTCGTGAGGTCTCAGTTTGGGGCGAACTACTAGTTATTATTCGTTCTGAACGTCTACAACAACCCTCTTTCGGCTTAAATGGGTATCCCCGTTACGCCTTGAATAGATTACGCCTGCGTACGTCATGGCGGCTTAGTTCGAGATGTGCTTTGTGGTTAGTCATATCACGACAAGACAAACAGTTGTATTTGCTTATTCGATCAGTAGGTATTTACAGTATCGAGATATTCTATTTAATTGTGGTTGTAACTACCTTTTTTATTAAGATGCCCCTACATAAATAAATTAAACCTATAACCTTGGGGTCTTCAAATCCAGAGTGAATAGGTACCTTCTAGGTAAGCATGCTTCATCGTCGACCTCATCCTCGCTTCCCATCAGGTGAGATGAGGTCAAATGCTGGCCTATTACGTATAAAAAAATAAATAAAAAAAAAATTACTAAATTTGTTAATCTGTACCTAGGTAATACTCTTAATCAAATCAAATATTTATTTATTATTTATTAAGTACTATAAGACTAACCCCCTTATTTATAAACGCTAATTAATGCGCTGCATAACTATGCATCGTTTGTCTTTTACTGTCACATGAAATTTTGATGTTGACAGACAGAGTCAAACGTAACGTAACTTAGTCAAGTGTAAATAATATTTTCTGTCTGTCAACTTTGAAACTGCATACGACAATAAAAGATAAACGATACATAGTTGTGCAGCGCATTAATTAGCGTTTATAAATAAGGGGGCTAGTCTTATAGTAATTAATAAATAATAAATAAATATTTGATTTCATCAAGAGTATTTTGTAGGTACGGATTAACAAAGTTATTAATAGTAGGTTTTTATAAAAAAACTAACATTTGTAGTACTTACTTATTTACCAGTTCCTCGCGGTAACAGACAGAATATTGTTAAATAAAAAAAAACAACAACATTTAAAATGTAAGAAAGCACCACTAAAAACGAGCCGATTAAAAATCAATAAAAACTGTTTAAGATCAAAACTCATCGACAGATGTAAAGGGGCATCTTAATAATTTATTCATTAAAATTAAATCTTGCGCCGGTAGGTATAGTACACTACGTAGTAAAGTGACGTCGGCAAACCAGTTTTAAAGCATTCAGTCTAGAACTTGCCATTCGCGAGGTTAAAAGAAAGGTAGGTAATAACTAATGAGAAAAGACGTCGACATGTGCATGTTACTATAATCGTTTTTTGTTATTATATTATCCTTTTTTAATGGGAGAAAATATTAGTAGTTTATGCACCGAGGTACTAAAGCCCTGTCTTATACAAGATGTAACAGGTAAGCCCTTTTAATCCGAAAGGGGGTTGTTCTAGACGTTTACGCGAACAACTTTTGTTCTATGACTTTTGAAAATTCGAAGTACTTTTCGAAAAATTTAGGTGTAAAGTTTACTTGAAAATCAGCTGTTTCTTAGAGTTCGAGGTCATTGACCTTATGTTGTTCTTTCATTTAGTTTGGTCTACTACAATCAAACCTTCAATTACCTTTATTTTCAAAAACAGCTGTTTTTCCAGTGAAACATAATCTCAAAATTTTCAAAAAAAAGTTCGAATTTTCAAAAGTCGTAGAACAAAAGGTGTTCGCCTAAACGTCTAGAACAACCCCCTTTCGGATTAAAGGGCTTACCTGTTACATCTTGTATAGCGGGCGTCATATTGAATACATAGCGTACGAAGGACTCTAGGACAAAATGGAGTTTTGGCGGGAATGCGTTGAGGAGATGTGTTGCTAAATTTTCATTTTTGTGAAACTTAGTTCAAATGCGTGTAAATTGTTTAATTTCGGGGGCATATTAATCAATTTAGTTTTGTGAAGGTGTACAAGTGTAAATAAAAGTGAAAATCGGTTCAAAACATGGACTTTAGCTTATTGTTGTCTCCAAAGCTCCGTGAACAAACATTGTAAAAAATGGCCCCCTTTTTACAATGATTCCCTCGACTTGACTTTAACTATGACGACTTGACTGTTTCGTTCGATGAAAATAACCTGCAAATATTGATAATACGACTTGACACTGGCAAATGTCCGAAAGGATACCAGAAATAACACCTAAGCTACATTTTAACCCGATATTCCCGCGGAAACAGGACTGAAACTGCGGGGCGCAGCTGGCAACAGAATAAAATTTGTTTTGCAAGTAGAGCTCACAATTAACTTGTTGTTCTTTGCGGCTAATTTATGATGTACGGAACCCGCGCGCGCGAGTCTAAATAAAAAGTTAAAAATAACTTGTATTTATTATTTGGAAATACCTACCTTTACATATCAAGATATCTGTAGAACGAGTTTGTTTGGCTATTTTTATCTCAAATTATAAAACGTCAAAGTTTTAACTGAGTGTTTCCGCAATTACCCCTACAACTAAGCTTTTTTTTTTAATTCTGTGACCAACACACAGCGCCATCTAGCGAATACATAATCACTAATACTTAATACTAAATCACTATCGAATGCGTGTAAATTGTTAAATTTCGGGGGCATATTAATCAATTTAGTTTTGTGAAGGCGTACAAGTGTAATGACAGTGAAAACCGATACAAAACATGGACTTTAGCGTTGTCTCCAATGCGCGAATCGCGTGAACCGTCATTGTAAAGAGCCACCATTTACAATGACTTCCTTGGCTTGACTTTTACTACGACGACTTGACTGTTTTGATGCATTTTGCAAATAAATTGCAAAAAATAACAATACTTGACACTGGCTACTTTTCAAATGGCCAACCGATACGAAATAACATAAAAATATATTCTAAACGAAATTTGAATTTGCCTCATCATTTGTAATTATTTACGGGCTCCTTTATCCCATTTTACCCATGGGATTGGAACTTAGGTACATGGGAAAAACGCGGGACGTTCGTAAAAATTAATTAGATGGCGGTCGTCCACCGCTGCTGGTATCAAATTTCTTCCTCCAGTTTAGCGATACATAGTGCGCAGGATCAGAAACTATTAAACAGCCACGTTGTAATCCGCTTCAAGTAGTGAAGTTTTAATTATCCTACGATTTTTGTTTGAAATTGTACCTTACAAGACCGTAAAAAAGCAACAAATAAAATGCAATGGCAGTAGGAAAATCAAATAATAACAAAGTACAACCAATTATTTTGCAATCTAAACTATTATTCTTACCAACACTTTGAAAATAATTGTACGGTACTTTATTTAATATGTATGTATATACGGGGTGAGTCGTTTACACTTTACACGTGTTTTTTTTTAATTAAAAGAGAATTTCTTTGGCATTTCAGGGCATGTTTGTTTCTAGAATTTGATTACAACACTATCGAATAATATAATAATATATCTTACTTATATTATAAACGCGAAAGTTTGTATGTATGCATGTATGTATATATTTAAGTGATAGTTACTCTTTTACGCATGAACTACCGAGCCGTTTGCGATGAAACTTAGAACATAGGTAGATACTAGCTAAGTTATATTACAAAACGGTTTAATAGCGAAGAGCCTCGACCAACAGCTCAAGAGGCTCTCGCTTGAAGGTTGGGTTAAGGGTCAGAACCAGAAGGCAGTCGTCCTTGATACGGGACGTATCGTCAGAAGATTCCTGTCTCTGCGACCCTAACCATCGGTAGCCTGGGCCCTGCCCTACTGCCATAGGACTTCTATGTTTATGTTTTTTATAATAGTTTACTGTTTTTGTATAAAGTTTATGCGTTGTTTATAGGACCTGTAGATTTGATTTTATGTAACTTTATTTTTACATGGAATTTTATGTTTGTAGGTTTTGTATTTTGTAGGTAGTTTATTTTTATAATAACCTAAATTAAAAAAAAAAAAAAAAAAAAAATAAGAAGGGAAGTGAATGAGTGAATATTATATACTGAATCAAATAAGGTTTTTATTAGTTTGCTAAATATCATGGTCCATTCCTGGAAACGGGAACAATGTTAGTATTGTACTGGATACCCTGAGTTTCATTCCGAAGGTCATGGTTTCGAATCTGAAAATACCATGATAGGTACATAGATTAACGCTTCCTTGTAAAACAAAGATGAGCTTAAAACTAAAGTTGCACAATGTGCAGTCTTATCGCTTCTGGGCTATCTTTTCCAGACAACGAACGAATGGATACGACTCAAACAAATGTAGACTATATTACAGTTTTGTCAAAATCGGGGACACTTAGATAAATAAATAAATCCTGTGACGAGTGACAAATTACACAGAAAGCTTAAAAGTAAAAAGTTGTACAAATGGGCGAGGCAACCTTTGGATGGAAAAGGTCAGTAAAAATTGTGTGTTAGGCATAGAAATATAGAACATGTATGAGATAGTATAAATAGGGGATACAAGGACTTAAATAGATAATATATTTATTACAAAAATAGACATAAATAAATAGCTATACATACTGTAACGGGTAAGCCCTTTTAAGCCGAAAGGGGTTTGTTTTAGACGTCTAGGCGAACAACTTTTGTACTTATCACTTATCTACTTCTTTCAGCATTTTTCGCTAAACTTTTAGCTAGGGAATTCCCTTCAAGGTCGGTCTAAATGATCTACCCTGTATACATAATTCGTGTTATGAATAGCCAAGTATTGTAAAGTTTCTTACCTTTGTTTTTTTAAATACAGTACACAGTTATGTTAATAAAAAACTAACGTAAGTAATTAAAAATATTCACAAAAAAATGCGTTTTTTTAATATCTATACTATAGTGATAGTGAAGCAAACTATAGAGCGCTGGTATGCGAGTATGAACTGTAAGCACGGGATGAACAGTCGAAAATGACATAAACGATGTCATCAGTCACCTAGGGTTACGGGAATCGACTGTTTCTCTCGTTAGAATTTATTCTAGTAATAATTATGGTGAAATGTTCAGTGTCGCGGTGCAAAAATGATTCGCAAATCACTATTCAACCTCAACATTTGAATATCTATGTATAGAGCATCTGCTTACACTTAGCAAATACCCATAGGGGCGCTCTATGTTCTTTAATTCCATTCGGGCCATAGATTATGGCTTATGGAAAAGATGGCAACCATTTTGTAATGTGAACTTCTTCGATATCAATTTTAATCGTAGTTTAATAGACAAACTTCTAGGAATTGAATGATTTTATTGGAATTGTTTTATTGCTCAAGGCATAATAATATTACTAGAAACATTTAAAAGAAAAAACTCATCTTCAAAAATTCGCTCGCGACGAGATTTGAACTCGCGTCTTTCGCGTTGCATTTGAATTGCTAAATCATATTTATTTTATTATTTATTTATTTTATTCGGTGTAACACTTTTCAAAGACATGTGTATCGAACACAAGTAAAAGTTCAGGAATTTTAAGCAAATTTTTATTACAAGCAAGAATATAGCAATGGCTTTTGAGTAAGTACTTATTGTACGCAGACGAAGTCGTGGGCAATAGCTAGTGCCGCTACTATTAAGACAAATATAACTTAAATTTAAAGATTGTTTTTAATTAAAATAATTATTAGGTTTTGCACAGAGGTCGAATTTCGCAAGATTTAGTTAAAGTTTTTATTGATATATCAATTAAAAACATTATTATTCACGTACATTCACATTGTGGTGAATGTCAACCGGATGCGCGTGAAAATGAAAGGCGCGGAGGACGCGAAGCTTGAAAAACTGCATTCTTTATGTTAAAAACGAGTACTTAAAAGGATTATTGTTTTTTTTCTTCATTATATGGAGTACTTTCTATCAGCTTGAGCATTCATTACAAGTACGAAAAGAAAGAAATTAAAGTAAATTAATCATTTTAAAAGTAATTTATAAGTAGGTACTTTAAGTTTGAAATTGTTTTTTAATTATGTGTGGTGGTTCCACAAACAAACCAATTAAGTAAGAAAACTATAAACTACCATAAATTATAACTTTTTAATTAATCTTCTTATTTGTCAGAAGAAGAAGAAACATCTTTAAGTTTTTTTCTTACGCGAACATTTTGTAAGTACCTGATTTTGACGACCTCTGTGGCACGTCGGGCGAACGCTTGACTGCAATGCAAAAGGTTGCGAGGTCGATTCCCGTTGAGTGCAAATATTTATGCTTATAAATAAATATTTGTATCTGGTCTTGGTGTACTTCTATGTATGATATGTATGTCTAGTTACCGTAACACAAGCTTAGCAGCTTACCACGAGGTTTATCTATTATTATTTGATCAAATCAACATGGATAAGTCATATGTATTCACGATAGTTGCCTTCTTCATTACATAAGTTTAAAGAAAAATTATCACAACGAGCTGTCTTTTTAAATTTACAAGTAATTAAAAGTAATAAAAAATAAAATTTTGATCAAACTCCGTTGAATATAGGTAACATTTATTATGCCAAGTACAAAAGGTGTTAGTTGTAACGACTTTCCCAAATTGCAATCCCTTATATTTTAAAAACAATGAAACTAAACACTGCGCGTGACCCGACAAGGAACGCGTTTGCCAAATTTTATTGTTACTTAAATTTGACGTCCTCCGGTACGACTGACCAAACAAATTCAACCATTTTACATATTTAAACAAGATAATTATTGCATTTTTTTTCATAGCTGCTGTTCATTGACTAAGCAAGGTCTAGATTTTTCCATTTTTTAAAACCCAAAGGACAAGCAAAATACTTTTATCTCAAACAGCCTGAAGCGGTATTTTTGAATCGCTTGAGCGATTTAAATAATGCAGAAGGTTGCGGGTTCGATTTCCGCCGGGTGCGAATATTTATGCTTAAAAATAAATATTTGTATCTGGTCTGGGTGGCTTTCTAAGTAAGATAATATTATGTAATGTATTTACAAAAAAAAAGTAAAATATATCTGTTGTCTAGTACCCATATTACAAGCCTAGTGCTTAGTTTGGGGCTAGATTGCTCTGTGTGTAATGTCGTGCAATATTTATTTATTTTATTTTAATTCAAAATTTTGGCGTGTTGTGAAATATCAACTTTCCGCCCGGGTGGGTAATGATTTAATGATCCAATATAATTGTGTGGTTTGAACGTCGAAGGTTGAAATATATCTATCTATACTTATAATAAAGGAAGAGAGGACAAAAAGTCTGTACTTGGAAATAAATTTAAAAAAAATGTCTAGGGGACTTCGGAAAAGTAGGAAAACAAAATTTAATATCTAAAATTCATGTCTGTCTGTCTGTTTCTCTGTTTGTTCCTTATACAATTAAAAACTATTAATCCGATTAAAATCTAGTTTTCAATATTGGATAGTTCTATTTTCGAGGAACGTCGTGGTATACTTAATAGTAGAACCCGAGTAATAAACAAAAATGTCGGCTATGCACTCTTTCTACGCAGACGAAGTTGCGGGTAACAGCTAGTAAATAATAAACTACAAGAACTATTTAAGAGTAACAGGATACTTACTCGTTTAATATCATATTTTTATTTTATACGAGTAATTATAATTAAAGGGCAATCTCGACTTCGGGAAATTTCGACTATTCTTAATAACTTCTGCATTCGACTATTCTTAATAACTTCTGTATTTTACTTTATTTTAAAAAGTGCCATCTATGACCGGATAGCGGAAAAGCAATTTCAATTTTTGTCCCATAGATGGCACTGTTTCATAAATATCTACACAAGTTATTAAAAACTAGCGGTATCCCTAAATTTCACTCGCAAGAGTCTCGTTCCCGCGGAAATATCGGGATAAAAGAAGTTTATGTGCTATTCCAGGTCTCCAGCTAGCTATATTCTAAGTTTTATCGCAATCGGTTCAGTAGTTTTTTCGTGATAGAGTAACAAAGTCACAGACAGAGTTACCTACATACAAACTTTCGCGGTTATAACATTAGTAAGATGGTAAGAAGTAGGTACCTAATATGCTCAAAACATCATTAAAACATAGGTAATCTACAACAAACGAAAAACACAATTAAAAAAATAATGGGTATTACAAATTAAAACCAATAAACAAAGCATTTAATTCGCGTCTCCATTGTTATGTTTCCACAGGATAATAGACAGGTTAATGTCTGCCCAAACTTAAGCGGGAAAACGTACGTCATCGTCGACGTCGCTCGTCGACGCATTCGAGAAATACAGAAGAAACGTGTGTTATTTCATAATACCTAACCAAGAGTAATAATAAGGCAGGAACAGGCCAGGCAACAAACAGGCGGGATGGAGCTTTGCAGAAGTCGATTTGTTGCAGGAGTAAAAATAATAGCTATTCTATAATTTCTTTTAATACTGATTGGCTGAAGAACAAGGGAGCTATTGAAATAATTAAGTAGTCCTGAATTTTGAAGGCTACTTAACTGATTAAGTAGGCTACTTAATTGATTAAGTAGTAATTAAGTAAAATAACATTTACAGAATACGAATTAACGTACATCTCCTGCACGTCGCCTGCATTCCGCCGGCTTTCCGCATGCTATGTCCTTACCGAATCGAGTCCCAGTACAGTGTTATCCCTATAATATAAAAAACTCGATTAAAAAATACGCATAGAAATACACATACCATCACAGCTTATACCACGGCTTATACTTTGATAGTTCCAAGCGTAACTACGTAACAAAAATAAAACATGTTCGTTAGTAATAAAAAGCAAGAATACCTAATTGTAAATTAACTTTAAACCGTTATATTTCCTAAACGGTTCTTTAAAACGAAAAATGGTGAAAGAAACCTAATATTTATTTTTAAAAACCTATTCAACGATACCCATCTTGACATACTTTGACGATTTTGGATTTTTTAATTTTGACAATATGGCGTCTGGTGGTGACATAAGTTACTTGGGATTACTGTCATGTCTTTAGTCACACTCGCCAGATTAAGACGAATCGATTGACGTAAGAATCATCAAAATCGGTCCATGCGTTTGGCCTCTAGAACGCCACATAGAAACATCCATACATACATACATACATACATACATACATACATACATAGACCGGTAAACACATTACCCTCCTTTGCGTCGCGCAGTCGGGTAAAAAGGCATTTTGTTCGTGCGACCTATGTCGTACCTATATTTGTACTGATCTTAAAGTACTTATATTTAAACGTTATTAAACCACAGAGTATCCTTCGAAAAATTCTAGTTTATCATTTTCTTTATTACCAAGAATCATTTACTTATATTTGCTTATATCTAATCAATTAATTTTATTGGATATGGTTTAATCGATTTTGTTATGATGATTCATTTTAATATGTTAATATTTACCGGGTTTTAGTCGCGTTTTTTTTAATAATGTCATTATTTACAAAAGTACCGAGCTTTCGTTAACTTTACAGTTAGAGTTTTCAAGGTTGACTGGTTTCAGGTTCACAGTCAACTTTGAAAAAGCTAACTGTAACTCACCAAAAACCGATAATCGACAAAAATCTCCGATTTTGATTAACGCTCGAATCATCAAAATTGGTCCATCCGTTTGGATTGAGATCCATACAGGAACAAACCTACATACAAACCGTAAATAAATTTTTAAGGGGTTAATACAAACATAACAAAGACATAGCCCTTCTTTGCGTCGCGCAGTCAGATAAAAGCATAGAAATGGTACAGTAATTAAGAAAGGTTACTTCGTCAAAACAACGGTCCCTCTTGATGTTAGAGAGACCCCAGTCTGTCCTTTTTTCACTTCAGTGTTCGTCGATTAGTTAGATAAGGACAGACTGGGACAACCGGGTTCAACAGGACCGTTTTGATATATCAAAGCAAAAACTACCTTAACCTTAGAGAACACGATTGAAATTGATATTTCATAAGTTGTCAAGTGCATAGTCTTCTAGTAGCGAAGACGACGATGTGATATGTCTCTGGGTATAAGATGACTTGAGATAATCAAAAGTCAACGTCATCTAAATGGATTTTCCAATTTGTGTCTCTCAATTCTTCCGGGCTACCATGATCGTTTCTCGTTGCTTTGTCGCTCGAAAAAATTAAATAACTTTTAAATGAAAAATACCCCGACTAGTTTAAAAAACCACAGATCAGTTTAATGGACCGAACGAGCGTTTGCAAGCAAAGCGTCTATGCTTCAGGTTGGGCAAATTTTCTTTTTTCTGTATGTTGCTTCTGGGGCTCGATTCGGTAAGAACATGCGAAATGTCGGCGGACTGCAGGCGGCGACGTGCAGAAGATGTGCGTTAATTCGTATTCTGTAAATGTTATTTTACTATATTATTACTTAGTTAGTTAAGTAGAGTTCAAAATTAAGGGCTTGTTAATTATTTAAATAGCTCCCCTTGTTCCTCAGCGAATCAGTATTAAAAGAAGTTACTTATAGAAAACCATGAGCATTGCAGAAGTCGATTTGTTGCAGGAGTAAAAATAATAGCTATTCTATAATTTCTTTAAATACTGATTGGCTGATTAACAAGGGGAGCTCTTTAAATAATTAACAAGCCCTTAATTTTGAACTCTACTTAACCAATTAAGTAAAATAACATTTACAGAATACGAATTAACGCACATCTTCTGCATGTCGCCTGCAGTTCGCCGGCATTCCGCATGCTATGTTTTTACAGAATGGAGCCACTGCTCTACAGGTCGTATTTCTCACCCGATTTTGATGAAACTTGGTATACAAGTTCTCTGCGCTTATGGTTTTTTTTTGTTGTGGGGGATTTTTGATTGGTGGGGTATTTCTCCCATAAAGAGGGTATTTTAATACTTGTGTTTTAAATACATACTAATTGTATTCGTGTGGTGTTCGCGTGGTCTACTGTTCGCAGAACTACTAGTTGACCGAACGAGCGAAGCGAGTGAGGTCCAATGTAGACGGGTTTGGCGCTTGTATCTTTGTATCTTTGTATGTTTGTTCGACGATAACTTGAGTATCGTAGCTCTGATCTTCATGAATTTTGGTATGCGCGTAGTTTAGGTCAATAGAATTTATGAGTTCGAAGATGAGCCGGATCGGTAGGGGGAGTGGGGAGATAGGGGGTGCAAAAAGAGAAAAAAATCAATTTCTAAAAATTTGTCATAGATTATGGCTTATGGAAAAGATCGCAACCATTTTGTAATGTGAACATTTTCAATATCAATTTTAATCGTAGTTTAATAGACAAACTTCTAAAAATATTTTAAATTCTAAATTAGAATTCTTTTAAATTTTATTTCAGAGACGCGAGTTCAAATCTTGTCGCGAGCGAATTTTTGAAGATGATTTTTTTGTTTTAAATATTTCCAGTAATATGCCTTGAGCAATAAAAACAAATTATATACGAAATAGATAAACTTCTTTCAAGAACGTACTAGCAGGATAATAAAATTAATAAAAAGAAATTGATAACTTTTGATTTCTTCTTCAAGCTTTCTTGGCCGAGTTATTGGCGTGAGTTTTGGCGTTTTTGTGAAACCTAGCTCAAATGCGTGTAAATTGTTTAATATCGTGGGCATATTAATCAATTTAGTTTCGTGAAGTAAAAAATACAAGCAGTGTAGTGAAGGTGAAAATCGGTGCAAAACATAGACTACGCAAACGAAGTCGTGGGCAATAGCTAGTGCCGCTACTATTAAGACAAATATAAAACTTAAATTTAAAGATTGTTTTTAATTAAAATAATTATTAGGTTTTGCACAGAGGTCGAATTTCGCAAGATTTAGTTAAAGTTTTTATTGATATATCAATTAAAAACATTATTATTCACGTACATTCACATTATGGTGAATGTCAACCGGATGCGCGTGAAAATGAAAGGCGCGGAGGACGCGAAGCTTGAAAAACTGCATTCTTTATGTTAAAAACGAGTACTTAAAAGGATTATTGTTTTTTTGTTCTTCATTATATGGAGTACTTTCTATTGGCTTGAGCATTCATTACAAGTACGAAAAGAAAGAAATTAAAGTAAATGAATCATTTTAAAAGTAATTTATAAGTAGGTACTTTAAGTTTAAAATTGTTTTTTAATTATGTGTGGTGGTTCCACAAACAAACCAATTAAGTAAGAAAACTATAAACTACCATAAATTATAACTTTTTAATTAATCTTCTTATTTGTCAGAAGAAGAAGAAACATCTTTAAATTTTTTTTCTTTCGCGAACATTTTGTAAGTACCTGATTTTGACGACCTCTGTGGCGCGTCGGGCGAACGCTTGACTGCAATGCAGAAGGTTGCGAGTTCGATTCCCGTTGAGTGCAAATATTTATGCTTAGAAATAAATATTTGTATCTGGTCTTGGTGTACTTCTATGTATGATATGTATGTATTTACAAAAGAAAAATAAATATAAGTAGTATATTTGTTGTCTAGTTACCGTAACACAAGCTTAGCAGCTTTCCACGAGGTTTATCTATTATTATTTGATCAAATCAACATGGATAAGTCATATGTATTCACGATAGTTGCCTTCTTCATTACATAAGTTTAAAGGAAAATTATCACACCGAGCTGTCTTTTTAAATTTACAAGTAATTAAAAGAAATAAAAAATAAAATTTTGATCAAACTCAATTGAACATAGGTAACATTTATTATACCAAGTACAAAAGGTGTTAGTTGTAACGACTTTTCCAAATTGCAATCCCTTATATTTTAAAAACAACGAAACTAAACACTGCGCGTGACCCGACAAGGAACGCGCTTGCCTAATTTTATTGTTACTTAAATTTAACGTCCTCCGGTACGACTGACAAAACAAATTCAACCATTTTACATATTTAAACAAGATAATTATTGCATTTTTATTCATAGCTGCTGTTCATTGACTAAGCAAGGTCTAGATTTTTCCATTTCTTAAAACCCAAAGGACAAGCAAAATACTTTTATCTCAAACAGCCTGAAGCGGTATTTTTGAATCGCTTGAGCGATTTAAATAATGCAGAAGGTTGCGGGTTCGATTTCCGCCGGGTGCGAATATTTATGCTTAAAAATAAATATTTGTATCTGGTCTGGGTGGCTTTCTATGTAAGATAATATTATGCAATGTATTTACAAAAAAAAAAGTAAAATATGTACTACTATATCTGTTGTCTAGTACCCATAGTTCAAGCCTATTGATTCGTTTGGGGCTATATTGCTCTGTGTGTAATGTCGTGCAATATTTATTTATTTAATTTTAATTCAAAATTTTGGCGTGTTGTGAAATATTAACTTTCCGCCCGGGTGGGTAATGATTTAATGATCCCATATAATTGTGTGGTTTGAACGTCGAAGGTTGAAATATATCTATCTTTACTTCTAATAAAGGAAGAGAGGACAAAAAGTCTGTACTTGGAAATAAATTAAAAAAAAATGTCTAGGGGACTTCGGAAAAGTAGGAAAACAAAATTTAATATCTAAAATTCATGTCTGTCTGTCTGTTTCTCTGTTTGTTCCTTATACAATTAAAAACTATTAATCCGATTAAAATCTAGTTTTCAATATTGGATAGTTCTATTTTCGAGGAACGTCGTGGTATACTTAATACTAGAACCCGAGTAATAAACAAAAATGTCGGCTATGCACTCTTTCTACGCAGTCGAAGTTGCGGGTAACAGCTAGTAAATAATAAACTACAAGAACTATTTAAGAGTAACAGGATACTTACTCGTTTAATATCATATTTTTATTTTATACGAGTAATTATAATTAAAGGGCAATCTCGACTTCGGGAAATTTCGACTATTCTTAATAACTTCTGTATTTTACTTTATTTTAAAAAGTGCCATCTATGACCGGATAGCGGAAAAGCAATTTCAATTTTTGTCCCATAGATGGCACTGTTTCATAAATATCTACACAAGTTATTAAAAACTAGCGGTATAACTAAATTTCACTCGCAAGAGTCTCGTTCCCGCGGAAATATCGGGATAAAAGAAGTTTATGTGCTATTCCAGGTCTCCAGCTAGCTATATTCTAAGTTTTATCGCAATCGGTTCAGTAGTTTTTTCGTGATAGAGTAACAAAGTCACAGACAGAGTTACCTACATACAAACTTTCGCGGTTACAACATTAGTAAGATGGTAAGAAGTAGGTACCTAATATGCTCAAACCATTATTAAAACATAGGTAATCTACAACAAACGAAAAACACAATTAAAAAAATAATGGGTATTACAAATTAAAACCAATAAACAAAGCATTTAATTCGCGTCTCCATTGTTATGTTTCCACAGGATATAGACAGGTTAATGTCTGCCCAAACTTAAGCGGGAAAACGTACGTCATCGTCGACGTCGCTCGTCGACGCATTCGAGAAATACAGAAGAAACGTGTGTTATTTCATAATACCTAACCAAGAGTAATAATAAGGCAGGAACAGGCCAGGCAACAAACAGGCGGGATGGAGCTTTGCAGAAGTCGATTTGTTGCAGGAGTAAAAATAATAGCTATTCTATAATTTCTTTTAATACTGATTGGCTGAAGAACAAGGGAGCTATTGAAATAATTAAGTAGTCCTGAATTTTGAAGGCTACTTAACTGATTAAGTAGGCTACTTAATTGATTAAGTAGTAATTAAGTAAAATAACATTTACAGAATACGAATTAACGTACATCTCCTGCACGTCGCCTGCATTCCGCCGGCTTTCCGCATGCTATGTCCTTACCGAATCGAGTCCCAGTACAGTGTTATCCCTATAATATAAAAAACTCGATTAAAAAATACGCATAGAAATACACATACCATCACAGCTTATACCACGGCTTATACTTTGATAGTTCCAAGCGTAACTACGTAACAAAAATAAAACATGTTCGTTAGTAATAAAAAGCAAGAATACCTAATTGTAAATTAACTTTAAACCGTTATATTTCCTAAACGGTTCTTTAAAACGAAAAATGGTGAAAGAAACCTAATATTTATTTTTAAAAACCTATTCAACGATACCCATCTTGACATACTTTGACGATTTTGGATTTTTTAATTTTGACAATATGGCGTCTGGTTGTGACATAAGTTACTTGGGATTACTGTCATGTCTTTAGTCACACTCGCCAGATTAAGACGAATCGATTGACGTAAGAATCATCAAAATCGGTCCATGCGTTTGGCCTCTAGAACGCCACATAGAAACATCCATACATACATACATACATACATACATACATACATACATACATACATACATAGACCGGTAAACACATTACCCTCCTTTGCGTCGCGCAGTCGGGTAAAAAGGCATTTTGTTCGTGCGACCTATGTCGTACCTATATTTGTACTGATCTTAAAGTACTTATATTTAAACGTTATTAAACCACAGAGTATCCTTCGAAAAATTCTAGTTTATCATTTTCTTTATTACCAAGAATCATTTACTTATATTTGCTTATATCTAATCAATTAATTTTATTGGATATGGTTTAATCGATTTTGTTATGATGATTCATTTTAATATGTTAATATTTACCGGGTTTTAGTCGCGTTTTTTTTAATAATGTCATTATTTACAAAAGTAACGAGCTTTCGTTAACTTTACAGTTAGAGTTTTCAAGGTTGACTGGTTTCAGGTTCACAGTCAACTTTGAAAAAGCTAACTGTAACTCACCAAAAACCGATAATCGACAAAAATCTCCGATTTTGATTAACGCTCGAATCATCAAAATTGGTCCATCCGTTTGGATTGAGATCCATACAGGAACAAACCTACATACAAACCATAAATAAATTTTTAAGGGGTTAATACAAACATAACAAAGACATAGCCCTTCTTTGCGTCGCGCAGTCGGATAAAAGCATAAAAATGGTACAGTAATTAAGAAAGGTTACTTCGTCAAAACAAAAAAAGTCCCTCTTGATGTTAGAGAGACCCCAGTCTGTCCTTTTTTCACTTCAGTGTTCGTCGATTAGTTAGATAAGGACAGACTGGGACCAACCGGGTTCAACAGGACCGTTTTGATATATCAAAGCAAAAACTACCTTAACCTTAGAGAACATGATTGAAATTGATATTTCATAAGTTGTCAAGTGCATAGTCTTCTAGGAGCGAAGACGACGATGTAATATGTCTCTGGGTATAAAGATGACTTTAGATAATCAAAAGTCAACGTCATCTAAATGGATTTTCCAATTTGTGACTCTCAATTCTTCCGGGCTACCATGATCGTTTCTCGTTGCTTTGTCGGTCGAAATAATTAAGGCAATTTTAAATAAAAAACACCTCGACTAATTTAAAAAACCATAGATCATTTTAATGACCAAACAAGCGTTAGCAAGCGAAGCGTCTATACTTCAGGTTGGGCTAATTTTATTTCTTCTGTATGTTGCTTCTCCTTTACAGGTCGTATTTCTCAACCGATTTTGATGAAACTTGGTATACAAGTTCTATGAGCATATGATTTTTTGTCGTGGGGGATTTTATTGGTGGGGTATTTCTCCTACACTCCATAGAAAAATTCCTGATTTTCTTTCTTCTGCATGTTGCTTCTCCTTTACAGGTCGTATTTCTCAACCGATTTTGATGAAACTTGGTATACAAGTTCTATGAGCATATGATTTTTTGTCGTGGGGGATTTTATTGGTGGGGTATTTCTCCTACACTCCATAGAAAAACTCCTGATTTTCTTTCTTCTGTATGTTGCTTCTCCTCTACAGGTCGTATTTCTCAACCGATTTTGATGAAACTTTGTGTACAAGTCTTTGTCTCTGCGCTTATGTTTTTTCTTTGTTGTGGGGGATTTTTGATTAGTGGGGTATTTCTCCCTTAAAGAGGGTATTTTATTTTGTTTTAAATACATACAAAAAAAAGTGTTCGCGTGGTGTTCGCGAGGTCTACTGTTCGCAGAACTAATGGTTATTATTAAAAGTGTTTTTTTAGCTGAACGATAACATGGCGACTTCGCGACGACTTATAAGGCATCATGGTAGGGCTATTTATTTCAGAAATGATACGTTAATTTTAGATTTTATAATATAGTATGTGTGTTTATAATCAAAGTATAGTATCAAAGATGTGGAAAATAACTCTAGATATAATGACGTCAGTGGACCTAACTGGCTGCATGTTGTAGGACGAGTGCGGAATCAGATCATTTGGGGAATGGCTAGCATCCCTATTATGAATCTAGTTGATAGGAAAGAAAGGGAATACCCTTATAATAAATATTTCTTCTTACTTTAATATTTGTATGTATGTCTGTGACTTTGGTACTCTTTCACGCTAAAACTACTGAACCGATTACGATGAAACTTGGAATATAGGTAGCTGGAGACCTGGAATAACATATAGTCTACATTTTATCCCGATGTTCCCGCGGGAACGGGACTTACGCGGGTGAAACCGCGGGGCACAGCTATAGTAATAATTAAATAATAAATATTGCACGACATTATACACAGCGCAATCTAGCCCCAAACCAACTACCAGGCTTGTACTATGGGTACTAGATGACGGATATACTACAAATTATACTTATTTTTGTAAATACATACATATGAAACATGGAAAGACACGAGAAAAAAACAAACTAGACTGTTCAGTTAAATCTGAACATTAATATGAAAATGTAATTTCCTACTAAATTTAATAAGCAGGCTACATTGATGTTGGTATTAATTTTAAGTAAAATATGGAAATTCTCTCCCGTTTATATCTTAAAAAAAAGCTGTTGTACATTTTTATATAAATTAATTAATAAACGCCAGTTTAAGTCAAATTAAGCTTGCATTTTATTTAAACAAGGATATTAAATCAAAAACAAAAAGGAACAAGAGCCGGCGTGCGCTGCTCGAATAGGCATTTTGCAGTAGATATAAAAAAACATAATTATGGCACATAAATAAAAACCAGCCAAGTTCGAGTTGGACTAAAGCATGAACGGTTCCGTACTATTGGCACAAAATTTAGTTATAGGGTTCCGTTTTCACCTTAGAGTGTACATAAGCAAACTATAGAGCGCGCCTATGGGTATATGCCTACTACGTAAAGTGTAAGCAGATGCTCTATACATAGATATTCAAATGTTGAGGTTGAATAGTGATCCGCGAATCATTTCTACACCGCGGCACTGAACATTTCACCATAATTATTACTAGAATAAATTCTAACGAGAGAAACAGTCAATTCCCGTAACCCTAGGTGACTGGTGACATCGTTTTCGTCATTTGTGACTGTTCATACCGGTGCTTACAGTTCATACTCGCATACCAGCGCTCTATAGCGTATATTATAGTTTTTTCTATTTTTTTTATTTCCTTTTCATAATAATATAAGACAAAACGATCTTTGTTTTGCCTTATTTTATTATCTATGTAAAAATTGTGTCCCATTGTTCGTATGTACCTTCTTATGTGCGTGTTTGTTGTCAATAAATGTTTTTCTTTCTTTCTATAGTTTGCTTATGTATACTCTAAAGTTTTCACCCTTTGAATACGGAACCATAAAAATGTCGAACGATAATGCAAAAGTCGACGTCATGGAAAAGTTATTCCCAATTTATAACTCTCGATTCCAGTTCGTTCATTCTAGATTTTATTTTGTATCACAGGTGTGGAAAATAACTAAAGATAAAACGTATGACGTCGGTAGATTTAACTGGTTGTTGTTTTAATGTTGTAGGGTGGGTGTAGAATCAGATCGTTTGGGAAATAGCCAGCAGCCGTATTGATAATTTATTTTTAATTTTTTATTAATAGGCTAGCATTTGACCGCATCTCACCTGATGGGAAGCGATGATGAACAAAGAACGTGAAGTCTACGTTCGTTGTTCATCTACGTGGTAGACAATGATCGTAGAACAAAAGTTATTCGTTTTGATGTGGAAAATCACCCATGTACAGTTTTGTATTTGAATCTCATAACCCTGTAAACATAATTATACAAAATGTAACGGGTATGCCCTTGTAAGTCGAAAGAGGGTTGTTCTAGACGTCTAGGCAAACAACTTTTGTTCTACGACTTTTGAAAATTCATACTTATTTTTGAAAATTTTGAGAATATGTTTAACTGAAATAACAGTTGCTTTTAAAAATAAAGGTAATTGAAGTTTTGATTGTAAACCATCTAACGAAATAAAAGGACACCATAAGGTCAATGACCTCGAACTCTCAGGAACAGCTGATTTTCAAGAAAACTTTACACCTAAATTTTTCGAAAAGTACTTCGTATTTCCAAAACTCATAGAACAAAAATTGTTCAACTAGACGTCTTGAACCCCCTTTCTAATTAAAAGGGCTTACCCGTTACAACTTGTATACATACGAACTTTCGCGTTTATTTATTAGTAAGATAGTAAGATCATAATATGCCTGGATCACGAGGTTCTAGAGTGTAGGGAAGAAGAGGAACGATGGTTTCATGGAGCTCGATCCTGGGTCGGGTGCCGGGATGGGTCGGATGTGGTTGGGCGGGTTGTGTGTTTGTGGATGCGGTTGTGTACTTTTCCTTGTCTTTTCTCTTCTTTTTTTTTACTTTTCTTTCCGTATCTATTCTTTATTTCTTTTATCTTTTACAATTTATTTTAACCGATAAATAGAATTACTTTGGAACCTTTTGTGTTATTAAAAATTATAGTAGAATATTGCTCCGGTTCCACTATAGCCCTAAATATTCAACAATGTGAATCATAATTATGATCATTGTAAAATATATATATATACATATATATATATATATATATATAAATGTATACCTATTTTGACGATTGTAAATGAAAGCATGATCACTAAAAAAAACCCATGAATTTCTTGTGACTTCTTCTCATCGAAGGGCGCGTTCCGAAGCCACACTAGAGTCATAGTTGTAAGAACACTCGACGTATTTAAAGTAATCGAATACATCCAATTAAATAAAAAAAAATTGAATTGAATTGAGGTCTAAGCACTAATAAAACACTTTATTTATTGGGATATAGTATTATATTATGTATTATTGGGGATTTATTAGTATATTTATCATATTTAGGGTTGTCAACCTTGAAAAAGCCAACTGTAAAATTAGCGAAAGCTCGGTTCGTTTAAAACCATGAATGAAACGCGATTAAACCCGATAAATAAAGTGTTTTATTATGCAAAATCGCGAAAACCATAGAAGAAATTAAGTAGGCACTGTTAGCAAAACGACTAGTCATTTGGCATCCGGATCGATTAATTATTTCACTCTAACAGCAACATACAAACAGGTCAATTATTAACCACATTACGCGGAAGGAGGTGTGTCGACCTGTCTCGTCTACAATGAAGTTAAATATATTGTTTAATGTAACGGTATATAATGTACTATGTACTAAGTCATACTTAGTACATAGTATTTTTTTTTTCTTCTTTTATATGGCTATATTCCATTTGGACATTAGCCAGTGTCAAGTTTCTATCTATTCTATACTTATCTATATCTATACTTAAAATAAAGGAAGAGAGGACAAAAAGTCTGTACTTGGAAGTAAATTAAAAAAAAAGTTGTCTAGAGGGCTTAGAAAAAGCAGTAGATAATTTTGAAATTCATATCTGTCTGTCTGTTTCTCTGTCTGTTCCTTATACAATTAAAAACTACTAATCCGATTCAAATCTGGTTTTCAATATTGGTTAGTTCTATTTCCGAGGAAGGTCGTGGTATACTTTGCATCGAAATCCAATTAGTAGAACCCGAGTAATGAACGAAAAAGTGCAACCGCTCGAGAACCGCTCGGCCGCCCGTGCCCGTGATGACGCGTTCTTACTTCAGCGGGTCAAACCGCGGGGCGCAGCTAGTTATTAATATTTGCAAGTTATTTGCATCGAAGCAGTCAAGTCGTCATAGTTGAAAGTCAAGTTGAGGAATTCATTGTAAAACGGCGACCATTTACAATTGTTTACGTATATTACAGTTGCGAGGAGGTGTTTGGACTTAGAGTGTACATAAGCAAGCTATAGAGCGCGCCTATGGGTATTTGCCTACTGCGCAAAGTGTAAGCAGATGCTCTATACATAGATATTCAAATGTTGAGGTTGAATAGTGATCCGCGAATCATTTCTACACCGCGGCACTGAACATTTCACCATAATTATTACTAGAATAAATTCTAACGAGAGAAACAGTCAATTCCCGTAACCCTAGGTGACTGATGACATCGTTTTTGTCATTTTCGACCGTTCAGACCGGTGCTTACAGTTCATACTCGCATACCAGCGCTCTATAGCTTGCTTATGTATACTCAAAGTATTTGGACTTTCCCAATTTCGTGACGTCTTTAGGTTTTTAGGGTTTTTTAGAAGCGTAAAAGTGCTATAAATAAATTAATTACCTATGGAGTTTAGATATATGAATCATGCCCCATTTTGCGTAGGTGGAGTAAATAATACTTAATTAAATTAATGTCTGTGACCAACACACAGCGCCATCTATCTCATGGTAAGCTGCTAAGCTTGTGTTACGGTGACTAGACAACGGATATAATCATCATTATCATTACCTACCATCTTCTTTACATAATATAAATCAAAATTGTTTTTTGTCTGGATGTTTGTATGTACCTATGCTTAGATCTTTAAAACGTTTTTTTAATTGAAAGAGTAATTAAATAGAAAGCTTTATTTTATTGTAAAAAAAATGTAAAAACGGATAAAAACGGTCTGGGGGTCTTTCTATGTATAATAATATGTATGAATTTACAAAAAAAAATGCATAATATTAATATGTAGTATATCCGTTGTCTAGTACCCATTGTAGAAGCTTAGTGCTTAGTTTGGGGCTAGATTGCGCTGTGTGCAGTAGTGCATTTTTTTTTAAATTAATTACAAAAATACCGAGCTTTCGTTAACTTTACAGTTAGCTTTTTCAAGGTTGACTGAGATGTAATTCGTCTATAAACATCTAAATGAATATTAATATGGTAAATTTTTAGAATATTAACGAAGACGTCTAGTCTTCGTTAATATTCTAAAAATTTATCTACTGTAACCTACCGCCTCATAATTATTTGTATCAAAACGTTCGTGTGTTTTTATTATCTGTGGTTTTTAAAAGTAGTCGGGGTATTTTTTTTGAAGTTTACTTATTGTTTTGAGCGACAAAGCATCGAGAAACGATAAAACTAAACTCTTGAGCGAAGCGAAGAAGTTATGTACTTAGAGTCCTGAGTGAAGCGTCGGATTCAAGCGCTCTAAACTAAACTCTTGAGCGAAGCGAAGAAGTTATGTACTTAGAGTCCTGAGTGAAGCGTGGGATTCAAGCGCTCTAAACTAAACTCTTGAGCGAAGCGAAGAAGTTATGTACTTAGAGTCCTGAGTGAAGCGTGGGATTCAAGCGCTCTAAACTAAACTCTTGAGCGAAGCGAAGAAGTTATGTACTTAGAGTCCTGAGTGAAGCGTGGGATTCAAGCGCTCTAAACTAAACTCTTGAGCGAAGCGAAGAAGTTATGTACTTAGAGTCCTGAGTGAAGCGTGGGATTCAAGCGCTCTAAACTAAACTCTTGAGCGAAGCGAAGAAGTTATGTACTTAGAGTCCTGAGTGAAGCGTGGGATTCAAGCGCTCTAAACTAAACTCTTGAGCGAAGCGAAGAAGTTATGTACTTAGAGTCCTGAGTGAAGCGTGGGATTCAAGATAAAGACAGGCTTTATTACCGAGGTAAATACTTTACTTTAGACATCTACTGTGTGACAATATAGAGGCTACAAAAATAAGCATTACAAAACAATATATTATTAATGCAACGTGTATGAAGTATATGTACAGCTCTTTATTAATAACATTTTACAATGTTACATCAAAAACATTACAATCATTTACATAAACAAAAAGTAATGAAGATGTAATGTGGAAGTATTTTATACTTATAATAACTAAGGGCAGACTTCAAATACACTGACGACATCCTTAACAATTTCATTAGCTACGCCAATGAAATTGTAAAGATTTTTTCGATATTTTTTATGCGAATAGGTGCCCAGGTTAATTGCATGCTATAATAAACTAGGATGTCGTCAGTGTATTTGAAGTCTGCCCTTAGTTATTATAAGTACTTACCGAACGGTTCTCCGGATTAGGCAACGCTTGTCTAGATCATTTGGATGGGTGACCAAAAATTTGTGTAGCATAAAAAAATCCTCGAGTCCCTCCGTGCTTCGGAAGGCAAGTTAAGCTGTTGGTCTCGGTTGTTATCTCAAGTTAGAGGCCTTAGGGCGACCTGACAACTCTAACACTAGGTGAGACACCTCACTATACGGTTGTTATCTCTGATAGCAGTCGTTAGGTCAAGTTAGAGGCCTTAGGGCGACCTGACAACTCTAACACTAGATGAGACACACCACTATACGGTTGTTATCTCTGATAGCAGTCGTTAGGTCAAGTTAGAGGCCTTAGGGCGACCTGACAACTCTAACACTAGGTGAGACACACCACTATACGGTTGTTATCTCTGATAGCAGTCGTTAGGTCAAGTTAGAGGCCTTAGGGCGACCTGACAACTCTAACACTAGATGAGACACACCACTATACGGTTGTTATCTCTGATAGCAGTCGTTAGGTCAAGTTAGAGGCCTTAGGGCGACCTGACAACTCTAACACTAGGTGAGACACACCACTATACGGTTGTTATCTCTGATAGCAGGGGTTAGGTCAAGTTAGAGGCTTTAGGGCGAACTGATAACTCTAGCATTAGGTGAACCTCACCACCATACATTTAATAAGGAGAAGAGTACAATATCTTTTTTATATTTTTTACCGTTTTTTATACATTTTTGATTCAATAAAGTTTCGATTACAATCCAGTTGCAAGTTATAATTTTATTTTGAGAAGTATTGTATGCGATTGCAATGATGTTGAAATCAATTTATGGACAATTCTGCTACAGGAATAGCAGTCCTGATCACCTTGTCTATTAACTAATATGTCTCAACTATATGCATGCTGTTAAATTTATTTCAAAAACGGTTCAGCAAATAATTAAAATTAGATGTAAACCATAAAACTGTTCATACTTACGGTTGAATGAAAACATAATTATTTCTTCTTGACTGCAAATTGTTGCTTCAAATCACTTTTTAATTCTAATTACATGTGTTTGTTTAATTATTTAATGTTATTTATTTACATTACATTCATAAAACTATATTATGTATATGAAGTGTTTTCTGCATATTATATTTTAATATAAGTAGGTACATATTATATTTAATTTAAATAAATACCTACTATTGAGACGTACTCAGTTAGTTGTATATTTTTATGTATTTGCAAATTGCCAATAAATATGTATGTATATTATAATTTTTGCCACATTTATATATGTATGTATATTATGTTATTATAATAACGTTCATAACTCTTTCGTATTTAAAACTTCCTATTTGATATTTCGACCTGGAACAGAAAGAAAAGTAATCTATAATAACTTTGTATTAGGTTTTCGCGATTTTGCATAATAATACATAATATTTACCTGGTTTTACTCGTGCTTCTACCAGCGATGTAATGCGCGGGGTTTTCGCGTATTACATCTCAGTCAACCTTGAAAAAGCTAACTGTAACGTTAGCGAAAGCTCGGTACTTTGTAATAATACCGTTATTAAATGAAACCCGGTAAATATTGTGTTTTATTAAGTAACTTGCTGCGCCACGCGGTTTCACCCGCTTAAGTCCCGTTCCCGCGGGAGTAACGGGATAAAAAGCAGCCTATGTTTTAATCAACGTCCCCAGCAACCTATATTCTAAGTTTCATCGCAATCGGTTCAGTAGTTTTTTGCGTGAAAGAGTAACAACCTCACATACATACACACAAACTTTCGCGTTTATAATATTAGTAAGATTTAAGTTTATAAATGAAGAATAGTGGTTTATGCACCGAGGTACTAAAGCCCTGTCTTATATAGCGGGCGTCATATTGAATCCAAAGCGTACAAAGGACTCTAGAGAGTAAACTCCCGAGCGCAGCGAGCGTGTTTAAAACTTAACTCTTAAGCGAAGCGAAGGAGTTATGTACTTAGAGTCCTGAGTGAAGCGTGGGATTCAAGCGCTCAAGATAAAGACAGGCTTTATTACCGAGGTGAATACTCTACTTTACACATCTACTGCGAGACAATAAAAAGGCTACAAAATAAGCATTTAAATAACAACAGAAACAATAGATTAATGCAACGTGTATGAAGTATATTTACAGCTCTTTATTAATTAATAACATTTAACAATGTTACATCAAAATAATAAATTTTATTTTATTTATTTATTTATTTATACATCAAAATAAACAAACCAAACATAGGCATTTGCCGATGAAAGAAAAAAGTTGGGGCTTTATATTAATTAAAACTTTTTGCCTACCCTTAAAAACTTAACTCCTGAGCGAAGCGGAGTGCGCTATGAAGGAAAACATCGTGAGGAAACCCACGGCTTAAAGTCACGCACAAAGGCCCAATAGTAGGGCTAATTGCGGAAACACACAGTTAAAAACTTTTAACTTTTTACAGCCTGTGTAAGAGAGAAGGACGGACGAACAGAGCAGTCTTAGTAATAGAGTCCCGTTTTGACCATTTGGTTATGTAACCTCAAAAACGTAGGTACCTAAACTTGACACATTTAGCAACTACTTAATTAATAAGTAAACAACTAGACATGTATTACTTTACTTGTTTATCTGTGGCCTAATTCATTTATAAGAATAACTTTAATATTATTTACTTAAGCACGACTTAAACACTACTTAGTAACGAGTTCAAATTAGCAAACAATCTAATTTTGTATGCTCATACCAATGAGTCTATTAAAGTTATAGAGACGCCATTGCAGAACAAATCATCATTGAAAAGCACCACAAATTATGCTATACAAACTCATTATTTATATTCATTCACATAATTTAAAGAAGAAATAGACGAAACTATTGTTATCTCTTTCTAAAACATAAGACACAATGCTACTTGCATGACGTAAAAAAGAGATGTCATAATATTATTATGACATCTCATAGAGGTTAGGAGAGAATGATAAAACGTCAAAGTCAAAAACTTCGTTGAGTTTTTGGAAAAAAAAAACTTTTTCACAAAATAAACTAAAATAAATAAATACAGCTTTACTTACGTATAAAATGATTTTTTTTTGCCAGTTTTTGAAGTACAATTCGTGCATCGCCTAAATACGCCCGAAGGCATTGTTGTCTGTGAATAATGTTGTGAAAGTGAACTAAATGTACTGTGTGATAACAAGCGGGTGATCGTGACGTGAGCTGGGATGGAACTAAGACTTCTCTGGCTAGCTAGCTTGCATTTGTGTTGCCAAGAAATTTGCCCTATTACGTATCTAGAAGTTTTTACATATCTCTGGCTCATACATTCTTAATAGTATACCTATGATATACTGGCTGTTGACCGCGGTTTCATCTGCGTAGAAATTGTGCATAGCCGACATTTTCGTTCAGTACTCAGGTTCTACTTATTGGATTTCGATGTAAAGTATACCACGACCTTCCTTAAAAATAGAACCATCTAATATTGAAAATAGGATTTTAATCGGATCAGTAACTTTTAATTGCATAAGGAACAAACTGAGAAACTTTGTTCTACTACTTTTTCTAGGTAACTTTTTTTAATTTTTTTCCAAGTACAGACTTTTTATCATATCTTTCTTTATTTTAAGTATAGATTCATTCACTAGCTGCGCCCCGCGGTTTCATCAGCGAATATTATCTTATCTTACTAATATTATAAACGCGAAAGCATGTATGTATGTGGGTATGTCGTATGTATGTGACTTTGTTACTCAATCACGCAAAAACTACTAAACCGATTGCGATGAAACTAAAAATATAGGAAGCTGGAAACCTGGAATAACACATAATATGCTACTTTTAGGGACGGGACCTACGCCAATGACCCCGCGGGGTGCAGCTATAAATGCGAAAGTTAAGATGTTTGTTTGGATGTTTGTGTTTCAATCAAGCCTAAACTAGTAGTTCGCCCCGAACTGAGACCTCACGACCCCCTATCTCCCTAACCCCCCTACCGATCCGGCTCATCTTCGAACTCATAAATTCTACTGACCTAAACTACGCGCATACCAAAATTCATGAAGATCGGAGCTACGATACTTAAGTTATCGTCGAACAAACATACAAAGATACAAGCGCCAGGCCCGTCTACACTGGACCTCACTCATTTCGCTCGTTCGGTCAATTAAACAATGAAAACTCTTAAATAGTTTTAGGCTGAAATCGTTGGTCCGAACTTTGACTTTGCTAAACATAAACTTTGACTGAAGACAATTTTTGGTATTTATAAAGCGATCGGCGCAACCACCAAAGTTTTTGCTTAATAAAGTCGAAGTGTTTCAAATTTAGAATGTAAACCAATCAAAAATAATGACCTAAACTTTGCTTCTCTCTTATGTCAATGAAGTTCTTTTATATTTTATTCGTATATTACAAAATGAATATCGACTACAAATTCCAATTCAAAGTTTATGCTTAGTTTTTGCTAAGTTCAGTCTGAGCAAAATCAAAGTACCTACGCAGTATAGATTTCAACCTTAGAACTTAATTATGAAATTACTATCTAATATTTTTTATGTTTATTGCTCAAGGCATTTTTATAATTAGATTTATTTTGCAAGGAAAAATGCGTCTTCCAAAATGCTTGGGGCTTGCCTCGCCCGACAAGCAAGGGACATAAGTTCGAATCCTGTCACCGGAGTACCCACTGTGACTGAATGCTTTATTGGCACAACAAAAAATTACAATCAGTGTAAATATAGGTTTTACTAGCTACGCCCCGCGGTTTCACCCGCGTAAGTCCCGTTCCCGCGGGAATATCGGGATAAAAAGTAGCCTATGTGTTAATCCAGGTCCCCAGCTACCTATATTTCATGTTTCATCGCAATCGGTTCAGTAGTTTTTGTGTTAAAGAGTAACAACCTCACATACATACATACTTACTTATAAACTTTCGCGTTTATAATATTTGTAAGAAGTAAGATATATACTTATATTTATACACATGTTCCCAGGTCTTAATCGAGTGATTTTAACTTATTTAATTTTCCTTACCTCGACGTTTTGATTATGTTACAATGATTTTGGTCTCGAATTTATTGAGACCGGGAAAATGTGTAAATATATGAGTTCGAATCGTGTTAGTTTACTAAGTTTAGTACATACCTACATCAAAAGTACGAGAAAATACACAGGAAGCTTAAAAGTAAAACGTTGTACAAATTAGGCGACCTTATAGCTAAAAGCAATTTCCAGGCAACATCTAAGTAATTAACTTTTTAAACTCACACGGTTTGTTAACATAGTTACATTGTAACATGATCGAAACGTAAATTAATAACATCTTAGATATATATTTCCTGAAACTCCCCATGACAGGATTCGAACCTGCGTCCTTTCGCTAACCAGGCGACTGCTCTAACCACTGAGCTACACAGGAATCACGTGTCATGTTACAATTCTTCGGCCATATCTCTCCTAGCTAATTGTAACTAACATCGTTAGTAATATGTAATTTGTGCTAACATCAAGATAAACCTTGAAAAAGCTAACTGTAAAGTTAGCGAAAGCTCGGTACTTAATAATAATTCGGCCGTTAATAAATAAAACGTGAGTAAAACCCGGTAATTTTTTTTTTTAAGAAACAAACAGATTAATTTATTACAAAAGAAATATAGAACAATAGTTAAAACATAAGCCAAAACAGTTAAATATTGTGGTTAATTAACATCTAGGTTTACAAATGATACTTACACATTAAAATCAAAATAATCCGAAACACAAACACTCATTGTCAAAAAAAACAACCGAAAAGACACTTCATACAAAACCCCCGAAAAACTTTTGCAAAATATTATAATAGGTACCTAATAAATTCGCGCGTATATACCGAATACCAAAATGAGACTAATTTAAAGATATTATAATGTGCTAAATAAGGTTGACTTAGAGTAAGCAGTAAGTGTAGATACGTCTCTCAAAAGTCTACGTACTGCATTCATATTTTGGTGTTTTCCCCAGTTACCGGATATAAGTATGGAAGAAACCTTTCCATACTAACTAACCTTAAATAATAGCGCCAAAACTCATGCAAATACGAAGTATGCATACACAAACTAAACACCACGCTACTAGCTAAGCAATTGGACCTTCGTTTATATTTTCACCAATTGTGTGTTGACAACGAGGACGGCCCGGCGGCAATACGCTGTTCTCTAACATGAGATTGGTTCTTTGAATGACCCGATCCGAGTAGGCACAACCGAAGTGACAGATTCGTGTCGCGGCACACTTTTTAAAAAATATATCGGATTGCAACACAGAAGGTTGCGGGTTCGATTCCCGCCAGGAGCAAATATTTCTGCTGACCATAAAGGTTTGTTTCTGGTTCTGGGTGTTTTCCATGTATAATATGTATGTTTTTACAGACAAAAAAACTAAAATGTAGTATATCCGTCTAGTACCTATAGTACAAGCCTAGTGCTTAGTTTGGAGCTAGATAGCGCTGTGTGTAATGTCGCGCAATTTTTTTTTTCTATACATTATTATACATACACCCAGGCGCGAAAGGAATACATGACCTTCTGAGTCGCAGCTGAGTGTTCGCTCGACACGCCACTGATGCCGACTAGAGATTTTGTATCAATGTGTTTATGCATGCAAGTTTTTACAAAAAATATTTATTTCATGCTTATTTTCTCTATAGTCTCATACCCATTGTACCGTACCAATTGTTACGATGGCTCGTACACCCATATAACAAGCCTAGTTCCTGACAGCAAGCCTGAGAAGCTCATTAGCCTATCTGCGCTGATCATAAATGGTGGTGTGGGTTTAGCAACGTTTGGCGCGGTCATTACTTGGATGGGTGACCGAAAATTTGTGTGTCAAAAAATCATTTTCTCGAGCTCCTCCGTGCTTCGGAAGGCACGTTAAGCAGTTGGTCCCGGATGTTATTTCTGATAGCAGTCGTTCGGTCAAGTTAGAGGCCTTATGGCGACCTGATAACTCTAACACTAGGTGAGACACACCACTCCACGAAAAAGAAGAAGTTCCTATCAATATGGCGCTGTATTCAATAATTAATAAGTATTATTATTTCTAGTAGGAGACGCCAGCGCACGCACCAGACGGGTGATCGGTCCTCTCATGTTGGGACCATTTCACCCAGTTCCCCAACACCCTTTCAGGGTTTGAGTTAACTGGTAACTCACGGTGATGGCGACCCACTAAATCTATCTGTTACTTTGTTGTATTTTTCTCACTACCCTATTGTAATGTCACTCAGGTCACTCTCAGATAGGGTATCTGAGTTCATTATTTCTCTCCTGGCTTTAGCTTATGCGGGGCACTCCGCTACCAGGTGATAGCTAGTTTCCTCTTCTTCCAGACAGCTAGGACAAACGGGGTCATCCCTTGGTCTTGAATTTTCTTCCGACTGTTTAAACATGTGTGAGTAATTTTCCGACCAATTTGACTTTGGTACTGATGAAGCTCGACCCTCCGCTACCAGGTGATAGCTAGTTTCCTATTCTCCCAGACAGCTAGGACAAACGGGGTCATCATTTTGTCTCTGTCATTAATTAGAATAGAATAGAAAAAAGTTTATTTGTTCTAAAGTTACACACACATAGTCGTACAAAAACATAAAATATCAATCTTAAAATGTAGGTAGGTAACGTCTAAGACCAAATATAACATGTGTGTGTTGCAGCAAGGCAATGGGCCATGACTCAGTGTATGATTCACTCGTTAGAGCGAACACTGATTTTCTGTCATCACCCAAGGGATTGAATTAGTACCGAAGTAGAGTAAATGTCATCTCTGTCCGTATAGTTACTCAGTGCCAATAAACGTGACAACTTCTGATAATATTATCTTAATGTCATGAATAACTTGTAGTCGTAGCTTTAATTAGTAATTAGATTCCACTTCGCTTTGGAACCTAAGTAGGTATGTGTTATATTTAGCCTAGGTCTGTCCCGCTGGGCGCAGCTAGTTATAATGAACTGCATCTCTGTCGCTCAACCTCATTCGCAAAGAACGAATATGGAGTCTATAATTTACAACGACAGAGCAAGCACCTGTGGCGCAATGGGTGAGCGCACGATACGGTATTCGGAGTTGCAGGTTGGAGGAAAAATTATTCATCCATTTGTAGGGAACACTATACAAGGTGTAACGGGTAAGCCCTTTTAAGCCGAAAGCGGTTTGTTCTAGGTTTGTTTAGGCGAACAACTTTTGTTCTACGACTTTTGAAAATACAAACTTTTTTTTTGATAATATTGAGGTTATGATTTACTGAAAAAACAGCTGCTTTATTTTCAAATTGAAGTTTTGATTGTAGTAGAACAAACTAAATGAAAGGACAACATAAGGTCAATGACCTCGAACTCTGAGAAACAGCTGATCTTCAAGCAAACTTTACACTTAAAATTTTCGAAAAGTACTTCGTATTTCCAAAAGTCGTAGAACAAAAGTTGTTCGTGTAGACGTCTAGAAACACCCCCATTAAAAGGGCATGTATACATGTTACAATTTGTATAAACAAGACTTTTATTCCACTTCGGTGTTCTTCAAACAATTTAACAGAAAGTCACGTGACTTTCGAGGTTGACTCGATCTATGACGACCTCTGTGGCGCGGCGGGCGAACGCTTGGCTGCAATACAAAAGGTTGCGGGTTCGATTCCCGCTGGGTGCAAATACTAATGCTTTAAAATAAATATTTGTATCTGGTCTGGGTGTATTTCTATGTATAATATGTATGTATTTACAAAAGAAAAATAAATATAAGTAGCATATCCGTTGTCTAGTCACCGTAACACAAGCTTAGCAGGTTACCATGGGGCCAGATGGCGCTGTGTGTTCGTCACAGGATTTATTTATTATTATTTACAATTGCGTCCAGCGGTTTCACCCGCGTAAGTCCCGTTCCCGCGGGAATATCGGGATAAAAAGTAGCCTATGTGTTAATCCAGATCCCCAGCTACCTATATTCCAAGTTTCATCGGAATCGGTTAAGTAGTTTTTGCGTGAAAGAGTAACAACCTCACATACATACATACAAGCTTTCGCGTTTATAATGTTAGTAAGATGTTAATACTTTGAATCTTCTGGCGAACCGTGTAAATGTGGTGTAGATTCTACTCGGTTTGTCTTACAAAATTAGGCCCCAGATTGTTTTGAACCAAAACAATCACCGATTACTTTCAAGTTCATTAACTTGCTACAGTTTTATTTTAACTTATAAACTTGAAACTTTGCGGAGTCTTTTTAGACTGAGTACTTATCAATTTATCAGTTTTATAACACTTGACATTGTAGGTATTTGCTTTTAAATTGGTAATTTGTTTATTTTATTTTATTTAAGCTCACATAGCAGGTTACAATTCTTTTTAACACTAGAGTACGCTATTACAAAATTTTGTTCTAAATTATAACCCTATACTGTGAACATAGCAAGATTAATGTTGCAAGCATCTAAATAAAAATACCCTAGTAACAAATTATTACTAAAGTTAATAAGCTAGTTAAATTATATTATTAAATTTTTAACAAGCTTGAACACACAACTTTTAAATTTGTTTTTATTACAATCGAAATTATCTATAGTTATGGAATCCATACATTGATTTTTAGACGAAGTAAGTTGGTTATACAGTCGACACATTCTGGTCGATTCATTCTGTTTGAACAATATGCTCATATGCTTAGACTAGCTGAGCCCTGCGGTAGTCCCGTTCCCGCGCAACCTATGTGTTATTCCAAATCTTCAGTTACGTATATTCCAAATTTCATCGCAATCGGTTTGGTAGTTTTTGTGTAAGTTACAAACACACATACAGACATATAAACTTTCGCCTTTATAGTAAGTACTAGCTGCGCCCCGCGGTTTCACCCGCGTAAGTACCGTTCCCACGGAAATATCGCGATAAAAATAGTCTATGTGTTAATCTTGGTATCCAGCTACCTGTATTCCAAGTTTCATCGCAATCAGTTCAGTAGTTTTTGCGTGAAAGAGTACAAAGTCATATACTTACAAAAACTTTGCGTTTCTAATTATTAGTAAGAAAAGATTCTATGTCTCCCTCGTTTGCCTTCTATCTCATAGAAAGAATCTATTTTAAGCCATCATCTCGTAAAAGGTATCCGATCATCAAACTCATCCTTTACTTACTGTTGTGGACTGTAACTTGAATAGTATAGGTGCTTGAAAAGAAGTAGAACGTTTGCTATTTGACTTGATATTGTTTTATTTTCCAAATTATTTTAATGTTATTCATAAATGCGGCCATTGATGCCGGTGAGAAAATTCAAAGAGAAAGAGTGTTGCCACCATCGACATAACAAAAGTTACATTTTTATAATAAAAATGTTGCCAACTTATTCTACATTTAGTTGTCATTTTTATGTTGTTAACACTTACCTAAGAATGTGTATTTAAAACATATTCTATGCATAGGTTGAAATCTATAGTGCGTAATTTGACTTTGCTCAGACTAAGCTTAGCAAAAACTAAGCATGAACTTTGAATTGGAATTTATTGTCGAAATTAATTATGTAATATACGAATAAAATAAAAAGAACTTCATAGTCATAAAAGAGAAGTAAAGTTTAGGTCATTATTTTTGATCGGTTTACGTTCTAAATTTGATAAACTTCGACTTTACTAAGCAAAAACTTTGGATAGTTGCGAAGATCGCTTTATAAATACCAAAAATTGTCATAAGCCATAGTTTTTACAGCAGAGTCAAAAGTATGGACTATATATTTCAGCCTAAATGCCTAATTAACAAAATTTTGTATTTATTTATCTTAAATTATTGCTGTATGTCATATAGTTGTGACTTTTGACTTCTAGATTAGATTAAATTTGAACCTAAACTAGGCACACATTTGATTTTCGTTATAAAATTTCAACGATAAACTTCAAGCAGGTACTTACTTATCTTACTAATATTATAAACGCGAAACTTTGCAAGTATATGTGTGTGTCTAATCATACCAGATTAGTTAGTCAATAGTGCCAATAGATGGCGCCAATCCAAACGCGAGAAATTGCACTGGACCTCACTCGCTTCGCTCGTTCGGTCAACTAGGGGTTCGCCCCGAACTAAGACCTCACGACCCCCTATCTCTCCAACCCCCTACCGATCCAGCTCATCTTAGTTAGCGAACTCATAAATTCTATTGACCTAAACTACGCGCACACCAAAATTCATAAAGATCGGAGCTACGATACTCAAGTTATCGTCGAACAAACATACAAAGATACAAACGCCAGACCCGTCTACACTGGACCTCTTTCGCTTCGCTCGTTCGGTCAACTACTGAACCGGTTGTGACGAAATTTGGAATATAGGTAGCTAGGAACAACACATAGGCTACTTTTTATTCCAATATTCTCGCGGGAACGGGACTTACGCGGATGAAACCGTGGGGCGCAGATAGTATTTAGATAAGCAGCTGTTTTTTTTATAAAATACCCGTATCATGTTCATGGCCGATTAAAACCAGATATTTGCGTATGATATTGGAAAAAAAATGAATAGCCAAACTTCTTTTAAATTATAAGTGTTAAAGATAATGCAGCCATAGGTCAGTGCATACAAATTACAAGTTTGTAATCAACTATTTTGTTGACAAACAGATGAGATTAACCTGTTTGTTATGCATATATTATTTTTTAGCACTTTTTGTACATCTAGTTAGAACTAATATTCTATACTAATATTATAATATGCAAATTTAGCAGCTCATCCCCCATCCCCCATCCCCCATACCTTATCCTCCATCCACCACCCCATCCCCCATACCCCATCCCCCATCCCGCATCATATTAATATAAAACTTATATTCCATATTAATATTATAAAAGCAAATTTGGCTGTGTAGCCTCGGTATAAAATACCCCACCCCCCATCCCCCATATGATTTGGCACAAAAATATTGTCAAATCCATTTACAGCAGTTATGAAGAATAATCTCAATCAATCGGGCTCTCGGTAAGAATACAACCGGGAACACCGCTCGGATGAAAATATTATAATAACCGAAATCGCTGAACCGATTTTGATGAATTTTGGTACAGAGATAAATGAGATCTGGGAGAAGGACAGAGGCTAGTTTTGATCCCGATGTTCCCGGGATCGGGACTTACCCGAGCGAAACCGCAGTACACTAACAGTCACACTTATTAGATTGCTTCGAGATTAGGTAATCGATTCGTTCTACTAATGCTTCACTGAACAACTAATTGGGTTAGACTGATAACAACATGTTAGTTATTATGTTTTATCAATGAAGGGCTGCCTGTTTACTTCAGTTTGACCTATTTCAATTCAATTCAATTCAATTCATTTATTTCACCATAAAATTACATTGCATAATATTGGCATGTCAATTTACAAAATCATAATAATAAAGTCGATCAATTAAATTAAATTAAATATTAATAAATTTTGTCAAATGCAGTAGGTATAATAATTCAATAGTCAAATATGAACACAATGTAAAATGATCAAGTCATAAATTCCGAAACGTGATAGAATGGATTAGATTTAAAAAAAGATTCGATTTTATTTCTCAACTTATTGTGTGTTATATCATATAGAAGAAAGAAATAATAGTACCTTTGCAAACTTCCTTAGTGACCGTCTCCACGAGCGCTCGAATCGCGGCGATATTTATCTTACTAGCTGCGCCCCGCGGTTTCACCCGCGGAAGTGAAAAACGCGTTGTCAGTTGTCAAGGACGCGAGCGGTTCTCGAGCGGTTGCACTTTTACGTTCATTACTCGGGTTCTACTAATTGGATTGCGATGCAAAGTATACCACGACGTTTCTCGAAAATAGAACTATCCAATATTGAAAACCAGATTTCAATCGGATCAGTAGTTTTAATTGTATAAGGAACAGATAGAGAAACAGACAAACTGACAGACAGGCAGACATGTACAGATTTTTTGTCCTCTCTTCCTTTATTATATGTATAGATAGATAGACTATGCACCGCAGCGTTAACATCGCCGTGTGGAGACACTTTCATAGAGATTGTATAGAAATAAGTGGCTCGATTATATCGCCGCGATTCTAACGCTCGTGGAGACGATCCCTAAGGCTTGAAATAATAAGAAATTTTTGTCTAGGCCTTTGGCCTTTTCATCTAATTTTAGATGATTTATACAGTGCAAGCAACTTTTAATCCATGCTATTTTATGGCGCTGTTTGCCCTGGACGTTGTTAGATGGAGTAGGCTTGCCCAGCACCTTATACCACCCTCCCTTTGTCTTGAAACTACACCAAAATGTAGCGAACAATGTAATTTAGAAACACTGCAAAAATATTAAAACATTGCAACAGAAAATAATGAACTATTTTCTATTAATCCGGGTTTTTCAGTTTGGCTCCTATATATACCTACCTACACCTTAATAATTGGCCTTTTCATCTAATTTTAGATGATTTATACAGCGCAAGCAACTTTTAATCCATGCTATTTTATGGCGCTGTAGTGCCCTGGACGTTGTTAGATGGAGTAGGCTTGCCCAGCACCTATACCACCCTCCCAGCCTAGTCAGCCATGCACAGAAAAAAGAACTGATCTCAATACGTCTGGAGCCAACATAATACTTGACACTGGCTACTTTCTATATGGCCATAATCGGTTCACAACCGATAAGAAATATTTCTTACTAGACAACGCTAAAGTCCATGTTTTGCACCGATTTTTACTTTCTTTTACACTTGTTAATTTATGGCCTCGAAATTAAACAATTTACAAAAATGAAAATTCAACAACACATCTCCTCAACGCGTTCCTGCCAAAATTCCATAGGAAGACTTGTAATGAATGCCTTCTTACACACCACGAAGAATTGACTCTTCAAATTTAATCCGCCCTACCATGAACTCTTGCCGCCGCGTTATCGTTCAGCTAAAACAATAAAATTAAAAACACATCAATATTATTAAAAAAAAAACCTGTGACGAACACACAGCGCCATCTAGCCCCATGGTAAGCTGCTAAGCTGTGTTACGGTGACTAGATAACGGATATACTACTTATATTTATTTTTCTTTTGTAAATACATACATATTATACATAGAAATACGCCCAGACCAGATACAAATATTTATTTTAATTAAAAAGGATTTTTTAAAATTACCTGTGATTTTTAATAGAAGTCGCGGTATTTTTTATTTAAAATTTACTTAATAAAACACATTATTTACCGGGTTTTACTCGAGATTATTATCAACAACCGAGCTTTTCTACTTGAAAAAGCCAACTGTAAAGTTGGCGAAATAAATAAATTCTGTGACCAACACACAGCGCCATCTAGCCCCATGGTAAGCTGCTAAGCTTGTGTTACGGTGACTAGACAACGGATATACAACTTATATTTACTTATCTTTTGCAAATACATACATATTATACTTAGAAAAACAGACCAGACCAGATACAAATATTTATTTTTAAGCATAAATATTTGCACCAACGGAAATCGAACCCGCAACCTACTGCATTGCGTTCATTCAAATATTGTGTTTTTATTATGCAAAATCGCGAAAACCTTAGACAAAATAAAAAAATACTGTATTTATTTATGGGACAAAAGGACGATAAAGCAACGAGAAACGGTCATGGTAGCACGGATTATCATTAGAACAAGCGATCGATCGTTAAGCCGAAAGGGGGTTGTTCTAGACGTCTAGTCGAACAACTTTCGATCTACAACTTTTAAAAAACCTAACTTTTATTCGAAAGTTTTGAGTTAATATTTCACTGAAAAAATATCTGTTTTTGAAAATAAAGGTAATTAAAGTTTTGATTGTAGTTGTCCAAACTGAATGAAAGAACAAAATAAGCTCAATGACCTCCAACTCTAAAAAAGCTGACTTTCATGTAAACTTTAAACTTGAAATTTTCAGAAACTACTTAGAATTTTCAAAAGTTTTAGAACAAAAGTTGTCCGCCTAGACGACTAGAACAACACACTTTAGGCTTAAATGGTCATCATCGGAACACGCTGTATAGTTAAATATATTGAAATAAAAAAATATAGCACGACATTCCACACTGCGCAATCTAGCCCCAAACTAAGCACTAGGCTTGTACCATGGGTACTAGACAACGGATATACTACATATTATACTTTTTTTTATAAATACATACTTAAAATACATAGAAAGACACCCAGACCAGATACAAATATTTATTTTTAAGCAGAAATATTTGCATCGAACCCGCAACCTTCCGCATTGCAGTCGGGCATTTGCACGACGTGCTACAGAGACCGTCATTCAGTTCGGTAAGTCAGTCAGGACTATGGTCAGGACTTAGAATTTTAGGTTAGACGTTAAATAAAATAAAGTATTTTATATTATAAGTATTATTTATTTGGCGATTTTTTTATACAATTTGTAACGGGTAGTCGTAGAACAAAAGTTGTTCGCCTAGACGTCTAGAACAACCCTCTTCCGGCTTAAAAGGGCATACCCGTTACATCTTGTATAATTAAAAGTTTACATTTAGGTCCCTTTCACTCATACCGCTATACATCTGTTGGCTTCTGGACCAGAGCCCTTAGTATGAATTTTAATAGTTTATCCTCTCGATGAAACTGGCAGTTTACTTCATACATTTTTCATCAGCGCCTCTAGCGGTAACTATTATGAACTAAAATATTGTATGGAGGTAAACTGCCAGTTTAATCGAGACAATAAACTATCAAAACTAATACTAAAGGCTCTGGAGCTAAAAACCATTTCAGACGAAGCTAAAAACCATTTCAGACCCGACCAAACGTCAGTAGGTAGTTATTGTTCGTTCTGGACCAATATGTCTCAATATATTCTTTGTTTTTTGGTCTTGAACGTTTAGTAGGGTCCGAAGTTGTGTAGTAATAGCGCTCTTGAACATCGACATATAAAATTCATAATTGTATTGTTATAGGGGTCTTAATTATTATTTAGACATTTCTTTAGTGACCATTTTGACAATTGCTTCCTACCAATATTATAAACTAGCTGCGCCCGCGGTTTCACCCGCGCGTAAGTCCCGTTCCCGCGGGAATATCGGGATAAAAAGCAGCCGTTCCCGGTATCCAACTACCCATATTCCAAGTTTCATCGCAATCGGTTCAGTGGTTTTTGCGTGATTGAGTAACAAACATCCAAACATTTATAAATTATCTCCTCGCCAATTTTGTGTACGTATCACACGATTAAATTAATAAATTAAAAGTTTACAACGAGAAAAAGTTTTGGACATCACCGCCGTAATATTGCGCCAGAAGTCTGATCGTCCACCACGCGAGGAGACCAAAGAAAATGACTTGAGTCGTCTTGTCCAGGATCACCATCCTGAAACGACAACATTATAATTAAAACACAATATTGCCGGGTTTAGTATTTTAAACGCGAGTAAACCCGGTAAATATTGTGTATTATTATGCAAAATCGCAAAAGCTTAGAAAATAATCACAAAATTAACATTATAATTTACAAGTTTTACAGATAGCTGAACCCTTGGACACCAAAGACACCATTGGGAAAAGCTGGATGTGACCTTTGCGTCGAATTTTTCTTAGAGAAAAAGACATTGGTGCGCGGCGGGATTCGAAACCACGACCTTCGGAATGAAAGCCGGGATATCTACCAGAAATATATATCTATTACTAACAGTAATACTGGTTTCACATTCCCGAAATAATGGGTCTTGACAGACAGACTGACGGACAACAAAGTGATCTTATTAAGGTTCCTCTTTTACCTCTTGAGGTATCGACTGGCGCTGGCAATCATACAAAAGGTAACAAGACTCACTTCTGCAAATGAGCTCTGGCTTTGGGCACATCCTCATCCTTTTCCTTCAACAGATATCTCCTGCCGCCCCAACAGCACTTTCTGAAGTAATCTGGGATGTCGATATCCTCCAGGTTGTAGTAGAACTGGGCCAGGTCTTCCGGTTTGATCTTCGAACGGAGAGACAGAAAGTTGTCGTTGGCGAATGTCCATTGCCGGTGGAGGTAGTACTTCAGGGCGATGTTTGCGGTGTAGATCCTGCGTTGGACTCGCACTAGCCTACGGGATAAACAATTTTGATTTTATTTTTGATTTGAAATATCTATAGGCTACATGAAAACATGTCTGTTAATGTCAAATGTTTCACAACTGTCAGGCATTTCCGTGACGGCTTTTACTATACAAGGTGTAACGGGTAAGCCCTTTTAAGCCAAAAAGGAGTTGTTCTAGACGCATAGGCGAACAACTTTTGTTTTACGACTTTTGGAAATTCGAAGTAATTTTCAAAAATTTTAGGTTTAAAGTTTACTTGAAAATCAGCTGTTTTTGAGAGTTCGAGGTTATTGATTTTATGTTGTCCTTTCATTTAGTTTTATGTTTTACAATCAAAATTTCAATTACCTTTTGTGACGTCCTATCGTCACGTAGTAGGTAAGAGTAAGTAGTAGGGTACTTGAGATAAACAACTATTGATATTTGGTATATAGCTGTATATTCTTTATTGTTATACATCACACTGTTATTTTCAAAAGATGCTGTTTTTTTCAGTTAAAAATAATCTCAAAATTTTCAAAACAAAAGTTCGAATTTTCAAAAGTCGTAGAACAAAAGGTGTTCGCCTAGACGTCTAGAACAACCCCCTTTCGAATTAAAAGGGCTTAACCGTTACAAATTGTATTACTCCTTTACTAGTCGCATTTGGAAACCGATTTTAATGAAACTTGGTAAGTACTTATACAAGTTCTATAAATATATTTATTTTATCGTTGGGGATATTTAATTACTGGTGTAATTCTTCCAAATCAATTTGTAGTTGATATTTCTACTCCGCAATAGGAGATCCGTTTTTGATGAATCACTTATTTTTTGTTTTATTTACAAGATAGGTACTCCGTATTTACCAGGACTTGAGTAGATACTAACTAACTATATAAAATGTATTTTGTACTTACATAGGTTTCTTTCCCAACAACCACAAGAGCATGTCAATGATCACAGCCGGCAGGAGATGTTGCAGTATTACCTAAAACAGATAAACAATCAAGGAGGAGTTTCAACTGGGATATAAGACTAACAGGATGGGTGACCCAAACTTTTTTTGAAACTCAATTTGAACACAATTTTAATTTCCATTTCGACGACGTAGATCTTTTCGTCGCGCGTCTTCACTGGCTGGTGAGATGAGGTAAATTTCAGGCCAAAAATTATCTACAGGGAACTTACCTTAATATAATGCAGGGTTTCATTGGATGTGACTTTACCGCCAGTGTTCCAGAGAGGGTAGTCCAAGGGAATGTCATTCGAAGTGTTCTTGGCCAATGTAATCAGGTCGTCCATAAAGATCCGCTGAATATTCCCCGAGGCGCAGTTGTATATGTCTATGTCGTCTTTTGGGGATAGACTGGAGAAGCGTAAAGATAAATTACAATTGTTAATATGGCTGGGTGGAGGAAAAGGTGATTGGTCTAGCTGTTCCTGCCGATCTTAAACGTTCGTACGTGCAACGCTTGGCGCGGTTGTTATTTGGATAGGTAATCGAAAATTTGTGTGGCAAAAAAACACTTTTTGCAGCTCCTCCGTGCTTCGTAAGGGACGTTAAGCAGTTAGCCCCGGTTGTTATCTCTGATAGCAGTCGTTAAGTCAAGTAAGAGCCTTAAGGCGACCTGTAACTCGAACACCAGGTGAGCCACACCACTATACGGAAAAGAAGGAGAAGAAGATTTTGGCTGTTTAGCTTGTTACCCAGCCATAAAATGGAGGACGATAAAGGAGTCCTTCATCTCCTTCCTAGGAATAGCAAACCTGAGCCATTACCATCCAATAAGTCGGAAAACACTACAATGTCATCTTTGTTCTCCACAACTCTTTGTTTTGAATACGGGATACATTAACTTTAAGTTAAAAGTACCTTATTAAAAGAGATTAGGCTAGAAATATTTTAAAGGAAAAATTCATCTTCAAAAATTTACCACGCAGCCTCTCGTTTGGCCGAGTGGTTGAGGCACTGGAGTATTGATCCAGGACGCGAGTTTAAATCTCGATGCGACTGAATTTTTGAAGATAAATGAGTTTCCTTTATGTGCATCTAGTAAATATGCCAACAGCAAAAAAAAAACAAATTACTTGAGACTAGGCTATAAATGGAACGGCTAAGTTCAAGCTGCTTTTTTTTGGGATATTAGTTCAATAAGAACTTACGGTTCTATGCCTCGAAGCCAAGCTGCGACGATCATATGCTTAGCGCAGATGTCCACCGGAATGTAGTCTTGCACCAAATCTGCCTTGGTGTGTATGCTTCTCATTATACCTAGAAATTGAAAAAATATTTCTAGATCTAACGAGCAAGTACCTAGTTATACCTGCCTATAGGGACTCCTTTACCTAAAAGGTAGTTCCTACCTCAAATATGTAAACGGCAAAGTTTTTGATGAAATAAACAATTTTTTTTTATTATAGTTATTAAATTAAGCTATTCTAAACACAAAGCATTAGTAAAAATAAGAGTTAACCTAAAGTAACAGGTGTTATCGGCACCAAAAACGCTGGCAACATGCGGTAATGTTGCCAGCGTTTTTGATGCTTGATAGCTAAATTAATCAGCTGGGACAAGAAACTACCAGCTCTGGAATTAAATTAAGTTATTCTAAACACAAAACATTAGTAAAATAAAAGTTAACATAAAGTAACAGGGAGTTATCGGCACCACCCTTTCGTGGCATGGTACCTAAAACGTTACAGCGTTACCGCGCTAGATAGCTAAATTATTAATCAGATGGGACAAGAAACTACCAGCTCTGGGATTAAATAAAGTTATTCTAAACACAAAACATTAGCAAAAATAAGAGTTAAACTAAAGTAACAGGGAGTGATCGGGAAAACCCTTCCGCGGCATGGTACCGAAAACGTTAGCAGCGTTACCGCGCTGAATACCTAGATTAATCAGCTGGAACAAAATACTACCAGCTCTTGGATCGTACAAAGTTTACTTGTGGCAATATGAAGATGTATTTTCTTTAAAAATTATTTGTATTTCTTTGTTTTTATTGCTCAAGGCATATTAAACTTAAAAAAAAATTCACAAGAAAATATATTTTCAAAAAATCTCCATGACAGGATTCGAACCTGCATCCCCTCGCTAACCAGGCGAGTTCTCTAACCACTGAGATACACAGGAATCACGTATTATGTTATATTTTCTCGACCATATCTCTCCATGCTAATTGTTTACCAACTAAGGCTTGATTTCTTCTATGGTTTTCACGATTTTGCATAATAAAACACTTTATTTATCCAGTTTATTTTGCATAAAGCACAGGTACTGGCTACAGAGAAGCGGTATGTACCCAGGATGCTTCGGGAAGCTATTGAAATTCAGAAACACCCTAATAATTTCAATAGGGAAGATGGCTGGAAAGGGCCACCTGTCTGGGACCCTGTACTTCATTTGATCAAGTCCCAGGCCCAGCCAACAACAGCTGCAAGACCACAAGATACCGTTAGCCATTTTTGTAGGACTTAGTATTTTTTGTTATTTAGATTTGTTAATTCTTAGTTTGATGTAAAAATTGTTTTTTAAATTTCTGAGCAAAAGAGAACCCCCATGAGTTTCTTCGTGGCTTCTTCTCATGTGAGGGCGCGTTCCGAAGCCATGGTAGTTTTTTGAGCTAGGTAAGGATAAAAATAATTATAATTTAAATTGAAAACTATTACAATAACTCTATAGTCTGCATACACTGGAACGTTTTTATTGCAAATAATTATGAGGCGGTAGTTTACTGTAACTTTTTAGAATGTTAAAAATAGACAAATTACATCTCAGTCAACCTTGAAAAAGCCAACTGTAAAGTTGGCGAAAGCTCAGGTCAAATAATGAATAAAAACGCGATAAAACCGGATAAATAAAGTGTTTTAACTAAGGCTTGGTTAAATCCTGTCATGGGGATTTTTTGAAAATATATTTCCTTATGAAAAATATTTCTAAATTATTTAAAGATAATTGTTTACTACATAATATAATCTCAATTTACCATTACCATAACTCTAAGGAACGACTATGCACATAGTATTAGGCATGTTTAAGGAACAACACCAGTATGAGGCTTATACCCAACAGAGTGCAAAATAAACATACTGTGGATGATGGTGAAAAAAAAGTAAAGCAACGAACCTTTACCGCAGGCAACCATAATACCAGCAGGCCCATTAAAGTTTTCAATCCATCCTGTCACTGGTTCTTCTACACTTGATATCACTGAAAGGAAATTAATTAATTGCTATTAGCACCTAAACGGTATACCTATTGCATCGCTTTCACCCGCGCAAATCCAGGAGTGGAAATTTTGAATCGTTAGAAAACCCTTTCGTATGCGAAAGGCTAATGAATGTCTGCGTGATTTCGCTCACACACATACACAACGAGAGAGAGCATGCAGACATTAATTAGCCTTTCGCATATCCTAATAGTGATCCAAATATACGGCTCGAGGGGCCCAACTACATCTTCCGTCGTAATCGGCATCGAAATCCCACTGCGCCCAGCAATAACCTGCACGGTTTAAACCATAGCGTTAATTTGCATGCATTTGAAGGCGACGCCGTCGAGTTCAACTGTCATTGAAACCGACAGCTCAAGAGACCTCGCATTCAATGACAACTCAACTCGAACGTGCCGGCTTCAAATGCATGCAAATCAACGCTGTCGATTTCACCGCGCAGGTTATTTCTTTGCGCAGTGGAATTTCAAATTTTAGCTCACTACTGTCACCGGTTTAATGCGGTCTATTCATCAGTCCATCCATCAGATCCATCAGTCAGTCAGTCGGTCAGTACAAAGCCTTTATAGATATTGCTTACCAATCGAAGGTCTGATGATGATAACAGGCAGCCGACCTTTTTCCTCATAGACAACGTGCTCGGCAAGCTGCTTCGTGAAAGTGTACGTGTTAGGAAGTACACCCAAATATCTAAAAATTTTGAATTTTAAAGCTACGTTAAACTCAGGACCTAGACGAAATTAGAAAGGTGGGGTATGATAGACCTGAGCTACGACCAGCGCAATATCAGAGTTTCTGAGCAAATCATGCACCACCTTCTGGAGAGGTATTCAGGGGCCTTTAGTCAGAAATCAAAGCTCGGTTGTATAAACCTGTCACTGGCGTAAGTTGCACCGAGCGAGACGGAGCTAACCTTTTCGACATCGGTTTCGGACCTCTCAGAATACCTACCCCTACTGGAGTATCTCTCGACAGACGGCGAGAGTGTCGCGACAGTTAGATACATCACCTCCAAGATAGTGGCCAAGTTCGTGTTTTCCGAATATGTACAAACAAAATGTATACGGTCGCGTATGTTCTTTTGGAATATCCTGCATTAACGGAGATTAGACTGAAAACAATTGGCGACGGAGAAAGCCTCCCACACGTTTTTAAAAAGAGCTAGACTAGTTCACCTATTTACAAAATGAACCATCACCCAAAAGGACCCAATTTGAAGAAGTCTATTTGCAGAAAACGAGTCCGTAAACAAACAAGGTACTGACTTGGGTGTGAGCACACGTAGCGTATGTTCCGGTATCTCCCGACAGACGGCGAGAGTGTCGCGCCAGTCCGCATGCGGTGGATACATCACCTCTTCTATAGTATCCATGTTAGTGTTAGAATACGACGTCGAGACGTGGACGAACACCTGAAAGAAAAGCACGCAAATCGTTTGTCTTCTGTATTCTGGAGGGCTTATACGAATTAACTTCTAACCTGACCAAACGCCTGTAGGTAGTTATCGTTCGTTCGACCAATAATTCTCAATATATTTTTCGTTTTTTTTCTTGAATGTAAGTATACTTATATTATTGGTCTAGAAGGAACGATAACTACCTACTGACGTTTGGTCGGGTTCGAAGTTGTTTCGTAATAGCTCTCCTGTTTCAATCGTCTTTCGTTTTAAATTTAGCGAAGTGAAAAAAGAACTAGTACTTACAGATAAATTCTTCATTTCTTTTGCCAACTCTATCATCTCCTTTGTACCCTGAAGATTTAGTTTTGCCGCGTAAGCCAACGGGTCATCGAACCTGGGAAATGCAAGTGAAAACGATCAAACTAGGAAATTTAGGGCCGTTTTTTCAAATCCCTAGATAGAGATATCTAACAAATAAAATGCGAATAAAAAACGTCACTATGATATTAAAAAGAATCAAAATTTGAAGGCTGTTAAATTTGCTTGGGTTCGAACTGATTCGATAGATACTTATCTTTTATCCGTAGAATTAAAAATCGGCTCTTAAAAGAATATAAGTAAATAAAAGAACTATAGAATAGAAATTTATAAGTAGAAGAAATATTGGAGGAGTAGGTAGTGTAGGTAAAGTTGTTGGCGGAGAAGATAAAGAAACAAATGAGAAATAGAATACCGTTCATTCTCTTGGTTAGTTGTTTTTATAGGAACCCAAAAGAAGAGACGGTAAAAAGACAAAATGTGAAGGAGGACAAAGACAAAAAAGGGAGATTAGTAAAAGGAGAAGACGGAAATGAAAGTGGAGCAAAGGACTAGGAAGATAATAAAGGAGCAGGAACACTGGAAGATGAAGAGGAGATTGAAAAGACAGAAGAATGTTTGTGGATAAGTGAGTAGGTAGATAGGTACATATTTGTACTTACCTGACGCTAGCAGCCACGTGGAAGACAACGTTTATTCTGTTCACCAAAAGTGTACGGTCTTCTTGGGAAAGACCTGAAGAAAACAATAACAAATAACTATGATGAATATTGTTTTTGGGGTAAGTTATATGAACAAAACTATATAGGTACATTGCATGAACACTTACCCCCTTACTTATAAACGCTAATTAATGCGCTGCATAACCATGCATCGTTTGTCTTTTACTGTCACATGAAGTTTCAAAGTGGACAGACAGAGACAAACGTCACATAACTTAGTCATGTGTAAATAATATTTTATAAGTAAGGAAGTTAATATTATAAAGCTGAAGACTTTATTTATTTGATTGCTTGGTTGTTCATTTGAATACGCTAATCTCAAGAACTACTTGTCCGCAACAAATGAACACATCTCCTTTGCGTCGTCGCACAGTCGGGAGAAAATAGAGGCGCTTCATGGGTTACGCACACAGGCACTGCCGAAGGTCGGTGCGGCCCTGGGTACGAATTTAAAAATCTTTTTGTGGTTTATAGTCCATTTATAGTATCGTAAGTGGTACCCGAGCGTACACCCGTTAGGGGGACGTCAGGGATCGAGTTCAAGACGGATCTAGTCCCCAATCCTAGACTAATTCTCATAAAGGAGAGTAGCCTCGTACCCTAGTACCTGGTTATCCAGACAGGTACCAGAGCAATAAGGCCGCTCACCACCCGCACCTCATTGACGAGCTAACGCCAACCTCGCTGAGGCCGGCGGCTTAGAACGGGACACCCGTCCATCTTGAATCTATTTATATATGTTATAGCGTCCCCACCGTCCCACCTTTCGGTATTTCAGCTGGGGCCGCCGTACCCGAGCGTACAGCGGCTTAGAAAGAGACAGCATGCTCAATGAGCATTCTAGTTCTTTAGCTTCTTTTTCCTACACACAGATTTGTTTTCATACCTAATCCTTCTTCGCCAACATCACCAGTGACGACGAACACCTTCTCGTGGAACGCATTCGGCCTTTCATTGCGTAGACGATCAAAACACTACAAAAGACAATACAAAAACTAGTCAAGGGCGAGTAGGACTTGCGTGCCGAAAGTTCCGTACATACGCATTAAGCTGCTCTATAGTAAAAAATCACGTTACTTGTATGGGAACCACAGTTAAATATTTACAGGACTCGATCATAGTTTATGGTCTGATTGTGGTCCTTCTTTTTACTTATAATAATTACCTACTTAACTAGAAATAAGATAATTACGTCTGTTTAGGAAACAATACCTATATTGTAAGTAGTTACCTACTTTAGTTTGGCCAATGAAGATTTTATTAATTAATTTATTTATTTTATTATTTTACAGAAATACGAGGTTTTAATACTTCATTTGTTAAATTTTCAAGAAAGTCTAGCTATCACCGTTCATGAGATACAGCTAGAACCAGATTACACTTTAGTTACTTACTGGTAAAGATCCCTTTGAACCAGATTACACTGTATTTACCTTCTATATTACACTGTAGTTACTTACTGGTAAAGATGCCTTTGAACCAGATTGCACTGAGGTTACTTCCTGGTAAAGATCCCTTTGAACCAGATTACACTGTAGTTACTTACTGGTAAATATACCTCTAAACCAGATTACACTGTAGTTACTTACTGGTAGAGATCCCTTTAAACCAGATTACACTGTAGTTACTTACTGGTAATAAATTTAAAACAGATTACACTGTAGTTACTTACTGGTAGAGATCCCTTTAAACCAGATTACACTGTAGTTACTTACTGGTAAAAAATTTAAAACAGATTACACTGTAGTTACTTACTGGTAAAGAATAAAACTGTTGTAACCTCTCTTCAGATCTGACACCTTTTTTCCCGCGCATAAGCAAATAGATGCGGTCCAAATCGGTACATGCATACAATAACTTTTCAATCAGTATTTTTCCGATAAACCCTGAAAAAAAACACACCTATTTATATACTACTAGCAGCGCGCCGCGGTTTCACCCGCGTAAGTCCCGTTCCCGCAGGAATATCGGAATAAAAAGCAGCCTATGTGTTATTCCCGGTATCCAGCTACCTATATTCCAAGTTTCATCGCAATCGGTTCTTTGCGTGATTGAGTAACGAGTAAGTGAGTTTGAGTAAAACTTTTTATCCCGATAATCCCGCGGGAACGGGACTTACGCGGGTGAAACCGGGGGGCACAGCTAGTAAATTAATAAATATTAAATAGGTTCAGTACTTTTTGTGTGAAGGAGCAATAATCCTACTTAAATTATAAAGTTGAAAGTTAATATTTTACACACCTACTGCTCTACAAAGTTACTTTATTTGACCAAAAAGGTTAACGTAAAGCGACTCTTTATTCCCTAGGTGCATAAAGTGCTCATTATGCACCTAGGGCATAAAGTAATTTAAATTTGGAACTAAGGTTCTGGTAGCATACGGCCATTTCGAACTGGCCACCTAGACATTAACACATAAAAAAAATAAAAACTGGGCTATTTTTTTCTATTTTCATGGACCGAAGGGTAAAGCAAAAAGTTTTGGTTAGTATAAAGCCACAACTTTTTTTTTCATCAGCTAAGGCCGATGTGTGGTTTCGTCATTTTGATGTATAACATTGTTAAATTTAATTAATATAGAGCTGTCAATATATTTCATATATGTTGCATTAATCTATTTTTATGTTGTTAGTTAAATGCTTATTTTTGTAGCCCTTTTATTGTCTCGCAGTAGATGTGTAAAGTAAAGTATTCACCTCGGTACTAAAGTCTGTCTTTATCTTCGTTTGTTCCCAACCAGTCACACTGAAACCTGTAACACTGTTACTCGTTGGGAAAACTTTGTAAAATTATTCCCAACCAGTCACACTGTAACACGTTGGGAGACCTTTCCGAAATTATTCCCAATCAGTCGCACTGTGAATTGTTAGGGCCGACCTACTCTTAGGTAGGTATATTTTTAGAATGGGCTGGAGGTATACTGATTACTGTTACGTCTTACTACTCTGCTACTTAATGCTTTAATAACAGCAGAAAGTCATTTTTTTTTTCCTATTATTACTTACTATCGCTTACGATAAATTAATGTGTGGTACTTAAGTCAAGGGTGACGAAATAAAAGATTAGTGGTAAAATCAAATAAGTTTAATTAGGTATCATTATTAAATCAACATAATAAAAATAATTATCAAAATAAATCAACAATATAAAATAACTTCGCCAAACATGTAAAATATTATCATTAAAAGCGCAATACAGACATTCTTGAAAATAAAGATCTACATACAAATGTGTCTTTCTACTTAGATAACAAATCGACAACATTCAAAACATTAGTAACTCCAAAAATATTTTTCAAATCATCACATACAAGAAGATAGCATTTTATAAGAACTATTTATAAAATTACATATATACAAGGTGTAACGGGTAAGCCCTTTTAATCTGAAAGAGGGTTGTTCTATACGTCTAGGCGAACAACTTTTGTTGTCGTAGTCCTAGAACAAAAGTTGTTCGCCTAGACGTCTAGAACAACCCCCTTTCGGATTAAAAGGGCTTACCCGTTACACCTTGTATATATGTAATTTTATAAATAGTTACAAATTGTATATATGTACATATTTTTTTATAGTTCCTATAAATACTACATACATGTATAATTACTATTTATCAGTATCCTAAATATTATAATAACTAAAAGAACTATTATATAGTTTTATAAAATAAAAAATATCTCTTATAATGTTTTACTAATCATCACAGATTGGAACATCGCACTAAACTTAGAAAATATGAAATTATTAATTATGATCACAAAAACTATTTTACACGTTATAATCAGTCTCAAAAGTAGTATCACAATAAATCATCATTATGTTAAATATTAATCGTCATATTCATAAAATAATATATATATATATATATATTTTTAAACATCACAGGTTGGAACATGGCACTGAACCTAGTGAATAGGAATTAAGTCTTAATTATTATTTATTACAAAAAACTATTTTACACATTAAAATCAGTTTCATTAGTAGTATCACAGTAAATCATTATTATATTAATTGTTAGTGCCTTAAAATCTCTAAAGCATGGCCCACTGTCATATGACCTAGCGTCAACTCCAATTGTACTTCTTGTATAAATTCATCATTTTTTATAATTTTTTTAGTTCGTTTCCTCTTGGGTGATTTATTTTGCTGTTCCAGTATATTTCTAACTGTGCATTGGGACGAGTCGTCTTTAAGTACATGTAAGAAATGCATTATGTTAGGATTTTTTATTCGCATTGCCTTATTTAATTTACTGTGCCATGCTTCGAGGGCATTTGTGGTACGATGAGTCTCTCCAAAAACACACCACACTTTTATAAAGTCTTCACGAAGCCACTGTTTCTCCATATAATCTATAAATTTCTTTTTTGAGCCAGTATCGTCGCCATCTCCATAACGAGCATTTATGTATACCCAGCCATGGATTATTTCGTGTTCTGGTATTAAAGGAAGGACAGCGCTTAGTTGGATCATTCGAACTTCCTTTCGATCGGGTGACGTGGTCATATTCAGCTCTTTCCCTTTTTTAAAAATCGCCTTATTATAGTGATAATAGCAACCTTTTATTGTAGTTGAAGGAAATACAACGGCGATGGCTTTTATAACTGCTTTCTCATAGTCAACCTTCAGTTTAAGTGGGTTCCAGTTAGGTATCTGTGACTTCATAATACGAAATAAAATTATATATGTTTTTGTTTTTCGGTCGCTCATTAAAGCGTAAACAAGAGGCTTTATGTTGGTTTGCTCTATTGTGCTACCTGTATCAGCATGAATGGTATAAAGTTCCACAAATGGTGAAGGACAACTTTTGAATGTTCCATCGCCATAAAAGTTGGTTTCTTTAGACATGATTTCTCTTGCTTTTAACGAAGAAAACACTACTATCCGTATATTATCCATATTACATGAATAATCTGCTAGCACAAAATCGTCGTCACGGGGTGGCACTTCGAATTCCAGCACTTTCTTATGCCGCATTTTAGAAACCCCGGCCTCTGCGTTTCTTTGTCTATACATATAAAGTGCTTTTAATACTTGAGAACTTTGGTATCTCGGAAACAATGTCTATACCAGCATCTTTGAGATTGCCTAGCATTGTATTATAACTTTGAGGTATATTTGGAAAATTCGGTTTGATTAATACAGACTTAAGTTCGTGTAGAGATTCTTCGATTTGATTCTTTGCAAAGTCAGGGACGCACACGTGAGCAGTTTCTTCTAAGATTTGCTGATCCTGTTAAAAGAAATATAACTATTAACGTACTTAGAGACAAGATGGCTTAAAATATTTTTAGTTAGATATAGCATCGGCGAAGTCCCTGCTGAATCACTTTGCAGCGATAATCGCGTGCGCGTGGAGGTACGCATCGCAGAGGTACCTAACTTCACTATAACTGAGGGCTCAAATATAATTGTTATAGAATTTTAAGGCCCTAAAAAGTGCTCTAGGCAAGACACAGCAACCGAAATGTAAAAGGCCATCCATATTTCCCACAATTTCATGTCATCACTAACATACGACCAAGGAAACAAATGGCGGCTTAAATTTTAAGAATATACGACCATCTTGTTTCAAAGGTTAGTAAAGATCTTTAATAATTATCCTATGAAATCGTCATAATACGTTTTTACCTTGTTTATAATTATGAAGTAATCGTTAAAAGTGAATTTAAGGGAATATAATCGAAGTAAACTGCTGATTTTCAGTTGGCAAACATACATTGGTACTGACTTTGTAGCTATTAAAAACTCACATAAAATAGTAAAAAATATTTATCAAATAGGTACTTACTTTTAATCTTAGGATCCCTTTGCAAGTTTTCCGTTTCGTGCACGCCCAAACTGTTAAACCACTTTTATGTTTTCGTCTGGAGTAAAATTGATATCCGGCGCGTAGCAAAATAGTGCCACCATTCTTTTTAATTAACTGGTAATCATGTTTTTGTCCTGCCGAAGTAGACGCGGGTTCTTCCATGGTATGTAGCAAGGCGTGCACTGATAAGCGTCGACTTAAACGCATAATTTAACCTACACATATTTGCATCCCTTTCTTTATGAGCTTTAACAGGGTACCTGATGACTCATATTTATGTTCGTACAGTACAAACTTACCCGCAAATATAAACCTTAATTTTGAGTGGGTAGAGAATATGATACTTTGGGTTAAGCTTCTGCGAAAAAATAAGATAAGTGTTCTATTGTATTAAGAGATAAAGAAGCTCGGACTGTCATACCTATTCGGCTGCTTTTTCGGCGATTCGGCGATAAAAACATTACCTAGGAAATTACGTAAACAAGTTGAGAGCAATAAAACACCTGATCTTTTTAATAAAATAATCAAGTCAATAATAGTTAGTGCGTTTGTCGGTTTTGTTGACGCTAGGTCATATGACAGTGGGCCATGCTTTAGAGATTTTAAGGCACTAACAATTAATATAATAATGATTTACTGTGATACTACTAATGAAACTGATTTTAATGTGTAAAATAGTTTTTTGTAATAAATAATAATTAAGACTTAATTCCTATTCACTAGGTTCAGTGCCATGTTCCAACCTGTGATGTTTAAAAATATATATATATATATATATATATATTATTTTATGAATATGACGATTAATATTTAACATAATGATGATTTATTGTGATACTACTTTTGAGACTGATTATAACGTGTAAAATAGTTTTTGTGATCATAATTAATAATTTCATATTTTCTAAGTTTAGTGCGATGTTCCAATCTGTGATGATTAGTAAAACATTATAAGAGATATTTTTTATTTTATAAAACTATATAATAGTTCTTTTAGTTATTATAATATTTAGGATACTGATAAATAGTAATTATACATGTATGTAGTATTTATAGGAACTATAAAAAAATATGTACATATATACAATTTGTAACGGGTATGCCCTTTTAATCCGAAAGGGGGTTGTTCTAGACGTCTAGGCGAACAACTTTTGTTCTAGGACTACGACAACAAAAGTTGTTCGCCTAGACGTATAGAACAACCCTCTTTCAGATTAAAAGGGCTTACCCGTTACACCTTGTATATATGTAATTTTATAAATAGTTCTTATAAAATGCTATCTTCTTGTATGTGATGATTTGAAAAATATTTTTGGAGTTACTAATGTTTTGAATGTTGTCGATTTGTTATCTAAGTAGAAAGACACATGTATGTAGATCTTAATTTTCAAGAATGTCTGTATTGCGCTTTTAATGATAATATTTACATGTTTGGCGAAGTTATTTTATATTGTTGATTTATTTTGATAATTATTTTTATTATGTTGATTTAATAATGATACCTAATTAAACTTATTTGATTTTACCACTAATCTTTTATTTCGTCACCCTTGACTTAAGTACCACACATTAATTTATCGTAAGCGATAGTAAGTAATAATAGGAAAAAAAAATGACTTTCTGCTGTTATTAAAGCATTAAGTAGCAGAGTAGTAAGACGTAACAGTAATCAGTATACCTCCAGACCATTCTAAAAATATACCTACCTAAGAGTAGGTCGGCCCTAACAATTCACAGTGCGACTGGTTGGGAATAATTTCGGAAAGGTCTCCCAACGTGTTACAGTGTGACTGGTTGGGAATAATTTTACAAAGTTCTCCCAACGAGTAACAGTGTTACAGGTTTCAGTGTGACTGGTTGGGAACAAACGGTTCTTATCTTGGGCGCTTGAATCCCACGCTTCACTCAGGACTCTAGGTACATAACTCGCTGCGCTCGGGAGTTAACCCTCTAGAGTCCTTCGTACGCTTTGGATTCAATATGACGCCCGCTATATAAGACAGGACTTTAGTACCTCGGTGCATAAACTACTAATGTATGTCCTAATATATTATGGGGAGTATATGTGTTTGTTACTCAATCACGCAAAAACTACCCAACGGATTGTGATTAAACTTGGAATATAAGTAGCTGGAGACCTGAAATAGCACATAGACTATTTTTTACCCCGATATTCTCACGGGATCATGACTTGTGCGGGATGCAGCGAGACCTACATACACATAAACATTCACCATTATAATATTAGTAGGGTTATTTCGTTTTTCAGGCACGGAACAATACTTTTTTTAGTGATAGATTACCGCTTGATTTTCATCTCACTTGATCGGTGCCTGATGGTAAGGGATAATGCAAATCAATTCAATTCAATTCAAAATAGTTTATTTCCTTTAGATTCTTGTACAACATTAAATGCACATGATCATTTGGCTACGTCTTAGCTGTATTTATTTTAGTGTGGCTTCGGAACGCGCCCTCCGATGAGAAGAAGCCACAAGAAACTGGGATTTTTTTTTGTGATCATGTGTTAAATTACAATCGTCATAAATCAGTCTATCATATAGCACGCTCATCTAAAAGAAGGCAAGATACGGACGAAATTTCTTAGAAGCAGCATCGGTCTACGTAAAAATGAATAAAAAATGACGTACCTGAGCCTCCAGTTATAAAAATAGTTTTCCCTTTATAATAATCAGGTATAGAGGGCGCTGAACTCAAATCTTTATCTTCTAAAATACCCATTTCTATAGGAAAAACTAAAAAATCCAATTTTCATTAAAAAATACAAACGTAAGCAGGTTCGACGCCTGACGAACGAATTAAAAAAGGGAAAAAGAAATAACGTCAGCTTCGGCCAAAAATTTAACCACAAACTAATAAAATACTTTCCAAATTCATTGAAATTTCGGGGTTTCGTTGAATAATTTATTAGATTATTTTTTAACCTTTTAAAACGCAGTTTACGGTCCAGAGTCTACGTTCTATACTAACTGACGTATAATTTATGGACGTAGGTATTAACCTTATGTGTACCTCACAGAAAATAGTATAAATTTAAATAAATCGGTGCGTACGAAGTACCCATGTACTTTTTGACATTGTCCCCTTTTAACAGTGAACGGATATTTAAACATTGGAAGTATTCCAGCTTTAAAATGACACCACGTAAAATAGACCGCGTTGGTTAAAAGTATGCTGCACGAATCTGTCACTTCGGTTGTACTCGGATCGGGTCATTCAAAGAACCAATCACGTTAGAGAACAGCGTATTGCCGCCGGACCGTCCTCGTTGTCAACACATAATCAGTGAAAATAAACAAAGATAAACAAAGATTTATTTAAATACTTCGTATTTGAGTGAGTTTTGGCGCTATTATTTGAAGTGAGTTAGTATGGAAAGGCTTCATCCATGCTTATATCCGTTCACTGTCTTTTCAACTCATTTTTCGGTTTAAATAGGTCTGACTTTGGAACTGGTGAAGCTCGCCCGACAGAGATAGGATTGAAATGCATCATTATCAGGCTATCTTTCTCTATTTGGTCTCTAGAGACGAGGCCAGTTCAGTTCTATAATTTTAACTTTAAACTACTGAAGGCGGTATACTTTCCTTTTTTACTGTTAAAAACTAAAACAAATATTAACATCAAATAGACAACAACTTAAAAAGGTTTAGACTCTCGTTTTCTTCGAGTTAATTGCCCACAACAATAAATATATAAACTCTGTGAACACACAGCGCCATCTAGCCGCATGGTAAGCTGCTAAGCTTGTGTTACGATAACTAGACAACGGATATTTATTTTTCTTTTCTAAATACATACATATTATAAATAGAAATAAGTACACCCTTTAATACAACAATATCACTCGAAATCAGATATTGTTAAGAGGTAAAAAGAGATTTTCTTTTTGTATGAAAAGTCACTTTCGTCGTGTATAAGGCCCTTAAGCTTGTAAGTACGTATAAATACGCATAAATGAATACACATTGAAAGTGAATTTTAATTAATTCTGTAATATTCTGTGTTCAAAATGCGCCAGTCATGTGGGAGTAGTGTCTTCAGCCTAATTTACATTAGGGCGATATTAGACTGTTCACTGCGAGTGAATCACTATCGATGCTTCACTGGAAGGAAGTGAATGAAAGATAACTAGTAGTTCGCCCCGAACTGAGACCTCACGAGAATCCATTTACAGAGATTTTGTTTTTTGTAGGATTTTAACACCAACAGCTTTATTTTTTTACAAAATAAGAATTATTAAGTATTAAACGAATAATATAACGAAAGACAATTAAAAAAATATTTAAAAAAATAAAAAACCCGACTGCAGTTTTAACAGAAAAGTGAAAAACAAGATGTTTATAGTAGCTTTAGGAATGGTGGATGCAGTCGGGCGGGACACGATAATTTTATAATTAATAAATTTTAAAACTTAATTGTAAAACTTTACAAGCAATACTTTTTAAATGTAAATTTAGGAAAGAATAAAACATATTGTTTGAGTGAACAATGTTAAGCGTTTTCTGTTTTTTATGGTCTTTACAAATATTGGTTAATAGCGTTTTACATCATTATTTTTATTTATTTATTATTTTAATGTACCCTATGTCACTCACGCGGTCATGACGAATCTAACCACGTATCGTTTATCTAAATCGGCCTAGCCGTTTAGGCCCTATGACGGCACAAAAATAGGTCACATACAAACATACATACATACACTTACGGCAAAAACATAACACTTCCTTTGGCAGTCGTGTTAAAACGATAACACAAAAAGAATTATTCCTTACTAGCTGTGACCCGCGGTTTCACCCGCATAAATTCCTATCCCGTAACGTATGTGGCGCATCACGTACTATGTCATATCAAGCGTTGCTCAGCCCTTAGGATTATTCAAAGTAGGTACCCTATATCTTATTTTAACCACTAAACTATCCCTGTACCAAATTTCGTTCAAATCGGTTTAACCGTCATTTTTGCCCATCACGTATGTCATACCAAGCGTTGCTTTACCCGTACGATCATTTAAAGTATCGTATTTATACCCTTAAAGTAATCCCTGTACCAAATTTCATTCTAATTGGTGTGATCGTTCCTGTTGACCCATCACGTATGTGTCACGCTAAGCGTTGCTTAACCCGTACGATCATTTAAAGTACCCTATATCGTATCTATACCCTTAAAATAACCCTGTACCAAATTTCATTCTAATTGGTGCGATCGTTCCTGTTGACCCATCACGTATGTGTCACGCCAAGCGTTGCTTAACCCGTACGATCATTTAAAGTACCCTATATTTTATTTAAACCCCTATACTAACTAGACTGGGGCGGGTACCCGGTTTGGATCCGGTACCCGGCGGATCCGGCACTTTTTTTAGGATCCGGCCGGGTACCGGGTAGTGGTGCCGGGTATCCGGCTCTGCCGGGTAATTTGATAGACCAAAAATAATGAAACATATTACACTTTTTAAATTATTTATTATGCTGAACACAAATGGTAATCATTATAATTATGTTTTGCTCACTAATTTATCAGAAAGAACTAAAAAAACTAAATATATATTTTATTTTAATATTGGTAATTTAAGATGGGTAAGTTGTGATGTAAAAACGCCAATTTTTCTGCGCGGTTAGCATTTAGGCGACTGCGATTCTTGTCATAAATTAGCCCTGCTTCTGAGAACAGGCGTTCGCTGTATACAGAACTAGATGGTGTGCATAGATATTTCGCCGATACTTTTCGCACCCCGCGGGAACATGCGCTAGCCAGCCGGTACGCGGCGATTCAAGCTATCAAAGACGCCAGCGCCACCTCTATTTCACTTCAGTTGCGCCTGAGCGGGCAAGGGAGACACACGCGTCACGACGCGTTACTGCTGCCGGGTACCCACGAGTACCCGGCGCAAAATGTGTCGGGTACCCGTTCAGCGAGTACCCGGCAAAACCACTACCCGCCCCATGTCTAATACTAACCCTGTACCAAATTTCGGTTCCGCCGTTTTTGAGATATAAATAGTGTAACTAACACGACTTTCGTTTGTATAGCTGCGTCCCGCGGGATTTACCCTCGTAAGTCCCGACCCCGTAAGAATATCGGGACCAAAAGTAGCCTATAACCTTCCTCGATAAATGGACTATCAAACACAAAAAGAATTTTTTAAATCGGACCAGCAGTTCCTGAGATTAGCGCGTTCAAACAAACAAACAAACAAACAACCTTTATAATATTAGTATAGATTTACGACAATCGACCACAATTTGTAACATAAACATGAATTATTTACTTTGCTCACTAATAGACGTTAACATTCGCTATAAAAATGTCATATCTTGGAGTATATACCGCAAGCAAACGCAACGATACCGCGATCTAGGAGGTATGTTGAGCGCCATCTATTGACACATTTTTAGAACTTGATTATTTTCTCTTTTTGCACCCCCTATCTCCCCAACCCCCCTACCGATCCGGCTCATCTTCGAACTCATAAATTCTATGGACCTAAACTACGCGCATACCAAAATTCATGAAGATCGAAGCAACGATACTCAAGTTATCGTCGAACAAACATACAAAGATACAAAGATACAAGCGCCAGGCCCGTCTACACTGGACCTCACTCGCTTCGCTCGTTCGGTCAATAATAAAATGATCTTTAATTTATTTTGAATTTACCATAATAGTAATTAAAGTTTAAAATCGATAATTTGTAATGTTATAATTATACAAGGTGTAACGGGTAAGTCCTTTTAATCCGAAAGGGGGTTGTTCTAGACGTCTAGGCGAACAACTTTTGTTATACGACTTTTGGAAATTCGAAGTACTTTTCGAAAAATTTAGGTGTAAAGTTTACTTGAAAATCAGCTGTTTCAGAGAGTTCGAGGTCATTGACCTTATGTTGTCCTTTTATTTAGTTTGATGGTTTAAAATCAAAACTTCAATTAACTATATTTTTAAAAGCAGCTGTTTTTTCAGTGAAACATAATCTCAAAATTTTCAAAAAAAAGTTAAAATTTTCAAAATTCGTAGAACAAAAGTTGTTCGCCTAGACGTCTAGAATAACCCCCTTTCGGATTAAAAGGACTTAACCGTTACAAATTGTATAATTATAAAATGAAATAATAATAATAATGTAATGATGTACTTAATAATATAATGATAATGTAACCAGATAATGTAAAGCCACGTTTTTCGATGCCTTTTTGACTCCATTTATCCAAACCTAATAAATGTAAGCCAACAAGGTCTTTAAAATACAACGAGAATTTACGACCAGCTGTGGTATCATCTAATTAGCATCCACCGCTAGTAGTTGCTAAGTTGCAGTACATTGCTGCTTTGACGTAACGTGGTTGTTACCGGTGATTACTTCAAAGCAGCAATGTAGAATACGTAAAATGTTTTTTGACAGTAAATAGCAACTAGTAGCGGTGGATGCTAATTAGATGATACCACAGCAGATGACGTACAGCCACGTATTTTGAGATCTTTCTGGCTTCCAATTATCAGGTTTAGCTTCTAAATATTCCAAACATCAAAATTAACACTCGATTTTAAGCTCTGTTTCGTATATTAGCTATGTGAATAAAACTGTCAGTGCGGCTTTTGACTTTCATCGCAAAATGCACAACAGCAGTGAACGATGAATGCTGGGGCGACTTTTGTTTTTTACGCGTTAGTGAAATGTCGTCCTGAATTTTAATTTTTACATAAACATTGTTTTATTGCGTTTAAATTGTTTAATTTCGGCGGCAAGTTACCAATTTAGTTACGCGAAGTTCAACGAGTTAAGTGAAAATAAAAATACCAGTGCCAAACACGAAATTAGCACGTTACAAACAATTGTCCCATAGGGTTGGAGAAAAATCGTCGCCATTTTTTCTACAACCTTCACGCATTGAAAATTATTTCAAACGATTACAGTACAATAGTGGTAGTTCGCTATTCGTACGAGAAATTGGCTAAATTGTCCTATATTGCTGACAGAAGCCATAACTAAGAAAAAGAAGAAGAATGCTGGGGCTCTATTGGCTCTATTTAAGAAATATGGATAATTCAATAGGTTTGCGTTATTTAGAGCCACTTGAATGTGTTAGTATTTTCGTTTTGATACTTTGAGAGATTTAACCTAAAAACTATTTCATCAACAGAGACAATTCTAGTCTCATATTGTAGCAAATTTAGTCTACTTTTGAAACGCTCTGATAAAGTTCTGTCAAAACCAGTCCTTTAAGTTTAAAATCGCCAAAATTTAAAAAATTAGTCATTGGGTTACCATCCTAAACAAGTCTGCCAAAATCACAGCTACTGGATTTAACGCATACGGTGCTGTATAATTTTACTGGATTAACTCGCAAAGTTAATGAATCGATAGAAATAAGAATCATCAAAAACGGTTCATGCGTTTGGCCAGAACGCCACATAGACAGAAACATGGAACCAAATTAAATGAACACATTAAGTACTCTCCTTTGCGTCGTCGCACAGTCGGGTAAAAAAAAATGAATTTTCATTTTTGTGAACCCTAGTTCAAATGCGTGCAAATTGTTTAATTTCGGAGGCATATTAATCAATTCAGTTTCGTGAAGGTGTACAAGTGCAATAAAAGTGAAAATCACTGCAAAACATGGACTTTAGCGTTGTCTCCAAAGCTCCGTGAATAATCCTTGTAAACCGCCGTGTGTTTACACATGGTTCCCTAGATTTTTTTTTTCGTCGGAAAATGTGATTAAGACCATCAAGGCCACTCTCGGGGTAGAGCGGCCCGGTGAGTGGAGGTCCCACCTGGTCTAGATGGTGTTTGCCAGGGATATATCCACTAAAAACCCACGGTGTCCCTCACAACGCAAGTGTCGGGGTCAACGGGACCTGTTATATATAATACTACCGTTGACCCCGACGGCAGTTGGCCGCGGTCGGCCCTCTCCCAAACACTTCCAGACTTCCACGCGGCCCCTCCTTGCGGAAAAGACCCCCGGACCCGCTGACGCGGGCTTACGGGTTGGAAGCCAGGCAAGCCCGGCTTCCCACCTCGTGCGCCTCTTAGCTTCACTGCCCCTCTTGCTGCTACTGAGCCCTCCCACCACGACAAGGTGGACGCACATCTTTCTTTTTCTTAGTTATGGCTTCTGTCAGCAATATAGGACAATTTAGCCAATTTCTCGTACGAATAGTGAACTACCACTATACTGTAATCGTTTGAAATAATTTTCAATGCGTGAAGGCTGAAGATAAAATGGCGACGATTTTCTCCAACCCTATGGAACAATTGTTTGTAACGTGCTAATTTCGTGTTTGGCACTGGTATTTTTATTTTCACTTAACTCGTTGAACTTCGCGTACTTAACTAAATTGGTAACTTGCCGCCGAAATTAAACAATTTTAAACGCAATAAAACAATGTTTTGTAAAAATGAAAATTCAGGAAAATATTTCACTAACGCGTCAAAAACAAAAGTCGACGCACATCGGGAGGGTGATTCCCTATACTTGACCTAACTATGACGACTTGATAGTTTCGATGCAAATAACTTGCATATAATATTAAAATACTTGAAACTGGCTAATTCTCAAATGGCCATAATCGGTTCACAGCCGATAAGAAATAATCAATAATGAGGTAATAAGAATGTAATAAGCATGTAATAAGTCATCGTATGGTCATCCATCATAGTCAAAGTAAATTGAAGGGAATCATTGTAAAACGGTGGTAATTTTTTTAAAAGATTGTTCACGGAATTTTGGAGACTACGCTAAATTCCATGTTTTTCACCGACTTTCACTTTCATTACACTTGTACCATTATGATCCTATATTGAATTATATGCACCTGAAATTAAACAATTTACACGCATTGGAAATAGGTTTCACAAAAATGAATATTTAGGAAAACATCTTAACGCGTTCCCGCCAAAACACGAATCTAAATCCGAGTCTGCAAATAATAATTATAATACTTGACACTGGCTACTTTCTAATGGCCCTTAATCGGTTATCGGTTCATAACCGAAAGAAAAAAAAGGCGGTTTGTTTGGGTTTGAGTTTTGCATGAGTTTTGTTTGTTGTGCGTGGCGTTAGGCGTGGTACTCCATACGCATACTCCACTGTACTACACTAATTATAGTTCACTTACTCAATTCTCAAGTACAGCAGGTGTTAAAGGGAAGCAAGAGTCTGTTTCTCGCTTTCATTTAGACAAGACCAAAGTAGAATCTGGAAGTTTTTTTCTATGTGATAGACGTGCATATAATTTATTTAATCTCAGCTCAGTAGTCGGACATTCTTATTGATTCGACGGTGTTTTGCGCGCTTGAGGAACAAGACCCTTCTGTCGAAGCACCATGGAGTTCTTCGACATCACTCGACTCAAGTCAGTCGAAATCAAACTGGATACGGACTGGACAGGTACAAACATTTATGGCTGAACTTTACTTTAGGGGACGCGGAGTTTCGAATTGAAATTTTTTTTGGGGGAAGGCCTAGGTCTAAATAGACTTCCTGTAAAATTTCAAAGCACGGAGATTTATAGTTTCGGAGATATTAATTTTTTAAAATCTGAAAAAAGTACGCAATTCTAACCTAAAAATCTTTGCTGATGCCTGCGTTTCGTTTCGTATACATCACGCCCCCCCCCCCACGACGGACGATTGTAAAGTGCAATCATTTTTTACCCAATAAGTCACCACCTTACTTTTAGTGTAGTGAAAAACCTAACCTCAAAATGAGATTTTCAAAAATTCATAATAAAAAAACTAAGCGTCTCCGCGGGTGGGGAGTGGGGGGATGGAGTTCCCTCCCCTCCCCCCTCCCCCCCTCCTCCGCGTCCCCATTGTAAATTGTAAAGTCCTTCCCCTATTCTCCCCCTGTGTAATAAACTCTTGAATTATGACAGTGGTTATTATTTTACATTCAGTTTAGAAGCAATTTCCAGAAATTGTTCATAGAGCACTAAATCATCAAGGTAGAAAATTGATTTGTCAGCATTAAATGCCTGAATACAGTTAATTTTGAAACAAATTAGCATTTATTTAAAACCTAACTGTGTACTTACCCAACTAAACATAATTCTGAGTGTATAATTATATTGGAGCTTGAGGGCCTTGTAAAGTCTTCTTCGTGTAATTAACCCATAGACTGCAAGTATAAAACGTATTGACAAAAAGATCTGAAAAGAGTCAATTCAACTGGTATCATAATATACTTTGTCAAACTAAAACTTGTCAAATTATTGATGTTTGAAGTTAAATGTGTTGTCGTGACCAGTGCTTGTGCACATAAGCAGGAGTTGCAGGGCTGCAGAGAGCTTCACTCCAAGGCGTGCAAGCGTTCGTCATCGGACGTTTACGAACGACACTGCATAACTGTTACTATCACAATCGATTTGACATAATTTTTGCTAACTGTGAAACTTTAACATACAAATATCTTTTAATTTAGAGAAAATAAAACGAAAATACTAACACAGTGGCTTAAGATCACGTTAATCTATTGAATAATCTATATTTCTTTATTTAGGAATAGTTGTTTGAAGTGCAAAATGTGTTATCTGTGGAACATAGCTGGTCCATTTTGAACGGTCTTCTTAGAAAATGTAAACAAACAAGACGTGTCAACTGTGGTTTTCGAACGCGTTCTATGTCACCGAGCGTCGTCCGACGACGTTTACGAACGCAGCCCGGTAACGGAGATAGAGCTCCTAGAGATCTTTGTTTAAGTTTGACAGCTGTCATCCAAAATGAAGATCTCAAGGAGCTCTATCACTTATGCTAAGAAAGTAATGGTTTAGTCTAAATCGTTTCCGAGATACTGACGTTTTAAGTTTGACACTTGTCATCCAAGTGGTCCCTGGTCCCAGTCTCGAGGGGGACTAAATCGAGTCTTACCTGTAAACTGTTGATGTAGTTAACTGTTGATCTTATAATCTGTTCATCTTACGAACCGTTGATCACATAATAATAATTAATTAATAAATAATAATAATAATTAACGAACTCCTATCTTTTATAGACTGACATTCCTCTTATCTTCCTAGTGCTTACAAATATAGAAATTATAATGGAAAGTCACTCAGAGCATATTTTGTATTCTTTTTCAGTAATTGGACATACTGAAACCAATGACGAACACAACAAAGGCAATATCCAAACTCTGACAGAGGAAGTAAAGTATGAAATAGGAAGTGACGAAGAAAACAACAGCAAACTGATGTTAGACAATATTGAATGTGATAATTCACAAGTATCTACTAATTCAGAATGCATCAACGTGTATGATGATATGATTGATGTAGATGATGTTAAATTTGACATTTCCGAGACGTTAGACAATGTTGGAGGTGAAACTGCTTGTGAATTTGAGGATGGGAGGAAGCAAGCTTCATCGAGTGAGGATATATCTCTCTCAAAAAGACTCAGATCCAGAAAAGAAGTTACGCTGAATGATGATGAGATTGGAGGTAAGTGCCTATAGTCTATAACAGATGTCATGTGTACTGTGTACCTATACAGTGTTCATGGAAAATAAGAAATAGTACCATTTAATTTTGAAACTTGAAGAAAGAATGTACATCCTGAAACATTTACAACTTGTAATTTTTTACAAAAAATAAAGCAAACAGTAGATCTCGCAAGCAGACAATTTATTGCTTAGTATGATCTAAGTTCTTAAACAACTTCCAACTTTTTCTGTTACCCGTTCAAGAGTTTGTGATTAAAGGGTTGTACCAGGTGTAGGTACCATCAATCTGTATCTTGTAGTTATATGGCCTACTGTTGGTAAAATTGTAAAATTTAGCAGTTTACTTGATTTTGGTTAGCATTTGTTTACGTCATTCCAAGGAAAATGTTTAGCACCCATATCATCTATCCAGTGGATGACTGACAACAGTGGAAATTGACAGGCACTTTGCAGTAAATTGCTGCTTCAAATTGAATTGAAATTGAAATGTACTGCAAAGTGCCTGTCTGTACTAATATTTTATTAAATCACTTTTGAAAATACTACTTGCAAATAAAAAAAACATTTAAATCAGATCTTATATAGCAGAGATGTATATTTGCCCTTTTTATAAAAAAAATGCCTTACCATTTGAAATCCCTACACCAAAAATTAACCTAGTTTCATCAAGATTAGCTGAAAAAAAATACGACCCATGGGGAAGAATCGACAAACATACAAACATACTGACAAACGAAAGCAAATATTGCCAGACTTGAAGCAGGTCAATAAGTAATATAAATGTTAAGAGCTGTGAATGTGATACACCCTATACTCATTGTTGATATATCTGACAGACCGTCTCCCATACATACGTCGAGAGGAACAGAAACTGATGATATCGGAACACCTCAGTGGGAACTTCGACCGACAAGCGAACAAACCTCAAACTACTAACAAAATATGCACAGAGGCACATTTAAAGACACACTCTACTGATGAAGTGGCGCAGTTTACGTGCAATCACTGTCATCGGATATATAAAGTAAAATATCATTTACAACAGCATTTATTGACACATACTGGCAAAAAATCGTTTACATGCGATATATATGAATATAGGTGTAGGCAAAAAAGTAGATTAAAAACGCATTTATTGATACATACTGATGAAAAACCGATCTCATGCAATAAATGTGATTATAAATGTAGTCAAAAAAGTACATTAAAAAAGCATTTACTGACACATACTGGTGAAAAACCGTTCTCATGCAATATATGTGATTATAAATGTAGTCAAAAAAGTAGTTTAAAAAGGCATTTATTGACACATACTGGTGAAAAACTGTTCTCATGCAATAAATGTGATTATAAATGTACTCGAAAATATTATTTACTACAGCATTTATTGACACATACTGGTGAAAAACCGTTCTCATGCAATAAATGTGATTATAAATGTAGTCAAAAAAGTACATTAAAAACGCATTTATTGACACATACTGATGAAAAACCGTTCTCATGCAATATATGTGATTATAAATGTAGTCGAAAATATTATTTACTACAGCATTTATTGACACATACTGGTGAAAAACCGTTCTCATGCAATAAATGTGATTATAAATGTAGTCAAAAAAGTACATTAAAAACGCATTTATTGACACATACTGGTGAAAAACCGTTCTCATGCAATATATGTGATTATAAATGTAGTCTAAAAGGTAATTTAAAAACGCATTTATTGACACATACTGGTGAAAAACCGCTCTCATGCAATATGTGTGATTATAAATGTAGTAAAAAAAGTACATTAAAAACGCATTTATTGACACATACTGGTGAAAAACCGTTCTCATGCAATATATGTGATTATAAATGTAGTCTAAAAAGTTCATTAAAAAAGCATTTACTGACACATACTGGTGAAAAACCGTTCTCATGCAATATATGTGATTATAAATGTAGTCAAAAAAGTTCATTAAAAACGCATTTATTGACACATACTGGTGAAAAACCGCTGTCATGCAATATGTGTGATTATAAATGTAGTCAAAAAAGTACATTAAAAACGCATTTATTGACACATACTGGTGAAAAACCGTTCTCATGCAATATAATAATATGTGATTATAAATGTAGTCTAAAAGGTAGTTTAAAAACGCATTTATTGACACATACTGGTGAAAAACCGTTCTCATGCAATAAATGTGATTATAAATGTAGTCAAAAAAGTACATTAAAAACGCATGTATTGACACATACTGGTGAAAAAACCGTTCTCATGCAATATATGTGATTATAAATGTAGTCTAAAAGGTAGTTTAAAAAGGCATTTATTGACACATACTGGTGAAAAACCGTTCTCATGTGGTATGTGTGATTATAAATGTAGTCTAAAAGATAATTTAAAAATGCATATATTGACACATACTGGTGAGAAACCGTTCTCATGTGATAAGTGTGATTATAAATGTAGGCAAAAACGTAATTTAAAAACGCATTAATTGACACATACTGGCGAAAAACCGTTGTCATGCGATATGTGTGATTATAAATGTAAACAGAAAGGTCATTTAAAACAGCATATATTGCGACATAGTCACAAATAGTAGATTGATTACAAAAGGGGGACAAAGACAACATTGTTTAAGGGAGTGTTTTATTTTAGCAATCTGTCACCTGTGCTGTGTCTCTAGTCTTGTGCTCAGATCTTGACAGTTTGATGAATAAAACAAATTTTCATATTTACCAAATATTTATTTTATTACAACATCCACGCAAATTCCTACATGGTAGCAGAGCGTGGTTTGTAGTGTAATACAGTTGGAAATATCAGAAGAGTAAAAATACATGTTTTGTTGGCGACAGAAGATCGACATTCTTTTGTGAGGGCAATTCTCGCGCCGTGAGATTATGTCGAAATAGACATAAGTCGAAAAAACATGGCGGATGTCGAATTTGCTATTTTCAGAATCTCGCTGTAGAGATATGTCGAGACGCAGCGTTCGACATGCAACGAGTGGTCAATAGCAGTAGAGATAGGATATGTCGACCGCAAGTATCCGTGAATGAACGTTGATTGTCAATGTTATGACAGAATTTCAGAGTTTATATGGAGTTTATGTCTGTAAATTTGTACTTGTACTTAATTTTTCTGCATAGAACTTGATTTTCGATATAAGCACTACGTTTTCGTCATTTAATTTAAGAAATTGAACCATGTCGGGCGACGATTTCGAGGCGAAAAAATTCGCCTCTCAAAAGAGCTCATGATATATTTGATTAGAATATTAGAGCCTCATGTGCAGTTCAAAACGCAATATGATCAAAAGTAAGTAATGGAAAGCGACGATGTGGTCTATGGTGTAGAACGCTTACCTAGAAGATACCTAACTGTTCACTTGTGACTTGAAGACCCCCAAGTAAAAAAGTTTAAGAAGATTACTTTTTATTTACCTATTATTATATTCTAAGGAAATAAAATTGGCTCTGACTTTAAACTGATTCCATTACATTCCTTGACATTTCAGGCTACATCAATAGATAGCAATTTTTAGGTTTTATTTTAATACATATTAAAACGAAATATTTTGTTTTACAAACATTTTATTTAATAAGCCCAATCCTCTTAGGATTATCGGTAATAAAAGTATTCTATGCTAAATGATACTACCTACTCTCCATCACCTAAACTATCACTATGTAAATTTTCATTTAAATCGGTCAAACCGTTTGAACGTGAAGAGAAAACAAGCAAACGAATTTTCAGATTTATGGTACCTATTAATAATTTATGTTATGCATAGGGATTTTTTTTAGCATAATAGAATAGCAAATCAGTCTGAAATTAATCTTAGCATAAAAGTAAATCAGTCTAAAATTAATGTTAACATAAAAGTAAATCAGTATGAAAATATAAATAAAACTAAAAATTATGGTAGGTAAGTATACAATAATATTATGGTTAGTAATACTTATCACAATCAGGTAGATCATTGTTTTAACAATTTTTCTTAGCATAAAAGTTAATCAGTCTGGACTCTTTGCTGTCTGCATGTCCGATGAGGCTATTGGGATTAGTAACCCTCAGCACTGCTTCCTCAACTTTCGTCAAGGCTAGCGGTGGAGGGCCTCCTCCTGTTCCATTTCTTATTATAGCAGTTTTTTTTTTCTTTGCTTTCAACCGCTTATCTTGCCAACACTGCAATAAAAATATGACCTATGTCAAACCATTACCAGATACAAGAGGTAGGATTGTAATACAATAAAATCTGAGAGACTATTAATTTCCGATAAATTAACGAATAAAATGATAAATTAATATTATAAATGTGAAAGTGTGTATGTTTGGATTTTTGTTACTCAATCACACAAACACTACTGAACCGATTGCGATGAAACATGGAATATAGGTAGCTGGATACCGGAAAGAACACATAGTCTATTTTTTATCCCGAAATTCCCGCGGGTACGGGACTTACGCGGGTGAAACAGCGGGGCGCAGCTAGAAACATGTTTCGATCAGTATTATGGATTTTCTGTAAGAATATTGCTCAGCCTTAAGATGTGTAGAATATTGTGCGAGACTTTCTATCTCCTAAATCTTAGTACCTAAAACCATCCCAGGCTATCAGAAAATCAGCTACTTATCTTCTGAGAAGCTGAAGGCCGGTAGTCTTTCCTGTTTCCATTATTACGGTGTAAGTAGGTACCTACTTTTCTCCACTCCGTCCACTCTTTCTTGGCGCCAAGGATAGCATTCAATTCCTGTTGTATACTCTTCCATCTCAACTCTGCAATTTTTTCGGTAAGAGTTGCAGAAAGTTTGCCTGAGCGCAACTCCTCATCCGCCTCCAGCAACGCCACAACGCCACGCTTTTTGTGCTCTGCAGTCTGCTAGGGTACGCTTTTTTTGTTTCGCGCTTGATGCCATAATATTTTTATTTTTTAAATTATTTAGTAATTGTAGAAAAGAACCAACACAATCGGTAAGATAAGTGAAGTTTTTGAACTTTTTCTTCTGTAATGTCAACAACAGTCAACATTAATTCTATTTCTTATCGGTTGTGAACCGATTATGGCCATTAGGAAATTAGCCAGTGTCATGTATTCTAATATATTATGCATGTTATTTGCATCGAAACAGTCAAGTCGTCATAGTTAACGTCAAGTCTAGGGAATCATTTAATTTTGTAAACACGGCGGCCATTTACAAACAATCTTCACGGAGCCTTGGAGACAACACTAAGTCAATGTTTTGCACCGATTTTCACTTTCATTCCACTTGTACACCTTCACGAAACTAAATTGATTAAAATGCCCCCGAAATTAAACAATTTGCACGCATATTACATATTATTCACAAAAATGAAAATTTAGCACCACATCTCCTCAACGAGTTCCCGCCAAGACTCCGTCAACATTAATGACACTGACAACTAATAACGTAAAATATGCGTTTCGTTTCTCGCTCTATTTCATTTTCTTTCATCGACTTATTTTCTGCACATAGTCGAGAAAAATGGAACAAAATTTCATATGTACCAAATATTTATTATATCACAACATCCACGCAAATTCCTACATGGTAGCACAGAGCGCGGTTTGCAGTGTAATACAGTTGGAAATATCAGAAGAGTAAAAATACATGTTTTGTTGGCGAAATACGAAATACTTACCGGCCGGCTTGACTTTGAGGTTAGAAGATCAACATTCTTTTGTGAGGGCAATTCTCGCGCCCCGTGAGATTATGTCGAAATAGACATAAGTCGAAAAAACATGGCGGATGTCGAACGCAAACAGATTTTGCTATTCCTAGAATCTCACTGTAGAGATATGTCGAGACGCAGCGTTCGACATGCAACGAGTGGTCAACAGCAGTAGAGATTGGATGTCGAACGAGAATCTCTGTCAATGATTGTTGTTTGTCAATGTTTTTTCACAGTTCGTCAGTGGAAAGCGAAAAACGCTAAAGCGCCACTTTGGCGAAAATGAGTTTTTTATGTCATTGAATTAGTTTTTTTTTTCTGCGTCGATTGATGTTAGTTTCGAAGCAATCTGAGCATTTTTTTTGTGCTTTAGCTTTCCAAAAAATTCTTTATTATGGTTATAGTCAATCACATAAGCGACCTTATTTCGTTGTTTTTTTGCAACAGTGGTGCTTAAGACCTACATTTTTTTGTATCATAGCTCTTAAGATTTTTTTCTTTCCCTTGTTTGGTTCTCTTTAGCGACATAAGCATTTGTCCCTTTCTTATATTTATTTTGATCTTATCCTATTAGCAATTTTAGGTTACTGTGATTTACTTTGTAACTGGCTGTTAGCTGTTTTTGTTTACTATTGCATACATAATATGTTTGGCGCTTATGCAAAAGTTCTTGCATAACATTCCAGAGAACAGTGGAGCTTGTTCGTTTTCTATCCAGTTTTCTCTGCTTGTATATTTGTATTAGCAAAAATTCTTAAATTTTTGATAAATAAATGCGGTAGTTTCATGGTAGTTTAGAAATATTTATCATAAAGATACATGATATAAGCACTTTAGATTTGTTAGTGACAACTTGTAACCTGACTATTAGCGCGACGCACGCGGTGGGCGGGGGTGAAGGGCGCGTGCCCGGCTCTCGGGATTATTCGAGAGAATCAGTATGCATAAATTTACCAGTGATCCGTTCAGTGTTAATGTTTCTAATTAATTATAAATATTCCAAATCAGCAGAGTTTTGCACTTACATGTGTTTGGAGACTTAAAAAATATGAAAAGGTACATAATATAGTTATATTTTAATGTTGTAGAGTTGCATTATTATTAACATTTTTGAGTAAGATGGTATTTGTTTAGTTATGTTCGGCATTGTTGAGTACTAGGTACTGTGTGAATATTTTTGTTATTTCCACACAATTAAACGGCTAAACAAATTGGTACAAAATTGGATATGGTACGGGAACTAAATGGGCTCACACGCGGAATAGCAAGTGTAAGAAATAAGTACAAGATAATATAAGCGTTAGATATAATCGAGCTTATTTCAAAAATTATACTTGTAATGGCTGAGGCCATTACAAGTATAATTATTATCTCTTGTTTTAGATACCTACTACCACCATGGAGAGTAAACGCAATAACTTTTTCCGTACGTTCATGGAGAGTAAACGTCAAGTAAAACGCCGCCGAGGGCAAGATAATACCGACCTGATCACAAAATTACGGCGAGTAGAACCAACGGACTATTTAGAGATACAGAGTCATGCATACAATCTCTCGTCTCAGTACACACCGGCTCCTGAAATGCAGCCGATCCACGTGCTAGTGCTGCCAAAGACATTCCTCCTCAGCTTACTTCCGCTTCTGAGATGCTGCAGCCTACTCACGTGAATGGTGTCACCGACAAGATGCCTCCTTAGCTTACTCCGGGTCCTGGATGCTGCAGCCTACTCACGTGAATGGTGTTACCGACGAGATACCTCCTCAGCTTACTCCGGCTCCTAGGATGCTGCAGCCTACTCACGTGAATGGTGTCACCAACGAGATACCTCCTCAGCTTACTCCGGCTCCTGGGATGCTGCAGCCTACTCACGTGAATGGTGCTACCGACGAAATACCTCCTCAGTTACTCCGGCTCCTGAGATGCTGCAATTTACTCACGTGAATGGTGCCACCGACGTGATACATCCTCAGCTTACTCCGGCTCCTGAGATGCTGCAGCCTACTTACGAGATTAGTGCCACCGACGAGATGCCTCCAAACCTAACTCCGCGAACTGAAATGTATGTATGTAATGATGAAGACGTAAAAATTGTAGGACATTTAGGACAAGGGAATACTTTCTTTATTGTTTTTATTACTGGTAGGTACTTAATTTACCTTATAAGACTGATTATGCTTAAATAAAAAAAGTGATTATGACAATACTAGTTTTATTTTGTGTGAAAATATCACAATATTAAATAAATTCTTTTAAAATTTGCTGTTATAAGCTCTTAAAAAATTAATCTTCACCAAATTTTACTACCTGTAGTCATTGTTAGCCATTTTTGATTCCATAAAGTAGTATGTTTCTAATTGATTAGTTTTTTTTCCTGCACTGGGTTAGATTTAATGAAATCTATTAGTAAATTTGGTTTACTCAATTTGATACATTGATTGCTCATTAGATTTTATTCCCTGACTAACTTTTTAGTATAACACAGGTAAAATTTGTTTTTTCCGGAATTAAAAGACCTAAAGACATTAAAACGTACTCTTAATATAGACGCATGGATAAATAGAAATGTATATTTTTTTTATCTCGTTTAGGTAAAAGGAAAAAAAGATATTAATTTTTTTGTAATAAAAAAAACTTTAAACTCAATATCCCGCAAACACCATTTTGGCGCTTTAGCATTTTCACCTTTCCACTGACGTTATGCAAAATCGCGAAAACCATAGAAGATATTGTATGTTAAAGTTTCACAGTTATGAGCGCTCCACTATACTCCTAAGTTAGGAGAGATTGAGCCGCCATTTTTTAGGTTTGGAGCTCTTAACTGTGATACTTACAAAATATTTTAATCTTAAGCTCACGTAAATCAGTTGAATAATCCATATCTTGTGTTTTAGGAACACCTTTAAAACTTCATTATAATGTGCCTCTACCCCCTAGGTCTGAGCTCTGAGGAAAAACGCCGTTCTTCATAAGCGGCCAGCATTTTGGACTCGCTGCCAAGTTACGAAAATTTGGACGTTATTGAAAACTAGCTGCGCCCCGCGGTTTCACCCGCGCAAGTCGCGATCCCGCGTTGTTCGAACACCTACCTACCGCAATGCAATAATCCACACTTAAACGGTCGCCCATTGAAGTACTGTTGAAGCCAGGCGCTACCGCGCCTGGCATCATCAGTACTTCCCTGGTCGTCCGTTTAAGTGTGGATTTTTGCACTGCGGTAGGTAGGTGAAGTAAGTTAAAGTTTGTATTTCGTCAGTAAGTGACGATGACGATGACGAAGGATGACGATGACGATGGATGACGATGATGATGATGCCACTCTACATCACTTATCCTACCACTGTGTCCCTATCCCTATGCAAATTTTCATCCATTAATATAATCACCCGCGTAAGTCCCGATCCCGTGGGATTTTCGGGATCAAAAGTATCCTATGTTACTCTCTATCACTTAAACTATCCCTATGCAAATTTTCATCTAAGAAATAGTTATCACCTGCGTAAGTCCCGATCCCGCGGGATTTTCGGGATCAAAAGTATCCTATGTTACTCTCCATCATTTAAACTATCCCTATGCAAATTTTCATCTAATAAATATTATCACCCGCGTAAGTCCCGATCCCGCGGGATTTTCGGGATCAAAAGTATCCTATGTTACTCTCCATCATTTAAACTATCACTATGCAAATTTTCATCTAATAAATATTATCACCCGCGTAAGTCCCGATCCCGCGGGATTTTCGGGATCAAAAGTATCCTATGTTACTCTCCATCATTTAAACTATCCCTATGCAAATTTTCATCCAAATCGGTCGAACCGTTTGACCGTGAAGAGGGAACAAACAAACAAACAAACAAACAAACAAACAGATTTTCGGATTTATAATATTAGTAGGATGTTAACTAAATACTCTACGACAAAAAAAAACTAAATGCCCATAGAATTTAGAAGACTTTATTATAGGCAAGCATTTATTTTTAATTCTATCTTAAAATAGTTATTAATTTAATTATGATATTTTTACCTACCTATTTACTATTTATATTAATTACTTTCACTATTTTCATTATTTTTTAGGACTTAGTTATAATCGGTAATTAATTTAAACCAATAAATTAAATTAAATCTAAAATTACAATTTTCTTTGGCATTAACTTACTTTACAATTATTATTAAACAAGGTGTAACGGGTATACCCTTTTAAGCCGAAGGTGGATTGTTCTAGACGTCTAGGCGAACAGCTTTTGTTCTACGACTTTTGGAAATTCGAAGTACTTTTCGAAAAATTTAGGTGTAAAGTTTACTTGAAAATCAGCTGTTTCAGAGAGTTCGAGGTCATTGACCTTATGTTGTCCTTTTATTTAGTTTGATGGTTTAAAATCAAAACTTCAATTAACTATATTTTTAAAAGCAGCTGTTTTTTCAGTGAAACATAATCTCAAAATTTTCAAAAAAAAGTTAAAATTTTCAAAATTCGTAGAACAAAAGTTGTTCGCCTAGACGTCTAGAATAACCCCCTTTCGGATTAAAAGGACTTAACCGTTACAAATTGTATAATTATAAAATGAAATAATAATAATAATGTAATGATGTACTTAATAATATAATGATAATGTAACCAGATAATGTAAAGCCACGTTTTTCGATACCTTTTTGACTCCATTTATCCAAACCTAATAAATGTAAGCCAACAAGGTCTTTAAAATACAACGAGAATTTACGACCAGCTGTGGTATCATCTAATTAGCATCCACCGCTAGTAGTTGCTAAGTTGCAGTACATTGCTGCTTTGACGTAACGTGGTTGTTACCGGTGATTACTTCAAAGCAGCAATGTAGAATACGTAAAATGTTTTTTGACAGTAAATAGCAACTAGTAGCGGTGGATGCTAATTAGATGATACCACAGCAGATGACGTACAGCCACGTATTTTGAGATCTTTCTGGCTTCCAATTATCAGGTTAAGCTTCTAAATATCCAAACATCAAAATTAACACTCGATTTTAAGCTCTGTTTCCTATATTAGCTATGTGAATAAAACTGTCAGTGCGGCTTTTGACTTTCATCGCAAAATGCACAACAGCAGTGAACGATGAATGCTGGGGCGACTTTTGTTTTTTACGCGTTAGTGAAATGTCGTCCTGAATTTTAATTTTTACATAAACATTGTTTTATTGCGTTTAAATTGTTTAATTTCGGCGGCAAGTTACCAATTTAGTTACGCGAAGTTCAACGAGTTAAGTGAAAATAAAAATACCAGTGCCAAACACGAAATTAGCACGTTACAAACAATTGTCCCATAGGGTTGGAGAAAAATCGTCGCCATTTTTTCTACAACCTTCACGCATTGAAAATTATTTCAAACGATTACAGTACAATAGTGGTAGTTCGCTATTCGTACGAGAAATTGGCTAAATTGTCCTATATTGCTGACAGAAGCCATAACTAAGAAAAAGAAGAAGAATGCTGGGGCTCTATTGGCTCTATTTAAGAAATATGGATAATTCAATAGGTTTGCGTTATTTAGAGCCACTTGAATGTGTTAGTATTTTCGTTTTGATACTTTGAGAGATTTAACCTAAAAACTATTTCATCAACAGAGACAATTCTAGTCTCATATTGTAGCAAATTTAGTCTACTTTTGAAACGCTCTGATAAAGTTCTGTCAAAACCAGTCCTTTAAATAATTGTTTCAAATAGTGATAAGTGGGTGAATTTAGTGTTATACTAGTGTTATTTCAGTTATTTGGTTCAGTCTTTTGGTATGTATTGTATCAAAATATCGATTTTCTTTGTAGAAACACTTTTTTACGAGTTAGAAAACCGCTCGATAAAATACGTGAAATTCGTGTTTGGTTGAGCTCTAGCGTCATGAACGTAAGGGTCACAATGGAATGGAATACCGGAAGTATACTTCCGGTACTTTTATTTCAACTTGAATTATTTATTATTTTCCTATGATAGCTATATGTAAATAATATTTTACGGTGTTCTTTAGACTGTAATGAACACTTTTTACAATAATTGAACTAGGACTAGATTACAGTCATTGTGAAACAAGCTTCGTAGAGAAAGTCGGAAGGAAGTTGGGAGAAAGTATTTACTTCAAAGTAAATAAATAATTATTTACTGCTTACTAAATCTCAAATATATTACCAAGTAATAGAAAAAACATTCATAATTACAATATTTTTTACAAAAAGAAGGTAGGTGGTCTAGTTTAGTTTTTATACGTATTCATGTAAAGTACGTCGTAATTATCTATTACCATTTCATATCTTATCAATTACATGACGTATGCTATAATTTTACTTATAATTTACTGATACTCCAAGGGTTAAGTTTAAAATCGCCAAAATTTAAAAAATTAGTCATTGGGTTACCATCCTAAACAAGTCTGCCAAAATCACAGCTACTGGATTCAACGCATACGGTGCTGTATAATTTTACTGGATTAACTCGCAAAGTTAATGAATCGATAGAAATAAGAATCATCAAAAACGGTTCATGCGTTTGGCCAGAACGCCACATAGACAGAAACATGGAACCAAATTAAATGAACACATTAAGTACTCTCCTTTGCGTCGTCGCACAGTCGGGTAAAAAAAAATGAATTTTCATTTTTGTGAACCCTAGTTCAAATGCGTGCAAATTGTTTAATTTCGGAGGCATATTAATCAATTCAGTTTCGTGAAGGTGTACAAGTGCAATAAAAGTGAAAATCACTGCAAAACATGGACTTTAGCGTTGTCTCCAAAGCTCCGTGAATAATCCTTGTAAACCGCCGTGTGTTTACACATGGTTCCCTAGATTTTTTTTTCGTCGGAAAATGTGATTAAGACCATCAAGGCCACTCTCGGGGTAGAGCGGCCCGGTGAGTGGAGGTCCCACCTGGTCTAGATGGTGTTTGCCAGGGATATATCCACTAAAAACCCACGGTGTCCCTCACAACGCAAGTGTCGGGGTCAACAGGACCTGTTATATATAATACTACCGTTGACCCCGACGGCAGTTGGCCGCGGTCGGCCCTCTCCCAAACACTTCCAGACTTCCACGCGGCCCCTCCTTGCGGAAAAGACCCCCGGACCCGCTGACGCGGGCTTACGGGTTGGAAGCCAGGCAAGCCCGGCTTCCCACCTCGTGCGCCTCTTAGCTTCACTGCCCCTCTTGCTGCTACTGAGCCCTCCCACCACGACAAGGTGGACGCACATCTTTCTTTTTCTTAGTTATGGCTTCTGTCAGCAATATAGGACAATTTAGCCAATTTCTCGTACGAATAGTGAACTACCACTATACTGTAATCGTTTGAAATAATTTTCAATGCGTGAAGGCTGAAGATAAAATGGCGACGATTTTCTCCAACCCTATGGAACAATTGTTTGTAACGTGCTAATTTCGTGTTTGGCACTGGTATTTTTATTTTCACTTAACTCGTTGAACTTCGCGTACTTAACTAAATTGGTAACTTGCCGCCGAAATTAAACAATTTTAAACGCAATAAAACAATGTTTTGTAAAAATGAAAATTCAGGAAAATATTTCACTAACGCGTCAAAAACAAAAGTCGACGCACATCGGGAGGGTGATTCCCTATACTTGACCTAACTATGACGACTTGATAGTTTCGATGCAAATAACTTGCATATAATATTAAAATACTTGAAACTGGCTAATTCTCAAATGGCCATAATCGGTTCACAGCCGATAAGAAATAATCAATAATGAGGTAATAAGAATGTACTAAGCATGTAATAAGTCATCGTATGGTCATCCATCATAGTCAAAGTAAATTGAAGGGAATCATTGTAAAACGGTGGTAATTTTTTTAAAAGATTGTTCACGGAATTTTGGAGACTACGCTAAATTCCATGTTTTTCACCGACTTTCACTTTCATTACACTTGTACCATTATGATCCTATATTGAATTATATGCACCTGAAATTAAACAATTTACACGCATTGGAAATAGGTTTCACAAAAATGAATATTTAGGAAAACATCTTAACGCGTTCCCGCCAAAACACGAATCTAAATCCGAGTCTGCAAATAATAATTATAATACTTGACACTGGCTACTTTCTAATGGCCCTTAATCGGTTATCGGTTCACAACCGAAAGAAAAAAAAGGCGGTTTGTTTGGGTTTGAGTTTTGCATGAGTTTTGTTTGTTGTGCGTGGCGTTAGGCGTGGTACTCCATACGCATACTCCACTGTACTACACTAATTATAGTTCACTTACTCAATTCTCAAGTACAGCAGGTGTTAAAGGGAAGCAAGAGTCTGTTTCTCGCTTTCATTTAGACAAGACCAAAGTAGAATCTGGAAGTTTTTTTCTATGTGATAGACGTGCATATAATTTATTTAATCTCAGCTCAGTAGTCGGACATTCTTATTGATTCGAGGGTGTTTTGCGCGCTTGAGGAACAAGACCCTTCTGTCGAAGCACCATGGAGTTCTTCGACATCACTCGACTCAAGTCAGTCGAAATCAAACTGGATACGGACTGGACAGGTACAAACATTTATGGCTGAACTTTACTTTAGGGGACGCGGAGTTTCGAATTGAAATTTTTTTTGGGGGAAGGCCTAGGTCTAAATAGACTTCCTGTAAAATTTCAAAGCACGGAGATTTATAGTTTCGGAGATATTAATTTTTTAAAATCTGAAAAAAGTACGCAATTCTAACCTAAAAATGTTTGCTGATGCCTGCGTTTCGTTTCGTATACATCACGCCCCCTCCCCCCACGACGGACGATTGTAAAGTGCAATCATTTTTTACCCAATAAGTCACCACCTTACTTTTAGTGTAGTGAAAAACCTAACCTCAAAATGAGATTTTCAAAAATTCATAATAAAAAAACTAAGCGTCTCCGCGGGTGGGGAGTGGGGGGATGGAGTTCCCTCCCCTCCCCCCTCCCCCCCTCCTCCGCGTCCCCATTGTAAATTGTAAAGTCCTTCCCCTATTCTCCCCCTGCGTAATAAACTCTTGAATTATGCCAGTGGTTATTATTTTACATTCAGTTTAGAAGCAATTTCCAGAAATTGTTCATAGAGCACTAAATCATCAAGGTAGAAAATTGATTTGTCAGCATTAAATGCCTGAATACAGTTAATTTTGAAACAAATTAGCATTTATTTAAAACCTAACTGTGTACTTACCCAACTAAACATAATTCTGAGTGTATAATTATATTGGAGCTTGAGGGCCTTGTAAAGTCTTCTTCGTGTAATTAACCCATAGACTGCAAGTATAAAACGTATTGACAAAAAGATCTAAAAAGAGTCAATTCAACTGGTATCATAATATACTTTGTCAAACTAAAACTTGTCAAATTATTGATGTTTGAAGTTAAATGTGTTGTCGTGACCAGTGCTTGTGCACATAAGCAGGAGTTGCAGGGCTGCAGAGAGCTTCACTCCAAGGCGTGCAAGCGTTCGTCATCGGACGTTTACGAACGACACTGCATAACTGTTACTATCACAATCGATTTGACATAATTTTTGCTAACTGTGAAACTTTAACATACAAATATCTTTTAATTTAGAGAAAATAAAACGAAAATACTAACACAGTGGCTTAAGATCACGTTAATCTATTGAATAATCTATATTTCTTTATTTAGGAATAGTAGTTTGAAGTGCAAAATGTGTTATCTGTGGAACATAGCTGGTCCATTTTGAACGGTCTTCTTAGAAAATGTAAACAAACAAGACGTGTCAACTGTCAAATAAACGTCAGGGCGATTTTCGTCCACCAATTTCGTGGGGCGACCGGTGCGTCGTCGGGCGACGTTTACGAACGGCCATTACTGTTCGTCGGGTGATCACCCCGATGGTTTTCGAACGCGTTCTATGTCACCGAGCGTCGTCCGACGACGTTTACGAACGCAGCCCGGTAACGGAGATAGAGCTCCTAGAGATCTTTGTTTAAGTTTGACAGCTGTCATCCAAAATGAAGATCTCAAGGAGCTCTATCACTTATGCTAAGAAAGTAATGGTTTAGTCTAAATCGTTTCCGAGATACTGACGTTTTAAGTTTGACACTTGTCATCCAAGTGGTCCCTGGTCCCAGTCTCGAGGGGGACTAAATCGAGTCTTACCTGTAAACTGTTGATGTAGTTAACTGTTGATCTTATAATCTGTTCATCTTACGAACCGTTGATCACATAATAATAATTAATTAATAAATAATAATAATAATTAACGAACTCCTATCTTTTATAGACTGACATTCCTCTTATCTTCCTAGTGCTTACAAATATAGAAATTATAATGGAAAGTCACTCAGAGCATATTTTGTATTCTTTTTCAGTAATTGGACATACTGAAACCAATGACGAACACAACAAAGGCAATATCCAAACTCTGACAGAGGAAGTAAAGTATGAAATAGGAAGTGACGAAGAAAACAACAGCAAACTGATGTTAGACAATATTGAATGTGATAATTCACAAGTATCTACTAATTCAGAATGCATCAACGTGTATGATGATATGATTGATGTAGATGATGTTAAATTTGACATTTCCGAGACGTTAGACAATGTTGGAGGTGAAACTGCTTGTGAATTTGAGGATGGGAGGAAGCAAGCTTCATCGAGTGAGGATATATCTCTCTCAAAAAGACTCAGATCCAGAAAAGAAGTTACGCTGAATGATGATGAGATTGGAGGTAAGTGCCTAAAGTCTATAACAGATGTCATGTGTACTGTGTACCTGTACAGTGTTCATGGAAAATAAGAAATAGTACCATTTAATTTTGAAACTTGAAGAAAGAATGTACATCCTGAAACATTTACTACTTGTAATTTTTTACAAAAAATAAAGCAAACAGTAGATCTCGCAAGCAGACAATTTATTGCTTAGTATGATCTAAGTTCTTAAACAACTTCCAACTTTTTCTGTTACCCGTTCAAGAGTTTGTGATTAAAGGGTTGTACCAGGTGTAGGTACCATCAATCTGTATCTTGTAGTTATATGGCCTACTGTTGGTAAAATTGTAAAATTTAGCAGTTTACTTGATTTTGGTTAGTATTTGTTTACGTCATTCCAAGGAAAATGTTTAGCACCCATATCATCTATCCAGTGGATGACTGACAACAGTGGAAATTGACAGGCACTTTGCAGTGTTGTATATGTAGATACCCACTGTACGTAGTACCTACCTACCTACTTATTAGTTTGTAAGCGAGCTCAGTAAAGGTTCGAATACAGCAGTGTGAATCCAACCAGCGTCGTTTCACTTACACCTACCTGCAGATAAAACATTGGCGACGACTACCCACATCTCACCGGAAAAATGTTCGGATCAACTTCGACCTTTGGAAATTTTAATTTTGATTATCGCAATCAAGACTGGAAGATTTTTGAGAGTCGATTATCACAATGGTTCCTTGCAAATGGTATCGATGAAGAAACAGACAAAGCGGGTGTGAGGAGGAAAGCTGTGTTGTTGAGCGCATTCACGGAAGACACCTACAAATTAGTGTCAAGTTTAGCACTTCCACACGAGATAGACACTAAGAATTATACCAGCATTCTGAAGATACTTGACGATCATTTTACGCAAAAGCGTTGTTGTTTTGCGGAGAGATTTAAATTCTACTCAGCTTTGCAACGGGCGGGTGAAACACACAACGAATGGGCCGTGCGGCTGCGTGGGCTCGCTGCTCATTGTGCGTTTAAAAACCTAGAAGATAGCCTGTTGGACAAATTCGTCATGGGTATGCTGCCGGGTAATGAACGCGATAAATTATTTGCTCAAGAGATAAAGGAATTAACGTTAAGCAAAGCCATCGACTTGGCGGAAAGTGTGCGATGCGCGCGCGCCGGTTCAGCCATCTTGCCGGTTGCAGTTAACTCTGAGGAACAGGATTCTGTATTTAAGATCAATGTGAACAAGCAAGGTAAAGGATCACAGGAATGCAGTGACAAGTGTCCCGTGTGCGGTTATCGCGGTCATAAAAAGTCTGAGTGTCGGTTCTCTAACTATAAGTGCAATAAATGTAAAACAAAGGGGCATTTACGTAGAATGTGTCCAGTAAAAAAGGTGAATTACGTCGAGCAAGGTAATTCCGATGACGAGGGAGATGACGGTAAGTTAATTTTGAATGTCAACTGCTCTAATGAGGTACCTATGACCGAATATGTGACCTTGGGCGGTCAAAGAATACTATGTGAAATTGATAGCGGTTCGCCTGTGTCAATCATATCAGAACAGTTGTATAAATCGTATTTTAATGAAGTACCGTTGTCACCTCCTTTGAAAAAATTATATACGTATACGAGAACTAAAATGAATATTTTAGGTTGTATGAATGGAATTGTTGATTATAAAAATAAATCAGTGAAATTACAATTCTATGTGATTCGTAATGGCGGTCCTCCCTTGTTAGGCAGGGATTTTATGGCGGCTTTTGGATTACGACTGGTATCCACTATTGGATTTTGTGATTTAGAAAAACATGGTTTGCAAGAAGATCATACAAAAATGTACCCAAGTTTGTTCTCTGATAAATTAGGGTGTTTCAAAAATTACGACATTAAATTACCCTTGAAACCTGATGCCAAGCCAATTTTTTTTAAATCTAGACCGGTACCTTTTGCCCTAAGAAATAAAATAAACGAGGAGATTGATCGATTGGTTTCGCTTGGAATATTAAAACCTGTGACTTACTCTGATTATGCATCTCCTATAGTGCCTGTTTTAAAACGTGACGGTAGTATTCGCATCTGTGCGGACTATTCAATTTCTATAAATAAACAACTACTAGTAGAAAAATATCCACTACCTACTTCGCAGGAATTGTTTTCGAAACTTCATGGGGCGGAATTTTTCAGTAAGCTTGATTTATCAATGGCTTATAATCAGCTGAAAATTCATGAAAGCTCACAACCGATAACTTGTATTAATACGCCGCGCGGTTTGTTTAACTACACAAGACTTATATTTGGCTTATCGAGCGCGCCAGCTATTTTTCAGCGTGCTATAGAATCAGTAGTAGGAAATATTGAAGGTGTATTAATTTTTCAGGACGATATTTTGATTTCAGGAAGCATAACAGAGCATTCTGTTAGATTAAAAGAAGTTTTAAGGCGATTAGAGAATGCAGGATTTATTTTACGTAAGGATAAGTGTGCGTTTTATCAAAAACAAGTATCCTATTTAGGGTACATCATTGATAAAACAGGTATCAGAAAAAATCCCCAGAAAGTAGAAGCAATTTTACAAGCACAGGTTCCGAAAAATGTTAGCGAATTGCAATCCTTCCTAGGGTTAATTAACTACTACCGAAGTTTCATACCTAACGCTTCTTCTGTTTTAAATCCGTTACACATTCTCTTACAGAAAGGCCACAAGTGGTATTGGGGTCCTGAACAGAACAATGCTTACAAAACCATTAAAAATATGTTAAGTTCAGACACGGTTTTAGCTCACTTTAATTTTAATGCTAAAATAATTTTGACAGTTGATGCGTCACCCTTTGGATTGGGTGCAATCTTGTCTCAGATAGGGGATGACGGGATTGAGCGACCGATTTCATATGCATCGCGCGCTCTCATTCCTGCTGAAAAAAGGTACTCGCAGATTCAAAAGGAAGCGACTGCCATTATTTTTGGTGTTCGGAAGTACCATCAGTACTTGTACGGTAGGTCAGAGCCTTTTGTTTTACGCACAGATCACAAACCTTTAACGGCTATATTCGGGCAAAATCATGGAATTCCGGAAGTGTCCGCTAATCGTTTGCAACGTTATGCAATTTTTCTAAGTGCCTACAATTATCAAATTGAATACATTAAAAGTGCGTTAAACACAGCTGATTCCTTATCGCGATTATTGCCTGTTTCTAGTACCAGTAGTAAGGACGTGTACACATTGGACTCGCCGCGCTCTCAGGCGTGCGACTCGCTTGTTGAAAAAGCGGCGTACGTTAATTTCGTCGTGGAAGGTTGTTTACCAGTTACTACTCGTGTTTTGGTGTTAGAAACGAATAAGGACCCGGTTCTAAAAAAAATTATAAATTTCGTACAAAGTGGTTGGCCACGTAAAGTAATAGAGGAAAAATTAAAGCCGTATTTTTTGTGTCGGACACAAATTTCATTAGAAAATGGTGTTTTATTACGAGGTCATAAAGTAATTATACCGACAGCATTGCAAAATAAAATTTTAAATGAACTTCACAGCTCGCATTTCGGAATTGTAAAAATGAAAGCGGAAGCTCGCGCTCGTTTTTGGTTCCCCGGTATAGACGCGGCCTTAGAAACGATAGTCTTAGAGTGTGATGTCTGCGCACAACTGCGACCGTCCCCGCCGCGTGCGCAGCTCGCGCCATGGCCTTTCCCGCCGCATGCATTCCATAGGGTTCATATCGATTTCTTAGGTCCATTAATAAATAAAATGTTCCTTGTAATAGTGGATGCATACTCAAAGTGGGTCGAATGTTATGTAATGAACAATAATATAACAACGAAGGCTGTCATTAATAGAATGAGTGATTTTATGTCACGATTCGGCATACCAAATATTATTGTAAGTGACAACGGGACTTCTTTTGTGTCTAAGGAATTCGAATCCTTTTGCCAATTAAATAATATAACTCATTTGTTTTCGCCTGTTTACCATGCGATGAGCAACGGACAGGCTGAGTCATTTGTAAAGATTATTAAAAAAGGAATAAAGTCTTTCCTTTTAACAAATTGCAAGGCGGATGCATTAGATATTAATTTAAGTAAGTTTTTATTCGATTACCGCAATTCAATAAACAGTACAACTGAAACATCTCCAGCTCAACTTGTATTCGGTCATAAGTTACGCTCGAGGTTAGATTTGATCACTCCGGTCAATGACACTCCTTCGATATCGGAGTTATCTAAGCTCGTCGATCGTAAACAGTCCTTACAGGTTAAGAATCATGGTGGTAGGAAATACACGTTCAACAAAAATGATAGTGTATTAATAAAAAAACAATTAAGTAACAATAAGTTCACTTGGATTAAGGGCACAATCGTCAGAAGGATTGGAAAAGTAATGTATAAAATTAAGCTACTAGACAGCAACATTGAATGTGTAAGACATAAAAATCAGATATATCTGAATAACCGTAAACACGCAGCAGGCAGTTCCAATCGCACAGAGAAGTGGGACATAGTTTTACCACAGGAAGAAGTGGATACAAGAAGTGTTCAAATACCCGAGATAACGATCACAACAGCTGACTCAGTCGGGAGTAGCTGTGAGGGGTCTGCGATCCCAGAATGTGGTACAGATGATACGATAAACGTATCGCCAGTTGCGACCGATACCGCTGCGGACACAGCGGAACCTGGTACGCCGTCATCAGACTCGGACTGCCCACGGTTCGGAACACCTCGATCAGAACCTGAACCACACTCAGACATGGCAGATACGTATAATGATGACTGCCCTTCTCCTGCTGGCCGTTCTCGTCGGAACCTGCCTCAAGTTAATTATAAGCCATACTTCTAACGGGTCATTGTAAGCTTTTTGTGTAGGGGGGAAAAGTGTTGTATATGTAGATACCCACTGTACGTAGTACCTACCTACCTACTTATTAGTTTGTAAGCGAGCTCAGTAAAGGTTCGAATACAGCAGTGTGAATCCAACCAGCGTCGTTTCACTTACACCTACCTGCAGATAAAACAAATTGCAAATTGAATTGAAATTGAAATGTACTGCAAAGTGCCTGTCTGTACTAATATTTTATTAAATCACTTTTGAAAATACTACTTGCAAATAAAAAAAACATTTAAATCAGATCTTATATAGCAGAGATGTATATTTGCCCTTTTTATAAAAAAAATGCCTTACCATTTGAAATCCCTACACCAAAAATTAACCTAGTTTCATCAAGATTAGCTGAAAAAAAATACGACCCATGGGGAAGAATCGACAAACATACAAACATACTGACAAACGAAAGCAAATATTGCCAGACTTGAAGCAGGTCAATAAGTAATATAAATGTTAAGAGCTGTGAATGTGATACACCCTATACTCATTGTTGATATATCTGACAGACCGTCTTCCATACATATGTCGAGAGGAACAGAAACTGATGATATCGGAACACCTCAGTGGGAACTTCGACCGACAAGCGAACAAACCTCAAACTACTAACAAAATATGCACAGAGGCACATTTAAAGACACACTCTACTGATGAAGTGGCGCAGTTTACGTGCAATCACTGTCATCGGATATATAAAGTAAAATATCATTTACAACAGCATTTATTGACACATACTGGCAAAAAATCGTTTACATGCGATATATATGAATATAGGTGTAGGCAAAAAAGTAGATTAAAAACGCATTTATTGATACATACTGATGAAAAACCGATCTCATGCAATAAATGTGATTATAAATGTAGTCAAAAAAGTACATTAAAAAAGCATTTACTGACACATACTGGTGAAAAACCGTTCTCATGCAATATATGTGATTATAAATGTAGTCAAAAAAGTAGTTTAAAAAGGCATTTATTGACACATACTGGTGAAAAACTGTTCTCATGCAATAAATGTGATTATAAATGTACTCGAAAATATTATTTACTACAGCATTTATTGACACATACTGGTGAAAAACCGTTCTCATGCAATAAATGTGATTATAAATGTAGTCAAAAAAGTACATTAAAAACGCATTTATTGACACATACTGATGAAAAACCGTTCTCATGCAATATATGTGATTATAAATGTAGTCGAAAATATTATTTACTACAGCATTTATTGACACATACTGGTGAAAAACCGTTCTCATGCAATAAATGTGATTATAAATGTAGTCAAAAAAGTACATTAAAAACGCATTTATTGACACATACTGGTGAAAAACCGTTCTCATGCAATATATGTGATTATAAATGTAGTCTAAAAGGTAATTTAAAAACGCATTTATTGACACATACTGGTGAAAAACCGCTCTCATGCAATATGTGTGATTATAAATGTAGTAAAAAAAGTACATTAAAAACGCATTTATTGACACATACTGGTGAAAAACCGTTCTCATGCAATATATGTGATTATAAATGTAGTCTAAAAAGTTCATTAAAAAAGCATTTACTGACACATACTGGTGAAAAACCGTTCTCATGCAATATATGTGATTATAAATGTAGTCAAAAAAGTTCATTAAAAACGCATTTATTGACACATACTGGTAAAAAACCGCTCTCATGCAATATGTGTGATTATAAATGTAGTCAAAAAAGTACATTAAAAACGCATTTATTGACACATACTGGTGAAAAACCGTTCTCATGCAATATATGTGATTATAAATGTAGTCTAAAAGGTAGTTTAAAAACGCATTTATTGACACATACTGGTGAAAAACCGTTCTCATGCAATAAATGTGATTATAAATGTAGTCAAAAAAGTACATTAAAAACGCATGTATTGACACATACTGGTGAAAAAACCGTTCTCATGCAATATATGTGATTATAAATGTAGTCTAAAAGGTAGTTTAAAAAGGCATTTATTGACACATACTGGTGAAAAACCGTTCTCATGTGGTATGTGTGATTATAAATGTAGTCTAAAAGATAATTTAAAAATGCATATATTGACACATACTGGTGAGAAACCGTTCTCATGTGATAAGTGTGATTATAAATGTAGGCAAAAACGTAATTTAAAAACGCATTAATTGACACATACTGGCGAAAAACCGTTGTCATGCGATATGTGTGATTGATTATAAATGTAAACAGAAAGGTCATTTAAAACAGCATATATTGCGACATAGTCACAAATAGTAGATTGATTACAAAAGGGGGACAAAGACAACATTGTTTAAGGGAGTGTTTTATTTTAGCAATCTGTCACCTGTGCTGTGTCTCTAGTCTTGTGCTCAGATCTTGACAGTTTGATGAATAAAACAAATTTTCATATTTGCCAAATATTTATTTTATTACAACATCCACGCAAATTCCTACATGGTAGCAGAGCGTGGTTTGTAGTGTAATACAGTTGGAAATATCAGAAGAGTAAAAATACATGTTTTGTTGGCGACAGAAGATCGACATTCTTTTGTTTTGAGGGCAATTCTCGCGCCGTGAGATTATGTCGAAATAGACATAAGTCGAAAAAACATGGCGGATGTCGAATTTGCTATTTTCAGAATCTCGCTGTAGAGATATGTCGAGACGCAGCGTTCGACATGCAACGAGTGGTCAATAGCAGTAGAGATAGGATATGTCGACCGCAAGTATCCGTGAATGAACGTTGATTGTCAATGTTATGACAGAATTTCAGAGTTTATATGGAGTTTATGTCTGTAAATTTGTACTTGTACTTAATTTTTCTGCATAGAACTTGATTTTCGATATAAGCACTACGTTTTCGTCATTTAATTTAAGAAATTGAACCATGTCGGGCGACGATTTCGAGGCGAAAAAATTCGCCTCTCAAAAGAGCTCATGATATATTTGATTAGAATATTAGAGCCTCATGTGCAGTTCAAAACGCAATATGATCAAAAGTAAGTAATGGAAAGCGACGATGTGGTCTATGGTGTAGAACGCTTACCTAGAAGATACCTAACTGTTCACTTGTGACTTGAAGACCCCCAAGTAAAAAAGTTTAAGAAGATTACTTTTTATTTACCTATTATTATATTCTAAGGAAATAAAATTGGCTCTGACTTTAAACTGATTCCATTACATTCCTTGACATTTCAGGCTACATCAATAGATAGCAATTTTTAGGTTTTATTTTAATACATATTAAAACGAAATATTTTGTTTTACAAACATTTTATTTAATAAGCCCAATCCTCTTAGGATTATCGGTAATAAAAGTATTCTATGCTAAATGATACTACCTACTCTCCATCACCTAAACTATCACTATGTAAATTTTCATTTAAATCGGTCAAACCGTTTGAACGTGAAGAGAAAACAAGCAAACGAATTTTCAGATTTATGGTACCTATTAATAATTTATGTTATGCATAGGGTTTTTTTTTAGCATAATAGAATAGCAAATCAGTCTGAAATTAATCTTAGCATAAAAGTAAGTCAGTCTGAAACTATAAATAAAACTAAAATTATGGTAGGTAAGTATACAATAATATTATAGTAAGTAATACTTATCACAATCAGGTAGATCATTGTTTTAACAATTTTTCTTAGCATAAAAGTTAATCAGTCTGGACTCTTTGCTGTCTGCATGTCTGATGAGGCTATTGGGATTAGTAATCCTCAGCACTGCTTCCTCATCTTTCGTCAAGGCTAGCGGTGGAGGGCCTCCTCCTGTTCCATTTCTTATTATAGCACAGTATTTTTTCTTTGCTTTCAACCGCTTATCTTGCCAACACTGCAATAAAAATATGATCTATGTCAAACCATTACCAGATACAAGAGGTAGGATTGTAATACAATAAAATCTGAGAGACTATTAATTTCCGATAAATTAACGAATAAAATGATAAACTAATGTTATAAATGTGAAAGTGTGTATGTTTGGATTTTTGTTACTCAATCACACAAACACTACTGAACCGATTGCGATGAAACTTGGAATATAGGTAGCTGGATACCGGAAAGAACACATAGTCTATTTTTTATCCCGAAATTCCCGCGGGTACGGGACTTACGCGGGTGAAACAGCGGGGCGCAGCTAGAAACATGTTTCGATCAGTATTATGGATTTTCTGTAAGAATATTGCTCAGCCTTAAGATGTGTAGAATATTGTGCGAGACTTTCTATCTCCTAAATCTTAGTACCTAAAACCATCCCAGGCTATCAGAAAATCAGCTACTTATCTTCTGAGAAGCTGAAGGCCGGTAGTCTTTCCTGTTTCCATTATTACGGTGTAAGTAGGTACCTACTTTTCTCCACTCCGTCCACTCTTTCTTGGCGCCAAGGATAGCATTCAATTCCTGTTGTATACTCTTCCATCTCAACTCTGCAATTTTTTCGGTAAGAGTTGCAGAAAGTTTGCCTGAGCGCAACTCCTCATCCGCCTCCAGCAACGCCACAACGCCACGCTTTTTGTGCTCTGCTAGGGTACGCTTTTTTTGTTTCGCGCTTGATGCCATAATATTTTTATGTTTTAAATTATTTAGTAATTGTAGAAAAGAACCAACACAATCGGTAAGATAATGTGAAGTTTTTGAACTTTTTCTTCTGTAATGTCAACAACAGTCAACATTAATGACACTGACAACTAATAACGTAAAATATGCGTTTCGTTTCTCGCTCTATTTCATTTTCTTTCATCGACTTATTTTCTGCACGTAGTCGAGAAAAATGGAACAAAATTTCATATGTACCAAATATTTATTTTATTACAACATCCACGCAAATTCCTACATGGTAGCACAGAGCGTGGTTTGCAGTGTTGTAATACAGTTGGAAATATCAGAAGAGTAAAAATACATGTTTTGTTGGCGAAATACGAAATACTTACCGGCCGGCTTGACTTTGAGGTTAGAAGATCAACATTCTTTTGTGAGGGCAATTCTCGCGCCGTGAGATTATGTCGAAATAGACATAAGTCGAAAAAACATGGCGGATGTCGAACGCAAACAGATTTTGCTATTCCTAGAATCTCACTGTAGAGATATGTCGAGACGCAGCGTTCGACATGCAACGAGTGGTCAACAGCAGTAGAGATTGGATGTCGAACGAGAATCTCTGTCAATGATTGTTGTTTGTCAATGTTTTTTCACAGTTATTTTCTGTAAAGTACTAGTGATAACCCTGATTTTTCTACATTTCTAAGTTCTAAAAACATTTAAAATGTCGGGAGACGACTTTATAAACATGTATTTGAATGATATTGTGGAAGTAGCCGAAGCGAGTCCAACCTTCCAACGTCGAGCGGTAGCTTCAAGGGAGGATCCATTTCAAATGAGAGACGAACTCTTCAAACAAAATTTTCGACTATCAAAACAGCTTACAACAGATTTATGAGAATATTAGAGCCTCATGTGCAGCCCAAAACACAATATGATCTACGTACAAAAGTAAGTAATTTATTACTTAACATATTAACTAATTGATTATCTTTGACACCATAGTAATATGTCAGCAAATCAATACCTACTTATCGTGGCTTTTCAGGTTGTAACTGCATTAAACTTTTTTGGGCAAGGGTCCTACCAGACTCCGGTAGGGGAAATGAAACTGACTATATGTCTCAACCATCTGTCTCTCTATGCGTAGCTGAAATTGTGGATGCATTAAACAGTAAAGAAGTATTTAATAATTGGGTCTCATTCCCAGATACTTTTTAAAAATTGGACCGAATAGTCAACGAGTAAGTTTTAGATATAGGTACCTATACCTTTTTTGCCCTCAAAACAATGGCTAACGCACCATGGTTCACCACAATCTCGGAGCTGCATGATCATCTTAAAATCAGAACAGAAAAAGAGGAAATAGAGTACAGAACAAGGAACTATAAGCTTCGCATAAACACACACATCAACACGTATGGGACCTGACTACATGATCAAACCAACTACGCTAATACATAAATAGTGCACTCATGAGAGGCAGGGTCTTCAATGGAAGAACAGGCCTCAACACGACATTTCCTACACGGAGAACATCTGCTAATGGCTAGTGTAGCCAATCGCATGATACATCGTAACAAAAAAAAAAAAATGTCCCTATACCCATCCTATACCTAACAATTACATAGCTAATTATTTTGCAATTGGTTTTGGAATTCTGAACATTTATATTATTTTTAGCTTTTACAGACAATACGGATTTCCTGGAATTATTGGTGCAACATGTATGACTGCACTCATGCAGCTATTGTATCTCCACCTGCTACAGCATATGACGAAAGGAGCTATGTAAATAGAAAAAAATATCATTCAATAAACACTCAATTGGTAAGACAACCCGTACCTATATCAATTACTTGGTGAACTATAATACTAATAAAGTAAGATTTATTTATCTCATTGTGCTCTTCACCTTGTTCAGGGTGAAGAGTGAGAAGCTATTGCTGACATTTTACTGAAAACACGTTAATTAGTAGCTGGCATGACCAAATTCCTCTATTTATTGACCTATTTCCTGTAAAGTTTCCAAGTTTGCCGCCAGGTGGGGCGAGTGACGCGAATTTCCGCTGAGAGCGGTATCGACATTTTCTTGTCATTGCGTTGTTGAACATCGCGCTGTCAACACGTTGACTATACTTTGTTCTAATTAGTGAGGTATTTCTGTTGCAGATTTATTTTACTAGATTGAACTTAGAAGCTGGCAGACACCGGAGGAGAAGAATAGACAGCACACTGGAAGAGGAGACAGCAAAACGTCGCCGAAGTCATCGAGATCTTCTTCATCGAGTAGTTCTGACGGTACCGATATTTCGAAAAGCTTCAGCAGCTGCTTCCGAAAATCGGACGGTTCTGAATCCCGTGCACCGTAACTTCGAAAAGAGTTTCAGCAACTCCTACCGAAAATCGACGATTCTGAATCGCGTGCACCGTAATTTCGAGAAGAGTTACAGCTGCTCATACCGAAAAATCGTGTGCACTTCGAAAAGTAATGTTAAAGTAAAGAGTCGTGTAAGTCGGAATATGTTTTCCAATTCATTATAATTGTTCTAATTCTCTATTACCTCTGATATACATCTGAGAAATGAGATTTTTCCGTTACTACTTACCTACCCTACAATTTGGTTACCTAACAAATTTTTTTCTGTGGATTATGATCCCAACAACTGAAAAATGAGATTTTTCCATTACTACCTACCTACCCTACCTACAACTAAAATAAGATTTTTCTTTAAAGTTGCTAACCTAGAACGGATAAAAGTAAGAACTGAGAATATTCATCATATTCTTGTTGTGTAGTGGTGTAGCTCACATTGTCTTAGAGTTTTAAATGTCCCCTCTAAGGCCTGTGACTTGGCCTGGGACGGTTCCTACCTGAGATAACAACGTTGACGCATACCGAGGCACGAAGGAGCTCGAGAGGGTGATTTCTTTTGCCACAAAATATCTCGTCACCTATCCAAGTAGTAACCGCGCCTGGCCTTGCTCAGGCCGCGCGGCCGTTTGGGATCGGCAGGTTGAGCTAGACTTAAGTTGAGAATATTCGTAGGGACATTTTTTTTATAATGCCGGATAAAAATGCAGCATTTCATTCCTTAGATTGATGTAGTTACAGGGTTTCTATGAAACTGATATATAAACGAAAATTTCCGTCCGATAAAATTTGTTTTATCTCAAATTAAACTCCTATTTTCATGTTTGAAATCAAATACTATATTTATTTTTATCCACTCGACACTAGTTTACTAGTAACTGTTTAGCTAATACCTTCAACTTTTAAACCACACGGCTATTACATTACTAAATATTTTGTAAGATTTAATATTATTTAAAGTCTTGTGTCCATTTCTTTCGAAAATCTATTTTTAAATATATTTATCGGAACCTTCAAAGTCCGGGCAAAGTTCAATAGTCTTGAAAAGTTCCATTCCGGAGTAGAATCTCAGTTGAAAATAGCAGTGTTTTTAGTAGTACAAAGACTCCTTACTGACTTTCGGACTAAAACGGTTAAACCGATGATTTATATTGGTATACATATCTTAATATTTTTAAATGTACTTAATACTGAGTTTCTTCTGAACCTGCAAGTAAAAATTACACCTGTCATAAGCACAGTTCTATGTGAATGTAAATAAGAATTATTGCAAAAATTCGCAGAAGCTAAAATAACAAAGAACGTACGTAGATTTTATTTTTAGGATTTAGGTTATATTGAGGGTACCTACAAGAAAAATACTGAGATTTCGAGACGAGCTTCAGCAGCTTCGATCGAATCATAGTACCGGTACCTACAAGAAAAATACTGAAGTTTCGAGACGAGCTTCAGCTTCGATCGAATTACAGTATTTACTGCAGAGGAAAATACAGATTTCGATGGTTTCAGCAACCGCTTCAGCAGCTTTAATCGAATCACAGTACCGGTACCTACAAGAAAAATACTGAAGTTTCGAGACGAGCTTTAGCTTCGATCGAATTACAGTATTTACTGCAGAGGAAAATACAGATTTCGATGGTTTCAGCAACCGCTTCAGCAGCTTTAATCGAAATAAAAACCAAAATTACCGACATGTGGAAAGACTGTAAGTGTAGTTTTCTTTATTCATCTTCCTTCTGGACGGTGTTTATTTTTATAACAGTAGCCCCAACTGCGTTCTAGTTACCGTTGGGAGCACTGCTGTGTGGGAATGACAGCTACAAATAACCTGTCATTTTAACCTACATGAAAAGCATATCAGGGCTTACATTAGAGTCAATAAGTTTATATTTATTCTCTGATTCAAAAAGCGAACGCACAAAGTTTGTTCTGTCACTGATTTTGCTTACGGCATCCATTATGCCCCGACTGATTTCTAGTTACTAGTTCTAGGGAGCACTGCTAGACCCGTTTGTCAATCGGGAGTATGGGAATGACAGCTAAAAATAACCTGTCATTTTAACAGCACCTCATGGATTATTAGAGTCAATAAGTTTCTAATTATTCTCTGATTTAAAAAGCGAACGCACAAAGTTCGTTCCGTCACTGATTTTGCTTACGAGTTGTTTTGACGTCTGGGTCAATTCAACTGCATTCTCGTTGCCGGGAAAATCGCAGAGACTACAGTAATACGTTCCAGAAATTTGGTCTAACAACAATCATAGTTCTGTTTAGATTTGAACAACCTCGCGTGGTACTCCAGTACGTGATGTTGGACTTCAGAGAGCTAAGATGAGCTGCCCAATATTATAGCGCCTTCAGCAGGCGGTGGCTCTAGCAACACGGGTGAATCTGTTTTCTTTTGTCTTACTCATCTTTTTTTTTTACTCATTCTTCGTGACGTCTGATGTCTGAGACGGTCCTGCCGAATATCATAACGCCTTCAGCAAGCGGTGGCTGTACGAACATCAGTAAACATTTTTTTTTTTTTCCCATCGAGTTCGTCTTTCATGATTAGAGTTCGTCATTCACCTACTCAGCTATTTAGCTGCAGCATCTGAACGCACCTCGGTGCTTTAAAGCTTTTCGATCTCGAGAGGAGAGCCATCTGCGGGCCCTGTGAGATTTTGAGCCTTAACGAGACGCTCTGATCAACAACGACTTACTTAAGACTTCCTTTAGGTTCCTGATGGAGGTTTGTCTGATTGTCAATGGCGGTTTATCTTCATTAGTTGGACAACCGCCTAAGTATCACTTCTTTTGAGAGAATGACTTAGTTTTTTAAGCCTGCTTGAACTTGTTAGGTAAAATACGAAATCTTTGTTATTTGAAACCCGAAATAATAGATCTGGCTAAATTCTTAGCAGATTTGACCTAAACCGATGTGTTCGTGGGATTTTGGACACCAATCGCTTGCAGAAATCAAATCAGTTTTTTTTTTTTTTTTTGTACGATAGATACTAATCTCTGTCGCACTGGACCCTAAAGATTAGATAACTTGAAATTTTCTGGTGGTCATTCATTAAAAAATAGCTCCTCTTCTTTGGAAACGCTAGTTTATCGGGAAAAAGTTACCCGAATTTTACATTCGGTAAACTCCAAATTCCCGAATGTAAAATATTTTTCATTACATTCCAGAGTTAGACGAAACAGAATTGTTTTTGTACGTCTCAGAAGAACAAAAAAGAAGGGGGGGGCAACATAACAACTTAACGTTACGAAACGCCTGAAAATCCTGTAGCCGAATTGCACGACGATTGTCGATGTCGTACAGGTAAACTGTTTTGTCGGCAATATGGATACCTAGATTTGCATGTGTTGCAAATCGAATTACATTAGGATTTCAATATTGTTTTGTCTAATATAACCTTTTAACACACAGGAAGACGATTGCGATAGTCTTGTCACGGTGAATAACGAGTATCATGGGTTAGTAGACAATTCTGTGCGAATTTTTCAGATGTGTTTACACAAGTAATTATAGAAAAGGTGCTTAAATGATATTATTGGTCATTGGGTAAGATTTAATAAGAATGATTTTGCAGCTATACACGACCGCAAGAAGTTCTGAGATATTCTACGATGACTTGATTAAATTGGTAATGTAATGTTCCAATATTTATTTGTCAATTGAGAATTGTACACAGACTAATACTTTTATTAACTTGTTATTATTTAATTAATTTTGAATCGTAAAATATTCATTTTATTTGTCCAGATGCCTTTAAAGGCATTAATTGTTCCTCTCGTTTAATTCGATGCAAAGACGTATTATCAGTTCTCATCAAATTGAAATTTATACTCAATGTTAAAATATTATAACATTATCTATCCTTTACAATAAATGCTATTGTACTGGGTCTTACTGGTAAATTAATAATACTTTTTATCTTTATATGTAACAATCGTCTTGGTTTGCTATTTATGCTAAAATGTGTATACTACATATTATGACATATAATTAGGTATTGGATTACCCAAGTACGGGCAGGTACTACAAAGTAGTTTACCTAAATTCAGCTTACAAAAACTTCGATATGACATTATAAATTTTTAATTCTTGCTGCCTACATTTCAGCTTTTATTCAAGTTTGTTTGCCTCTTAAAATACCTACCAGGTGATACCAGACACTTCTCACTCTTCACCCTGAACAAGGTGAAGAGCACAATGAAACGGTTTTACCTTTCCAATAAAACCAGCATTGTGCTCGGAGCCTTGTTCAGGGTGATTTCAATTGCTACCTGGTGAGAATCAATGACAAGAAAATGTCGATACCGCTCTCAGCGGAAATTCGCGTCACTCGCCCCACCTGGCGGCAAACTTGGAAACTTTACAGGAAATAGGTCAATAAATAGGGGAATTTGGTCATGCCAGCTACTAATTAACGTGTTTTCAGTAAAATGTCAGCAATAGCTTCTCACTCTTCACCCTGAACAAGGCTCCGAGCACAATGCTGGTTTTATTGGAAAGGTAAAACCGTTTCATTTTGTCATTCTAGATATGTGACAGCAACTTGCAAATAATTAATGTGAATGCCTTATTCTCTGGATGTACTCACAATAGATTCATAATATGGAACAACTCCCAAGTCCTAAATTTAATGGAGGAAATTCATAGATCGGGGCATAAAAACTATCATTTGATCGGTAAGATCTGCCTGCATGTGGTGCAGGCCCAGAATTACCTGTTTCTGTGTGATAATCAAGTAGATTTCCCTTAAAATTAAATTATATTGTTTTAGGAGATAGTGGTTATGCACTAAGGCCTTGGTGCTTGACTCCCATTGCAGGTGCAGAAGAAGGTACACCAGAAGCAAAATATAATGATGTATTTAAAAGTGCCAGAAGTACAATTGAACGCTGCAATGGTGTATTAAAAGGACGATTCAGGTGCTTAATAAACGATCGAGTTTTACACTACTCTCCGAATAAGGCCACTAAAATTATAAATGCCTGTACGGTGTTACATAATATGTGCATCAGGGCAAATTTGGAAGAGCCACAAACTGATGATCTCACTGAAGAGACATTAGGTGTGCTCTCAGAGTCCCATTTGAATGTAAATCAAAATTGAAGAGTAAATCGGGAGCTTATATTAGGTCGTGAATAGCAAGCCCGTATTGTTAGAAATTACTTTACTTAAAACAAAAAGCGTTTGACCATTATCTCACCTGATGGAAAGCGACGATGTGGTCTAAGATGTAGCACGCTTACCTAAAAGATGGCCTACCTGTTCACTTGTGACTTGAAGTGTCAAGTTAATAAAGTTTAGATATAAACATTTTAGCACCAGTGTTTTTTATTATAAAAACTTCGTAAAGACTATGTATGTGACATGTCCATTACGAGATTCAAATATATTGAACACAAACTGTGTAAATTGATTGTGTAAACTGATATATGTATTATGTATAACGATTGTAATTTAACACATGATCACAAAAAAAAACCATGAGTTTCTTGTGACTTCTCATTAGAGAGCGCGTTCCGAAGCCACACTAAAATCACTGGACTAAGAATGTAGCCAATGTATCATGTACTTTTTTATGTACTTATTATTATATCCTAAGGTTTCCTAAGGAAATAAATTTAACTCTGACTTTGAACTGATTCCATTACATTCCTTGACATTTCAGGTTAGATCAATAGTTGGTTGATCAATGGTTTGATGATGAATAAATAAAAAAATAAAAAATAGTAAGCATTTTTAATGTTTTATTTTATTACTTATTAAAACGAAATATTTTGTTATACAAACAATTTTTTATTTAATAAACCCGACCCTCTATGATTATTGGTATTAAAACTACTCTTTGCTACTCTCCATCACTTGAAACTATCAATAGGTATGTAAATTTTCATGTGAAGAGGAAACAAGCAAACGAATTTTCAGATTTATGGTACCTACTAGCTGCACCCCGCGGTTTCACCCGCGTAAGTCCCATTCCCGGTATCCAATTACTTATATTCCAAATTTCATTGCAATCGGTTCAGTAGTTTTTGCGCGATGGAGTAACAAACATCCAAACACACACACTTTCATTCACATTTATAATATTAGTAGGATTAATCATTTAAGTTCTGGATAGGGATGTTTTCTTAGCATAATAGCAAACTGAAATTAATCTTAGCATAAAAGTAAATCAGTCTGAAACTATAAATAAAACTAAAATTACGGTAGGTAAGTAGGTATACAATAATATTATGGTTAGTAATATCACAATTTGGTAGATAATTGTTTAACAATTTTTCTTAGCACAAAAGTTATACAGTCTGGACTCTTTGCTGTCTGCATGTCCGATGAGGCTATTGGGATTAGTAACCCTCAGCACTGCTTCCTCATCTTTCAAGCTAGCGGTGGAGGGCCTCCTGTTCCATTTCTTATTATAGCACAGTTTTTTTTCTTTGCTTTCAACCGAGATCTTGCCAACACTGCAATAAAAACATGCTCTACCTATGTCAAATCATTACCAGATGCAAGAGGTAGGATTGTTATACCTACAGTAAAATCTGAAAGACTAATACCAATCCTACTAACTATTATTATAAATGTAAAAGTGTGTGTGTATTTGGATTTTTGTTACTCAATCACGCAAAAACTACTGAACCGATTGCGATGAAACTTGGAATATAGGTAGCTGGATACTGAAAATAACACATAGGCTACTTTTTATCCCGAAATTCCCGCGGGAACGGGACTTACGCGGGTGAAACCGCGGAGCGCAGCTAGAAACATGTTTCGATCAGTATTATGGTTTGTCTTTAGGAATATTGCGCACTTAGCCTTTAAGATGTGTAGAATATTGTGCGAGACTTTCTATCTTCTAAATCTTAGTACCTAAAACCATCCCAGGCTATTAGAAAATCAGCTACTTATCTTCTGAGAAGCTGAAGGCCGGTAGTCTTTTCTGTTTCCATTATTACGGTGTAAGTAGGTACTTACTTTTCTCCACTCCGTCCACTCTTTCTTGGCGCAAAGGATAGCATTCAATTCCTGTTGTATACCTACTCTTCCACCTCAACTCTGCAATTTATTCGGTAAGAGTTGCAGAAAATTTGCCTGAGCGCAATTCCTCATCCGCCTCCAGCAACGCCACAAGCCGCGCTTTTTGTGTTCTGCTGGAGTACGCTTTTTTTTGTTTCGCGCTTGATGACATATTTATATTTTCTAAGTTATTTAAAAGATATTGTATAATAAAACACTTTATTTATCCGGTTGAATCGCGTCTTTATTCATTGTTCTAAACGAGCTTTCGCCAACATTACAGTTGGCTTTTTCAAGGTTGAGCGGATAAATAATAGTAGTTTATGCACCGAGGTACTAAAGTACTGTCTTATATAGCGGGCGTCATATTGAATCCAAAGCGTACGAAGGACTCTAGAGGTGTTAAAAACTTAACTCCTGAGCGAAGCGAAGGAGTTATGTACTTAGAGTCCTGCGTGAAGCGTGGGATTCAAGCGCCCAAGATAAAGACAGGCTTTAGTACCGAGGTGAATACTCTACTTTACACATCTACTGCGAGACAATAAAAGGGCTACAAAAATAAGCATTTAAACAAAAAAATAGATTAATGCAACGTATATGAAATATATTGACAGCTCTTTATTAATTAAACATAACAATGTTACATCAAAATGACGAAACCACACATCGGCTTTAGCTGATAAAAAAAAAAGTTGGGGCTTTATACTAACCAAAACTTTTTGCTTTACCCTTCCGTCCATGAAAATAGAAAAAAATAGCCGTTTTTATTTTTTTTATGTGTTGTGTCTAGGTGGCCAGTTCGAAATGGCCGTATGCTACCAGAACCTTAGATCCAAATTTAAATTACTTTATGCCCTAGGTGCATAATGTGCACTTTATGCACCTAGGGAATAAAGAGTCGCTTTACGTTGACCTTTTTGGTCAAATAAAGTAACTTTGTAGAGCAGTAGGTGCGTAAAGTGTTTTATTATGCAAAATCGCGAAAACCATAGAAGATATTGTATGTTAAAGTTTCACAGTTATGAGCACTACACTATACTCCTAAGTTAGGAGAGTTTGAGCCGCCATTTTTTTAGGTTTGGAGCTCTTAACTGTGATAGAAGCCCCGTTCTATCCGTTACAAATTGTATAATTATAAAATGAAATAATAATAATAATGTAATGATGTACTTAATAATATAATGATAATGTAACCAGATAATGTAAAGCCACGTTTTTCGATACCTTTTTGACTCCATTTATCCAAACCTAATAAATGTAAGCCAACAAGGTCTTTAAAATACAACGAGAATTTACGACCAGCTGTGGTATCATCTAATTAGCATCCACCGCTAGTAGTTGCTAAGTTGCAGTACATTGCTGCTTTGACGTAACGTGATTGTTACCGGTGATTACTTCAAAGCAGCAATGTAGAATACGTAAAATGTTTTTTGACAGTAAATAGCAACTAGTAGCGGTGGATGCTAATTAGATGATACCACAGCAGATGACGTACAGCCACGTATTTTGAGATCTTTCTGGCTTCCAATTATCAGGTTTAGCTTCTAAATATCCAAACATCAAAATTAACAGTCGATTTTAAGCTCTGTTTCCTATATTAGCTATGTGAATAAAACTGTCAGTGCGGCTTTTGACTTTCATCGCAAAATGCACAACAGCAGTGAACGATGAATGCTGGGGCGACTTTTGTTTTTTACGCGTTAGTGAAATGTCGTCCTGAATTTTAATTTTTACATAAACATTGTTTTATTGCGTTTAAATTGTTTAATTTCGGCGGCAAGTTACCAATTTAGTTACGCGAAGTTCAACGAGTTAAGTGAAAATAAAATACCAGTGCCAAACACGAAATTAGCACGTTACAAACAATTGTCCCATAGGGTTGGAGAAAAATCGTCGCCATTTTTTCTACAGCCTTCACGCATTGAAAATTATTTTAAACGATTACAGTACAATAGTGGTAGTTCGCTATTCGTACGAGAAATTGGCTAAATTGTCCTATATTGCTGACAGAAGCCATAACTAAGAAAAAGAAGAAGAATGCTGGGGCTCTATTGGCTCTATTTAAGAAATATGGATTATTCAATAGGTTTGCGATATCTAAAGCCACTTGAATGTGTTAGTATTTTCGTTTTGATACTTTGAGAGATTTAACCTAAAAACTATTTCATCAACAGAGACAATTCTAGTCTCATATTGTAGCAAATTTAGTCTACTTTTGAAACGCTCTGATAAAGTTCTGTCAAAACCAGTCTTTTAGGGTTAAAATCGCCAAAATTTAAAAAAATAGTCATTGGGTTACCATCCTAAACAAGTCTGCCAAAATCACAGCTACCGGATTTAACGCATACGGTGCTGTATAATTTTACTGGATTAACTCGCAAAGTTAATGAATCGATAGAAATAAGAATCATCAAAAACGGTTCATGCGTTTGGCCAGAACGCCACATAGACAGAAACATGGAACCAAATTAAATGAACACATTAAGTACTCTCCTTTGCGTCGTCGCACAGTCGGGTAAAAAAAAATGAATTTTCATTTTTGTGAACCCTAGTTCAAATGCGTGCAAATTGTTTAATTTCGGAGGCATATTAATCAATTCAGTTTCGTGAAGGTGTACAAGTGCAATAAAAGTGAAAATCACTGCAAAACATGGACTTTAGCGTTGTCTCCAAAGCTCCGTGAATAATCCTTGTAAACCGCCGTGTGTTTACACATGGTTCCCTAGATTTTTTTTTTCGTCGGAAAATGTGATTAAGACCATCAAGGCCGCTCTCGGGGTAGAGCGGCCCGGTGAGTGGAGGTCCCACCTGGTCTAGATGGTGTTTGCCAGGGATATATCCACTAAAAACCCACGGTGTCCCTCACAACGCAAGTGTCGGGGTCAACGGGACCTGTTATATATAATATTACCGTTGACCCCGACGGCAGTTGGCCGCGGTCGGCCCTCTCCCAAACACTTCCAGACTTCCACGCGGCCCCTCCTTGCGGAAAAGACCCCCGGACCCGCTGACGCGGGCTTACGGGTTGGCAGCCAGGCAAGCCCGGCTTCCCACCTCGTGCGCCTCTTAGCTTCACTGCCCCTCTTGCTGCTACTGAGCCCTCCCACCACGACAAGGTGGACGCACATCTTTCTTTTTCTTAGTTATGGCTTCTGTCAGCAATATAGGACAATTTAGCCAATTTCTCGTACGAATAGTGAACTACCACTATACTGTAATCGTTTGAAATACTTTTCAATGCGTGAAGGCTGAAGATAAAATGGCGACGATTTTCTCCAACCCTATGGAACAATTGTTTGTAACGTGCTAATTTCGTGTTTGGCACTGGTATTTTTATTTTCACTTAACTCGTTGAACTTCGCGTACTTAACTAAATTGGTAACTTGCCGCCGAAATTAAACAATTTTAAACGCAATAAAACAATGTTTTGTAAAAATGAAAATTCAGGAAAACATTACACTAACGCGTCAAAAACAAAAGTCGACGCACATTGGGAGGGTGATTCCCTATACTTGACCTAACTATGACGACTTGACAGTTTCGATGCAAATAACTTGCATATAATATTAAAATACTTGAAACTGGCTAATTCTCAAATGGCCATAATCGGTTCACAACCGATAAGAAATAATCAATAATGAGGTAATAAGCATGTAATAAGTCATCGTATGGTCATCCATCATAGTCAAAGTAAATTGAAGGGAATCATTGTAAAACGGTGGTAATTTTTTTAAAAGATTGTTCACGGAATTTTGGAGACTACGCTAAATTCCATGTTTTCCACCGACTTTTACTTTCATTACACTTGTACCATTATGATCCTATATTGAATTATATGCACCTGAAATTAAACAATTTACACGCATTGGAAATAGGTTTCACAAAAATGAATATTTAGGAAAACATCTTAACGCGTTCCCGCCAAAACACGAATCTAAATCCGAGTCTGCAAATAATAATTATAATACTTGACACTGGCTACTTTCTAATGGCCCTTAATCGGTTATCGGTTCACAACCGAAAGAAAAAAAAGGCGGTTTGTTTGGGTTTGAGTTTTGCATGAGTTTTGTTTGTTGTGCGTGGCGTTAGGCGTGGTACTCCATACGCATACTCCACTGTACTACACTAATTATAGTTCACTTACTCAATTCTCAAGTACAGCAGGTGTTAAAGGGAAGCAAGAGTCTGTTTCTCGCTTTCATTTAGACAAGACCAAAGTAGAATCTGGAAGTTTTTTTCTATGTGATAGACGTGCATATAATTTATTTAATCTCAGCTCAGTAGTCGGACATTCTTATTGATTCGAGGGTGTTTTGCGCGCTTGAGGAACAAGATCCTTCTGTCGAAGCACCATGGAGTTCTTCGACATCACTCGACTCAAGTCAGTCGAAATCAAACTGGATACGGACTGGACAGGTACAAACATTTATGGCTGAACTTTACTTTAGGGGACGCGGAGTTTCGAATTGAAATTTTTTTTGGGGGAAGGCCTAGGTCTAAATAGACTTCCTGTAAAATTTCAAAGCACGGAGATTTATAGTTTCGGAGATATTAATTTTTTAAAATCTGAAAAAAGTACGCAATTCTAACCTAAAAATCTTTGCTGATGCCTGCGTTTCGTTTCGTATACATCACGCCCCCTCCCCCCACGACGTACGATTGTAAAGTGCAATCATTTTTTACCCAATAAGTCACCACCTTACTTTTAGTGAAAAACCTAACCTCAAAATGAGATTTTCAAAAATTCATAATAAAAAAACTAAGCGTCTCCGCGGGTGGGGAGTGGGGGGGATGGAGTTCCCTCCCCTCCCCCCTCCCCCCCCCCCTCCTCCGCGTCCCCTATTGTAAATTGTAAAGTCCTTCCCCTATTCTCCCCCTGCGTAATAAACTCTTGAATTATGCCAGTGGTGATTATTTTACATTCAGTTTAGAAGCAATTTCCAGAAATTGTTCATAGAGCACTAAATCATCAAGGTGGAAAATTGATTTGTCAGCATTAAATGCCTGAATACAGTTAATTTTGAAACAAATTAGCATTTATTTAAAACCTAACTGTGTACTTACCCAACTAAACATAATTCTGAGTGTATAATTATATTGGAGCTTGAGGGCCTTGTAAAGTCTTCTTCGTGTAATTAACCCATAGACTGCAAGTATAAAACGTATTGACAATAAGATCTGAAAAGAGTCAATTCAACTGGTATCATAATATACTTTGTCAAACTAAAACTTGTCAAATTATTGATGTTTGATGATGATAAGCAGGAGTTGCAGGGCTCCAGAGAGCTTCACTCCAAGGCGTGCGAGCGTTCGTCATCGGACGTTTACAAACGACACTGCATAACTGTTACTATCACAATCGATTTGACATAATTTTTGCTAACTGTGAAACTTTAACATACAAATATCTTTTAATTTAGAGAAAATAAAACGAAAATACTAACACAGTGGCTTAAGATCACGTTAATCTATTTAATAATCTATATTTCTTTATTTAGGAATAGTTGTTTGAAGTGCAAAATGTGTTATCTGTGGAACATAGCTGGTCCATTTTGAACGGTCTTCTTAGAAAATGTAAACAAACAAGACGTGTCAACTGTCAAATAAACGTCAGGGCGATTTTCGTCCACCAATTTCGTGGGGTGACCGGTGCGTCGTCGGGCGACGTTTACGAACGGCCATTACTGTTCGTCGGGTGATCACCCCGATGGTTTTCGAACGCGTACTATGTCACCGAGCGTCGTCCGACGACGTTTACGAACGCAGCCCGGTAACGGAGATAGAGCTCCTCGAGATCTTTGTTTAAGTTTGACAGCTGTCATCCAAAATGAAGATCTCAAGGAGCTCTATCACTTATGCTAAGAAAGTAATGGTTTAGTGTAAATCGTTTCCGAGATATTGACGTTTTAAGTTTGACACTTGTCATCCAAGTGGTCCCTGGTCCCAGTCTCGAGGGGGACTAAATCGAGTCTTACCTGTAAACTGTTGATGTAGTTAACTGTTGATCTTATAATCTGTTCATCTTACGAACCGTTGATCACATAATAATAATTAATTAATAAATAATAATAATAATTAACGAACTCCTATCTTTTATAGACTGACATTCCTCTTATCTTCCTAGTGCTTACAAATATAGAAATTATAATGGAAAGTCACTCAGAGCATATTTTGTATTCTTTTTCAGTAATTGGACATACTGAAACCAATGACGAACACAACAAAGGCAATATCCAAACTCTGACAGAGGAAGTAAAGTATGAAATAGGAAGTGACGAAGAAAACAACAGCAAACTGATGTTAGACAATATTGAATGTGATAATTCACAAGTATCTACTAATTCAGAATGCATCAACGTGTATGATGATATGATTGATGTAGATGATGTTAAATTTGACATTTCCAAGACGTTAGACAATGTTGGAGGTGAAACTGCTTGTGAATTTGATGATGGGAGGAAGCAAGCTTCATCGAGTGAGGATATATCTCTCTCAAAAAGACTCAGATCCAGAAAAGAAGTTACGCTGAATGATGATGAGATTGGAGGTAAGTGCCTATAGTCTATAACAGATGTCATGTGTACTGTGTACCTATACAGTGTTCATGGAAAATAAGAAATAGTACCATTTAATTTTGAAACTTGAAGAAAGAATGTACATCCTGAAACATTTACAACTTGTAATTTTTTACAAAAAATAAAGCAAACAGTAGATCTCGCAAGCAGACAATTTATTGCTTAGTATGATCTAAGTTCTTAAACAACTTCCAACTTTTTCTGTTACCCGTTCAAGAGTTTGTGATTAAAGGGTTGTACCAGGTGTAGGTACCATCAATCTGTATCTTGTAGTTATATGGCCTACTGTTGGTAAAATTGTAAAAGTTAGCAATTTACTTGATTTTGGTTAGTATTTGTTTACGTCATTCCAAGGAAAATGTTTAGCACCCATATCATCTATCCAGTGGATGACTGACAACAGTGGAAATTGACAGGCACTTTGCAGTAAATTGCTGCTTCAAATTGAATTGAAATTGAAATGTACTGCAAAGTGCCTGTCTGTACTAATATTTTATTAAATCACTTTTGAAAATACTACTTGCAAATAAAAAAAACATTTAAATCAGATCTTATATAGCAGAGATGTATATTTGCCCTTTTTATAAAAAAAATGCCTTACCATTTGAAATCTCTACACCAAAAATTAACCTAGTTTCATCAAGATTAGCTGAAAAAAAATACGACCCATGGGGAAGAATCGACAAACATATAAACATACTGACAAACGAAAGCAAATATTGCCAGACTTGAAGCAGGTCAATAAGTAATATAAATGTTAAGAGCTGTGAATGTGATACACCCTATACTCATTGTTGATATATCTGACAGACCGTCTCCCATACATACGTCGAGAGGAACAGAAACTGATGATATCGGAACACCTCAGTGGGAACTTCGACCGACAAGCGAACAAACCTCAAACTACTAACAAAATATGCACAGAGGCACATTTAAAGACACACTCTACTGATGAAGTGGCGCAGTTTACGTGCAATCACTGTCATCGGATATATAAAGTAAAATATCATTTACAACAGCATTTATTGACACATACTGGCAAAAAATCGTTTACATGCGATATATATGAATATAGGTGTAGGCAAAAAAGTAGATTAAAAACGCATTTATTGATACATACTGATGAAAAACCGATCTCATGCAATAAATGTGATTATAAATGTAGTCAAAAAAGTACATTAAAAAAGCATTTACTGACACATACTGGTGAAAAACCGTTCTCATGCAATATATGTGATTATAAATGTAGTCAAAAAAGTAGTTTAAAAAGGCATTTATTGACACATACTGGTGAAAAACTGTTCTCATGCAATAAATGTGATTATAAATGTACTCGAAAATATTATTTACTACAGCATTTATTGACACATACTGGTGAAAAACCGTTCTCATGCAATATATGTGATTATAAATGTAGTCTAAAAAGTACATTAAAAACGCATTTATTGACACATACTGATGAAAAACCGTTCTCATGCAATATATGTGATTATAAATGTAGTCGAAAATATTATTTACTACAGCATTTATTGACACATACTGGTGAAAAACCGTTCTCATGCAATAAATGTGATTATAAATGTAGTCAAAAAAGTACATTAAAAACGCATTTATTGACACATACTGGTGAAAAACCGTTCTCATGCAATATATGTGATTATAAATGTAGTCTAAAAGGTAATTTAAAAACGCATTTATTGACACATACTGGTGAAAAACCGCTCTCATGCAATATGTGTGATTATAAATGTAGTAAAAAAAGTACATTAAAAACGCATTTATTGACACATACTGGTGAAAAACCGTTCTCATGCAATATATGTGATTATAAATGTAGTCTAAAAAGTTCATTAAAAAAGCATTTACTGACACATACTGGTGAAAAACCGTTCTCATGCAATATATGTGATTATAAATGTAGTCAAAAAAGTTCATTAAAAACGCATTTATTGACACATACTGGTGAAAAACCGCTCTCATGCAATATGTGTGATTATAAATGTAGTCAAAAAAGTACATTAAAAACGCATTTATTGACACATACTGGTGAAAAACCGTTCTCATGCAATATATGTGATTATAAATGTAGTCTAAAAGGTAGTTTAAAAACGCATTTATTGACACATACTGGTGAAAAACCGTTCTCATGCAATAAATGTGATTATAAATGTAGTCAAAAAAGTACATTAAAAACGCATGTATTGACACATACTGGTGAAAAAACCGTTCTCATGCAATATATGTGATTATAAATGTAGTCTAAAAGGTAGTTTAAAAAGGCATTTATTGACACATACTGGTGAAAAACCGTTCTCATGTGGTATGTGTGATTATAAATGTAGTCTAAAAGATAATTTAAAAATGCATATATTGACACATACTGGTGAGAAACCGTTCTCATGTGATAAGTGTGATTATAAATGTAGGCAAAAACGTAATTTAAAAACGCATTAATTGACACATACTGGCGAAAAACCGTTGTCATGCGATATGTGTGATTATAAATGTAAACAGAAAGGTCATTTAAAACAGCATATATTGCGACATAGTCACAAATAGTAGATTGATTACAAAAGGGGGACAAAGACAACATTGTTTAAGGGAGTGTTTTATTTTAGCAATCTGTCACCTGTGCTGTGTCTCTAGTCTTGTGCTCAGATCTTGACAGTTTGATGAATAAAACAAATTTTCATATTTGCCAAATATTTATTTTATTACAACATCCACGCAAATTCCTACATGGTAGCAGAGCGTGGTTTGTAGTGTAATACAGTTGGAAATATCAGAAGAGTAAAAATACATGTTTTGTTGGCGACAGAAGATCGACATTCTTTTGTTTTGAGGGCAATTCTCGCGCCGTGAGATTATGTCGAAATAGACATAAGTCGAAAAAACATGGCGGATGTCGAATTTGCTATTTTTAGAATCTCGCTGTAGAGATATGTCGAGACGCAGCGTTCGACATGCAACGAGTGGTCAATAGCAGTAGAGATAGGATATGTCGACCGCAAGTATCCGTGAATGAACGTTGATTGTCAATGTTATGACAGAATTTCAGAGTTTATATGGAGTTTATGTCTGTAAATTTGTACTTGTACTTAATTTTTCTGCATAGAACTTGATTTTCGATATAAGCACTACGTTTTCGTCATTTAATTTAAGAAATTGAACCATGTCGGGCGACGATTTCGAGGCGAAAAAATTCGCCTCTCAAAAGAGCTCATGATATATTTGATTAGAATATTAGAGCCTCATGTGCAGTTCAAAACGCAATATGATCAAAAGTAAGTAATGGAAAGCGACGATGTGGTCTATGGTGTAGAACGCTTACCTAGAAGATACCTAACTGTTCACTTGTGACTTGAAGACCCCCAAGTAAAAAAGTTTAAGAAGATTACTTTTTATTTACCTATTATTATATTCTAAGGAAATAAAATTGGCTCTGACTTTAAACTGATTCCATTACATTCCTTGACATTTCAGGCTACATCAATAGATAGCAATTTTTAGGTTTTATTTTAATACATATTAAAACGAAATATTTTGTTTTACAAACATTTTATTTAATAAGCCCAATCCTCTTAGGATTATCGGTAATAAAAGTATTCTATGCTAAATGATACTACCTGCTCTCCATCACTTAAACTATCACTATGTAAATTTTCATTTAAATCGGTCAAACCGTTTGAACGTGAAGAGAAAACAAGCAAACGAATTTTCAGATTTATGGTACCTATTAATAATTTATGTTATGCATAGGGTTTTTTTTTAGCATAATAGAATAGCAAATCAGTCTGAAATTAATCTTAGCATAAAAGTAAGTCAGTCTGAAACTATAAATAAAACTAAAATTATGGTAGGTAAGTATACAATAATATTATATTAAGTAATACTTATCACAATCAGGTAGATCATTGTTTTAACAATTTTTCTTAGCATAAAAGTTAATCAGTCTGGACTCTTTGCTGTCTGCATGTCTGATGAGGCTATTGGGATTAGTAATCCTCAGCACTGCTTCCTCATCTTTCGTCAAGGCTAGCGGTGGAGGGCCTCCTCCTGTTCCATTTCTTATTATAGCACAGTATTTTTTCTTTGCTTTCAACCGCTTATCTTGCCAACACTGCAATAAAAATATGATCTATGTCAAACCATTACCAGATACAAGAGGTAGGATTGTAATACAATAAAATCTGAGAGACTATTAATTTCCGATAAATTAACGAATAAAATGATAAACTAATATTATAAATGTGAAAGTGTGTATGTTTGGATTTTTGTTACTCAATCACACAAACACTACTGAACCGATTGCGATGAAACTTGGAATATAGGTAGCTGGATACCGGAAAGAACACATAGTCTATTTTTTATCCCGAAATTCCCGCGGGTACGGGACTTACGCGGGTGAAACAGCGGGGCGCAGCTAGAAACATGTTTCGATCAGTATTATGGATTTTCTGTAAGAATATTGCTCAGCCTTAAGATGTGTAGAATATTGTGCGAGACTTTCTATCTCCTAAATCTTAGTACCTACCTAAAACCATCCCAGGCTATCAGAAAATCAGCTACTTATCTTCTGAGAAGCTGAAGGCCGGTAGTCTTTCCTGTTTCCATTATTACGGTGTAAGTAGGTACTTACTTTTCTCCACTCCGTCCACTCTTTCTTGGCGCCAAGGATAGCATTCAATTCCTGTTGTATACTCTTCCATCTCAACTCTGCAATTTTTTCGGTAAGAGTTGCAGAAAGTTTGCCTGAGCGCAACTCCTCATCCGCCTCCAGCAACGCCACAACGCCACGCTTTTTGTGCTCTGCTAGGGTACGCTTTTTTTGTTTCGCGCTTGATGCCATAATATTTTTATTTTTTAAATTATTTAGTAATTGTAGAAAAGAACCAACACAATCGGTAAGATAATGTGAAGTTTTTGAACTTTTTCTTCTGTAATGTCAACAACAGTCAACATTAATTCTATTTCTTATCGGTTGTGAACCGATTATGGCCATTAGGAAATTAGCCAGTGTCATGTATTCTAATATATTATGCATGTTATTTGCATCGAAACAGTCAAGTCGTCATAGTTAACGTCAAGTCTAGGGAATCATTTAATTTTGTAAACACGGCGGCCATTTACAAACAATCTTCACGGAGCCTTGGAGACAACACTAAGTCAATGTTTTGCACCGATTTTCACTTTCATTCCACTTGTACACCTTCACGAAACTAAATTGATTAATATGCCCCCGAAATTAAACAATTTGCACGCATATTACATATTATTCACAAAAATGAAAATTTAGCACCACATCTCCTCAACGAGTTCCCGCCAAGACTCCGTCAACATTAATGACACTGACAACTAATAACGTAAAATATGCGTTTCGTTTCTCGCTCTATTTCATTTTCTTTCATCGACTTATTTTCTGCACATAGTCGAGAAAAATGGAACAAAATTTCATATGTACCAAATATTTATTATATTACAACATCCACGCAAATTCCTACATGGTAGCACAGAGCGCGGTTTGCAGTGTAATACAGTTGGAAATATCAGAAGAGTAAAAATACATGTTTTGTTGGCGAAATACGAAATACTTACCGGCCGGCTTGACTTTGAGGTTAGAAGATCAACATTCTTTTGTGAGGGCAATTCTCGCGCCCCGTGAGATTATGTCGAAATAGACATAAGTCGAAAAAACATGGCGGATGTCGAACGCAAACAGATTTTGCTATTCCTAGAATCTCACTGTAGAGATATGTCGAGACGCAGCGTTCGACATGCAACGAGTGGTCAACAGCAGTAGAGATTGGATGTCGAACGAGAATCTCTGTCAATGATTGTTGTTTGTCAATGTTTTTTCACAGTTCGTCAGTGGAAAGCGAAAAACGCTAAAGCGCCACTTTGGCGAAAATGAGTTTTTTATGTCATTGAATTTGTTTTTTTTTTTTTTTTTTTTTTTTTTTTTTTTTTCTGCGTCGATTGATGTTAGTTTCGAAGCAATCTGAGCATTTTGAGTTTTGGCGGGAATGCGCTGAGGAGATGTGTTGCTAAATTTTCGTTTTTGTGAAACTTAGTTCAAATGCGTGTAAATTGTTTAATTTCGGGGGCATATTAATCAATTTAGTTTCGTGAAGGTGTACAAGTGAAAATTAAAGTGAAAATCGGTGCAAATCATGGACTTTAGCTTAGTGTTCTCTCCAAAGCTCCGTGAACAAACATTGTAAAAAATGGCCTCCTTTTTACAATGATTCCCTTGACTTGACTTTAACTATGACGACTTGACTGTTTCGTTCGATGCAAATAACCTGCAATTATTGATAATACTTGACACTGGCAAATGTCCGAAAGGAAAAGCCATTTTAAAGAAGAAGAAGAAGAAGAATCTGAGCATTTTTTTTGTGCTTTAGCTTTCCAAAAAATTCTTTATTATGGTTATAGTCAATCACATAAGCGACCTTATTTCGTTGTTTTTTGCAACAGTGGTGCTTAAGACCTACATTTTTTTGTATCATAGCTCTTAAGATTTTTTCTTTCCCTTGTTTGGTTCTCTTTAGCGACATAAGCATTTGTCCCTTTCTTATATTTATTTTGATCTTATCCTATTAGCAATTTTAGGTTACTGTGATTTACTTTGTAACTGGCTGTTAGCTGTTTTTGTTTACTATTGCATACATAATATGTTTGGCGCTTATGCAAAAGTTCTTGCATAACATTCCAGAGAACAGTGGAGCTTGTTCGTTTTCTATCCAGTTTTCTCTGCTTGTATATTTGTATTAGCAAAAATTCTTAAATTTTTGATAAATAAATGCGGTAGTTTAGAAATATTTATCATAAAGATACATGATATAAGCACTTTAGATTTGTTAGTGACAGCTTGTAACCTGACTATTAGCGCGACGCACGCGGTGGGCGGGGGTGAAGGGCGCGTGCCCGGCTCTCGGGATTATTCGAGAGAATCAGTATGCATAAATTTACCAGTGATCCGTTCAGTGTTAATGTTTCTAATTAATTATAAATATTCCAAATCAGCAGAGTTTTGCACTTACATGTGTTTGGAGACTTAAAAAATATGAAAAGGTACATAATATAGTTATATTTTAATGTTGTAGAGTTGCATTATTATTAACATTTTTGAGTAAGATGGTATTTGTTTAGTTATGTTCGGCATTGTTGAGTACTAGGTACTGTGTGAATATTTTTGTTATTTCCACACAATTAAACGGCTAAACAAATTGGTACAAAATTGGATATGGTACGGGAACTAAATGGGCTCACACGCGGAATAGCAAGTGTAAGAAATAAGTACAAGATAATATAAGCGTTAGATATAATCGAGCTTATTTCAAAAATTATACTTGTAATGGCTGAGGCCATTACAAGTATAATTATTATCTCTTGTTTTAGATACCTACTACCACCATGGAGAGTAAACGCAATAACTTTTTCCGTACGTTCATGGAGAGTAAACGTCAAGTAAAACGCCGCCGAGGGCAAGATAATACCGACCTGATCACAAAATTACGGCGAGTAGAACCAACGGACTATTTAGAGATACAGAGTCATGCATACAATCTCTCGTCTCAGTACACACCGGCTCCTGAAATGCAGCCGATCCACGTGCTAGTGCTGCCAAAGACATTCCTCCTCAGCTTACTTCCGCTTCTGAGATGCTGCATCCTACTCACGTGAATGGTGTCACCGACAAGATGCCTCCTTAGCTTACTCCGGGTCCTGGATGCTGCAGCCTACTCACGTGAATGGTGTTACCGACGAGATACCTCCTCAGCTTACTCCGGCTCCTAGGATGCTGCAGCCTACTCACGTGAATGGTGTCACCAACGAGATACCTCCTCAGCTTACTCCGGCTCCTGGGATGCTGCAGCCTACTCACGTGAATGGTGCTACCGACGAAATACCTCCTCAGTTACTCCGGCTCCTGAGATGCTGCAATTTACTCACGTGAATGGTGCCACCGACGTGATACATCCTCAGCTTACTCCGGCTCCTGAGATGCTGCAGCCTACTTACGAGATTAGTGCCACCGACGAGATGCCTCCAAACCTAACTCCGCGAACTGAAATGTATGTATGTAATGATGAAGACGTAAAAATTGTAGGACATTTAGGACAAGGGAATACTTTCTTTATTGTTTTTATTACTAGTAGGTACTTAATTTACCTTATAAGACTGATTATGCTTAAATAAAAAAAGTGATTATGACAATACTAGTTTTATTTTGTGTGAAAATATCACAATATTAAATAAATTCTTTTAAAATTTGCTGTTATAAGCTCTTAAAAAATTAATCTTCACCAAATTTTACTACCTGTAGTCATTGTTAGCCATTTTTGATTCCATAAAGTAGTATGTTTCTAATTGATTAGTTTTTTTTCCTGCACTGGGTTAGATTTAATGAAATCTATTAGTAAATTTGGTTTACTCAATTTGATACATTGATTGCTCATTAGATTTTATTCCCTGACTAACTTTTTAGTATAACACAGGTAAAATTTGCTAAAGCGACAGTTTTTTCCGGAATTAAAAGACCTAAAGACATTAAAACGTACTCTTAATATAGACGCATGGATAAATAGAAATGTATATTTTTTTTATCTCGTTTAGGTAAAAGGAAAAAAAGATATTAATTTTTTTGTAATAAAAAAAACTTTAAACTCAATTTCCCGCAAACACCATTTTGGCGCTTTAGCATTTTCACCTTTCCACTGACGTTATGCAAAATCGCGAAAACCATAGAAGATATTGTATGTTAAAGTTTCACAGTTATGAGCACTCCACTATACTCCTAAGTTAGGAGAGATTGAGCCACCATTTTTTAGGTTTGGAGCTCTTAACTGTGATACTTACAAAATATTTTAATCTAGCGGTAAATAAACGAAAATACTAACACCGTGGCTTTAGCTCACGTAAATCAGTTGAATAATCCATATCTTGTGTTTTAGGAACACCTTTAAAACTTCATTATAATGTGCCTCTACCCCCTAGGTCTGAGCTCTGAGGAAAAACGCCGATCTTCATAAGCGGCCAGCATTTTGGACTCGCTGCCAAGTTACGAAAATTTGGACGTTATTGAAAATGTTAACTAAATACTCCACGACAAAAAAAAACTAAATGCCCATAGAATTTAGAAGACTTTATTATAGGCAAGCATTTATTTTTAATTCTATCTTAAAATAGTTATTAATTTAATTATGATATTTTTACCTACCTATTTACTATTTATATTAATTACTTTCACTATTTTCATTATTTTTTAGGACTTAGTTATAATCGGTAATTAATTTAAACCAATAAATTAAATTAAATCTAAAATTACAATTTTCTTTGGCATTAACTTACTTTACAATTATTATTAAACAAGGTGTAACGGGTATACCCTTTTAAGCCGAAGGTGGATTGTTCTAGACGTCTAGGCGAACAGCTTTTGTTCTACGACTTTTGGAAATTCGAAGTACTTTTCGAAAAATTTAGGTGTAAAGTTTACTTGAAAATCAGCTGTTTCAGAGAGTTCGAGGTCATTGACCTTATGTTGTCCTTTTATTTAGTTTGATGGTTTAAAATCAAAACTTCAATTAACTATATTTTTAAAAGCAGCTGTTTTTTCAGTGAAACATAATCTCAAAATTTTCAAAAAAAAGTTAAAATTTTCAAAATTCGTAGAACAAAAGTTGTTCGCCTAGACGTCTAGAATAACCCCCTTTCGGATTAAAAGGACTTAACCGTTACAAATTGTATAATTATAAAATGAAATAATAATAATAATGTAATGATGTACTTAATAATATAATGATAATGTAACCAGATAATGTAAAGCCACGTTTTTCGATACCTTTTTGACTCCATTTATCCAAACCTAATAAATGTAAGCCAACAAGGTCTTTAAAATACAACGAGAATTTACGACCAGCTGTGGTATCATCTAATTAGCATCCACCGCTAGTAGTTGCTAAGTTGCAGTACATTGCTGCTTTGACGTAACGTGGTTGTTACCGGTGATTACTTCAAAGCAGCAATGTAGAATACGTAAAATGTTTTTTGACAGTAAATAGCAACTAGTAGCGGTGGATGCTAATTAGATGATACCACAGCAGATGACGTACAGCCACGTATTTTGAGATCTTTCTGGCTTCCAATTATCAGGTTTAGCTTCTAAATATCCAAACATCAAAATTAACAGTCGATTTTAAGCTCTGTTTCCTATATTAGCTATGTGAATAAAACTGTCAGTGCGGCTTTTGACTTTCATCGCAAAATGCACAACAGCAGTGAACGATGAATGCTGGGGCGACTTTTGTTTTTTACGCGTTAGTGAAATGTCGTTGTTCAGTTAAATCTGAACATTAGTTTAAAAATGTAATTTTCTACTAAAATACTAATTTAATAAGCAGGCAACATTAATGTTGGTATTAATCTTAAGTTAAATATGGCAATTTTCTCTCTTCCGTTTTGATCTCTAAATGAGCTGTTGTACTTTGATTAGATTATTAATAAACGCAAGTTTTAAGTCTAATTACGCTTGCATTTTATTTATACATGCTAGCGCTTGGTCCATCGAACAGAAATCCAGTGAAGTTTGGTGTTTTCGTTAGTTTTCCGCGGTTTATTGTGAGTGACTTCGGTTGCCGGGGCTTGTGCGGGCCGCCAAGTGCTGCGAAATTTCTGCGATATTTTGCATATTTTCGACAGAAAGGGAGCTACGGAACATCAGTGGAGTACAATCTACAAGATAATCGAAGAAAAACCTACTTCAATCTGTATTTTCATGCAGACAATAATTTTTTGAAGTGAGGGTGATTTGAGAAAACTTTTTTCTTGCTTGCCGCAACGTGAACGGGAAGAGGCCAAAACCGGAGGTGTGTTCGTGCGTTCAGGTTGGCCAACTACACGGGTTGATACATGGCAACTTTGCGCGGGACGGCCATCTTTGAGTCGAGCTGACAGCTGTCGCTGGCTGTCACTGCCATCCATCATCGTCTGACCGGCTTTGTTTGTTTACATTTGCAAATAATAAATATTCTACGTAATTATATCTAGTTTCGGTGCGGATTGCGGCATTAAAGATCAATCTTACCGTGAATATCATTGCGGAGTGCATAAAATAAATATATATCAAGTGCGTTACGGAAAAAGTGGTGCGGCTTATAGTGAGGTTCTAGCAAACAGCGATAGGTACATACTGTTCGTGTGCGGTTTTCGTCCTAGGGATTGCGGTGTACAGCTTATTTACCAAACTGGTAAGCAATGGAAGCCAACTTGAAAAAGTTGCGTTTGGAACGTGGACAGCTCAAAGGTACTGTGACTAGAATAGAAAACTTTGTCAACGATCCCATCAACTTAACCTCTTCTTCAGTGGAAATGTTAGAAGCGCGTAAAGATAAATTACTTAGTACAATGCGTAGCTATGAAACTGTGCAATTAGATATTTTGTCTCTTGATCAGGGGGATCCCGAAAATGTTGAGCAAATGGAAGAAAAGTATTATCATATCATATCTAAGCTTGATTCTAGCTTGAAAATGAAAACAGAATCTGAGATATCCAAATGTCCAAATGTGGCATCTTCCAAATTGCCCAATATTGAAATACCGGTATTCTCTGGCAAGGATTTTACTAAGTACACTCCATTTATGGACTTGTTCAATGCTGTTTTTCATAACAACAAGTCACTTTCTGATGTTCAAAAATTATTTTATTTAAGAAAGTATTTGTCTGAAGAAGCACTAGCTGTAATTGTAAATTTGCCACTTGTAAATGAGTCGTACAAGGAAGCCATTGATTTATTAAAGAAAAGATATGATAATAAAGCACGCTTGATAAGTAATCATATAAACATAATTTTAGAATTGCCATCTATGCAACGGGGTACTGCGGCCTCTTTAAGATCATTTATATCGGAAGTGCAGCAACAAATTTATGCTCTTAAAAACTTAAAGCAGCCCATCAAAGAATGGGACATGTTGCTTATTTGCATTTTGACAAAAAAGTTGGATCAATATACCAACCGGGCATTCCAGTTAGAAAGGGATCCCGAACCATTACCCACATTAGTTGAGTTTATTAACTTTTTAGAGAAACGCGCCAATGCGCTTGAAGAAAGTGGAGACAAAACTGCTCATGAGAGCATCTCCAAAAGGCCTTTTAAGGTGACCAATGTTGCCACCAGACCTAGTTCTGCTAAAGTTTGCAAATATTGTGATAAAGTGGACCATTTATTGTTTAATTGCCCAAAGTTTAAAACAGCAGCTGATGTTGTTCGAATTAAGTTTGTTGACGATCACAAACTATGTACAGTTTGTCTCAATGAACATAGGGGGCGTTGCAGGTTCCATTTCAAATGTAAAATTTGTAAAAATTCAGGCCACAATACACTGTTGCATAAGAACAGCAATGCAGATCAAGAGCAAACGATTGCTCTTCACACAAGCAGTTCCTCTACACAGGTATTATTACCTACAATTAAAGTTAAATTAGTTGATATTAGAGGACATGAACTGCTTGTGAGGGCATTGCTTGACAGCGGCAGTCAAGCCTCATTCATCACTCATTCTTTAGTAAAAAGGCTATCCTTGAACCTTATCACCCAATCTACTAATATTATTGGTATTGGCAACAAAAATAGTAAAATAAATAAACATGTAAATATTGCGATTCACTCTCCAGTGCAGGACATGCAATTTCATGTTAAATGTAATGTAGTAGATGCCATAACTACACGGTTGCCTCAGCAATATTTTGATCTAAATAACTATAAATTGCCGGAAGGGATTCATTTATCAGATGATAATTTTAACGTGCCAATGGATATTTCCCTTCTTTTAGGGGCTGACATCTATTTTAATATTTTGTTAGATGGTCATATCAAACTGGTAAATGGTCCTGTTTTGCAAAATACTTTGTTTGGTTATGTTGTTGGAGGGACGGTGTCTAATTCACATAGTGACAATAAAAGTCTAGTTTCAAATTTTGTTATCTGTGATCATGAAAAATTAGAGAATGTAATGGAACAGTTTTGGTTAAGTGAAAGAATCCCTGAGCCTCTTGAGAAGAAAAACAAGGTTATATCTGAGTTACAAAAGACAGAATATATTTTCCAAAAGTCAGTAAAGATTAAAAATAATAAGTTTTTTGTAGATATGCCTCTAGTAACTGATTTAAATAATTTAGAACTTGGAGATTCTTTTTCAGTGGCACTACTAAGATTCCTCTCACTGGAGAGAAAATTAAAAAGTGACGCAAATTATTTTAAGTCATACAAAAAATTCATTGATGAATATTTAGCTTTGGGTCATGCCAAGATAGTAGATATTGGTGCTTATGATATACAAAACGGGCCAGTATATTTTCTCCCACATCATGCTGTTGTCAATGAGAATAGTAAAACAACAAAACTTAGAGTTGTTTTTAATGGCAGCATGAAGTCGAAAAATAAAATTTCCCTTAATGACGTTATGTTGAATGGGCCAATTGTTCAAAGCGAACTTTTTGATATTCTTGTCCTATTTAGGACCTATCTTTACACATTGATATGTGATGTATCTAAGATGTTTAGAGCAGTTAACATTAATGAACATCAACTCTCTCTTCAAAATATATTATGGAGAGATGATCCAACCAGTCCTATTAGTTGTTTGCAGCTTCAAACGGTTACATATGGTCTGAAGGCTTCCACTTACCTAGCAACAAGGTGTCTTATTGAACTGGCACAGAGATACGGTGAAACCTATCCACTTGCAGCTCAAGCCATGCGTTCCAATACCTACACTGATGATGTGTTAGGCGGAACAGACGATCGGAATCAACTTTGTGAATTAAAAAGGCAATTAGTAGAGCTATTAAGCAAAGGCAGCTTTACTTTGCACAAGTGGTGCTCAAATGTACCAGAAGTTTTGAATGACATTCCAAGTGAACACAAGTATTTTGAGGAAATTGATATCAATAAAAACAATATTATTAAAACTCTTGGTTTAAAATATGAAATCATACCCGATCAGTTCACTTTTACAAGTCCCGATAGTTCAAAAAAGGATTTGCAAACCAAAAGGAGTATTCTTAGCTACATTGGTAAAATGTTTGACCCTTTAGGATTAATTGGACCAATTATAGTAGTTGCAAAGCTATTTATGCAAGAACTGTGGGCAATCAAAATTGGATGGGACACTGTGCTGCCACCAGCTCAACTTGAGTACTGGAGGAAGTTTATGTACAACTTAAGTATGATGGGAACCATCTCTGTGCCAAGGTGCTTATCACATAATAGCTTCACAAACACACAATTGGTGGGCTATGCAGATGCATCAATCAAAGCATTTGGTTGCTGTCTGTATCTGAGGGTTATCGATGAGCAAAATTCAAAGGTGTATGTTAACCTTCTTTGTTCAAAGTCAAGGGTTGCCCCTATGGGAAAAACATTGACCATTCCCAAACTTGAACTCAACAGTGCTGTTCTCTTGGCTCAGCTGGCAGGTAGGGTCTTTGACATTTTGAAGACAAGATTTTCCATGTCAGTTCACTTATACAGTGACTCACAAATTGTGTTGGCATGGCTGGCATCAACCAAACACATTCGCGACGTGTATGTTTCAAGACGGATCAAACAAATACATGAGCTCACAAAGACCTTTGATTGGTCATATGTTAGGTCTGCAGATAACCCAGCCGATTTGTTATCTCGAGGCTCTGATCCACAAAAACTAAAATCATGCACCTTATGGTGGTGTGGGCCTGCCAATTTGGCAGATATAGAGTTTACTCACTCCCACACAGAAATTCAATTTCCTATCCCCTGTAATAATGAGGAGAGTACAGCCAATGTCTGTACTACAGAAAGTACTGATTTCAGTCTTTTTGAAAGATATTCCAGTCTCTACAAGTTACAAAAAGTAGTCGCTCTTCTATTAAGATTTAAAAATAACTGTATTAATAAAAATAAAAAAGTTTTTGGTCCGTTGTGCCCAAAAGATTTAGATAATTCCCTTAAAATAATAATTCGTGCGGCTCAAATTAAACATCTATCTTCTGACATACAATCCTTGTCTAAAGGCAAAACTATCAAGTCTGGTTTAGCAAACTTACACCCCTTTTTAGATGAAAGTAACCTTTTAAGAGTAGGTGGTCGCCTTCAAAATGCCACAAATATGTCATATGACAAAAAACACCCAGCAATAATTCCAAAATCATCTCATATTGCTTCAATGCTTGTTGAAAGAGAGCACTTGCGGCTTCTCCATGCAGGGCCCAAATTGGTGCTTAGCTCTCTCTCACAAAAATATTACTTGATTAGTGGTATTAAAGAAGTCAAGAAGGTGGTTCATAAGTGTGTTACGTGTCACCGTCTGAAGGCTGCAGCTGCTAAGCAACTAATGGGGTCTCTCCCTAAAGAAAGGTTGACAGAAACTAGACCATTTCAGACCACAGGTTTGGACTTTTGCGGCCCATTCAACATAAAAGTTGCTAGAATTCGCAACCCAATAGTGTCAAAGGCTTATGTGGCACTATTTATTTGTTTTGTTACAAAAGCAATACATGTAGAACTGGTTACTGACCTCTCTACAGAGGCATTCTTGGCATGTCTCAAACGCTTCATTGCAAGACGTGGATTGCCAAACTGTATTTTCTGTGACAATGCCACAACATTCAAAGGTGCTTCAAACACTTTAAAAGGATTGTATGATCTATTTAATTCCAAGGTGCACAAATATGCAGTTACTAATTACTGTTTGGAAAAATGTATCCAATTTAAATTTATTCCCAGTTACTCTCCAGAGTTCGGAGGATTGTGGGAGGCAGGGGTCAAGAGCTTGAAGTTTCATTTAAAGAGAATAGTAGGCAACCTCTGTCTCACCTATGAAGGTCTCAACACAGTCATTACAGAAATAGAAGCCATTCTTAATTCACGGCCTCTGCTTCCTATGTCCTCAGATATTTCTGACACCAACTACCTGACCCCAGGCCACTTTCTCATTGGCCAAGCAATGACAAGCTATCCTGAACTAGATCTCACTAATGAAAATGTAAACCGTTTAAAATTTTGGAATGTTTTAACTAAATTAAAACAAGATTTTTGGAAGGCTTGGTCAAGAGACTATCTTACTCAGCTTCAGAGTAGACCTAAGTGGACTGAGGCTCATCCTAATTTAAAAGTAGGAGATCTGGTAATTGTAAGATCAGATAATACTGCTCCACTTAAATGGCCTATGGGTCGTATTGTCAAAGTTTTTCCTGGCTCTGACGGTAGGGTAAGAGTTGCTGAGGTCAGGATTGGTAATAAAACTTATACAAGGTCTTATAGAAAACTAAGCCCTCTACCTATTAATTAAGTTTTAATTTTAAAGATATAGACTTATTGTCTCTAACCTACATACTATCCTTTTGTATTTGAATTGTTAATAGTAGTACCTAGCTTCAAGATTCTCACTTAAAACTATTTCAGTTTCCTTAAGAATATTAACTAGACAGAGTTAATATTAATCCTTAAAGAATTTAACGTCAGTCATATCTAAGTAGAGTCACATTTAAGTCTGCATTTTGTTAATTATTGTATCTTAACTGTTTCAATTTCCCTTTGGGCCCAACTATGTTCAGTTAAATCTGAACATTAGTTTAAAAATGTAATTTTCTACTAAAATACTAATTTAATAAGCAGGCAACATTAATGTTGGTATTAATCTTAAGTTAAATATGGCAATTTTCTCTCTTCCGTTTTGATCTCTAAATGAGCTGTTGTACTTTGATTAGATTATTAATAAACGCAAGTTTTAAGTCTAATTACGCTTGCATTTTATTTATACAGTCGTCCTGAATTTTAATTTTTACATAAACATTGTTTTATTGCGTTTAAATTGTTTAATTTCGGCGGCAAGTTACCAATTTAGTTACGCGAAGTTCAACGAGTTAAGTGAAAATAAAAATACCAGTGCCAAACACGAAATTAGCACGTTACAAACAATTGTCCCATAGGGTTGGAGAAAAATCGTCGCCATTTTTTCTACAGCCTTCACGCATTGAAAATTATTTCAAACGATTACAGTACAATAGTGGTAGTTCGCTATTCGTACGAGAAATTGGCTAAATTGTCCTATATTGCTGACAGAAGCCATAACTAAGAAAAAGAAGAAGAATGCTGGGGCTCTATTGGCTCTATTTAAGAAATATGGATTATTCAATAGGTTTGCGATATCTAAAGCCACTTGAATGTGTTAGTATTTTCGTTTTGATACTTTGAGAGATTTAACCTAAAAACTATTTCATCAACAGAGACAATTCTAGTCTCATATTGTAGCAAATTTAGTCTACTTTTGAAACGCTCTGATAAAGTTCTGTCAAAACCAGTCTTTTAGGGTTAAAATCGCCAAAATTTAAAAAAATATTCATTGGGTTACCATCCTAAACAAGTCTGCCAAAATCACAGCTACCGGATTTAACGCATACGGTGCTGTATAATTTTACTGGATTAACTCGCAAAGTTAATGAATCGATAGAAATAAGAATCATCAAAAACGGTTCATGCGTTTGGCCAGAACGCCACATAGACAGAAACATGGAACCAAATTAAATGAACACATTAAGTACTCTCCTTTGCGTCGTCGCACAGTCGGGTAAAAAAAATGAATTTTCATTTTTGTGAACCCTAGTTCAAATGCGTGCAAATTGTTTAATTTCGGAGGCATATTAATCAATTCAGTTTCGTGAAGGTGTACAAGTGCAATAAAAGTGAAAATCACTGCAAAACATGGACTTTAGCGTTGTCTCCAAAGCTCCGTGAATAATCCTTGTAAACCGCCGTGTGTTTACACATGGTTCCCTAGATTTTTTTTTTCGTCGGAAAATGTGATTAAGACCATCAAGGCCACTCTCGGGGTAGAGCGGCCCGGTGAGTGGAGGTCCCACCTGGTCTAGATGGTGTTTGCCAGGGATATATCCACTAAAAACCCACGGTGTCCCTCACAACGCAAGTGTCGGGGTCAACGGGACCTGTTATATATAATACTACCGTTGACCCCGACGGCAGTTGGCCGCGGTCGGCCCTCTCCCAAACACTTCCAGACTTCCACGCGGCCCCTCCTTGCGGAAAAGACCCCCGGACCCGCTGACGCGGGCTTACGGGTTGGAAGCCAGGCAAGCCCGGCTTCCCACCTCGTGCGCCTCTTAGCTTCACTGCCCCTCTTGCTGCTACTGAGCCCTCCCACCACGACAAGGTGGACGCACATCTTTCTTTTTCTTAGTTATGGCTTCTGTCAGCAATATAGGACAATTTAGCCAATTTCTCGTACGAATAGTGAACTACCACTATACTGTAATCGTTTGAAATAATTTTCAATGCGTGAAGGCTGAAGATAAAATGGCGACGATTTTCTCCAACCCTATGGAACAATTGTTTGTAACGTGCTAATTTCGTGTTTGGCACTGGTATTTTTATTTTCACTTAACTCGTTGAACTTCGCGTACTTAACTAAATTGGTAACTTGCCGCCGAAATTAAACAATTTTAAACGCAATAAAACAATGTTTTGTAAAAATGAAAATTCAGGAAAATATTTCACTAACGCGTCAAAAACAAAAGTCGACGCACATCGGGAGGGTGATTCCCTATACTTGACCTAACTATGACGACTTGATAGTTTCGATGCAAATAACTTGCATATAATATTAAAATACTTGAAACTGGCTAATTCTCAAATGGCCATAATCGGTTCACAGCCGATAAGAAATAATCAATAATGAGGTAATAAGAATGTAATAAGCATGTAATAAGTCATCGTATGGTCATCCATCATAGTCAAAGTAAATTGAAGGGAATCATTGTAAAACGGTGGTAATTTTTTTAAAAGATTGTTCACGGAATTTTGGAGACTACGCTAAATTCCATGTTTTTCACCGACTTTCACTTTCATTACACTTGTACCACTAAGATCCTATATTGAATTATATGCACCTGAAATTAAACAATTTACACGCATTGGAAATAGGTTTCACAAAAATGAATATTTAGGAAAACATCTTAACGCGTTCCCGCCAAAACACGAATCTAAATCCGAGTCTGCAAATAATAATTATAATACTTGACACTGGCTACTTTCTAATGGCCCTTAATCGGTTATCGGTTCACAACCGAAAGAAAAAAAAGGCGGTTTGTTTGGGTTTGATTTGAGTTTTGCATGAGTTTTGTTTGTTTGTTGTGCGTGGCGTTAGGCGTGGTACTCCATACGCATACTCCACTGTACTACACTAATTATAGTTCACTTACTCAATTCTCAAGTACAGCAGGTGTTAAAGGGAAGCAAGAGTCTGTTTCTCGCTTTCATTTAGACAAGACCAAAGTAGAATCTGGAAGTTTTTTTCTATGTGATAGACGTGCATATAATTTATTTAATCTCAGCTCAGTAGTCGGACATTCTTATTGATTCGAGGGTGTTTTGCGCGCTTGAGGAACAAGACCCTTCTGTCGAAGCACCATGGAGTTCTTCGACATCACTCGACTCAAGTCAGTCGAAATCAAACTGGATACGGACTGGACAGGTACAAACATTTATGGCTGAACTTTACTTTAGGGGACGCGGAGTTTCGAATTGAAATTTTTTTTGGGGGAAGGCCTAGGTCTAAATAGACTTCCTGTAAAATTTCAAAGCACGGAGATTTATAGTTTCGGAGATATTAATTTTTTAAATTCTGAAAAAAGTACGCAATTCTAACCTAAAAATGTTTGCTGATGCCTGCGTTTCGTTTCGTATACATCACGCCCCCTCCCCCCACGACGGACGATTGTAAAGTGCAATCATTTTTTACCCAATAAGTCACCACCTTACTTTTAGTGTAGTGAAAAACCTAACCTCAAAATGAGATTTTCAAAAATTCATAATAAAAAAACTAAGCGTCTCCGCGGGTGGGGAGTGGGGGGATGGAGTTCCCTCACCTCCCCCCTCCCCCCCTCCTCCGCGTCCCCATTGTAAATTGTAAAGTCCTTCCCCTATTCTCCCCCTGCGTAATAAACTCTTGAATTATGCCAGTGGTTATTATTTTACATTCAGTTTAGAAGCAATTTCCAGAAATTGTTCATAGAGCACTAAATCATCAAGGTAGAAAATTGATTTGTCAGCATTAAATGCCTGAATACAGTTAATTTTGAAACAAATTAGCATTTATTTAAAACCTAACTGTGTACTTACCCAACTAAACATAATTCTGAGTGTATAATTATATTGGAGCTTGAGGGCCTTGTAAAGTCTTCTTCGTGTAATTAACCCATAGACTGCAAGTATAAAACATATTGACAAAAAGATCTGAAAAGAGTCAATTCAACTGGTATCATAATATACTTTGTCAAACTAAAACTTGTCAAATTATTGATGTTTGAAGTTAAATGTGTTGTCGTGACCAGTGCTTGTGCACATAAGCAGGAGTTGCAGGGCTGCAGAGAGCTTCACTCCAAGGCGTGCAAGCGTTCGTCATCGGACGTTTACGAACGACACTGCATAACTGTTACTATCACAATCGATTTGACATAATTTTTGCTAACTGTGAAACTTTAACATACAAATATCTTTTAATTTAGAGAAAATAAAACGAAAATACTAACACAGTGGCTTAAGATCACGTTAATCTATTGAATAATCTATATTTCTTTATTTAGGAATAGTAGTTTGAAGTGCAAAATGTGTTATCTGTGGAACATAGCTGGTCCATTTTGAACGGTCTTCTTAGAAAATGTAAACAAACAAGACGTGTCAACTGTCAAATAAACGTCAGGGCGATTTTCGTCCACCAATTTCGTGGGGCGACCGGTGCGTCGTCGGGCGACGTTTACGAACGGCCATTACTGTTCGTCGGGTGATCACCCCGATGGTTTTCGAACGCGTTCTATGTCACCGAGCGTCGTCCGACGACGTTTACGAACGCAGCCCGGTAACGGAGATAGAGCTCCTCGAGATCTTTGTTTAAGTTTGACAGCTGTCATCCAAAATGAAGATCTCAAGGAGCTCTATCACTTATGCTAAGAAAGTAATGGTTTAGTGTAAATCGTTTCCGAGATATTGACGTTTTAAGTTTGACACTTGTCATCCAAGTGGTCCCTGGTCCCAGTCTCGAGGGGGACTAAATCGAGTCTTACCTGTAAACTGTTGATGTAGTTAACTGTTGATCTTATAATCTGTTCATCTTACGAACCGTTGATCACATAATAATAATTAAATAATAAATAATAATAATAATTAACGAACTCCTATCTTTTATAGACTGACATTCCTCTTATCTTCCTAGTGCTTACAAATATAGAAATTATAATGGAAAGTCACTCAGAGCATATTTTGTATTCTTTTCCAGTAATTGGACATACTGAAACCAATGACGAACACAACAAAGGCAATATCCAAACTCTGACAGAGGAAGTAAAGTATGAAATAGGAAGTGACGAAGAAAACAACAGCAAACTGATGTTAGACAATATTGAATGTGATAATTCACAAGTATCTACTAATTCAGAATGCATCAACGTGTATGATGATATGATTGATGTAGATGATGTTAAATTTGACATTTCCAAGACGTTAGACAATGTTGGAGGTGAAACTGCTTGTGAATTTGATGATGGGAGGAAGCAAGCTTCATCGAGTGAGGATATATCTCTCTCAAAAAGACTCAGATCCAGAAAAGAAGTTACGCTGAATGATGATGAGATTGGAGGTAAGTGCCTATAGTCTATAACAGATGTCATGTGTACTGTGTACCTATACAGTGTTCATGGAAAATAAGAAATAGTACCAATTAATTTTGAAACTTAAAGAAAGAATGTACATCCTGAAACATTTACAACTTGTAATTTTTTACGAAAAATAAAGCAAACAGTAGATCTCGCAAGCAGACAATTTATTGCTTAGTATGATCTAAGTTCTTAAACAACTTCCAACTTTTTCTGTTACCCGTTCAAGAGTTTGTGATTAAAGGGTTGTACCAGGTGTAGGTACCATCAATCTGTATCTTGTAGTTATATGGCCTACTGTTGGTAAAATTGTAAAATTTAGCAGTTTACTTGATTTTGGTTAGTATTTGTTTACGTCATTCCAAGGAAAATGTTTAGCACCCATATCATCTATCCAGTGGATGACTGACAACAGTGGAAATTGACAGGCACTTTGCAGTAAATTGCTGCTTCAAATTGAATTGAAATTGAAATGTACTGCAAAGTGCCTGTCTGTACTAATATTTTATTAAATCACTTTTGAAAATACTACTTGCAAATAAAAAAAACATTTAAATCAGATCTTATATAGCAGAGATGTATATTTGCCCTTTTTATAAAAAAAATGCCTTACCATTTGAAATCCCTACACCAAAAATTAACCTAGTTTCATCAAGATTAGCTGAAAAAAAATACGACCCATGGGGAAGAATCGACAAACATACAAACATACTGACAAACGAAAGCAAATATTGCCAGACTTGAAGCAGGTCAATAAGTAATATAAATGTTAAGAGCTGTGAATGTGATACACCCTATACTCATTGTTGATATATCTGACAGACCGTCTCCCATACATACGTCGAGAGGAACAGAAACTGATGATATCGGAACACCTCAGTGGGAACTTCGACCGACAAGCGAACAAACCTCAAACTACTAACAAAATATGCACAGAGGCACATTTAAAGACACACTCTACTGATGAAGTGGCGCAGTTTACGTGCAATCACTGTCATCGGATATATAAAGTAAAATATCATTTACAACAGCATTTATTGACACATACTGGCAAAAAATCGTTTACATGCGATATATATGAATATAGGTGTAGGCAAAAAAGTAGATTAAAAACGCATTTATTGATACATACTGATGAAAAACCGATCTCATGCAATAAATGTGATTATAAATGTAGTCAAAAAAGTACATTAAAAAAGCATTTACTGACACATACTGGTGAAAAACCGTTCTCATGCAATATATGTGATTATAAATGTAGTCAAAAAAGTAGTTTAAAAAGGCATTTATTGACACATACTGGTGAAAAACTGTTCTCATGCAATAAATGTGATTATAAATGTACTCGAAAATATTATTTACTACAGCATTTATTGACACATACTGGTGAAAAACCGTTCTCATGCAATAAATGTGATTATAAATGTAGTCAAAAAAGTACATTAAAAACGCATTTATTGACACATACTGATGAAAAACCGTTCTCATGCAATATATGTGATTATAAATGTAGTCGAAAATATTATTTACTACAGCATTTATTGACACATACTGGTGAAAAACCGTTCTCATGCAATAAATGTGATTATAAATGTAGTCAAAAAAGTACATTAAAAACGCATTTATTGACACATACTGGTGAAAAACCGTTCTCATGCAATATATGTGATTATAAATGTAGTCTAAAAGGTAATTTAAAAACGCATTTATTGACACATACTGGTGAAAAACCGCTCTCATGCAATATGTGTGATTATAAATGTAGTAAAAAAAGTACATTAAAAACGCATTTATTGACACATACTGGTGAAAAACCGTTCTCATGCAATATATGTGATTATAAATGTAGTCTAAAAAGTTCATTAAAAAAGCATTTACTGACACATACTGGTGAAAAACCGTTCTCATGCAATATATGTGATTATAAATGTAGTCAAAAAAGTTCATTAAAAACGCATTTATTGACACATACTGGTGAAAAACCGCTGTCATGCAATATGTGTGATTATAAATGTAGTCAAAAAAGTACATTAAAAACGCATTTATTGACACATACTGGTGAAAAACCGTTCTCATGCAATATATGTGATTATAAATGTAGTCTAAAAGGTAGTTTAAAAACGCATTTATTGACACATACTGGTGAAAAACCGTTCTCATGCAATAAATGTGATTATAAATGTAGTCAAAAAAGTACATTAAAAACGCATGTATTGACACATACTGGTGAAAAAACCGTTCTCATGCAATATATGTGATTATAAATGTAGTCTAAAAGGTAGTTTAAAAAGGCATTTATTGACACATACTGGTGAAAAACCGTTCTCATGTGGTATGTGTGATTATAAATGTAGTCTAAAAGATAATTTAAAAATGCATATATTGACACATACTGGTGAGAAACCGTTCTCATGTGATAAGTGTGATTATAAATGTAGGCAAAAACGTAATTTAAAAACGCATTAATTGACACATACTGGCGAAAAACCGTTGTCATGCGATATGTGTGATTATAAATGTAAACAGAAAGGTCATTTAAAACAGCATATATTGCGACATAGTCACAAATAGTAGATTGATTACAAAAGGGGGACAAAGACAACATTGTTTAAGGGAGTGTTTTATTTTAGCAATCTGTCACCTGTGCTGTGTCTCTAGTCTTGTGCTCAGATCTTGACAGTTTGATGAATAAAACAAATTTTCATATTTGCCAAATATTTATTTTATTACAACATCCACGCAAATTCCTACATGGTAGCAGAGCGTGGTTTGTAGTGTAATACAGTTGGAAATATCAGAAGAGTAAAAATACATGTTTTGTTGGCGACAGAAGATCGACATTCTTTTGTTTTGAGGGCAATTCTCGCGCCGTGAGATTATGTCGAAATAGACATAAGTCGAAAAAACATGGCGGATGTCGAATTTGCTATTTTCAGAATCTCGCTGTAGAGATATGTCGAGACGCAGCGTTCGACATGCAACGAGTGGTCAATAGCAGTAGAGATAGGATATGTCGACCGCAAGTATCCGTGAATGAACGTTGATTGTCAATGTTATGACAGAATTTCAGAGTTTATATGGAGTTTATGTCTGTAAATTTGTACTTGTACTTAATTTTTCTGCATAGAACTTGATTTTCGATATAAGCACTACGTTTTCGTCATTTAATTTAAGAAATTGAACCATGTCGGGCGACGATTTCGAGGCGAAAAAATTGGCCTCTCAAAAGAGCTCACGATATATTTGATTAGAATATTAGAGCCTCATGTGCAGTTCAAAACGCAATATGATCAAAAGTAAGTAATGGAAAGCGACGATGTGGTCTATGGTGTAGAACGCTTACCTAGAAGATACCTAACTGTTCACTTGTGACTTGAAGACCCCCAAGTAAAAAAAGTTTAAGGAGATTACTTTTTTACTTACCTATTATTATATTCTAAGGAAATAAAATTGGCTCTGACTTTAAACTGATTCCATTACATTCCTTGACATTTCAGGCTACATCAATAGATAGCAGTTTTTAGGTTTTATTTTAATACATATTAAAACGAAATATTTTGTTTTACAAACATTTTATTTAATAAGCCCAATCCTCTTAGGATTATCGGTAATAAAAGTATTCTATGCTAAATGATACTACCTACTCTCCATCACTTAAACTATCATTATGTAAATTTTCATTTAAATCGGTCAAACCGTTTGAACGTGAAGAGAAAACAAGCAAACGAATTTTCAGATTTATGGTACCTATTAATAATTTATGTTATGCATAGGGATTTTTTTTAGCATAATAGAATAGCAAATCAGTCTGAAATTAATCTTAGCATAAAAGTAAATCAGTCTAAAATTAATGTTAGCATAAAAGTAAATCAGTCTGAAACTATAAATAAAACTAAAATTATGGTAGGTAAGTATACAATAATATTATGGTTAGTAATACTTATCACAATCAGGTAGATCATTGTTTTAACAATTTTTCTTAGCATAAAAGTTAATCAGTCTGGACTCTTTGCTGTCTGCATGTCTGATGAGGCTATTGGGATTAGTAATCCTCAGCACTGCTTCCTCATCTTTCGTCAAGGCTAGCGGTGGAGGGCCTCCTCCTGTTCCATTTCTTATTATAGCACAGTATTTTTTCTTTGCTTTCAACCGCTTATCTTGCCAACACTGCAATAAAAATATGATCTATGTCAAACCATTACCAGATACAAGAGGTAGGATTGTAATACAATAAAATCTGAGAGACTATTAATTTCCGATAAATTAACGAATAAAATGATAAACTAATATTATAAATGTGAAAGTGTGTATGTTTGGATTTTTGTTACTCAATCACACAAACACTACTGAACCGATTGCGATGAAACTTGGAATATAGGTAGCTGGATACCGGAAAGAACACATAGTCTATTTTTTATCCCGAAATTCCCGCGGGTACGGGACTTACGCGGGTGAAACAGCGGGGCGCAGCTAGAAACATGTTTCGATCAGTATTATGGATTTTCTGTAAGAATATTGCTCAGCCTTAAGATGTGTAGAATATTGTGCGAGACTTTCTATCTCCTAAATCTTAGTACCTACCTAAAACCATCCCAGGCTATCAGAAAATCAGCTACTTATCTTCTGAGAAGCTGAAGGCCGGTAGTCTTTCCTGTTTCCATTATTACGGTGTAAGTAGGTACTTACTTTTCTCCACTCCGTCCACTCTTTCTTGGCGCCAAGGATAGCATTCAATTCCTGTTGTATACTCTTCCATCTCAACTCTGCAATTTTTTCGGTAAGAGTTGCAGAAAGTTTGCCTGAGCGCAACTCCTCATCCGCCTCCAGCAACGCCACAACGCCACGCTTTTTGTGCTCTGCTAGGGTACGCTTTTTTTGTTTCGCGCTTGATGCCATAATATTTTTATTTTTTAAATTATTTAGTAATTGTAGAAAAGAACCAACACAATCGGTAAGATAATGTGAAGTTTTTGAACTTTTTCTTCTGTAATGTCAACAACAGTCAACATTAATTCTATTTCTTATCGGTTGTGAACCGATTATGGCCATTAGGAAATTAGCCAGTGTCATGTATTCTAATATATTATGCATGTTATTTGCATCGAAACAGTCAAGTCGTCATAGTTAACGTCAAGTCTAGGGAATCATTTAATTTTGTAAACACGGCGGCCATTTACAAACAATCTTCACGGAGCCTTGGAGACAACACTAAGTCAATGTTTTGCACCGATTTTCACTTTCATTCCACTTGTACACCTTCACGAAACTAAATTGATTAAAATGCCCCCGAAATTAAACAATTTGCACGCATATTACATATTATTCACAAAAATGAAAATTTAGCACCACATCTCCTCAACGAGTTCCCGCCAAGACTCCGTCAACATTAATGACACTGACAACTAATAACGTAAAATATGCGTTTCGTTTCTCGCTCTATTTCATTTTCTTTCATCGACTTATTTTCTGCACATAGTCGAGAAAAATGGAACAAAATTTCATATGTACCAAATATTTATTATATTACAACATCCACGCAAATTCCTACATGGTAGCACAGAGCGCGGTTTGCAGTGTAATACAGTTGGAAATATCAGAAGAGTAAAAATACATGTTTTGTTGGCGAAATACGAAATACTTACCGGCCGGCTTGACTTTGAGGTTAGAAGATCAACATTCTTTTGTGAGGGCAATTCTCGCGCCCCGTGAGATTATGTCGAAATAGACATAAGTCGAAAAAACATGGCGGATGTCGAACGCAAACAGATTTTGCAGTGAGATTCCTAGAATCTCACTGTAGAGATATGTCGAGACGCAGCGTTCGACATGCAACGAGTGGTCAACAGCAGTAGAGATTGGATGTCGAACGAGAATCTCTGTCAATGATTGTTGTTTGTCAATGTTTTTTCACAGTTCGTCAGTGGAAAGCGAAAAACGCTAAAGCGCCACTTTGGCGAAAATGAGTTTTTTATGTCATTGAATTTGTTTTTTTTTTCTGCGTCGATTGATGTTAGTTTCGAAGCAATCTGAGCATTTTTTTTGTGCTTTAGCTTTCCAAAAAATTCTTTATTATGGTTATAGTCAATCACATAAGCGACCTTATTTCGTTGTTTTTTGCAACAGTGGTGCTTAAGACCTACATTTTTTTGTATCATAGCTCTTAAGATTTTTTTCTTTCCCTTGTTTGGTTCTCTTTAGCGACATAAGCATTTGTCCCTTTCTTATATTTATTTTGATCTTATCCTATTAGCAATTTTAGGTTACTGTGATTTACTTTGTAACTGGCTGTTAGCTGTTTTTGTTTACTATTGCATACATAATATGTTTGGCGCTTATGCAAAAGTTCTTGCATAACATTCCAGAGAACAGTGGAGCTTGTTCGTTTTCTATCCAGTTTTCTCTGCTTGTATATTTGTATTAGCAAAAATTCTTAAATTTTTGATAAATAAATGCGGTAGTTTAGAAATATTTATCATAAAGATACATGATATAAGCACTTTAGATTTGTTAGTGACAACTTGTAACCTGACTATTAGCGCGACGCACGCGGTGGGCGGGGGTGAAGGGCGCGTGCCCGGCTCTCGGGATTATTCGAGAGAATCAGTATGCATAAATTTACCAGTGATCCGTTCAGTGTTAATGTTTCTAATTAATTATAAATATTCCAAATCAGCAGAGTTTTGCACTTACATGTGTTTGGAGACTTAAAAAATATGAAAGGTACATAATATAGTTATATTTTAATGTTGTAGAGTTGCATTATTATTAACATTTTTGAGTAAGATGGTATTTGTTTAGTTATGTTCGGCATTGTTGAGTACTAGGTACTGTGTGAATATTTTTGTTATTTCCACACAATTAAACGGCTAAACAAATTGGTACAAAATTGGATATGGTACGGGAACTAAATGGGCTCACACGCGGAATAGCAAGTGTAAGAAATAAGTACAAGATAATATAAGCGTTAGATATAATCGAGCTTATTTCAAAAATTATACTTGTAATGGCTGAGGCCATTACAAGTATAATTATTATCTCTTGTTTTAGATACCTACTACCACCATGGAGAGTAAACGCAATAACTTTTTCCGTACGTTCATGGAGAGTAAACGTCAAGTAAAACGCCGCCGAGGGCAAGATAATACCGACCTGATCACAAAATTACGGCGAGTAGAACCAACGGACTATTTAGAGATACAGAGTCATGCATACAATCTCTCGTCTCAGTACACACCGGCTCCTGAAATGCAGCCGATCCACGTGCTAGTGCTGCCAAAGACATTCCTCCTCAGCTTACTTCCGCTTCTGAGATGCTGCAGCCTACTCACGTGAATGGTGTCACCGACAAGATGCCTCCTTAGCTTACTCCGGGTCCTGGATGCTGCAGCCTACTCACGTGAATGGTGTTACCGACGAGATACCTCCTCAGCTTACTCCGGCTCCTAGGATGCTGCAGCCTACTCACGTGAATGGTGTCACCAACGAGATACCTCCTCAGCTTATTCCGGCTCCTGGGATGCTGCAGCCTACTCACGTGAATGGTGCTACCGACGAAATACCTCCTCAGTTACTCCGGCTCCTGAGATGCTGCAATTTACTCACGTGAATGGTGCCACCGACGTGATACATCCTCAGCTTACTCCGGCTCCTGAGATGCTGCAGCCTACTTACGAGATTAGTGCCACCGACGAGATGCCTCCAAACCTAACTCCGCGAACTGAAATGTATGTATGTAATGATGAAGACGTAAAAATTGTAGGACATTTAGGACAAGGGAATACTTTCTTTATTGTTTTTATTACTAGTAGGTACTTAATTTACCTTATAAGACTGATTATGCTTAAATAAAAAAAGTGATTATGACAATACTAGTTTTATTTTGTGTGAAAATATCACAATATTAAATAAATTCTTTTAAAATTTGCTGTTATAAGCTCTTAAAAAATTAATCTTCACCAAATTTTACTACCTGTAGTCATTGTTAGCCATTTTTGATTCCATAAAGTAGTATGTTTCTAATTGATTAGTTTTTTTTCCTGCACTGGGTTAGATTTAATGAAATCTATTAGTAAATTTGGTTTACTCAATTTGATACATTGATTGCTCATTAGATTTTATTCCCTGACTAACTTTTTAGTATAACACAGGTAAAATTTGCTAAAGCGACAGTTTTTTCCGGAATTAAAAGACCTAAAGACATTAAAACGTACTCTTAATATAGACGCATGGATAAATAGAAATGTATATTTTTTTTATCTCGTTTAGGTAAAAGGAAAAAAAGATATTAATTTTTTTGTAATAAAAAAAACTTTAAACTCAATTTCCCGCAAACACCATTTTGGCGCTTTAGCATTTTCACCTTTCCACTGACGTTATGCAAAATCGCGAAAACCATAGAAGATATTGTATGTTAAAGTTTCACAGTTATGAGCGCTCCACTATACTCCTAAGTTAGGAGAGATTGAGCCGCCATTTTTTAGGTTTGGAGCTCTTAACTGTGATACTTACAAAATATTTTAATCTTAAGCTCACGTAAATCAGTTGAATAATCCATATCTTGTGTTTTAGGAACACCTTTAAAACTTCATTATAATGTGCCTCTACCCCCTAGGTCTGAGCTCTGAGGAAAAACGCCGTTCTTCATAAGCGGCCAGCATTTTGGACTCGCTGCCAAGTTACGAAAATTTGGACGTTATTGAAAATGTTAACTAAATACTCCACGACAAAAAAAAACTAAATGCCCATAGAATTTAGAAGACTTTATTATAGGCAAGCATTTATTTTTAATTCTATCTTAAAATAGTTATTAATTTAATTATGATATTTTTACCTACCTATTTACTATTTATATTAATTACTTTCACTATTTTCATTATTTTTTAGGACTTAGTTATAATCGGTAATTAATTTAAACCAATAAATTAAATTAAATCTAAAATTACAATTTTCTTTGGCATTAACTTACTTTACAATTATTATTAAACAAGGTGTAACGGGTATACCCTTTTAAGCCGAAGGTGGATTGTTCTAGACGTCTAGGCGAACAGCTTTTGTTCTACGACTTTTGGAAATTCGAAGTACTTTTCGAAAAATTTAGGTGTAAAGTTTACTTGAAAATCAGCTGTTTCAGAGAGTTCGAGGTCATTGACCTTATGTTGTCCTTTTATTTAGTTTGATGGTTTAAAATCAAAACTTCAATTAACTATATTTTTAAAAGCAGCTGTTTTTTCAGTGAAACATAATCTCAAAATTTTCAAAAAAAAGTTAAAATTTTCAAAATTCGTAGAACAAAAGTTGTTCGCCTAGACGTCTAGAATAACCCCCTTTCGGATTAAAAGGACTTAACCGTTACAAATTGTATAATTATAAAATGAAATAATAATAATAATGTAATGATGTACTTAATAATATAATGATAATGTAACCAGATAATGTAAAGCCACGTTTTTCGATACCTTTTTGACTCCATTTATCCAAACCTAATAAATGTAAGCCAACAAGGTCTTTAAAATACAACGAGAATTTACGACCAGCTGTGGTATCATCTAATTAGCATCCACCGCTAGTAGTTGCTAAGTTGCAGTACATTGCTGCTTTGACGTAACGTGGTTGTTACCGGTGATTACTTCAAAGCAGCAATGTAGAATACGTAAAATGTTTTTTGACAGTAAATAGCAACTAGTAGCGGTGGATGCTAATTAGATGATACCACAGCAGATGACGTACAGCCACGTATTTTGAGATCTTTCTGGCTTCCAATTATCAGGTTAAGCTTCTAAATATCCAAACATCAAAATTAACACTCGATTTTAAGCTCTGTTTCCTATATTAGCTATGTGAATAAAACTGTCAGTGCGGCTTTTGACTTTCATCGCAAAATGCACAACAGCAGTGAACGATGAATGCTGGGGCGACTTTTGTTTTTTACGCGTTAGTGAAATGTCGTCCTGAATTTTAATTTTTACATAAACATTGTTTTATTGCGTTTAAATTGTTTAATTTCGGCGGCAAGTTACCAATTTAGTTTCGCGAAGTTCAACGAGTTAAGTGAAAATAAAAATACCAGTGCCAAACACGAAATTAGCACGTTACAAACAATTGTCCCATAGGGTTGGAGAAAAATCGTCGCCATTTTTTCTACAGCCTTCACGCATTGAAAATTATTTCAAACGATTACAGTACAATAGTGGTAGTTCGCTATTCGTACGAGAAATTGGCTAAATTGTCCTATATTGCTGACAGAAGCCATAACTAAGAAAAAGAAGAAGAATGCTGGGGCTCTATTGGCTCTATTTAAGAAATATGGATAATTCAATAGGTTTGCGTTATTTAGAGCCACTTGAATGTGTTAGTATTTTCGTTTTGATACTTTGAGAGATTTAACCTAAAAACTATTTCATCAACAGAGACAATTCTAGTCTCATATTGTAGCAAATTTAGTCTACTTTTGAAACGCTCTGATAAAGTTCTGTCAAAACCAGTCCTTTAAGTTTAAAATCGCCAAAATTTAAAAAATTAGTCATTGGGTTACCATCCTAAACAAGTCTGCCAAAATCACAGCTACTGGATTTAACGCATACGGTGCTGTATAATTTTACTGGATTAACTCGCAAAGTTAATGAATCGATAGAAATAAGAATCATCAAAAACGGTTCATGCGTTTGGCCAGAACGCCACATAGACAGAAACATGGAACCAAATTAAATGAACACATTAAGTACTCTCCTTTGCGTCGTCGCACAGTCGGGTAAAAATAAAAAACTCGATTAAAAAATACGCATAGAAACAACAAAAAAACCAAAAAGAAAAAAACAAGCCCAGTAATTTGAAATTACGCTAAGTAATAATAGTTTTGTAATCGATACACACAGAACACATAATAAATAAGTAAAACATTACTCACAGTCGGGACCCATTCATTTTACCAATCTAATTTTTCCAATGGGTCCCGACTGTGAGTAATTTTTTACTCATTTATTATGTGTTCTGTGTGTATCGATTACAAAACTATTATTACCTAGCGTAATTTCAAATTACTGGGCTTGTTTTTTTCTTTTTGGTTTTTTTGTTGTTTCTATGCGTATTTTTTAATCGAGTTTTTTACGCAGTCGGGTTTTTTGTTTTTTTATAAATTATTTTTTTTATTTTACGCTTTTTAGCTATTTTCATTTATTGATGGTAGGTCAAATCAAAATCAAATCTAATATTTATTTATTAACTATGACACTTATTACACATTTCTCAAATTACATATATCAGACATCGATTCTACACTAAGCACAAGCTTGTAGGTAAGTCTCGTAATCTATTCATTTCATTAGGTAGGGGGTTATAATGTACTAGCTGCGCCCCGCGGTTTCACCCGCGTAAGTTCCGTTCCCGCGGGAATAAAAAGTAGCTTATGTGTTAATCCAGGTCCCCCAGCTACCTATATTCCAAGTTTCATCGCAATCGGTTCAGTATTTTTTGCGTGAAAGAGTAACAACCTCACATACATACATACATACAAACTTTCGCGTTTATAATATTAGTAAGATTCTGTTAGGGTTTAGTTATTTATTGTTTAAATTTATTATTATTCTTTTAACGTTTTTAGGTACCTAAGTGTTATTAGGCTTTTATTCAGTAGGTAGGTACAATTTATGTAAATATTGTTTTAGTATATATCAATAAATTCCTGTCACCTGTACCATCACGGCTTATACTTTGATAGTTCCAAGCGTAACTACGTAACAAAAATAAAAACTTGTTCGTTAGTAATAAAAAGCAAGAATACCTAATTGTAAATTAACTTTAAACCGTTATATTTCCTAAACGGTTCTTTAAAATGAAAAATGGTGAAAGAAACCTAATATTTATTTTTAAAAATCTATTCAACGATACCCATCTTGACATACTTTGACGATTTTGGATTTTTTAATTTTGACAATATGGCGTCTGGTGGTGACATATGTTACTTTGGATTACTGTCATGTCTTTAGTCACACTCGCCAGATTAAGACGAATCGATTGACGTAAGAATCATCAAAATCGGTCCACGCGTTTGGCCTCTAGAACGCCACATAGAAACATCCATACATACATACATACATACATACATACATACTTACATACATACATACATAGACTGATAAACACATTACCCTCCTTTGCGTCGCGCAGTCGGGTAAAAAATGAATTTTCATTTTTGTGAACCCTAGTTCAAATGCGTGCAAATTGTTTAATTTCGGAGGCATATTAATCAATTCAGTTTCGTGAAGGTGTACAAGTGCAATAAAAGTGAAAATCACTGCAAAACATGGACTTTAGCGTTGTCTCCAAAGCTCCGTGAATAATCCTTGTAAACCGCCGTGTGTTTACACATGGTTCCCTAGATTTTTTTTTTCGTCGGAAAATGTGATTAAGACCATCAAGGCCACTCTCGGGGTAGAGCGGCCCGGTGAGTGGAGGTCCCACCTGGTCTAGATGGTGTTTGCCAGGGATATATCCACTAAAAACCCACGGTGTCCCTCACAACGCAAGTGTCGGGGTCAACGGGACCTGTTATATATAATACTACCGTTGACCCCGACGGCAGTTGGCCGCGGTCGGCCCTCTCCCAAACACTTCCAGACTTCCACGCGGCCCCTCCTTGCGGAAAAGACCCCCGGACCCGCTGACGCGGGCTTACGGGTTGGAAGCCAGGCAAGCCCGGCTTCCCACCTCGTGCGCCTCTTAGCTTCACTGCCCCTCTTGCTGCTACTGAGCCCTCCCACCACGACAAGGTGGACGCACATCTTTCTTTTTCTTAGTTATGGCTTCTGTCAGCAATATAGGACAATTTAGCCAATTTCTCGTACGAATAGTGAACTACCACTATACTGTAATCGTTTGAAATAATTTTCAATGCGTGAAGGCTGAAGATAAAATGGCGACGATTTTTCTCCAACCCTATGGAACAATTGTTTGTAACGTGCTAATTTCGTGTTTGGCACTGGTATTTTTATTTTCACTTAACTCGTTGAATTCGCGTAACTTTTTAAATTGGTAACTTGCCGCCGAAATTAAACAATTTTAAACGCAATAAAACAATGTTTTGTAAAAATGAAAATTCAGGAAAACATTTCACTAACGCGTCAAAAACAAAAGTCGACGCACATCGGGAGGGTGATTCCCTATACTTGACCTAACTATGACGACTTAATAGTTTCGATGCAAATAACTTGCATATAATATTAAAATACTTGAAACTGGCTAATTCTCAAATGGCCATAATCGGTTCACAACCGATAAGAAATAATCAATAATGAGGTAATAAGAATGTAATAAGCGTGTAATAAGTCATCGTATGGTCATCCATCATAGTCATAGTAAATTGAAGGGAATCATTGTAAAACGGTGGTAATTTTTTTAAAAGATTGTTCACGGAATTTTGGAGACTACGCTAAATTCCATGTTTTTCACCGACTTTCACTTTCATTACACTTGTACCATTATGATCCTATATTGAATTATATGCACCTGAAATTAAACAATTTCCACGCATTGGAAATAGGTTTCACAAAAATGAATATTTACGCAAACATCTTAACGCGTTCCCGCCAAAACACGAATCTAAATCCGAGTCTGCAAATAATAATTATAATACTTGACACTGGCTACTTTCTAATGGCCCTTAATCGGTTATCGGTTCACAACCGAAAGAAAAAAAAGGCGGTTTGTTTGGTTTTGAGTTTTGTTTGTTGTGCGTGGCGTTAGGCGTGGTACTCCATACCAACTCCATACGCATATTCCACTGTACTACACTAATTATAGTTCACTTACTCAATTCTCAAGTATAGCAGGTGTTAAAGGGAAGCAAGAGTCTGTTTCTCGCTTTCATTTAGACAAGACCAAAGTAGAATCTGGAAGTTTTTTTCTATGTGATAGACGTGTATATAATTTATTTAATCTCAGCTCAGTAGTCGGACATTCTTATTCATTCGAGGGTGTTTTGCGCGCTTGAGGAACAAGATCCTTCTGTCGAAGCACCATGGAGTTCTTCGACATCACTCGACTCAAGTCAGTCGAAATCAAACTGGATACGGACTGGACAGGTACAAACATTTATGGCTGGACTTTACTTTAGGGGACGCGGAGTTTCGAATTGAAATTTTTTTTGGGGGAAGACCTAGGTCTAAATAGACTTCCTGTAAAATTTCAGAGCACGGAGATTTATAGTTTCGGAGATATTAATTTTTTAAAATCTGGAAAAAGTACGCAATTCTAACCTAAAAATCTTTGCTGATGCCTGCGTTTCGATTCGTATACATCACGCCCCCTCCCCCCACGACGTACGATTGTAAAGTGCAATCATTTTTTACCCAATAAGTCACCACCTTACTTTTAGTGAAAAACCTAACCTCAAAATGAGATTTTTCAAAAATTCATAATAAAAAAACTAAGCGTAAGCTAAAAACAATAAACTCTTGAATTATGCCAGTGGTTATTATTTTACATTCAGTTTAGAAGCAATTTCCAGAAATTGTTCATAGAGCACTAAATCATCAAGGTAGAAAATTGATTTGTCAGCATTAAATGCCTGAATACAGTTAATTTTGAAACAAATTAGCATTTATTTAAAACCTAACTGTGTACTTACCCAACTAAACATAATTCTGAGTGTATAATTATATTGGAGCTTGAGGGCCTTGTAAAGTCTTCTTCGTGTAATTAACCCATAGACTGCAAGTATAAAACGTATTGACAAAAAGATCTGAAAAGAGTCAATTCAACTGGTATCATAATATACTTTGTCAAACTAAAACTTGTCAAATTATTGATGTTTGAAGTTAAATGTGTTGTCGTGACCAGTGCTTGTGCACATAAGCAGGAGTTGCAGGGCTGCAGAGAGCTTCACTCCAAGGCGTGCAAGCGTTCGTCATCGGACGTTTACGAACGACACTGCATAACTGTTACTATCACAATCGATTTGACATAATTTTTGCTAACTGTGAAACTTTAACATACAAATATCTTTTAATTTAGAGAAAATAAAACGAAAATACTAACACAGTGGCTTAAGATCACGTTAATCTATTGAATAATCTATATTTCTTTATTTAGGAATAGTAGTTTGAAGTGCAAAATGTGTTATCTGTGGAACATAGCTGGTCCATTTTGAACGGTCTTCTTAGAAAATGTAAACAAACAAGACGTGTCAACTGTCAAATAAACGTCAGGGCGATTTTCGTCCACCAATTTCGTGGGGTGACCGGTGCGTCGTCGGGCGACGTTTACGAACGGCCATTACTGTTCGTCGGGTGATCACCCCGATGGTTTTCGAACGCGTACTATGTCACCGAGCGTCGTCCGACGACGTTTACGAACGCAGCCCGGTAACGGAGATAGAGCTCCTAGAGATCTTTGTTTAAGTTTGACAGCTGTCATCCAAAATGAAGATCTCAAGGAGCTCTATCACTTATGCTAAGAAAGTAATGGTTTAGTGTAAATCGTTTCCGAGATATTGACGTTTTAAGTTTGACACTTGTCATCCAAGTGGTCCCTGGTCCCAGTCTCGAGGGGGACTAAATCGAGTCTTACCTGTAAACTGTTGATGTAGTTAACTGTTGATCTTATAATCTGTTGATCTTACGAACCGTTGATCACATAATAATAATTAACGAACTCCTATCTTTTATAAACTGACATTCCTCTTATCTTCCTAGTGCTTACAAATATAGAAATTATAATGGAAAGTCACTCAGAGCATATTTTGTATTCTTTTTCAGTAATTGGACATACTGAAACCAATGACGAACACAACAAAGGCAATATCCAAACTCTGACAGAGGAAGTAAAGTATGAAATAGGAAGTGACGAAGAAAACAACAGCAAACTGATGTTAGACAATATTGAATGTGATAATTCACAAGTATCTACTAATTCAGAATGCATCAACGTGTATGATGATATGATTGATGTAGATGATGTTAAATTTGACATTTCCAAGACGTTAGACAATGTTGGAGGTGAAACTGCTTGTGAATTTGATGATGGGAGGAAGCAAGCTTCATCGAGTGAGGATATATCTCTCTCAAAAAGACTCAGATCCAGAAAAGAAGTTACGCTGAATGATGATGAGATTGGAGGTAAGTGCCTATAGTCTATAACAGATGTCATGTGTACTGTGTACCTATACAGTGTTCATGGAAAATAAGAAATAGTACCATTTAATTTTGAAACTTGAAGAAAGAATGTACATCCTGAAACATTTACAACTTGTAATTTTTTACAAAAAATAAAGCAAACAGTAGATCTCGCAAGCAGACAATTTATTGCTTAGTATGATCTAAGTTCTTAAACAACTTCCAACTTTTTCTGTTACCCGTTCAAGAGTTTGTGATTAAAGGGTTGTACCAGGTGTAGGTACCATCAATCTGTATCTTGTAGTTATATGGCCTACTGTTGGTAAAATTGTAAAATTTAGCAGTTTACTTGATTTTGGTTAGTATTTGTTTACGTCATTCCAAGGAAAATGTTTAGCACCCATATCATCTATCCAGTGGATGACTGACAACAGTGGAAATTGACAGGCACTTTGCAGTAAATTGCTGCTTCAAATTGAATTGAAATTGAAATGTACTGCAAAGTGCCTGTCTGTACTAATATTTTATTAAATCACTTTTGAAAATACTACTTGCAAATAAAAAAAACATTTAAATCAGATCTTATATAGCAGAGATGTATATTTGCCCTTTTTATAAAAAAAATGCCTTACCATTTGAAATCCCTACACCAAAAATTAACTTAGTTTCATCAAGATTAGCTGAAAAAAAATACGACCCATGGGGAAGAATCGACAAACATACAAACATACTGACAAACGAAAGCAAATATTGCCAGACTTGAAGCAGGTCAATAAGTAATATAAATGTTAAGAGCTGTGAATGTGATACACCCTATACTCATTGTTGATATATCTGACAGACCGTCTCCCATACATACGTCGAGAGGAACAGAAACTGATGATATCGGAACACCTCAGTGGGAACTTCGACCGACAAGCGAACAAACCTCAAACTACTAACAAAATATGCACAGAGGCACATTTAAAGACACACTCTACTGATGAAGTGGCGCAGTTTACGTGCAATCACTGTCATCGGATATATAAAGTAAAATATCATTTACAACAGCATTTATTGACACATACTGGCAAAAAATCGTTTACATGCGATATATATGAATATAGGTGTAGGCAAAAAAGTAGATTAAAAACGCATTTATTGATACATACTGATGAAAAACCGATCTCATGCAATAAATGTGATTATAAATGTAGTCAAAAAAGTACATTAAAAAAGCATTTACTGACACATACTGGTGAAAAACCGTTCTCATGCAATATATGTGATTATAAATGTAGTCAAAAAAGTAGTTTAAAAAGGCATTTATTGACACATACTGGTGAAAAACTGTTCTCATGCAATAAATGTGATTATAAATGTACTCGAAAATATTATTTACTACAGCATTTATTGACACATACTGGTGAAAAACCGTTCTCATGCAATAAATGTGATTATAAATGTAGTCAAAAAAGTACATTAAAAACGCATTTATTGACACATACTGGTGAAAAACCGTTCTCATGCAATATATGTGATTATAAATGTAGTCTAAAAGGTAATTTAAAAACGCATTTATTGACACATACTGGTGAAAAACCGCTCTCATGCAATATGTGTGATTATAAATGTAGTAAAAAAAGTACATTAAAAACGCATTTATTGACACATACTGGTGAAAAACCGTTCTCATGCAATATATGTGATTATAAATGTAGTCTAAAAGGTAATTTAAAAACGCATTTATTGACACATACTGGTGAAAAACCGCTCTCATGCAATATGTGTGATTATAAATGTAGTAAAAAAAGTACATTAAAAACGCATTTATTGACACATACTGGTGAAAAACCGTTCTCATGCAATATATGTGATTATAAATGTAGTCTAAAAAGTTCATTAAAAAAGCATTTACTGACACATACTGGTGAAAAACCGTTCTCATGCAATATATGTGATTATAAATGTAGTCAAAAAAGTTCATTAAAAACGCATTTATTGACACATACTGGTGAAAAACCGCTGTCATGCAATATGTGTGATTATAAATGTAGTCAAAAAAGTACATTAAAAACGCATTTATTGACACATACTGGTGAAAAACCGTTCTCATGCAATATATGTGATTATAAATGTAGTCTAAAAGGTAGTTTAAAAACGCATTTATTGACACATACTGGTGAAAAACCGTTCTCATGCAATAAATGTGATTATAAATGTAGTCAAAAAAGTACATTAAAAACGCATGTATTGACACATACTGGTGAAAAAACCGTTCTCATGCAATATATGTGATTATAAATGTAGTCTAAAAGGTAGTTTAAAAAGGCATTTATTGACACATACTGGTGAAAAACCGTTCTCATGTGGTATGTGTGATTATAAATGTAGTCTAAAAGATAATTTAAAAATGCATATATTGACACATACTGGTGAGAAACCGTTCTCATGTGATAAGTGTGATTATAAATGTAGGCAAAAACGTAATTTAAAAACGCATTAATTGACACATACTGGCGAAAAACCGTTGTCATGCGATATGTGTGATTATAAATGTAAACAGAAAGGTCATTTAAAACAGCATATATTGCGACATAGTCACAAATAGTAGATTGATTACAAAAGGGGGACAAAGACAACATTGTTTAAGGGAGTGTTTTATTTTAGCAATCTGTCACCTGTGCTGTGTCTCTAGTCTTGTGCTCAGATCTTGACAGTTTGATGAATAAAACAAATTTTCATATTTGCCAAATATTTATTTTATTACAACATCCACGCAAATTCCTACATGGTAGCAGAGCGTGGTTTGTAGTGTAATACAGTTGGAAATATCAGAAGAGTAAAAATACATGTTTTGTTGGCGACAGAAGATCGACATTCTTTTGTTTTGAGGGCAATTCTCGCGCCGTGAGATTATGTCGAAATAGACATAAGTCGAAAAAACATGGCGGATGTCGAATTTGCTATTTTCAGAATCTCGCTGTAGAGATATGTCGAGACGCAGCGTTCGACATGCAACGAGTGGTCAATAGCAGTAGAGATAGGATATGTCGACCGCAAGTATCCGTGAATGAACGTTGATTGTCAATGTTATGACAGAATTTCAGAGTTTATATGGAGTTTATGTCTGTAAATTTGTACTTGTACTTAATTTTTCTGCATAGAACTTGATTTTCGATATAAGCACTACGTTTTCGTCATTTAATTTAAGAAATTGAACCATGTCGGGCGACGATTTCGAGGCGAAAAAATTGGCCTCTCAAAAGAGCTCACGATATATTTGATTAGAATATTAGAGCCTCATGTGCAGTTCAAAACGCAATATGATCAAAAGTAAGTAATGGAAAGCGACGATGTGGTCTATGGTGTAGAACGCTTACCTAGAAGATACCTAACTGTTCACTTGTGACTTGAAGACCCCCAAGTAAAAAAAGTTTAAGGAGATTACTTTTTTACTTACCTATTATTATATTCTAAGGAAATAAAATTGGCTCTGACTTTAAACTGATTCCATTACATTCCTTGACATTTCAGGCTACATCAATAGATAGCAGTTTTTAGGTTTTATTTTAATACATATTAAAACGAAATATTTTGTTTTACAAACATTTTATTTAATAAGCCCAATCCTCTTAGGATTATCGGTAATAAAAGTATTCTATGCTAAATGATACTACCTACTCTCCATCACTTAAACTATCACTATGTAAATTTTCATTTAAATCGGTCAAACCGTTTGAACGTGAAGAGAAAACAAGCAAACGAATTTTCAGATTTATGGTACCTATTAATAATTTATGTTATGCATAGGGATTTTTTTTAGCATAATAGAATAGCAAATCAGTCTGAAATTAATCTTAGCATAAAAGTAAATCAGTCTAAAATTAATGTTAGCATAAAAGTAAATCAGTCTGAAACTATAAATAAAACTAAAATTATGGTAGGTAAGTATACAATAATATTATGGTTAGTAATACTTATCACAATCAGGTAGATCATTGTTTTAACAATTTTTCTTAGCATAAAAGTTAATCAGTCTGGACTCTTTGCTGTCTGCATGTCTGATGAGGCTATTGGGATTAGTAATCCTCAGCACTGCTTCCTCATCTTTCGTCAAGGCTAGCGGTGGAGGGCCTCCTCCTGTTCCATTTCTTATTATAGCACAGTATTTTTTCTTTGCTTTCAACCGCTTATCTTGCCAACACTGCAATAAAAATATGATCTATGTCAAACCATTACCAGATACAAGAGGTAGGATTGTAATACAATAAAATCTGAGAGACTATTAATTTCCGATAAATTAACGAATAAAATGATAAACTAATATTATAAATGTGAAAGTGTGTATGTTTGGATTTTTGTTACTCAATCACACAAACACTACTGAACCGATTGCGATGAAACTTGGAATATAGGTAGCTGGATACCGGAAAGAACACATAGTCTATTTTTTATCCCGAAATTCCCGCGGGTACGGGACTTACGCGGGTGAAACAGCGGGGCGCAGCTAGAAACATGTTTCGATCAGTATTATGGATTTTCTGTAAGAATATTGCTCAGCCTTAAGATGTGTAGAATATTGTGCGAGACTTTCTATCTCCTAAATCTTAGTACCTACCTAAAACCATCCCAGGCTATCAGAAAATCAGCTACTTATCTTCTGAGAAGCTGAAGGCCGGTAGTCTTTCCTGTTTCCATTATTACGGTGTAAGTAGGTACTTACTTTTCTCCACTCCGTCCACTCTTTCTTGGCGCCAAGGATAGCATTCAATTCCTGTTGTATACTCTTCCATCTCAACTCTGCAATTTTTTCGGTAAGAGTTGCAGAAAGTTTGCCTGAGCGCAACTCCTCATCCGCCTCCAGCAACGCCACAACGCCACGCTTTTTGTGCTCTGCTAGGGTACGCTTTTTTTGTTTCGCGCTTGATGCCATAATATTTTTATTTTTTAAATTATTTAGTAATTGTAGAAAAGAACCAACACAATCGGTAAGATAATGTGAAGTTTTTGAACTTTTTCTTCTGTAATGTCAACAACAGTCAACATTAATTCTATTTCTTATCGGTTGTGAACCGATTATGGCCATTAGGAAATTAGCCAGTGTCATGTATTCTAATATATTATGCATGTTATTTGCATCGAAACAGTCAAGTCGTCATAGTTAACGTCAAGTCTAGGGAATCATTTAATTTTGTAAACACGGCGGCCATTTACAAACAATCTTCACGGAGCCTTGGAGACAACACTAAGTCAATGTTTTGCACCGATTTTCACTTTCATTCCACTTGTACACCTTCACGAAACTAAATTGATTAAAATGCCCCCGAAATTAAACAATTTGCACGCATATTACATATTATTCACAAAAATGAAAATTTAGCACCACATCTCCTCAACGAGTTCCCGCCAAGACTCCGTCAACATTAATGACACTGACAACTAATAACGTAAAATATGCGTTTCGTTTCTCGCTCTATTTCATTTTCTTTCATCGACTTATTTTCTGCACATAGTCGAGAAAAATGGAACAAAATTTCATATGTACCAAATATTTATTATATTACAACATCCACGCAAATTCCTACATGGTAGCACAGAGCGCGGTTTGCAGTGTAATACAGTTGGAAATATCAGAAGAGTAAAAATACATGTTTTGTTGGCGAAATACGAAATACTTACCGGCCGGCTTGACTTTGAGGTTAGAAGATCAACATTCTTTTGTGAGGGCAATTCTCGCGCCCCGTGAGATTATGTCGAAATAGACATAAGTCGAAAAAACATGGCGGATGTCGAACGCAAACAGATTTTGCAGTGAGATTCCTAGAATCTCACTGTAGAGATATGTCGAGACGCAGCGTTCGACATGCAACGAGTGGTCAACAGCAGTAGAGATTGGATGTCGAACGAGAATCTCTGTCAATGATTGTTGTTTGTCAATGTTTTTTCACAGTTCGTCAGTGGAAAGCGAAAAACGCTAAAGCGCCACTTTGGCGAAAATGAGTTTTTTATGTCATTGAATTTGTTTTTTTTTTCTGCGTCGATTGATGTTAGTTTCGAAGCAATCTGAGCATTTTTTTTGTGCTTTAGCTTTCCAAAAAATTCTTTATTATGGTTATAGTCAATCACATAAGCGACCTTATTTCGTTGTTTTTTGCAACAGTGGTGCTTAAGACCTACATTTTTTTGTATCATAGCTCTTAAGATTTTTTTCTTTCCCTTGTTTGGTTCTCTTTAGCGACATAAGCATTTGTCCCTTTCTTATATTTATTTTGATCTTATCCTATTAGCAATTTTAGGTTACTGTGATTTACTTTGTAACTGGCTGTTAGCTGTTTTTGTTTACTATTGCATACATAATATGTTTGGCGCTTATGCAAAAGTTCTTGCATAACATTCCAGAGAACAGTGGAGCTTGTTCGTTTTCTATCCAGTTTTCTCTGCTTGTATATTTGTATTAGCAAAAATTCTTAAATTTTTGATAAATAAATGCGGTAGTTTAGAAATATTTATCATAAAGATACATGATATAAGCACTTTAGATTTGTTAGTGACAACTTGTAACCTGACTATTAGCGCGACGCACGCGGTGGGCGGGGGTGAAGGGCGCGTGCCCGGCTCTCGGGATTATTCGAGAGAATCAGTATGCATAAATTTACCAGTGATCCGTTCAGTGTTAATGTTTCTAATTAATTATAAATATTCCAAATCAGCAGAGTTTTGCACTTACATGTGTTTGGAGACTTAAAAAATATGAAAAGGTACATAATATAGTTATATTTTAATGTTGTAGAGTTGCATTATTATTAACATTTTTGAGTAAGATGGTATTTGTTTAGTTATGTTCGGCATTGTTGAGTACTAGGTACTGTGTGAATATTTTTGTTATTTCCACACAATTAAACGGCTAAACAAATTGGTACAAAATTGGATATGGTACGGGAACTAAATGGGCTCACACGCGGAATAGCAAGTGTAAGAAATAAGTACAAGATAATATAAGCGTTAGATATAATCGAGCTTATTTCAAAAATTATACTTGTAATGGCTGAGGCCATTACAAGTATAATTATTATCTCTTGTTTTAGATACCTACTACCACCATGGAGAGTAAACGCAATAACTTTTTCCGTACGTTCATGGAGAGTAAACGTCAAGTAAAACGCCGCCGAGGGCAAGATAATACCGACCTGATCACAAAATTACGGCGAGTAGAACCAACGGACTATTTAGAGATACAGAGTCATGCATACAATCTCTCGTCTCAGTACACACCGGCTCCTGAAATGCAGCCGATCCACGTGCTAGTGCTGCCAAAGACATTCCTCCTCAGCTTACTTCCGCTTCTGAGATGCTGCAGCCTACTCACGTGAATGGTGTCACCGACAAGATGCCTCCTTAGCTTACTCCGGGTCCTGGATGCTGCAGCCTACTCACGTGAATGGTGTTACCGACGAGATACCTCCTCAGCTTACTCCGGCTCCTAGGATGCTGCAGCCTACTCACGTGAATGGTGTCACCAACGAGATACCTCCTCAGCTTATTCCGGCTCCTGGGATGCTGCAGCCTACTCACGTGAATGGTGCTACCGACGAAATACCTCCTCAGTTACTCCGGCTCCTGAGATGCTGCAATTTACTCACGTGAATGGTGCCACCGACGTGATACATCCTCAGCTTACTCCGGCTCCTGAGATGCTGCAGCCTACTTACGAGATTAGTGCCACCGACGAGATGCCTCCAAACCTAACTCCGCGAACTGAAATGTATGTATGTAATGATGAAGACGTAAAAATTGTAGGACATTTAGGACAAGGGAATACTTTCTTTATTGTTTTTATTACTAGTAGGTACTTAATTTACCTTATAAGACTGATTATGCTTAAATAAAAAAAGTGATTATGACAATACTAGTTTTATTTTGTGTGAAAATATCACAATATTAAATAAATTCTTTTAAAATTTGCTGTTATAAGCTCTTAAAAAATTAATCTTCACCAAATTTTACTACCTGTAGTCATTGTTAGCCATTTTTGATTCCATAAAGTAGTATGTTTCTAATTGATTAGTTTTTTTTCCTGCACTGGGTTAGATTTAATGATATCTATTAGTAAATTTGGTTTACTCAATTTGATACATTGATTGCTCATTAGATTTTATTCCCTGACTAACTTTTTAGTATAACACAGGTAAAATTTGCTAAAGCGACAGTTTTTTCCGGAATTAAAAGACCTAAAGACATTAAAACGTACTCTTAATATAGACGCATGGATAAATAGAAATGTATATTTTTTTTATCTCGTTTAGGTAAAAGGAAAAAAAAATATTAATTTTTTTGTAATAAAAAAAACTTTAAACTCAATTTCCCGCAAACACCATTTTGGCGCTTTAGCATTTTCACCTTTCCACTGACGTTATGCAAAATCGCGAAAACCATAGAAGATATTGTATGTTAAAGTTTCACAGTTATGAGCACTCCACTATACTCCTAAGTTAGGAGAGATTGAGCCGCCATTTTTTAGGTTTGGAGCTCTTAACTGTGATACTTACAAAATATTTTAATCTAGCGGTAAATAAACGAAAATACTAACACCGTGGCTTTAGCTCACGTAAATCAGTTGAATAATCCATATCTTGTGTTTTAGGAACACCTTTAAAACTTCATTATAATGTGCCTCTACCCCCTAGGTCTGAGCTCTGAGGAAAAACGCCGATCTTCATAAGCGGCCAGCATTTTGGACTCGCTGCCAAGTTACGAAAATTTGGACGTTATTGAAAATGTTAACTAAATACTCCACGACAAAAAAAAACTAAATGCCCATAGAATTTAGAAGACTTTATTATAGGCAAGCATTTATTTTTAATTCTATCTTAAAATAGTTATTAATTTAATTATGATATTTTTACCTACCTATTTACTATTTATATTAATTACTTTCACTATTTTCATTATTTTTTAGGACTTAGTTATAATCGGTAATTAATTTAAACCAATAAATTAAATTAAATCTAAAATTACAATTTTCTTTGGCATTAACTTACTTTACAATTATTATTAAACAAGGTGTAACGGGTATACCCTTTTAAGCCGAAGGTGGATTGTTCTAGACGTCTAGGCGAACAGCTTTTGTTCTACGACTTTTGGAAATTCGAAGTACTTTTCGAAAAATTTAGGTGTAAAGTTTACTTGAAAATCAGCTGTTTCAGAGAGTTCGAGGTCATTGACCTTATGTTGTCCTTTTATTTAGTTTGATGGTTTAAAATCAAAACTTCAATTAACTATATTTTTAAAAGCAGCTGTTTTTTCAGTGAAACATAATCTCAAAATTTTCAAAAAAAAGTTAAAATTTTCAAAATTCGTAGAACAAAAGTTGTTCGCCTAGACGTCTAGAATAACCCCCTTTCGGATTAAAAGGACTTAACCGTTACAAATTGTATAATTATAAAATGAAATAATAATAATAATGTAATGATGTACTTAATAATATAATGATAATGTAACCAGATAATGTAAAGCCACGTTTTTCGATACCTTTTTGACTCCATTTATCCAAACCTAATAAATGTAAGCCAACAAGGTCTTTAAAATACAACGAGAATTTACGACCAGCTGTGGTATCATCTAATTAGCATCCACCGCTAGTAGTTGCTAAGTTGCAGTACATTGCTGCTTTGACGTAACGTGGTTGTTACCGGTGATTACTTCAAAGCAGCAATGTAGAATACGTAAAATGTTTTTTGACAGTAAATAGCAACTAGTAGCGGTGGATGCTAATTAGATGATACCACAGCAGATGACGTACAGCCACGTATTTTGAGATCTTTCTGGCTTCCAATTATCAGGTTAAGCTTCTAAATATCCAAACATCAAAATTAACACTCGATTTTAAGCTCTGTTTCCTATATTAGCTATGTGAATAAAACTGTCAGTGCGGCTTTTGACTTTCATCGCAAAATGCACAACAGCAGTGAACGATGAATGCTGGGGCGACTTTTGTTTTTTACGCGTTAGTGAAATGTCGTCCTGAATTTTAATTTTTACATAAACATTGTTTTATTGCGTTTAAATTGTTTAATTTCGGCGGCAAGTTACCAATTTAGTTTCGCGAAGTTCAACGAGTTAAGTGAAAATAAAAATACCAGTGCCAAACACGAAATTAGCACGTTACAAACAATTGTCCCATAGGGTTGGAGAAAAATCGTCGCCATTTTTTCTACAGCCTTCACGCATTGAAAATTATTTCAAACGATTACAGTACAATAGTGGTAGTTCGCTATTCGTACGAGAAATTGGCTAAATTGTCCTATATTGCTGACAGAAGCCATAACTAAGAAAAAGAAGAAGAATGCTGGGGCTCTATTGGCTCTATTTAAGAAATATGGATAATTCAATAGGTTTGCGTTATTTAGAGCCACTTGAATGTGTTAGTATTTTCGTTTTGATACTTTGAGAGATTTAACCTAAAAACTATTTCATCAACAGAGACAATTCTAGTCTCATATTGTAGCAAATTTAGTCTACTTTTGAAACGCTCTGATAAAGTTCTGTCAAAACCAGTCCTTTAAGTTTAAAATCGCCAAAATTTAAAAAATTAGTCATTGGGTTACCATCCTAAACAAGTCTGCCAAAATCACAGCTACTGGATTTAACGCATACGGTGCTGTATAATTTTACTGGATTAACTCGCAAAGTTAATGAATCGATAGAAATAAGAATCATCAAAAACGGTTCATGCGTTTGGCCAGAACGCCACATAGACAGAAACATGGAACCAAATTAAATGAACACATTAAGTACTCTCCTTTGCGTCGTCGCACAGTCGGGTAAAAATAAAAAACTCGATTAAAAAATACGCATAGAAACAACAAAAAAACCAAAAAGAAAAAAACAAGCCCAGTAATTTGAAATTACGCTAAGTAATAATAGTTTTGTAATCGATACACACAGAACACATAATAAATAAGTAAAACATTACTCACAGTCGGGACCCATTCATTTTACCAATCTAATTTTTCCAATGGGTCCCGACTGTGAGTAATTTTTTACTCATTTATTATGTGTTCTGTGTGTATCGATTACAAAACTATTATTACCTAGCGTAATTTCAAATTACTGGGCTTGTTTTTTTCTTTTTGGTTTTTTTGTTGTTTCTATGCGTATTTTTTAATCGAGTTTTTTACGCAGTCGGGTTTTTTGTTTTTTTATAAATTATTTTTTTTATTTTACGCTTTTTAGCTATTTTCATTTATTGATGGTAGGTCAAATCAAAATCAAATCTAATATTTATTTATTAACTATGACACTTATTACACATTTCTCAAATTACATATATCAGACATCGATTCTACACTAAGCACAAGCTTGTAGGTAAGTCTCGTAATCTATTCATTTCATTAGGTAGGGGGTTATAATGTACTAGCTGCGCCCCGCGGTTTCACCCGCGTAAGTTCCGTTCCCGCGGGAATAAAAAGTAGCTTATGTGTTAATCCAGGTCCCCCAGCTACCTATATTCCAAGTTTCATCGCAATCGGTTCAGTATTTTTTGCGTGAAAGAGTAACAACCTCACATACATACATACATACAAACTTTCGCGTTTATAATATTAGTAAGATTCTGTTAGGGTTTAGTTATTTATTGTTTAAATTTATTATTATTCTTTTAACGTTTTTAGGTACCTAAGTGTTATTAGGCTTTTATTCAGTAGGTAGGTACAATTTATGTAAATATTGTTTTAGTATATATCAATAAATTCCTGTCACCTGTACCATCACGGCTTATACTTTGATAGTTCCAAGCGTAACTACGTAACAAAAATAAAAACTTGTTCGTTAGTAATAAAAAGCAAGAATACCTAATTGTAAATTAACTTTAAACCGTTATATTTCCTAAACGGTTCTTTAAAATGAAAAATGGTGAAAGAAACCTAATATTTATTTTTAAAAATCTATTCAACGATACCCATCTTGACATACTTTGACGATTTTGGATTTTTTAATTTTGACAATATGGCGTCTGGTGGTGACATATGTTACTTTGGATTACTGTCATGTCTTTAGTCACACTCGCCAGATTAAGACGAATCGATTGACGTAAGAATCATCAAAATCGGTCCACGCGTTTGGCCTCTAGAACGCCACATAGAAACATCCATACATACATACATACATACATACATACATACTTACATACATACATACATAGACTGATAAACACATTACCCTCCTTTGCGTCGCGCAGTCGGGTAAAAAATGAATTTTCATTTTTGTGAACCCTAGTTCAAATGCGTGCAAATTGTTTAATTTCGGAGGCATATTAATCAATTCAGTTTCGTGAAGGTGTACAAGTGCAATAAAAGTGAAAATCACTGCAAAACATGGACTTTAGCGTTGTCTCCAAAGCTCCGTGAATAATCCTTGTAAACCGCCGTGTGTTTACACATGGTTCCCTAGATTTTTTTTTTCGTCGGAAAATGTGATTAAGACCATCAAGGCCACTCTCGGGGTAGAGCGGCCCGGTGAGTGGAGGTCCCACCTGGTCTAGATGGTGTTTGCCAGGGATATATCCACTAAAAACCCACGGTGTCCCTCACAACGCAAGTGTCGGGGTCAACGGGACCTGTTATATATAATACTACCGTTGACCCCGACGGCAGTTGGCCGCGGTCGGCCCTCTCCCAAACACTTCCAGACTTCCACGCGGCCCCTCCTTGCGGAAAAGACCCCCGGACCCGCTGACGCGGGCTTACGGGTTGGAAGCCAGGCAAGCCCGGCTTCCCACCTCGTGCGCCTCTTAGCTTCACTGCCCCTCTTGCTGCTACTGAGCCCTCCCACCACGACAAGGTGGACGCACATCTTTCTTTTTCTTAGTTATGGCTTCTGTCAGCAATATAGGACAATTTAGCCAATTTCTCGTACGAATAGTGAACTACCACTATACTGTAATCGTTTGAAATAATTTTCAATGCGTGAAGGCTGAAGATAAAATGGCGACGATTTTTCTCCAACCCTATGGAACAATTGTTTGTAACGTGCTAATTTCGTGTTTGGCACTGGTATTTTTATTTTCACTTAACTCGTTGAATTCGCGTAACTTTTTAAATTGGTAACTTGCCGCCGAAATTAAACAATTTTAAACGCAATAAAACAATGTTTTGTAAAAATGAAAATTCAGGAAAACATTTCACTAACGCGTCAAAAACAAAAGTCGACGCACATCGGGAGGGTGATTCCCTATACTTGACCTAACTATGACGACTTAATAGTTTCGATGCAAATAACTTGCATATAATATTAAAATACTTGAAACTGGCTAATTCTCAAATGGCCATAATCGGTTCACAACCGATAAGAAATAATCAATAATGAGGTAATAAGAATGTAATAAGCGTGTAATAAGTCATCGTATGGTCATCCATCATAGTCATAGTAAATTGAAGGGAATCATTGTAAAACGGTGGTAATTTTTTTAAAAGATTGTTCACGGAATTTTGGAGACTACGCTAAATTCCATGTTTTTCACCGACTTTCACTTTCATTACACTTGTACCATTATGATCCTATATTGAATTATATGCACCTGAAATTAAACAATTTCCACGCATTGGAAATAGGTTTCACAAAAATGAATATTTACGCAAACATCTTAACGCGTTCCCGCCAAAACACGAATCTAAATCCGAGTCTGCAAATAATAATTATAATACTTGACACTGGCTACTTTCTAATGGCCCTTAATCGGTTATCGGTTCACAACCGAAAGAAAAAAAAGGCGGTTTGTTTGGTTTTGAGTTTTGTTTGTTGTGCGTGGCGTTAGGCGTGGTACTCCATACCAACTCCATACGCATATTCCACTGTACTACACTAATTATAGTTCACTTACTCAATTCTCAAGTATAGCAGGTGTTAAAGGGAAGCAAGAGTCTGTTTCTCGCTTTCATTTAGACAAGACCAAAGTAGAATCTGGAAGTTTTTTTCTATGTGATAGACGTGTATATAATTTATTTAATCTCAGCTCAGTAGTCGGACATTCTTATTCATTCGAGGGTGTTTTGCGCGCTTGAGGAACAAGATCCTTCTGTCGAAGCACCATGGAGTTCTTCGACATCACTCGACTCAAGTCAGTCGAAATCAAACTGGATACGGACTGGACAGGTACAAACATTTATGGCTGGACTTTACTTTAGGGGACGCGGAGTTTCGAATTGAAATTTTTTTTGGGGGAAGACCTAGGTCTAAATAGACTTCCTGTAAAATTTCAGAGCACGGAGATTTATAGTTTCGGAGATATTAATTTTTTAAAATCTGGAAAAAGTACGCAATTCTAACCTAAAAATCTTTGCTGATGCCTGCGTTTCGATTCGTATACATCACGCCCCCTCCCCCCACGACGTACGATTGTAAAGTGCAATCATTTTTTACCCAATAAGTCACCACCTTACTTTTAGTGAAAAACCTAACCTCAAAATGAGATTTTTCAAAAATTCATAATAAAAAAACTAAGCGTAAGCTAAAAACAATAAACTCTTGAATTATGCCAGTGGTTATTATTTTACATTCAGTTTAGAAGCAATTTCCAGAAATTGTTCATAGAGCACTAAATCATCAAGGTAGAAAATTGATTTGTCAGCATTAAATGCCTGAATACAGTTAATTTTGAAACAAATTAGCATTTATTTAAAACCTAACTGTGTACTTACCCAACTAAACATAATTCTGAGTGTATAATTATATTGGAGCTTGAGGGCCTTGTAAAGTCTTCTTCGTGTAATTAACCCATAGACTGCAAGTATAAAACGTATTGACAAAAAGATCTGAAAAGAGTCAATTCAACTGGTATCATAATATACTTTGTCAAACTAAAACTTGTCAAATTATTGATGTTTGAAGTTAAATGTGTTGTCGTGACCAGTGCTTGTGCACATAAGCAGGAGTTGCAGGGCTGCAGAGAGCTTCACTCCAAGGCGTGCAAGCGTTCGTCATCGGACGTTTACGAACGACACTGCATAACTGTTACTATCACAATCGATTTGACATAATTTTTGCTAACTGTGAAACTTTAACATACAAATATCTTTTAATTTAGAGAAAATAAAACGAAAATACTAACACAGTGGCTTAAGATCACGTTAATCTATTGAATAATCTATATTTCTTTATTTAGGAATAGTAGTTTGAAGTGCAAAATGTGTTATCTGTGGAACATAGCTGGTCCATTTTGAACGGTCTTCTTAGAAAATGTAAACAAACAAGACGTGTCAACTGTCAAATAAACGTCAGGGCGATTTTCGTCCACCAATTTCGTGGGGTGACCGGTGCGTCGTCGGGCGACGTTTACGAACGGCCATTACTGTTCGTCGGGTGATCACCCCGATGGTTTTCGAACGCGTACTATGTCACCGAGCGTCGTCCGACGACGTTTACGAACGCAGCCCGGTAACGGAGATAGAGCTCCTAGAGATCTTTGTTTAAGTTTGACAGCTGTCATCCAAAATGAAGATCTCAAGGAGCTCTATCACTTATGCTAAGAAAGTAATGGTTTAGTGTAAATCGTTTCCGAGATATTGACGTTTTAAGTTTGACACTTGTCATCCAAGTGGTCCCTGGTCCCAGTCTCGAGGGGGACTAAATCGAGTCTTACCTGTAAACTGTTGATGTAGTTAACTGTTGATCTTATAATCTGTTGATCTTACGAACCGTTGATCACATAATAATAATTAACGAACTCCTATCTTTTATAAACTGACATTCCTCTTATCTTCCTAGTGCTTACAAATATAGAAATTATAATGGAAAGTCACTCAGAGCATATTTTGTATTCTTTTTCAGTAATTGGACATACTGAAACCAATGACGAACACAACAAAGGCAATATCCAAACTCTGACAGAGGAAGTAAAGTATGAAATAGGAAGTGACGAAGAAAACAACAGCAAACTGATGTTAGACAATATTGAATGTGATAATTCACAAGTATCTACTAATTCAGAATGCATCAACGTGTATGATGATATGATTGATGTAGATGATGTTAAATTTGACATTTCCAAGACGTTAGACAATGTTGGAGGTGAAACTGCTTGTGAATTTGATGATGGGAGGAAGCAAGCTTCATCGAGTGAGGATATATCTCTCTCAAAAAGACTCAGATCCAGAAAAGAAGTTACGCTGAATGATGATGAGATTGGAGGTAAGTGCCTATAGTCTATAACAGATGTCATGTGTACTGTGTACCTATACAGTGTTCATGGAAAATAAGAAATAGTACCATTTAATTTTGAAACTTGAAGAAAGAATGTACATCCTGAAACATTTACAACTTGTAATTTTTTACAAAAAATAAAGCAAACAGTAGATCTCGCAAGCAGACAATTTATTGCTTAGTATGATCTAAGTTCTTAAACAACTTCCAACTTTTTCTGTTACCCGTTCAAGAGTTTGTGATTAAAGGGTTGTACCAGGTGTAGGTACCATCAATCTGTATCTTGTAGTTATATGGCCTACTGTTGGTAAAATTGTAAAATTTAGCAGTTTACTTGATTTTGGTTAGTATTTGTTTACGTCATTCCAAGGAAAATGTTTAGCACCCATATCATCTATCCAGTGGATGACTGACAACAGTGGAAATTGACAGGCACTTTGCAGTAAATTGCTGCTTCAAATTGAATTGAAATTGAAATGTACTGCAAAGTGCCTGTCTGTACTAATATTTTATTAAATCACTTTTGAAAATACTACTTGCAAATAAAAAAAACATTTAAATCAGATCTTATATAGCAGAGATGTATATTTGCCCTTTTTATAAAAAAAATGCCTTACCATTTGAAATCCCTACACCAAAAATTAACTTAGTTTCATCAAGATTAGCTGAAAAAAAATACGACCCATGGGGAAGAATCGACAAACATACAAACATACTGACAAACGAAAGCAAATATTGCCAGACTTGAAGCAGGTCAATAAGTAATATAAATGTTAAGAGCTGTGAATGTGATACACCCTATACTCATTGTTGATATATCTGACAGACCGTCTCCCATACATACGTCGAGAGGAACAGAAACTGATGATATCGGAACACCTCAGTGGGAACTTCGACCGACAAGCGAACAAACCTCAAACTACTAACAAAATATGCACAGAGGCACATTTAAAGACACACTCTACTGATGAAGTGGCGCAGTTTACGTGCAATCACTGTCATCGGATATATAAAGTAAAATATCATTTACAACAGCATTTATTGACACATACTGGCAAAAAATCGTTTACATGCGATATATATGAATATAGGTGTAGGCAAAAAAGTAGATTAAAAACGCATTTATTGATACATACTGATGAAAAACCGATCTCATGCAATAAATGTGATTATAAATGTAGTCAAAAAAGTACATTAAAAAAGCATTTACTGACACATACTGGTGAAAAACCGTTCTCATGCAATATATGTGATTATAAATGTAGTCAAAAAAGTAGTTTAAAAAGGCATTTATTGACACATACTGGTGAAAAACTGTTCTCATGCAATAAATGTGATTATAAATGTACTCGAAAATATTATTTACTACAGCATTTATTGACACATACTGGTGAAAAACCGTTCTCATGCAATAAATGTGATTATAAATGTAGTCAAAAAAGTACATTAAAAACGCATTTATTGACACATACTGGTGAAAAACCGTTCTCATGCAATATATGTGATTATAAATGTAGTCTAAAAGGTAATTTAAAAACGCATTTATTGACACATACTGGTGAAAAACCGCTCTCATGCAATATGTGTGATTATAAATGTAGTAAAAAAAGTACATTAAAAACGCATTTATTGACACATACTGGTGAAAAACCGTTCTCATGCAATATATGTGATTATAAATGTAGTCTAAAAGGTAATTTAAAAACGCATTTATTGACACATACTGGTGAAAAACCGCTCTCATGCAATATGTGTGATTATAAATGTAGTAAAAAAAGTACATTAAAAACGCATTTATTGACACATACTGGTGAAAAACCGTTCTCATGCAATATATGTGATTATAAATGTAGTCTAAAAAGTTCATTAAAAAAGCATTTACTGACACATACTGGTGAAAAACCGTTCTCATGCAATATATGTGATTATAAATGTAGTCAAAAAAGTTCATTAAAAACGCATTTATTGACACATACTGGTGAAAAACCGCTGTCATGCAATATGTGTGATTATAAATGTAGTCAAAAAAGTACATTAAAAACGCATTTATTGACACATACTGGTGAAAAACCGTTCTCATGCAATATATGTGATTATAAATGTAGTCTAAAAGGTAGTTTAAAAACGCATTTATTGACACATACTGGTGAAAAACCGTTCTCATGCAATAAATGTGATTATAAATGTAGTCAAAAAAGTACATTAAAAACGCATGTATTGACACATACTGGTGAAAAAACCGTTCTCATGCAATATATGTGATTATAAATGTAGTCTAAAAGGTAGTTTAAAAAGGCATTTATTGACACATACTGGTGAAAAACCGTTCTCATGTGGTATGTGTGATTATAAATGTAGTCTAAAAGATAATTTAAAAATGCATATATTGACACATACTGGTGAGAAACCGTTCTCATGTGATAAGTGTGATTATAAATGTAGGCAAAAACGTAATTTAAAAACGCATTAATTGACACATACTGGCGAAAAACCGTTGTCATGCGATATGTGTGATTATAAATGTAAACAGAAAGGTCATTTAAAACAGCATATATTGCGACATAGTCACAAATAGTAGATTGATTACAAAAGGGGGACAAAGACAACATTGTTTAAGGGAGTGTTTTATTTTAGCAATCTGTCACCTGTGCTGTGTCTCTAGTCTTGTGCTCAGATCTTGACAGTTTGATGAATAAAACAAATTTTCATATTTGCCAAATATTTATTTTATTACAACATCCACGCAAATTCCTACATGGTAGCAGAGCGTGGTTTGTAGTGTAATACAGTTGGAAATATCAGAAGAGTAAAAATACATGTTTTGTTGGCGACAGAAGATCGACATTCTTTTGTTTTGAGGGCAATTCTCGCGCCGTGAGATTATGTCGAAATAGACATAAGTCGAAAAAACATGGCGGATGTCGAATTTGCTATTTTCAGAATCTCGCTGTAGAGATATGTCGAGACGCAGCGTTCGACATGCAACGAGTGGTCAATAGCAGTAGAGATAGGATATGTCGACCGCAAGTATCCGTGAATGAACGTTGATTGTCAATGTTATGACAGAATTTCAGAGTTTATATGGAGTTTATGTCTGTAAATTTGTACTTGTACTTAATTTTTCTGCATAGAACTTGATTTTCGATATAAGCACTACGTTTTCGTCATTTAATTTAAGAAATTGAACCATGTCGGGCGACGATTTCGAGGCGAAAAAATTGGCCTCTCAAAAGAGCTCACGATATATTTGATTAGAATATTAGAGCCTCATGTGCAGTTCAAAACGCAATATGATCAAAAGTAAGTAATGGAAAGCGACGATGTGGTCTATGGTGTAGAACGCTTACCTAGAAGATACCTAACTGTTCACTTGTGACTTGAAGACCCCCAAGTAAAAAAAGTTTAAGGAGATTACTTTTTTACTTACCTATTATTATATTCTAAGGAAATAAAATTGGCTCTGACTTTAAACTGATTCCATTACATTCCTTGACATTTCAGGCTACATCAATAGATAGCAGTTTTTAGGTTTTATTTTAATACATATTAAAACGAAATATTTTGTTTTACAAACATTTTATTTAATAAGCCCAATCCTCTTAGGATTATCGGTAATAAAAGTATTCTATGCTAAATGATACTACCTACTCTCCATCACTTAAACTATCACTATGTAAATTTTCATTTAAATCGGTCAAACCGTTTGAACGTGAAGAGAAAACAAGCAAACGAATTTTCAGATTTATGGTACCTATTAATAATTTATGTTATGCATAGGGATTTTTTTTAGCATAATAGAATAGCAAATCAGTCTGAAATTAATCTTAGCATAAAAGTAAATCAGTCTAAAATTAATGTTAGCATAAAAGTAAATCAGTCTGAAACTATAAATAAAACTAAAATTATGGTAGGTAAGTATACAATAATATTATGGTTAGTAATACTTATCACAATCAGGTAGATCATTGTTTTAACAATTTTTCTTAGCATAAAAGTTAATCAGTCTGGACTCTTTGCTGTCTGCATGTCTGATGAGGCTATTGGGATTAGTAATCCTCAGCACTGCTTCCTCATCTTTCGTCAAGGCTAGCGGTGGAGGGCCTCCTCCTGTTCCATTTCTTATTATAGCACAGTATTTTTTCTTTGCTTTCAACCGCTTATCTTGCCAACACTGCAATAAAAATATGATCTATGTCAAACCATTACCAGATACAAGAGGTAGGATTGTAATACAATAAAATCTGAGAGACTATTAATTTCCGATAAATTAACGAATAAAATGATAAACTAATATTATAAATGTGAAAGTGTGTATGTTTGGATTTTTGTTACTCAATCACACAAACACTACTGAACCGATTGCGATGAAACTTGGAATATAGGTAGCTGGATACCGGAAAGAACACATAGTCTATTTTTTATCCCGAAATTCCCGCGGGTACGGGACTTACGCGGGTGAAACAGCGGGGCGCAGCTAGAAACATGTTTCGATCAGTATTATGGATTTTCTGTAAGAATATTGCTCAGCCTTAAGATGTGTAGAATATTGTGCGAGACTTTCTATCTCCTAAATCTTAGTACCTACCTAAAACCATCCCAGGCTATCAGAAAATCAGCTACTTATCTTCTGAGAAGCTGAAGGCCGGTAGTCTTTCCTGTTTCCATTATTACGGTGTAAGTAGGTACTTACTTTTCTCCACTCCGTCCACTCTTTCTTGGCGCCAAGGATAGCATTCAATTCCTGTTGTATACTCTTCCATCTCAACTCTGCAATTTTTTCGGTAAGAGTTGCAGAAAGTTTGCCTGAGCGCAACTCCTCATCCGCCTCCAGCAACGCCACAACGCCACGCTTTTTGTGCTCTGCTAGGGTACGCTTTTTTTGTTTCGCGCTTGATGCCATAATATTTTTATTTTTTAAATTATTTAGTAATTGTAGAAAAGAACCAACACAATCGGTAAGATAATGTGAAGTTTTTGAACTTTTTCTTCTGTAATGTCAACAACAGTCAACATTAATTCTATTTCTTATCGGTTGTGAACCGATTATGGCCATTAGGAAATTAGCCAGTGTCATGTATTCTAATATATTATGCATGTTATTTGCATCGAAACAGTCAAGTCGTCATAGTTAACGTCAAGTCTAGGGAATCATTTAATTTTGTAAACACGGCGGCCATTTACAAACAATCTTCACGGAGCCTTGGAGACAACACTAAGTCAATGTTTTGCACCGATTTTCACTTTCATTCCACTTGTACACCTTCACGAAACTAAATTGATTAAAATGCCCCCGAAATTAAACAATTTGCACGCATATTACATATTATTCACAAAAATGAAAATTTAGCACCACATCTCCTCAACAAGTTCCCGCCAAGACTCCGTCAACATTAATGACACTGACAACTAATAACGTAAAATATGCGTTTCGTTTCTCGCTCTATTTCATTTTCTTTCATCGACTTATTTTCTGCACATAGTCGAGAAAAATGGAACAAAATTTCATATGTACCAAATATTTATTATATTACAACATCCACGCAAATTCCTACATGGTAGCACAGAGCGCGGTTTGCAGTGTAATACAGTTGGAAATATCAGAAGAGTAAAAATACATGTTTTGTTGGCGAAATACGAAATACTTACCGGCCGGCTTGACTTTGAGGTTAGAAGATCAACATTCTTTTGTGAGGGCAATTCTCGCGCCCCGTGAGATTATGTCGAAATAGACATAAGTCGAAAAAACATGGCGGATGTCGAACGCAAACAGATTTTGCAGTGAGATTCCTAGAATCTCACTGTAGAGATATGTCGAGACGCAGCGTTCGACATGCAACGAGTGGTCAACAGCAGTAGAGATTGGATGTCGAACGAGAATCTCTGTCAATGATTGTTGTTTGTCAATGTTTTTTCACAGTTCGTCAGTGGAAAGCGAAAAACGCTAAAGCGCCACTTTGGCGAAAATGAGTTTTTTATGTCATTGAATTTGTTTTTTTTTTCTGCGTCGATTGATGTTAGTTTCGAAGCAATCTGAGCATTTTTTTTGTGCTTTAGCTTTCCAAAAAATTCTTTATTATGGTTATAGTCAATCACATAAGCGACCTTATTTCGTTGTTTTTTGCAACAGTGGTGCTTAAGACCTACATTTTTTTGTATCATAGCTCTTAAGATTTTTTTCTTTCCCTTGTTTGGTTCTCTTTAGCGACATAAGCATTTGTCCCTTTCTTATATTTATTTTGATCTTATCCTATTAGCAATTTTAGGTTACTGTGATTTACTTTGTAACTGGCTGTTAGCTGTTTTTGTTTACTATTGCATACATAATATGTTTGGCGCTTATGCAAAAGTTCTTGCATAACATTCCAGAGAACAGTGGAGCTTGTTCGTTTTCTATCCAGTTTTCTCTGCTTGTATATTTGTATTAGCAAAAATTCTTAAATTTTTGATAAATAAATGCGGTAGTTTAGAAATATTTATCATAAAGATACATGATATAAGCACTTTAGATTTGTTAGTGACAACTTGTAACCTGACTATTAGCGCGACGCACGCGGTGGGCGGGGGTGAAGGGCGCGTGCCCGGCTCTCGGGATTATTCGAGAGAATCAGTATGCATAAATTTACCAGTGATCCGTTCAGTGTTAATGTTTCTAATTAATTATAAATATTCCAAATCAGCAGAGTTTTGCACTTACATGTGTTTGGAGACTTAAAAAATATGAAAAGGTACATAATATAGTTATATTTTAATGTTGTAGAGTTGCATTATTATTAACATTTTTGAGTAAGATGGTATTTGTTTAGTTATGTTCGGCATTGTTGAGTACTAGGTACTGTGTGAATATTTTTGTTATTTCCACACAATTAAACGGCTAAACAAATTGGTACAAAATTGGATATGGTACGGGAACTAAATGGGCTCACACGCGGAATAGCAAGTGTAAGAAATAAGTACAAGATAATATAAGCGTTAGATATAATCGAGCTTATTTCAAAAATTATACTTGTAATGGCTGAGGCCATTACAAGTATAATTATTATCTCTTGTTTTAGATACCTACTACCACCATGGAGAGTAAACGCAATAACTTTTTCCGTACGTTCATGGAGAGTAAACGTCAAGTAAAACGCCGCCGAGGGCAAGATAATACCGACCTGATCACAAAATTACGGCGAGTAGAACCAACGGACTATTTAGAGATACAGAGTCATGCATACAATCTCTCGTCTCAGTACACACCGGCTCCTGAAATGCAGCCGATCCACGTGCTAGTGCTGCCAAAGACATTCCTCCTCAGCTTACTTCCGCTTCTGAGATGCTGCAGCCTACTCACGTGAATGGTGTCACCGACAAGATGCCTCCTTAGCTTACTCCGGGTCCTGGATGCTGCAGCCTACTCACGTGAATGGTGTTACCGACGAGATACCTCCTCAGCTTACTCCGGCTCCTAGGATGCTGCAGCCTACTCACGTGAATGGTGTCACCAACGAGATACCTCCTCAGCTTATTCCGGCTCCTGGGATGCTGCAGCCTACTCACGTGAATGGTGCTACCGACGAAATACCTCCTCAGTTACTCCGGCTCCTGAGATGCTGCAATTTACTCACGTGAATGGTGCCACCGACGTGATACATCCTCAGCTTACTCCGGCTCCTGAGATGCTGCAGCCTACTTACGAGATTAGTGCCACCGACGAGATGCCTCCAAACCTAACTCCGCGAACTGAAATGTATGTATGTAATGATGAAGACGTAAAAATTGTAGGACATTTAGGACAAGGGAATACTTTCTTTATTGTTTTTATTACTAGTAGGTACTTAATTTACCTTATAAGACTGATTATGCTTAAATAAAAAAAGTGATTATGACAATACTAGTTTTATTTTGTGTGAAAATATCACAATATTAAATAAATTCTTTTAAAATTTGCTGTTATAAGCTCTTAAAAAATTAATCTTCACCAAATTTTACTACCTGTAGTCATTGTTAGCCATTTTTGATTCCATAAAGTAGTATGTTTCTAATTGATTAGTTTTTTTTCCTGCACTGGGTTAGATTTAATGATATCTATTAGTAAATTTGGTTTACTCAATTTGATACATTGATTGCTCATTAGATTTTATTCCCTGACTAACTTTTTAGTATAACACAGGTAAAATTTGCTAAAGCGACAGTTTTTTCCGGAATTAAAAGACCTAAAGACATTAAAACGTACTCTTAATATAGACGCATGGATAAATAGAAATGTATATTTTTTTTATCTCGTTTAGGTAAAAGGAAAAAAAAATATTAATTTTTTTGTAATAAAAAAAACTTTAAACTCAATTTCCCGCAAACACCATTTTGGCGCTTTAGCATTTTCACCTTTCCACTGACGTTATGCAAAATCGCGAAAACCATAGAAGATATTGTATGTTAAAGTTTCACAGTTATGAGCACTCCACTATACTCCTAAGTTAGGAGAGATTGAGCCGCCATTTTTTAGGTTTGGAGCTCTTAACTGTGATACTTACAAAATATTTTAATCTAGCGGTAAATAAACGAAAATACTAACACCGTGGCTTTAGCTCACGTAAATCAGTTGAATAATCCATATCTTGTGTTTTAGGAACACCTTTAAAACTTCATTATAATGTGCCTCTACCCCCTAGGTCTGAGCTCTGAGGAAAAACGCCGATCTTCATAAGCGGCCAGCATTTTGGACTCGCTGCCAAGTTACGAAAATTTGGACGTTATTGAAAATGTTAACTAAATACTCCACGACAAAAAAAAACTAAATGCCCATAGAATTTAGAAGACTTTATTATAGGCAAGCATTTATTTTTAATTCTATCTTAAAATAGTTATTAATTTAATTATGATATTTTTACCTACCTATTTACTATTTATATTAATTACTTTCACTATTTTCATTATTTTTTAGGACTTAGTTATAATCGGTAATTAATTTAAACCAATAAATTAAATTAAATCTAAAATTACAATTTTCTTTGGCATTAACTTACTTTACAATTATTATTAAACAAGGTGTAACGGGTATACCCTTTTAAGCCGAAGGTGGATTGTTCTAGACGTCTAGGCGAACAGCTTTTGTTCTACGACTTTTGGAAATTCGAAGTACTTTTCGAAAAATTTAGGTGTAAAGTTTACTTGAAAATCAGCTGTTTCAGAGAGTTCGAGGTCATTGACCTTATGTTGTCCTTTTATTTAGTTTGATGGTTTAAAATCAAAACTTCAATTAACTATATTTTTAAAAGCAGCTGTTTTTTCAGTGAAACATAATCTCAAAATTTTCAAAAAAAAGTTAAAATTTTCAAAATTCGTAGAACAAAAGTTGTTCGCCTAGACGTCTAGAATAACCCCCTTTCGGATTAAAAGGACTTAACCGTTACAAATTGTATAATTATAAAATGAAATAATAATAATAATGTAATGATGTACTTAATAATATAATGATAATGTAACCAGATAATGTAAAGCCACGTTTTTCGATGCCTTTTTGACTCCATTTATTCAAACCTAATAAATGTAAGCCAACAAGGTCTTTAAAATACAACGAGAATTTACGACCAGCTGTGGTATCATCTAATTAGCATCCACCGCTAGTAGTTGCTAAGTTGCAGTACATTGCTGCTTTGACGTAACGTGGTTGTTACCGGTGATTACTTCAAAGCAGCAATGTAGAATACGTAAAATGTTTTTTGACAGTAAATAGCAACTAGTAGCGGTGGATGCTAATTAGATGATACCACAGCAGATGACGTACAGCCACGTATTTTGAGATCTTTCTGGCTTCCAATTATCAGGTTTAGCTTCTAAATATCCAAACATCAAAATTAACAGTCGATTTTAAGCTCTGTTTCCTATATTAGCTATGTGAATAAAACTGTCAGTGCGGCTTTTGACTTTCATCGCAAAATGCACAACAGCAGTGAACGATGAATGCTGGGGCGACTTTTGTTTTTTACGCGTTAGTGAAATGTCGTCCTGAATTTTAATTTTTACATAAACATTGTTTTATTGCGTTTAAATTGTTTAATTTCGGCGGCAAGTTACCAATTTAGTTTCGCGAAGTTCAACGAGTTAAGTGAAAATAAAAATACCAGTGCCAAACACGAAATTAGCACGTTACAAACAATTGTCCCATAGGGTTGGAGAAAAATCGTCGCCATTTTTTCTACAGCCTTCACGCATTGAAAATTATTTCAAACGATTACAGTACAATAGTGGTAGTTCGCTATTCGTACGAGAAATTGGCTAAATTGTCCTATATTGCTGACAGAAGCCATAACTAAGAAAAAGAAGAAGAATGCTGGGGCTCTATTGGCTCTATTTAAGAAATATGGATAATTCAATAGGTTTGCGTTATTTAGAGCCACTTGAATGTGTTAGTATTTTCGTTTTGATACTTTGAGAGATTTAACCTAAAAACTATTTCATCAACAGAGACAATTCTAGTCTCATATTGTAGCAAATTTAGTCTACTTTTGAAACGCTCTGATAAAGTTCTGTCAAAACCAGTCCTTTAAGTTTAAAATCGCCAAAATTTAAAAAATTAGTCATTGGGTTACCATCCTAAACAAGTCTGCCAAAATCACAGCTACTGGATTTAACGCATACGGTGCTGTATAATTTTACTGGATTAACTCGCAAAGTTAATGAATCGATAGAAATAAGAATCATCAAAAACGGTTCATGCGTTTGGCCAGAACGCCACATAGACAGAAACATGGAACCAAATTAAATGAACACATTAAGTACTCTCCTTTGCGTCGTCGCACAGTCGGGTAAAAATAAAAAACTCGATTAAAAAATACGCATAGAAACAACAAAAAAACCAAAAAGAAAAAAACAAGCCCAGTAATTTGAAATTACGCTAAGTAATAATAGTTTTGTAATCGATACACACAGAACACATAATAAATAAGTAAAACATTACTCACAGTCGGGACCCATTCATTTTACCAATCTAATTTTTCCAATGGGTCCCGACTGTGAGTAATTTTTTACTCATTTATTATGTGTTCTGTGTGTATCGATTACAAAACTATTATTACCTAGCGTAATTTCAAATTACTGGGCTTGTTTTTTTCTTTTTGGTTTTTTTGTTGTTTCTATGCGTATTTTTTAATCGAGTTTTTTACGCAGTCGGGTTTTTTGTTTTTTTATAAATTATTTTTTTTATTTTACGCTTTTTAGCTATTTTCATTTATTGATGGTAGGTCAAATCAAAATCAAATCTAATATTTATTTATTAACTATGACACTTATTACACATTTCTCAAATTACATATATCAGACATCGATTCTACACTAAGCACAAGCTTGTAGGTAAGTCTCGTAATCTATTCATTTCATTAGGTAGGGGGTTATAATGTACTAGCTGCGCCCCGCGGTTTCACCCGCGTAAGTTCCGTTCCCGCGGGAATAAAAAGTAGCTTATGTGTTAATCCAGGTCCCCCAGCTACCTATATTCCAAGTTTCATCGCAATCGGTTCAGTATTTTTTGCGTGAAAGAGTAACAACCTCACATACATACATACATACAAACTTTCGCGTTTATAATATTAGTAAGATTCTGTTAGGGTTTAGTTATTTATTGTTTAAATTTATTATTATTCTTTTAACGTTTTTAGGTACCTAAGTGTTATTAGGCTTTTATTCAGTAGGTAGGTACAATTTATGTAAATATTGTTTTAGTATATATCAATAAATTCCTGTCACCTGTACCATCACGGCTTATACTTTGATAGTTCCAAGCGTAACTACGTAACAAAAATAAAAACTTGTTCGTTAGTAATAAAAAGCAAGAATACCTAATTGTAAATTAACTTTAAACCGTTATATTTCCTAAACGGTTCTTTAAAATGAAAAATGGTGAAAGAAACCTAATATTTATTTTTAAAAATCTATTCAACGATACCCATCTTGACATACTTTGACGATTTTGGATTTTTTAATTTTGACAATATGGCGTCTGGTGGTGACATATGTTACTTTGGATTACTGTCATGTCTTTAGTCACACTCGCCAGATTAAGACGAATCGATTGACGTAAGAATCATCAAAATCGGTCCACGCGTTTGGCCTCTAGAACGCCACATAGAAACATCCATACATACATACATACATACATACATACATACTTACATACATACATACATAGACTGATAAACACATTACCCTCCTTTGCGTCGCGCAGTCGGGTAAAAAATGAATTTTCATTTTTGTGAACCCTAGTTCAAATGCGTGCAAATTGTTTAATTTCGGAGGCATATTAATCAATTCAGTTTCGTGAAGGTGTACAAGTGCAATAAAAGTGAAAATCACTGCAAAACATGGACTTTAGCGTTGTCTCCAAAGCTCCGTGAATAATCCTTGTAAACCGCCGTGTGTTTACACATGGTTCCCTAGATTTTTTTTTTCGTCGGAAAATGTGATTAAGACCATCAAGGCCACTCTCGGGGTAGAGCGGCCCGGTGAGTGGAGGTCCCACCTGGTCTAGATGGTGTTTGCCAGGGATATATCCACTAAAAACCCACGGTGTCCCTCACAACGCAAGTGTCGGGGTCAACGGGACCTGTTATATATAATACTACCGTTGACCCCGACGGCAGTTGGCCGCGGTCGGCCCTCTCCCAAACACTTCCAGACTTCCACGCGGCCCCTCCTTGCGGAAAAGACCCCCGGACCCGCTGACGCGGGCTTACGGGTTGGAAGCCAGGCAAGCCCGGCTTCCCACCTCGTGCGCCTCTTAGCTTCACTGCCCCTCTTGCTGCTACTGAGCCCTCCCACCACGACAAGGTGGACGCACATCTTTCTTTTTCTTAGTTATGGCTTCTGTCAGCAATATAGGACAATTTAGCCAATTTCTCGTACGAATAGTGAACTACCACTATACTGTAATCGTTTGAAATAATTTTCAATGCGTGAAGGCTGAAGATAAAATGGCGACGATTTTTCTCCAACCCTATGGAACAATTGTTTGTAACGTGCTAATTTCGTGTTTGGCACTGGTATTTTTATTTTCACTTAACTCGTTGAATTCGCGTAACTTTTTAAATTGGTAACTTGCCGCCGAAATTAAACAATTTTAAACGCAATAAAACAATGTTTTGTAAAAATGAAAATTCAGGAAAACATTTCACTAACGCGTCAAAAACAAAAGTCGACGCACATCGGGAGGGTGATTCCCTATACTTGACCTAACTATGACGACTTAATAGTTTCGATGCAAATAACTTGCATATAATATTAAAATACTTGAAACTGGCTAATTCTCAAATGGCCATAATCGGTTCACAACCGATAAGAAATAATCAATAATGAGGTAATAAGAATGTAATAAGCGTGTAATAAGTCATCGTATGGTCATCCATCATAGTCATAGTAAATTGAAGGGAATCATTGTAAAACGGTGGTAATTTTTTTAAAAGATTGTTCACGGAATTTTGGAGACTACGCTAAATTCCATGTTTTTCACCGACTTTCACTTTCATTACACTTGTACCATTATGATCCTATATTGAATTATATGCACCTGAAATTAAACAATTTCCACGCATTGGAAATAGGTTTCACAAAAATGAATATTTACGCAAACATCTTAACGCGTTCCCGCCAAAACACGAATCTAAATCCGAGTCTGCAAATAATAATTATAATACTTGACACTGGCTACTTTCTAATGGCCCTTAATCGGTTATCGGTTCACAACCGAAAGAAAAAAAAGGCGGTTTGTTTGGTTTTGAGTTTTGTTTGTTGTGCGTGGCGTTAGGCGTGGTACTCCATACCAACTCCATACGCATATTCCACTGTACTACACTAATTATAGTTCACTTACTCAATTCTCAAGTATAGCAGGTGTTAAAGGGAAGCAAGAGTCTGTTTCTCGCTTTCATTTAGACAAGACCAAAGTAGAATCTGGAAGTTTTTTTCTATGTGATAGACGTGTATATAATTTATTTAATCTCAGCTCAGTAGTCGGACATTCTTATTCATTCGAGGGTGTTTTGCGCGCTTGAGGAACAAGATCCTTCTGTCGAAGCACCATGGAGTTCTTCGACATCACTCGACTCAAGTCAGTCGAAATCAAACTGGATACGGACTGGACAGGTACAAACATTTATGGCTGGACTTTACTTTAGGGGACGCGGAGTTTCGAATTGAAATTTTTTTTGGGGGAAGACCTAGGTCTAAATAGACTTCCTGTAAAATTTCAGAGCACGGAGATTTATAGTTTCGGAGATATTAATTTTTTAAAATCTGGAAAAAGTACGCAATTCTAACCTAAAAATCTTTGCTGATGCCTGCGTTTCGATTCGTATACATCACGCCCCCTCCCCCCACGACGTACGATTGTAAAGTGCAATCATTTTTTACCCAATAAGTCACCACCTTACTTTTAGTGAAAAACCTAACCTCAAAATGAGATTTTTCAAAAATTCATAATAAAAAAACTAAGCGTAAGCTAAAAACAATAAACTCTTGAATTATGCCAGTGGTTATTATTTTACATTCAGTTTAGAAGCAATTTCCAGAAATTGTTCATAGAGCACTAAATCATCAAGGTAGAAAATTGATTTGTCAGCATTAAATGCCTGAATACAGTTAATTTTGAAACAAATTAGCATTTATTTAAAACCTAACTGTGTACTTACCCAACTAAACATAATTCTGAGTGTATAATTATATTGGAGCTTGAGGGCCTTGTAAAGTCTTCTTCGTGTAATTAACCCATAGACTGCAAGTATAAAACGTATTGACAAAAAGATCTGAAAAGAGTCAATTCAACTGGTATCATAATATACTTTGTCAAACTAAAACTTGTCAAATTATTGATGTTTGAAGTTAAATGTGTTGTCGTGACCAGTGCTTGTGCACATAAGCAGGAGTTGCAGGGCTGCAGAGAGCTTCACTCCAAGGCGTGCAAGCGTTCGTCATCGGACGTTTACGAACGACACTGCATAACTGTTACTATCACAATCGATTTGACATAATTTTTGCTAACTGTGAAACTTTAACATACAAATATCTTTTAATTTAGAGAAAATAAAACGAAAATACTAACACAGTGGCTTAAGATCACGTTAATCTATTGAATAATCTATATTTCTTTATTTAGGAATAGTAGTTTGAAGTGCAAAATGTGTTATCTGTGGAACATAGCTGGTCCATTTTGAACGGTCTTCTTAGAAAATGTAAACAAACAAGACGTGTCAACTGTCAAATAAACGTCAGGGCGATTTTCGTCCACCAATTTCGTGGGGTGACCGGTGCGTCGTCGGGCGACGTTTACGAACGGCCATTACTGTTCGTCGGGTGATCACCCCGATGGTTTTCGAACGCGTACTATGTCACCGAGCGTCGTCCGACGACGTTTACGAACGCAGCCCGGTAACGGAGATAGAGCTCCTAGAGATCTTTGTTTAAGTTTGACAGCTGTCATCCAAAATGAAGATCTCAAGGAGCTCTATCACTTATGCTAAGAAAGTAATGGTTTAGTGTAAATCGTTTCCGAGATATTGACGTTTTAAGTTTGACACTTGTCATCCAAGTGGTCCCTGGTCCCAGTCTCGAGGGGGACTAAATCGAGTCTTACCTGTAAACTGTTGATGTAGTTAACTGTTGATCTTATAATCTGTTGATCTTACGAACCGTTGATCACATAATAATAATTAACGAACTCCTATCTTTTATAAACTGACATTCCTCTTATCTTCCTAGTGCTTACAAATATAGAAATTATAATGGAAAGTCACTCAGAGCATATTTTGTATTCTTTTTCAGTAATTGGACATACTGAAACCAATGACGAACACAACAAAGGCAATATCCAAACTCTGACAGAGGAAGTAAAGTATGAAATAGGAAGTGACGAAGAAAACAACAGCAAACTGATGTTAGACAATATTGAATGTGATAATTCACAAGTATCTACTAATTCAGAATGCATCAACGTGTATGATGATATGATTGATGTAGATGATGTTAAATTTGACATTTCCAAGACGTTAGACAATGTTGGAGGTGAAACTGCTTGTGAATTTGATGATGGGAGGAAGCAAGCTTCATCGAGTGAGGATATATCTCTCTCAAAAAGACTCAGATCCAGAAAAGAAGTTACGCTGAATGATGATGAGATTGGAGGTAAGTGCCTATAGTCTATAACAGATGTCATGTGTACTGTGTACCTATACAGTGTTCATGGAAAATAAGAAATAGTACCATTTAATTTTGAAACTTGAAGAAAGAATGTACATCCTGAAACATTTACAACTTGTAATTTTTTACAAAAAATAAAGCAAACAGTAGATCTCGCAAGCAGACAATTTATTGCTTAGTATGATCTAAGTTCTTAAACAACTTCCAACTTTTTCTGTTACCCGTTCAAGAGTTTGTGATTAAAGGGTTGTACCAGGTGTAGGTACCATCAATCTGTATCTTGTAGTTATATGGCCTACTGTTGGTAAAATTGTAAAATTTAGCAGTTTACTTGATTTTGGTTAGTATTTGTTTACGTCATTCCAAGGAAAATGTTTAGCACCCATATCATCTATCCAGTGGATGACTGACAACAGTGGAAATTGACAGGCACTTTGCAGTAAATTGCTGCTTCAAATTGAATTGAAATTGAAATGTACTGCAAAGTGCCTGTCTGTACTAATATTTTATTAAATCACTTTTGAAAATACTACTTGCAAATAAAAAAAACATTTAAATCAGATCTTATATAGCAGAGATGTATATTTGCCCTTTTTATAAAAAAAATGCCTTACCATTTGAAATCCCTACACCAAAAATTAACTTAGTTTCATCAAGATTAGCTGAAAAAAAATACGACCCATGGGGAAGAATCGACAAACATACAAACATACTGACAAACGAAAGCAAATATTGCCAGACTTGAAGCAGGTCAATAAGTAATATAAATGTTAAGAGCTGTGAATGTGATACACCCTATACTCATTGTTGATATATCTGACAGACCGTCTCCCATACATACGTCGAGAGGAACAGAAACTGATGATATCGGAACACCTCAGTGGGAACTTCGACCGACAAGCGAACAAACCTCAAACTACTAACAAAATATGCACAGAGGCACATTTAAAGACACACTCTACTGATGAAGTGGCGCAGTTTACGTGCAATCACTGTCATCGGATATATAAAGTAAAATATCATTTACAACAGCATTTATTGACACATACTGGCAAAAAATCGTTTACATGCGATATATATGAATATAGGTGTAGGCAAAAAAGTAGATTAAAAACGCATTTATTGATACATACTGATGAAAAACCGATCTCATGCAATAAATGTGATTATAAATGTAGTCAAAAAAGTACATTAAAAAAGCATTTACTGACACATACTGGTGAAAAACCGTTCTCATGCAATATATGTGATTATAAATGTAGTCAAAAAAGTAGTTTAAAAAGGCATTTATTGACACATACTGGTGAAAAACTGTTCTCATGCAATAAATGTGATTATAAATGTACTCGAAAATATTATTTACTACAGCATTTATTGACACATACTGGTGAAAAACCGTTCTCATGCAATAAATGTGATTATAAATGTAGTCAAAAAAGTACATTAAAAACGCATTTATTGACACATACTGGTGAAAAACCGTTCTCATGCAATATATGTGATTATAAATGTAGTCTAAAAGGTAATTTAAAAACGCATTTATTGACACATACTGGTGAAAAACCGCTCTCATGCAATATGTGTGATTATAAATGTAGTAAAAAAAGTACATTAAAAACGCATTTATTGACACATACTGGTGAAAAACCGTTCTCATGCAATATATGTGATTATAAATGTAGTCTAAAAGGTAATTTAAAAACGCATTTATTGACACATACTGGTGAAAAACCGCTCTCATGCAATATGTGTGATTATAAATGTAGTAAAAAAAGTACATTAAAAACGCATTTATTGACACATACTGGTGAAAAACCGTTCTCATGCAATATATGTGATTATAAATGTAGTCTAAAAAGTTCATTAAAAAAGCATTTACTGACACATACTGGTGAAAAACCGTTCTCATGCAATATATGTGATTATAAATGTAGTCAAAAAAGTTCATTAAAAACGCATTTATTGACACATACTGGTGAAAAACCGCTGTCATGCAATATGTGTGATTATAAATGTAGTCAAAAAAGTACATTAAAAACGCATTTATTGACACATACTGGTGAAAAACCGTTCTCATGCAATATATGTGATTATAAATGTAGTCTAAAAGGTAGTTTAAAAACGCATTTATTGACACATACTGGTGAAAAACCGTTCTCATGCAATAAATGTGATTATAAATGTAGTCAAAAAAGTACATTAAAAACGCATGTATTGACACATACTGGTGAAAAAACCGTTCTCATGCAATATATGTGATTATAAATGTAGTCTAAAAGGTAGTTTAAAAAGGCATTTATTGACACATACTGGTGAAAAACCGTTCTCATGTGGTATGTGTGATTATAAATGTAGTCTAAAAGATAATTTAAAAATGCATATATTGACACATACTGGTGAGAAACCGTTCTCATGTGATAAGTGTGATTATAAATGTAGGCAAAAACGTAATTTAAAAACGCATTAATTGACACATACTGGCGAAAAACCGTTGTCATGCGATATGTGTGATTATAAATGTAAACAGAAAGGTCATTTAAAACAGCATATATTGCGACATAGTCACAAATAGTAGATTGATTACAAAAGGGGGACAAAGACAACATTGTTTAAGGGAGTGTTTTATTTTAGCAATCTGTCACCTGTGCTGTGTCTCTAGTCTTGTGCTCAGATCTTGACAGTTTGATGAATAAAACAAATTTTCATATTTGCCAAATATTTATTTTATTACAACATCCACGCAAATTCCTACATGGTAGCAGAGCGTGGTTTGTAGTGTAATACAGTTGGAAATATCAGAAGAGTAAAAATACATGTTTTGTTGGCGACAGAAGATCGACATTCTTTTGTTTTGAGGGCAATTCTCGCGCCGTGAGATTATGTCGAAATAGACATAAGTCGAAAAAACATGGCGGATGTCGAATTTGCTATTTTCAGAATCTCGCTGTAGAGATATGTCGAGACGCAGCGTTCGACATGCAACGAGTGGTCAATAGCAGTAGAGATAGGATATGTCGACCGCAAGTATCCGTGAATGAACGTTGATTGTCAATGTTATGACAGAATTTCAGAGTTTATATGGAGTTTATGTCTGTAAATTTGTACTTGTACTTAATTTTTCTGCATAGAACTTGATTTTCGATATAAGCACTACGTTTTCGTCATTTAATTTAAGAAATTGAACCATGTCGGGCGACGATTTCGAGGCGAAAAAATTGGCCTCTCAAAAGAGCTCACGATATATTTGATTAGAATATTAGAGCCTCATGTGCAGTTCAAAACGCAATATGATCAAAAGTAAGTAATGGAAAGCGACGATGTGGTCTATGGTGTAGAACGCTTACCTAGAAGATACCTAACTGTTCACTTGTGACTTGAAGACCCCCAAGTAAAAAAAGTTTAAGGAGATTACTTTTTTACTTACCTATTATTATATTCTAAGGAAATAAAATTGGCTCTGACTTTAAACTGATTCCATTACATTCCTTGACATTTCAGGCTACATCAATAGATAGCAGTTTTTAGGTTTTATTTTAATACATATTAAAACGAAATATTTTGTTTTACAAACATTTTATTTAATAAGCCCAATCCTCTTAGGATTATCGGTAATAAAAGTATTCTATGCTAAATGATACTACCTACTCTCCATCACTTAAACTATCACTATGTAAATTTTCATTTAAATCGGTCAAACCGTTTGAACGTGAAGAGAAAACAAGCAAACGAATTTTCAGATTTATGGTACCTATTAATAATTTATGTTATGCATAGGGATTTTTTTTAGCATAATAGAATAGCAAATCAGTCTGAAATTAATCTTAGCATAAAAGTAAATCAGTCTAAAATTAATGTTAGCATAAAAGTAAATCAGTCTGAAACTATAAATAAAACTAAAATTATGGTAGGTAAGTATACAATAATATTATGGTTAGTAATACTTATCACAATCAGGTAGATCATTGTTTTAACAATTTTTCTTAGCATAAAAGTTAATCAGTCTGGACTCTTTGCTGTCTGCATGTCTGATGAGGCTATTGGGATTAGTAATCCTCAGCACTGCTTCCTCATCTTTCGTCAAGGCTAGCGGTGGAGGGCCTCCTCCTGTTCCATTTCTTATTATAGCACAGTATTTTTTCTTTGCTTTCAACCGCTTATCTTGCCAACACTGCAATAAAAATATGATCTATGTCAAACCATTACCAGATACAAGAGGTAGGATTGTAATACAATAAAATCTGAGAGACTATTAATTTCCGATAAATTAACGAATAAAATGATAAACTAATATTATAAATGTGAAAGTGTGTATGTTTGGATTTTTGTTACTCAATCACACAAACACTACTGAACCGATTGCGATGAAACTTGGAATATAGGTAGCTGGATACCGGAAAGAACACATAGTCTATTTTTTATCCCGAAATTCCCGCGGGTACGGGACTTACGCGGGTGAAACAGCGGGGCGCAGCTAGAAACATGTTTCGATCAGTATTATGGATTTTCTGTAAGAATATTGCTCAGCCTTAAGATGTGTAGAATATTGTGCGAGACTTTCTATCTCCTAAATCTTAGTACCTACCTAAAACCATCCCAGGCTATCAGAAAATCAGCTACTTATCTTCTGAGAAGCTGAAGGCCGGTAGTCTTTCCTGTTTCCATTATTACGGTGTAAGTAGGTACTTACTTTTCTCCACTCCGTCCACTCTTTCTTGGCGCCAAGGATAGCATTCAATTCCTGTTGTATACTCTTCCATCTCAACTCTGCAATTTTTTCGGTAAGAGTTGCAGAAAGTTTGCCTGAGCGCAACTCCTCATCCGCCTCCAGCAACGCCACAACGCCACGCTTTTTGTGCTCTGCTAGGGTACGCTTTTTTTGTTTCGCGCTTGATGCCATAATATTTTTATTTTTTAAATTATTTAGTAATTGTAGAAAAGAACCAACACAATCGGTAAGATAATGTGAAGTTTTTGAACTTTTTCTTCTGTAATGTCAACAACAGTCAACATTAATTCTATTTCTTATCGGTTGTGAACCGATTATGGCCATTAGGAAATTAGCCAGTGTCATGTATTCTAATATATTATGCATGTTATTTGCATCGAAACAGTCAAGTCGTCATAGTTAACGTCAAGTCTAGGGAATCATTTAATTTTGTAAACACGGCGGCCATTTACAAACAATCTTCACGGAGCCTTGGAGACAACACTAAGTCAATGTTTTGCACCGATTTTCACTTTCATTCCACTTGTACACCTTCACGAAACTAAATTGATTAAAATGCCCCCGAAATTAAACAATTTGCACGCATATTACATATTATTCACAAAAATGAAAATTTAGCACCACATCTCCTCAACGAGTTCCCGCCAAGACTCCGTCAACATTAATGACACTGACAACTAATAACGTAAAATATGCGTTTCGTTTCTCGCTCTATTTCATTTTCTTTCATCGACTTATTTTCTGCACATAGTCGAGAAAAATGGAACAAAATTTCATATGTACCAAATATTTATTATATTACAACATCCACGCAAATTCCTACATGGTAGCACAGAGCGCGGTTTGCAGTGTAATACAGTTGGAAATATCAGAAGAGTAAAAATACATGTTTTGTTGGCGAAATACGAAATACTTACCGGCCGGCTTGACTTTGAGGTTAGAAGATCAACATTCTTTTGTGAGGGCAATTCTCGCGCCCCGTGAGATTATGTCGAAATAGACATAAGTCGAAAAAACATGGCGGATGTCGAACGCAAACAGATTTTGCAGTGAGATTCCTAGAATCTCACTGTAGAGATATGTCGAGACGCAGCGTTCGACATGCAACGAGTGGTCAACAGCAGTAGAGATTGGATGTCGAACGAGAATCTCTGTCAATGATTGTTGTTTGTCAATGTTTTTTCACAGTTCGTCAGTGGAAAGCGAAAAACGCTAAAGCGCCACTTTGGCGAAAATGAGTTTTTTATGTCATTGAATTTGTTTTTTTTTTCTGCGTCGATTGATGTTAGTTTCGAAGCAATCTGAGCATTTTTTTTGTGCTTTAGCTTTCCAAAAAATTCTTTATTATGGTTATAGTCAATCACATAAGCGACCTTATTTCGTTGTTTTTTGCAACAGTGGTGCTTAAGACCTACATTTTTTTGTATCATAGCTCTTAAGATTTTTTTCTTTCCCTTGTTTGGTTCTCTTTAGCGACATAAGCATTTGTCCCTTTCTTATATTTATTTTGATCTTATCCTATTAGCAATTTTAGGTTACTGTGATTTACTTTGTAACTGGCTGTTAGCTGTTTTTGTTTACTATTGCATACATAATATGTTTGGCGCTTATGCAAAAGTTCTTGCATAACATTCCAGAGAACAGTGGAGCTTGTTCGTTTTCTATCCAGTTTTCTCTGCTTGTATATTTGTATTAGCAAAAATTCTTAAATTTTTGATAAATAAATGCGGTAGTTTAGAAATATTTATCATAAAGATACATGATATAAGCACTTTAGATTTGTTAGTGACAACTTGTAACCTGACTATTAGCGCGACGCACGCGGTGGGCGGGGGTGAAGGGCGCGTGCCCGGCTCTCGGGATTATTCGAGAGAATCAGTATGCATAAATTTACCAGTGATCCGTTCAGTGTTAATGTTTCTAATTAATTATAAATATTCCAAATCAGCAGAGTTTTGCACTTACATGTGTTTGGAGACTTAAAAAATATGAAAAGGTACATAATATAGTTATATTTTAATGTTGTAGAGTTGCATTATTATTAACATTTTTGAGTAAGATGGTATTTGTTTAGTTATGTTCGGCATTGTTGAGTACTAGGTACTGTGTGAATATTTTTGTTATTTCCACACAATTAAACGGCTAAACAAATTGGTACAAAATTGGATATGGTACGGGAACTAAATGGGCTCACACGCGGAATAGCAAGTGTAAGAAATAAGTACAAGATAATATAAGCGTTAGATATAATCGAGCTTATTTCAAAAATTATACTTGTAATGGCTGAGGCCATTACAAGTATAATTATTATCTCTTGTTTTAGATACCTACTACCACCATGGAGAGTAAACGCAATAACTTTTTCCGTACGTTCATGGAGAGTAAACGTCAAGTAAAACGCCGCCGAGGGCAAGATAATACCGACCTGATCACAAAATTACGGCGAGTAGAACCAACGGACTATTTAGAGATACAGAGTCATGCATACAATCTCTCGTCTCAGTACACACCGGCTCCTGAAATGCAGCCGATCCACGTGCTAGTGCTGCCAAAGACATTCCTCCTCAGCTTACTTCCGCTTCTGAGATGCTGCAGCCTACTCACGTGAATGGTGTCACCGACAAGATGCCTCCTTAGCTTACTCCGGGTCCTGGATGCTGCAGCCTACTCACGTGAATGGTGTTACCGACGAGATACCTCCTCAGCTTACTCCGGCTCCTAGGATGCTGCAGCCTACTCACGTGAATGGTGTCACCAACGAGATACCTCCTCAGCTTATTCCGGCTCCTGGGATGCTGCAGCCTACTCACGTGAATGGTGCTACCGACGAAATACCTCCTCAGTTACTCCGGCTCCTGAGATGCTGCAATTTACTCACGTGAATGGTGCCACCGACGTGATACATCCTCAGCTTACTCCGGCTCCTGAGATGCTGCAGCCTACTTACGAGATTAGTGCCACCGACGAGATGCCTCCAAACCTAACTCCGCGAACTGAAATGTATGTATGTAATGATGAAGACGTAAAAATTGTAGGACATTTAGGACAAGGGAATACTTTCTTTATTGTTTTTATTACTAGTAGGTACTTAATTTACCTTATAAGACTGATTATGCTTAAATAAAAAAAGTGATTATGACAATACTAGTTTTATTTTGTGTGAAAATATCACAATATTAAATAAATTCTTTTAAAATTTGCTGTTATAAGCTCTTAAAAAATTAATCTTCACCAAATTTTACTACCTGTAGTCATTGTTAGCCATTTTTGATTCCATAAAGTAGTATGTTTCTAATTGATTAGTTTTTTTTCCTGCACTGGGTTAGATTTAATGAAATCTATTAGTAAATTTGGTTTACTCAATTTGATACATTGATTGCTCATTAGATTTTATTCCCTGACTAACTTTTTAGTATAACACAGGTAAAATTTGCTAAAGCGACAGTTTTTTCCGGAATTAAAAGACCTAAAGACATTAAAACGTACTCTTAATATAGACGCATGGATAAATAGAAATGTATATTTTTTTTATCTCGTTTAGGTAAAAGGAAAAAAAGATATTAATTTTTTTGTAATAAAAAAAACTTTAAACTCAATTTCCCGCAAACACCATTTTGGCGCTTTAGCATTTTCACCTTTCCACTGACGTTATGCAAAATCGCGAAAACCATAGAAGATATTGTATGTTAAAGTTTCACAGTTATGAGCGCTCCACTATACTCCTAAGTTAGGAGAGATTGAGCCGCCATTTTTTAGGTTTGGAGCTCTTAACTGTGATACTTACAAAATATTTTAATCTTAAGCTCACGTAAATCAGTTGAATAATCCATATCTTGTGTTTTAGGAACACCTTTAAAACTTCATTATAATGTGCCTCTACCCCCTAGGTCTGAGCTCTGAGGAAAAACGCCGTTCTTCATAAGCGGCCAGCATTTTGGACTCGCTGCCAAGTTACGAAAATTTGGACGTTATTGAAAATGTTAACTAAATACTCCACGACAAAAAAAAACTAAATGCCCATAGAATTTAGAAGACTTTATTATAGGCAAGCATTTATTTTTAATTCTATCTTAAAATAGTTATTAATTTAATTATGATATTTTTACCTACCTATTTACTATTTATATTAATTACTTTCACTATTTTCATTATTTTTTAGGACTTAGTTATAATCGGTAATTAATTTAAACCAATAAATTAAATTAAATCTAAAATTACAATTTTCTTTGGCATTAACTTACTTTACAATTATTATTAAACAAGGTGTAACGGGTATACCCTTTTAAGCCGAAGGTGGATTGTTCTAGACGTCTAGGCGAACAGCTTTTGTTCTACGACTTTTGGAAATTCGAAGTACTTTTCGAAAAATTTAGGTGTAAAGTTTACTTGAAAATCAGCTGTTTCAGAGAGTTCGAGGTCATTGACCTTATGTTGTCCTTTTATTTAGTTTGATGGTTTAAAATCAAAACTTCAATTAACTATATTTTTAAAAGCAGCTGTTTTTTCAGTGAAACATAATCTCAAAATTTTCAAAAAAAAGTTAAAATTTTCAAAATTCGTAGAACAAAAGTTGTTCGCCTAGACGTCTAGAATAACCCCCTTTCGGATTAAAAGGACTTAACCGTTACAAATTGTATAATTATAAAATGAAATAATAATAATAATGTAATGATGTACTTAATAATATAATGATAATGTAACCAGATAATGTAAAGCCACGTTTTTCGATACCTTTTTGACTCCATTTATCCAAACCTAATAAATGTAAGCCAACAAGGTCTTTAAAATACAACGAGAATTTACGACCAGCTGTGGTATCATCTAATTAGCATCCACCGCTAGTAGTTGCTAAGTTGCAGTACATTGCTGCTTTGACGTAACGTGGTTGTTACCGGTGATTACTTCAAAGCAGCAATGTAGAATACGTAAAATGTTTTTTGACAGTAAATAGCAACTAGTAGCGGTGGATGCTAATTAGATGATACCACAGCAGATGACGTACAGCCACGTATTTTGAGATCTTTCTGGCTTCCAATTATCAGGTTAAGCTTCTAAATATCCAAACATCAAAATTAACACTCGATTTTAAGCTCTGTTTCCTATATTAGCTATGTGAATAAAACTGTCAGTGCGGCTTTTGACTTTCATCGCAAAATGCACAACAGCAGTGAACGATGAATGCTGGGGCGACTTTTGTTTTTTACGCGTTAGTGAAATGTCGTCCTGAATTTTAATTTTTACATAAACATTGTTTTATTGCGTTTAAATTGTTTAATTTCGGCGGCAAGTTACCAATTTAGTTTCGCGAAGTTCAACGAGTTAAGTGAAAATAAAAATACCAGTGCCAAACACGAAATTAGCACGTTACAAACAATTGTCCCATAGGGTTGGAGAAAAATCGTCGCCATTTTTTCTACAGCCTTCACGCATTGAAAATTATTTCAAACGATTACAGTACAATAGTGGTAGTTCGCTATTCGTACGAGAAATTGGCTAAATTGTCCTATATTGCTGACAGAAGCCATAACTAAGAAAAAGAAGAAGAATGCTGGGGCTCTATTGGCTCTATTTAAGAAATATGGATAATTCAATAGGTTTGCGTTATTTAGAGCCACTTGAATGTGTTAGTATTTTCGTTTTGATACTTTGAGAGATTTAACCTAAAAACTATTTCATCAACAGAGACAATTCTAGTCTCATATTGTAGCAAATTTAGTCTACTTTTGAAACGCTCTGATAAAGTTCTGTCAAAACCAGTCCTTTAAGTTTAAAATCGCCAAAATTTAAAAAATTAGTCATTGGGTTACCATCCTAAACAAGTCTGCCAAAATCACAGCTACTGGATTTAACGCATACGGTGCTGTATAATTTTACTGGATTAACTCGCAAAGTTAATGAATCGATAGAAATAAGAATCATCAAAAACGGTTCATGCGTTTGGCCAGAACGCCACATAGACAGAAACATGGAACCAAATTAAATGAACACATTAAGTACTCTCCTTTGCGTCGTCGCACAGTCGGGTAAAAATAAAAAACTCGATTAAAAAATACGCATAGAAACAACAAAAAAACCAAAAAGAAAAAAACAAGCCCAGTAATTTGAAATTACGCTAAGTAATAATAGTTTTGTAATCGATACACACAGAACACATAATAAATAAGTAAAACATTACTCACAGTCGGGACCCATTCATTTTACCAATCTAATTTTTCCAATGGGTCCCGACTGTGAGTAATTTTTTACTCATTTATTATGTGTTCTGTGTGTATCGATTACAAAACTATTATTACCTAGCGTAATTTCAAATTACTGGGCTTGTTTTTTTCTTTTTGGTTTTTTTGTTGTTTCTATGCGTATTTTTTAATCGAGTTTTTTACGCAGTCGGGTTTTTTGTTTTTTTATAAATTATTTTTTTTATTTTACGCTTTTTAGCTATTTTCATTTATTGATGGTAGGTCAAATCAAAATCAAATCTAATATTTATTTATTAACTATGACACTTATTACACATTTCTCAAATTACATATATCAGACATCGATTCTACACTAAGCACAAGCTTGTAGGTAAGTCTCGTAATCTATTCATTTCATTAGGTAGGGGGTTATAATGTACTAGCTGCGCCCCGCGGTTTCACCCGCGTAAGTTCCGTTCCCGCGGGAATAAAAAGTAGCTTATGTGTTAATCCAGGTCCCCCAGCTACCTATATTCCAAGTTTCATCGCAATCGGTTCAGTATTTTTTGCGTGAAAGAGTAACAACCTCACATACATACATACATACAAACTTTCGCGTTTATAATATTAGTAAGATTCTGTTAGGGTTTAGTTATTTATTGTTTAAATTTATTATTATTCTTTTAACGTTTTTAGGTACCTAAGTGTTATTAGGCTTTTATTCAGTAGGTAGGTACAATTTATGTAAATATTGTTTTAGTATATATCAATAAATTCCTGTCACCTGTACCATCACGGCTTATACTTTGATAGTTCCAAGCGTAACTACGTAACAAAAATAAAAACTTGTTCGTTAGTAATAAAAAGCAAGAATACCTAATTGTAAATTAACTTTAAACCGTTATATTTCCTAAACGGTTCTTTAAAATGAAAAATGGTGAAAGAAACCTAATATTTATTTTTAAAAATCTATTCAACGATACCCATCTTGACATACTTTGACGATTTTGGATTTTTTAATTTTGACAATATGGCGTCTGGTGGTGACATATGTTACTTTGGATTACTGTCATGTCTTTAGTCACACTCGCCAGATTAAGACGAATCGATTGACGTAAGAATCATCAAAATCGGTCCACGCGTTTGGCCTCTAGAACGCCACATAGAAACATCCATACATACATACATACATACATACTTACATACATACATACATAGACTGATAAACACATTACCCTCCTTTGCGTCGCGCAGTCGGGTAAAAAATGAATTTTCATTTTTGTGAACCCTAGTTCAAATGCGTGCAAATTGTTTAATTTCGGAGGCATATTAATCAATTCAGTTTCGTGAAGGTGTACAAGTGCAATAAAAGTGAAAATCACTGCAAAACATGGACTTTAGCGTTGTCTCCAAAGCTCCGTGAATAATCCTTGTAAACCGCCGTGTGTTTACACATGGTTCCCTAGATTTTTTTTTTCGTCGGAAAATGTGATTAAGACCATCAAGGCCACTCTCGGGGTAGAGCGGCCCGGTGAGTGGAGGTCCCACCTGGTCTAGATGGTGTTTGCCAGGGATATATCCACTAAAAACCCACGGTGTCCCTCACAACGCAAGTGTCGGGGTCAACGGGACCTGTTATATATAATACTACCGTTGACCCCGACGGCAGTTGGCCGCGGTCGGCCCTCTCCCAAACACTTCCAGACTTCCACGCGGCCCCTCCTTGCGGAAAAGACCCCCGGACCCGCTGACGCGGGCTTACGGGTTGGAAGCCAGGCAAGCCCGGCTTCCCACCTCGTGCGCCTCTTAGCTTCACTGCCCCTCTTGCTGCTACTGAGCCCTCCCACCACGACAAGGTGGACGCACATCTTTCTTTTTCTTAGTTATGGCTTCTGTCAGCAATATAGGACAATTTAGCCAATTTCTCGTACGAATAGTGAACTACCACTATACTGTAATCGTTTGAAATAATTTTCAATGCGTGAAGGCTGAAGATAAAATGGCGACGATTTTTCTCCAACCCTATGGAACAATTGTTTGTAACGTGCTAATTTCGTGTTTGGCACTGGTATTTTTATTTTCACTTAACTCGTTGAATTCGCGTAACTTTTTAAATTGGTAACTTGCCGCCGAAATTAAACAATTTTAAACGCAATAAAACAATGTTTTGTAAAAATGAAAATTCAGGAAAACATTTCACTAACGCGTCAAAAACAAAAGTCGACGCACATCGGGAGGGTGATTCCCTATACTTGACCTAACTATGACGACTTAATAGTTTCGATGCAAATAACTTGCATATAATATTAAAATACTTGAAACTGGCTAATTCTCAAATGGCCATAATCGGTTCACAACCGATAAGAAATAATCAATAATGAGGTAATAAGAATGTAATAAGCGTGTAATAAGTCATCGTATGGTCATCCATCATAGTCATAGTAAATTGAAGGGAATCATTGTAAAACGGTGGTAATTTTTTTAAAAGATTGTTCACGGAATTTTGGAGACTACGCTAAATTCCATGTTTTTCACCGACTTTCACTTTCATTACACTTGTACCATTATGATCCTATATTGAATTATATGCACCTGAAATTAAACAATTTCCACGCATTGGAAATAGGTTTCACAAAAATGAATATTTACGCAAACATCTTAACGCGTTCCCGCCAAAACACGAATCTAAATCCGAGTCTGCAAATAATAATTATAATACTTGACACTGGCTACTTTCTAATGGCCCTTAATCGGTTATCGGTTCACAACCGAAAGAAAAAAAAGGCGGTTTGTTTGGTTTTGAGTTTTGTTTGTTGTGCGTGGCGTTAGGCGTGGTACTCCATACCAACTCCATACGCATATTCCACTGTACTACACTAATTATAGTTCACTTACTCAATTCTCAAGTATAGCAGGTGTTAAAGGGAAGCAAGAGTCTGTTTCTCGCTTTCATTTAGACAAGACCAAAGTAGAATCTGGAAGTTTTTTTCTATGTGATAGACGTGTATATAATTTATTTAATCTCAGCTCAGTAGTCGGACATTCTTATTCATTCGAGGGTGTTTTGCGCGCTTGAGGAACAAGATCCTTCTGTCGAAGCACCATGGAGTTCTTCGACATCACTCGACTCAAGTCAGTCGAAATCAAACTGGATACGGACTGGACAGGTACAAACATTTATGGCTGGACTTTACTTTAGGGGACGCGGAGTTTCGAATTGAAATTTTTTTTGGGGGAAGACCTAGGTCTAAATAGACTTCCTGTAAAATTTCAGAGCACGGAGATTTATAGTTTCGGAGATATTAATTTTTTAAAATCTGGAAAAAGTACGCAATTCTAACCTAAAAATCTTTGCTGATGCCTGCGTTTCGATTCGTATACATCACGCCCCCTCCCCCCACGACGTACGATTGTAAAGTGCAATCATTTTTTACCCAATAAGTCACCACCTTACTTTTAGTGAAAAACCTAACCTCAAAATGAGATTTTTCAAAAATTCATAATAAAAAAACTAAGCGTAAGCTAAAAACAATAAACTCTTGAATTATGCCAGTGGTTATTATTTTACATTCAGTTTAGAAGCAATTTCCAGAAATTGTTCATAGAGCACTAAATCATCAAGGTAGAAAATTGATTTGTCAGCATTAAATGCCTGAATACAGTTAATTTTGAAACAAATTAGCATTTATTTAAAACCTAACTGTGTACTTACCCAACTAAACATAATTCTGAGTGTATAATTATATTGGAGCTTGAGGGCCTTGTAAAGTCTTCTTCGTGTAATTAACCCATAGACTGCAAGTATAAAACGTATTGACAAAAAGATCTGAAAAGAGTCAATTCAACTGGTATCATAATATACTTTGTCAAACTAAAACTTGTCAAATTATTGATGTTTGAAGTTAAATGTGTTGTCGTGACCAGTGCTTGTGCACATAAGCAGGAGTTGCAGGGCTGCAGAGAGCTTCACTCCAAGGCGTGCAAGCGTTCGTCATCGGACGTTTACGAACGACACTGCATAACTGTTACTATCACAATCGATACTGAAATACTGAAATACTGAAATACTGATTTATTTGTAAAAGAAAATTTTACACGTCATTTTATCAATCAATCTAACAATTCATATTAAGTAGCTATTAAAAAATAAAAATAAAAATATAAAAAAAGAAATGTCCAATAAAATATTAAAAACAAAATAACGAGTAGTCAATTCATACAGAAACAATAAAAGTAAATTTATATATAAGTACCCCAAAACATGTGGGTAGTCTATTTTAGAAACTCATTGAAATTATAAAAATTTTGATCTATTAGCCATTTTTTTAAATTATTCTTAAAACAATTTACGGAAACTGCATTAATAATCTCGTCTGGCAAAATATTCCAGACTGCCGGTCCCATGACATGCGCTAACTTGTCCGATCTGGCCATCGATCTAGACACAGTGGCAAGTCGCCCCGCACTACGTGTACCATAATCATGGACATCGCTGTGCTTGACAAATTGTTCGGAGTTTATCCGCACAAATGTAGCAACCTGCATTATTATTATGCACGGTAAGGTCAATATGCCTAGATCTTTGAAGTGAGGTCTGGCTGACTCATCCCTTCTTATATTGACCAACGCTCTCACGGCCCGCTTTTGCATTTTGAAGGCTCTTTGCCAATCAGCAGCTCGCCCCCACAGCTCGGCTCCGTACTGCAAAAGTGAGTGTACCGTTGCGAAGTAGCAATTACGTGCAACCTCAGTAGGCACCACACGAGCCAGACGCCTCAGTGCAAAACAGGCGCTGCCTAGTTTCCCGCACAACCTATCTATGTGACTGCTCCATGTTAGGCCTCGGTCAATCTCAAACCCTAGGAAAAGAGTGTTTGGCATTTGATTTATAGCTGTTCCGTCAATCCGTACGACTACTGGTCTTGTGCTACGACCCGATAGCTGAAAATGGATAAAGTGGGTCTTTTTCAGGTTAAGACCGAGTCCGTTCACACGGAACCAACTCGCAAGCTGAGCAGCTGTCCCGTTCAACCCCCTTTCCAGTTCATCTATGGATTTTGCAGTCACGATCGTGGCAACGTCGTCGGCGTACATAAGTACTTGCGCAGTTGATATCGCTTCCGGCAGATCGTTGAGTAGCAGGCTGAACACTATGTTAGACACTGCCGAGCCCTGCGCCACGCCCATCGTTGGTGTCAGAGGGTCAGATTTAACGCTACCTCCGACTACCACCTGCGACCTGTCACTCATCATGTGCGTCAGCATAGAAAGTTCTTGGCCTTTTATCCCGTAGTGCACGAGCTTGGCCGCAAGCACCGAATGGTCCGCCACATCGAAGGCTTTTGACAGGTCACAGCACATTACCGCCACCTGCAATCGATGTTCTCTTGCCTCCATTACACGTCGCACTAGTTCACGTGTCATTGTTGTTGTCGACCGACCGGTGCGGTATGCGTGTTGACACGGAGAGAGGGCGTCTGTCTCTGTTAGGTGCTGAATAAGACGAGAGCTCAGCCCATTCTCGAATATTTTGGCGATTACCGGAATTATGGATATCGGGCGATAGTTATCCATGTCCTCCTTTTTGCCTTTTCCTTTGTAGATCGGGCTTACCTTACTCGATTTAAGTGCACCAGGATAACTACCCTCCGCAATACAAACATTGAAAAGGTGACTCAATATGGGAGCGAGTGAACCCATTGATGCCCTTAAAATGTCCGTACTAAGTCCATATATATCTTTGGACCTCTTCGCAGGAATACGCGCGGTTGCTATCCTATACAAGATGTAACAGGTAAGCCCTTTTAATCCGAAAGGGGGTTGTTCTAGACGTTTAGGCGAACAACTTTTGTTCTACGACTTTTGAAAATTCGAAGTACTTTTCGAAAAATTTAGGTGTAAAGTTTACTTGAAAATCAGCTGTTTCTTAGAGTTCGAGGTCATTGACCTTATGTTGTTCTTTCATTTAGTTTGGTCTACTACAATCAAACCTTTAGTTACCTTTATTTTCAAAAACAGCTGTTTTCCAGTGAAACATAATCTCAAAATTTTCAAAAAATTTGTTCGAATTTTCAAAAGTCGTAGAACAAAAGGTGTTCGCCTAGACGTCTAGAACAACCCCCTTTCGGATTAAAAGGGCTTACCTGTTACATCTTGTATACTTCAGCTGGTGTAAATAATCTAGCACTAAATTCGCAAGGTATTAGGGACTTGGATGTCTTGAGCATATTGTCGACGCAGGCCCTGTCTGCTGTGGGGGCTCCGCATGCCCTAGCCGCATCGAGGAACCTTCTATTCATGGCGTCGACGACATGTTTGACATCATTAAATTTAGACCCGTCAGCCTTCATTACTATATCCGTAAAGTTAATTCGGGGGGAATTGTCCTTGCCTCGTTCTTTGTTCACGACTTTCCACATGGACTTCGAGGGGTTAGGACTGTTACCTATTATTTTAGAATATGCATTACATTTTGTTTTATTTATCAACCTATCAATCTGTCCATTCAATGTATCAATAAGCATCTGTATTGAATTAAAGTTTGGAAAGCTGTAACTGAACTTAATTAGGTCGATTGTGAGCGATTTAAGATTAATAATTTCAGGTGTTATCCACGAGTCCTCACGGCTACGTATGAGTACTTTTTTTAGAGGGAAACATGTATCATACTTTCCCACAATAGTCCTAATCATTGCTGAGCTCAGTTCTTCTGCATTTTTGTTATTTTCTATTAATTTACACCAATCCACGCTATCAAGAGATGTACTAAAGTTATACCTATTGATTTCTGACGTATCTCTAATCAAATGTGTACGTGGGGTTTTCTTATAACGCTCACAGAGGAAGACCGCCCGGACGCCCATATGGTCGCTAAGATTGGTCACAATAGGCTCAGCTTTTAGTACATGAGTAGTTAAAGTACTATAGATATGGTCAATGGACGTTGCACTCGTCCTACCCACCCTAGTCGGGAAATCTACTAGGTTCACCATCCCATAATGCGATGCCAAATCAAACAATTTTTTGCGTTCGGAGTCTAGGACCAACCAGTCTATATTGAGATCGCCTACAAGAACGCAATTATTATCTAAGTTTGAAATGTAATTAAGCAGTTTTTCAAAATATACCAAGAATTCATTTGTATTAGCCAACCCCGTTCTATAGACACAGATAACACTCAACCTATAGTCCAATAGATCTATTGCTGCGACCTCACAATACCGCTCCACTGACAACGCCGTGATACCCACATTTTCAATACATTTCATATGATTGTTAACGTAGATACAAGAACCGCCGTTGCCTAATGTTTTGCGGCAGTAACTCGATGCTAACTTAAAATTATCGATAGTCACGCACTTAAGTTCCTTATCTGATCGATGATGCTCAGTTATTGCAAGGATGTCGCATTTTAAGTCACTTCCCAACATTGCTTCAATCCTTCCAGTTTTATTTCCGATAGAACGAATGTTTTGAAGGCATACTGTGATTTTATCGCATTCCGATGTCCGCTTAGCGCTCGTTCTGGCCGACGACTGGCGATGACATCGCTGCGTCTGCGTCGCGCACTCCGCTCGCTCCGGTTGCTCCCCGCCCGTATTGGCGGGGACGTTTACGAAACCAGTCCGACATTTTGACGCCTTGCGGCCAAGAATTCGGCGAGCAGACAGCTTCGTATAAGTGTTTCGGAAGTCCTATTATAAATACTGCGTGATTGCAGTTTTGTAAACTTCTCTTTTCTACAGTATAATCTTTACAAGAAGAAATAGTATTAAGATGATCGCGAATGTTCGCCTCTGTGGTATCTTGGCTTAATGACCAAACTTGAATGTAGGTAAATTGTTCAGCCACTTTGAGGTCACTATTGGCCTGACCAGAGCACATTACCACTCGTGCTTTTTTCCGTTTTACCTCATTAAATCCGTCAGATTTATTCTTGTCTGGGGTATTAGTGTTAATATGTTGTTTGAGTCCCGCTTGCGCTTGTAGTTGCGTGGCCACACAATTTTTATCCGTCAAGCTTTGAGTGTCTGATGTGCTCCGTCTCTTTTCTCCGTCGTACCTGTTGAAATTACCTAAGTTTGTCCCACTCGAACCTGTCATTGTAGCTACCTTTTTTCGTTTGTCCACGGCGGCGCTTACCGTTGAAGTCATACTTGCGATGGCAACTTGTTTTGCTTGACGCGCGGCTGGACGGTCGTTCATTTTCGATGCAAGATGTACCGTTGGTGGTGGGGTACTCACAGCTGTTTTCTGATTGGAACTTAAGCCCGGCGTCGGAGTTGCTGTCATTTGCTTACCCTCAACACGCGATCGAAGTTTGTTAATTGCTTCAACTTGTTTACCAATTATTGTGCTTTGATCGGTTACTTTGCATTCTAACGCAGAAACTTTTAGTACAAGGTCACTGATTAGTTGTTGGAGTTCCAGTACAACTGATTCCAGAACTTTTTTCGCCATCATTGAATTTTAAATAGTAAAATAGATAGGAGCGTACAGTTACTGGGTCGGCCAAACCTACCCACTCCTCGATTTGACATAATTTTTGCTAACTGTGAAACTTTAACATACAAATATCTTTTAATTTAGAGAAAATAAAACGAAAATACTAACACAGTGGCTTAAGATCACGTTAATCTATTGAATAATCTATATTTCTTTATTTAGGAATAGTAGTTTGAAGTGCAAAATGTGTTATCTGTGGAACATAGCTGGTCCATTTTGAACGGTCTTCTTAGAAAATGTAAACAAACAAGACGTGTCAACTGTCAAATAAACGTCAGGGCGATTTTCGTCCACCAATTTCGTGGGGTGACCGGTGCGTCGTCGGGCGACGTTTACGAACGGCCATTACTGTTCGTCGGGTGATCACCCCGATGGTTTTCGAACGCGTACTATGTCACCGAGCGTCGTCCGACGACGTTTACGAACGCAGCCCGGTAACGGAGATAGAGCTCCTAGAGATCTTTGTTTAAGTTTGACAGCTGTCATCCAAAATGAAGATCTCAAGGAGCTCTATCACTTATGCTAAGAAAGTAATGGTTTAGTGTAAATCGTTTCCGAGATATTGACGTTTTAAGTTTGACACTTGTCATCCAAGTGGTCCCTGGTCCCAGTCTCGAGGGGGACTAAATCGAGTCTTACCTGTAAACTGTTGATGTAGTTAACTGTTGATCTTATAATCTGTTGATCTTACGAACCGTTGATCACATAATAATAATTAACGAACTCCTATCTTTTATAAACTGACATTCCTCTTATCTTCCTAGTGCTTACAAATATAGAAATTATAATGGAAAGTCACTCAGAGCATATTTTGTATTCTTTTTCAGTAATTGGACATACTGAAACCAATGACGAACACAACAAAGGCAATATCCAAACTCTGACAGAGGAAGTAAAGTATGAAATAGGAAGTGACGAAGAAAACAACAGCAAACTGATGTTAGACAATATTGAATGTGATAATTCACAAGTATCTACTAATTCAGAATGCATCAACGTGTATGATGATATGATTGATGTAGATGATGTTAAATTTGACATTTCCAAGACGTTAGACAATGTTGGAGGTGAAACTGCTTGTGAATTTGATGATGGGAGGAAGCAAGCTTCATCGAGTGAGGATATATCTCTCTCAAAAAGACTCAGATCCAGAAAAGAAGTTACGCTGAATGATGATGAGATTGGAGGTAAGTGCCTATAGTCTATAACAGATGTCATGTGTACTGTGTACCTATACAGTGTTCATGGAAAATAAGAAATAGTACCATTTAATTTTGAAACTTGAAGAAAGAATGTACATCCTGAAACATTTACAACTTGTAATTTTTTACAAAAAATAAAGCAAACAGTAGATCTCGCAAGCAGACAATTTATTGCTTAGTATGATCTAAGTTCTTAAACAACTTCCAACTTTTTCTGTTACCCGTTCAAGAGTTTGTGATTAAAGGGTTGTACCAGGTGTAGGTACCATCAATCTGTATCTTGTAGTTATATGGCCTACTGTTGGTAAAATTGTAAAATTTAGCAGTTTACTTGATTTTGGTTAGTATTTGTTTACGTCATTCCAAGGAAAATGTTTAGCACCCATATCATCTATCCAGTGGATGACTGACAACAGTGGAAATTGACAGGCACTTTGCAGTAAATTGCTGCTTCAAATTGAATTGAAATTGAAATGTACTGCAAAGTGCCTGTCTGTACTAATATTTTATTAAATCACTTTTGAAAATACTACTTGCAAATAAAAAAAACATTTAAATCAGATCTTATATAGCAGAGATGTATATTTGCCCTTTTTATAAAAAAAATGCCTTACCATTTGAAATCCCTACACCAAAAATTAACTTAGTTTCATCAAGATTAGCTGAAAAAAAATACGACCCATGGGGAAGAATCGACAAACATACAAACATACTGACAAACGAAAGCAAATATTGCCAGACTTGAAGCAGGTCAATAAGTAATATAAATGTTAAGAGCTGTGAATGTGATACACCCTATACTCATTGTTGATATATCTGACAGACCGTCTCCCATACATACGTCGAGAGGAACAGAAACTGATGATATCGGAACACCTCAGTGGGAACTTCGACCGACAAGCGAACAAACCTCAAACTACTAACAAAATATGCACAGAGGCACATTTAAAGACACACTCTACTGATGAAGTGGCGCAGTTTACGTGCAATCACTGTCATCGGATATATAAAGTAAAATATCATTTACAACAGCATTTATTGACACATACTGGCAAAAAATCGTTTACATGCGATATATATGAATATAGGTGTAGGCAAAAAAGTAGATTAAAAACGCATTTATTGATACATACTGATGAAAAACCGATCTCATGCAATAAATGTGATTATAAATGTAGTCAAAAAAGTACATTAAAAAAGCATTTACTGACACATACTGGTGAAAAACCGTTCTCATGCAATATATGTGATTATAAATGTAGTCAAAAAAGTAGTTTAAAAAGGCATTTATTGACACATACTGGTGAAAAACTGTTCTCATGCAATAAATGTGATTATAAATGTACTCGAAAATATTATTTACTACAGCATTTATTGACACATACTGGTGAAAAACCGTTCTCATGCAATAAATGTGATTATAAATGTAGTCAAAAAAGTACATTAAAAACGCATTTATTGACACATACTGGTGAAAAACCGTTCTCATGCAATATATGTGATTATAAATGTAGTCTAAAAGGTAATTTAAAAACGCATTTATTGACACATACTGGTGAAAAACCGCTCTCATGCAATATGTGTGATTATAAATGTAGTAAAAAAAGTACATTAAAAACGCATTTATTGACACATACTGGTGAAAAACCGTTCTCATGCAATATATGTGATTATAAATGTAGTCTAAAAGGTAATTTAAAAACGCATTTATTGACACATACTGGTGAAAAACCGCTCTCATGCAATATGTGTGATTATAAATGTAGTAAAAAAAGTACATTAAAAACGCATTTATTGACACATACTGGTGAAAAACCGTTCTCATGCAATATATGTGATTATAAATGTAGTCTAAAAAGTTCATTAAAAAAGCATTTACTGACACATACTGGTGAAAAACCGTTCTCATGCAATATATGTGATTATAAATGTAGTCAAAAAAGTTCATTAAAAACGCATTTATTGACACATACTGGTGAAAAACCGCTGTCATGCAATATGTGTGATTATAAATGTAGTCAAAAAAGTACATTAAAAACGCATTTATTGACACATACTGGTGAAAAACCGTTCTCATGCAATATATGTGATTATAAATGTAGTCTAAAAGGTAGTTTAAAAACGCATTTATTGACACATACTGGTGAAAAACCGTTCTCATGCAATAAATGTGATTATAAATGTAGTCAAAAAAGTACATTAAAAACGCATGTATTGACACATACTGGTGAAAAAACCGTTCTCATGCAATATATGTGATTATAAATGTAGTCTAAAAGGTAGTTTAAAAAGGCATTTATTGACACATACTGGTGAAAAACCGTTCTCATGTGGTATGTGTGATTATAAATGTAGTCTAAAAGATAATTTAAAAATGCATATATTGACACATACTGGTGAGAAACCGTTCTCATGTGATAAGTGTGATTATAAATGTAGGCAAAAACGTAATTTAAAAACGCATTAATTGACACATACTGGCGAAAAACCGTTGTCATGCGATATGTGTGATTATAAATGTAAACAGAAAGGTCATTTAAAACAGCATATATTGCGACATAGTCACAAATAGTAGATTGATTACAAAAGGGGGACAAAGACAACATTGTTTAAGGGAGTGTTTTATTTTAGCAATCTGTCACCTGTGCTGTGTCTCTAGTCTTGTGCTCAGATCTTGACAGTTTGATGAATAAAACAAATTTTCATATTTGCCAAATATTTATTTTATTACAACATCCACGCAAATTCCTACATGGTAGCAGAGCGTGGTTTGTAGTGTAATACAGTTGGAAATATCAGAAGAGTAAAAATACATGTTTTGTTGGCGACAGAAGATCGACATTCTTTTGTTTTGAGGGCAATTCTCGCGCCGTGAGATTATGTCGAAATAGACATAAGTCGAAAAAACATGGCGGATGTCGAATTTGCTATTTTCAGAATCTCGCTGTAGAGATATGTCGAGACGCAGCGTTCGACATGCAACGAGTGGTCAATAGCAGTAGAGATAGGATATGTCGACCGCAAGTATCCGTGAATGAACGTTGATTGTCAATGTTATGACAGAATTTCAGAGTTTATATGGAGTTTATGTCTGTAAATTTGTACTTGTACTTAATTTTTCTGCATAGAACTTGATTTTCGATATAAGCACTACGTTTTCGTCATTTAATTTAAGAAATTGAACCATGTCGGGCGACGATTTCGAGGCGAAAAAATTGGCCTCTCAAAAGAGCTCACGATATATTTGATTAGAATATTAGAGCCTCATGTGCAGTTCAAAACGCAATATGATCAAAAGTAAGTAATGGAAAGCGACGATGTGGTCTATGGTGTAGAACGCTTACCTAGAAGATACCTAACTGTTCACTTGTGACTTGAAGACCCCCAAGTAAAAAAAGTTTAAGGAGATTACTTTTTTACTTACCTATTATTATATTCTAAGGAAATAAAATTGGCTCTGACTTTAAACTGATTCCATTACATTCCTTGACATTTCAGGCTACATCAATAGATAGCAGTTTTTAGGTTTTATTTTAATACATATTAAAACGAAATATTTTGTTTTACAAACATTTTATTTAATAAGCCCAATCCTCTTAGGATTATCGGTAATAAAAGTATTCTATGCTAAATGATACTACCTACTCTCCATCACTTAAACTATCACTATGTAAATTTTCATTTAAATCGGTCAAACCGTTTGAACGTGAAGAGAAAACAAGCAAACGAATTTTCAGATTTATGGTACCTATTAATAATTTATGTTATGCATAGGGATTTTTTTTAGCATAATAGAATAGCAAATCAGTCTGAAATTAATCTTAGCATAAAAGTAAATCAGTCTAAAATTAATGTTAGCATAAAAGTAAATCAGTCTGAAACTATAAATAAAACTAAAATTATGGTAGGTAAGTATACAATAATATTATGGTTAGTAATACTTATCACAATCAGGTAGATCATTGTTTTAACAATTTTTCTTAGCATAAAAGTTAATCAGTCTGGACTCTTTGCTGTCTGCATGTCTGATGAGGCTATTGGGATTAGTAATCCTCAGCACTGCTTCCTCATCTTTCGTCAAGGCTAGCGGTGGAGGGCCTCCTCCTGTTCCATTTCTTATTATAGCACAGTATTTTTTCTTTGCTTTCAACCGCTTATCTTGCCAACACTGCAATAAAAATATGATCTATGTCAAACCATTACCAGATACAAGAGGTAGGATTGTAATACAATAAAATCTGAGAGACTATTAATTTCCGATAAATTAACGAATAAAATGATAAATTAATATTATAAATGTGAAAGTGTGTATGTTTGGATTTTTGTTACTCAATCACACAAACACTACTGAACCGATTGCGATGAAACTTGGAATATAGGTAGCTGGATACCGGAAAGAACACATAGTCTATTTTTTATCCCGAAATTCCCGCGGGTACGGGACTTACGCGGGTGAAACAGCGGGGCGCAGCTAGAAACATGTTTCGATCAGTATTATGGATTTTCTGTAAGAATATTGCTCAGCCTTAAGATGTGTAGAATATTGTGCGAGACTTTCTATCTCCTAAATCTTAGTACCTACCTAAAACCATCCCAGGCTATCAGAAAATCAGCTACTTATCTTCTGAGAAGCTGAAGGCCGGTAGTCTTTCCTGTTTCCATTATTACGGTGTAAGTAGGTACTTACTTTTCTCCACTCCGTCCACTCTTTCTTGGCGCCAAGGATAGCATTCAATTCCTGTTGTATACTCTTCCATCTCAACTCTGCAATTTTTTCGGTAAGAGTTGCAGAAAGTTTGCCTGAGCGCAACTCCTCATCCGCCTCCAGCAACGCCACAACGCCACGCTTTTTGTGCTCTGCTAGGGTACGCTTTTTTTGTTTCGCGCTTGATGCCATAATATTTTTATTTTTTAAATTATTTAGTAATTGTAGAAAAGAACCAACACAATCGGTAAGATAATGTGAAGTTTTTGAACTTTTTCTTCTGTAATGTCAACAACAGTCAACATTAATTCTATTTCTTATCGGTTGTGAACCGATTATGGCCATTAGGAAATTAGCCAGTGTCATGTATTCTAATATATTATGCATGTTATTTGCATCGAAACAGTCAAGTCGTCATAGTTAACGTCAAGTCTAGGGAATCATTTAATTTTGTAAACACGGCGGCCATTTACAAACAATCTTCACGGAGCCTTGGAGACAACACTAAGTCAATGTTTTGCACCGATTTTCACTTTCATTCCACTTGTACACCTTCACGAAACTAAATTGATTAAAATGCCCCCGAAATTAAACAATTTGCACGCATATTACATATTATTCACAAAAATGAAAATTTAGCACCACATCTCCTCAACGAGTTCCCGCCAAGACTCCGTCAACATTAATGACACTGACAACTAATAACGTAAAATATGCGTTTCGTTTCTCGCTCTATTTCATTTTCTTTCATCGACTTATTTTCTGCACATAGTCGAGAAAAATGGAACAAAATTTCATATGTACCAAATATTTATTATATTACAACATCCACGCAAATTCCTACATGGTAGCACAGAGCGCGGTTTGCAGTGTAATACAGTTGGAAATATCAGAAGAGTAAAAATACATGTTTTGTTGGCGAAATACGAAATACTTACCGGCCGGCTTGACTTTGAGGTTAGAAGATCAACATTCTTTTGTGAGGGCAATTCTCGCGCCCCGTGAGATTATGTCGAAATAGACATAAGTCGAAAAAACATGGCGGATGTCGAACGCAAACAGATTTTGCAGTGAGATTCCTAGAATCTCACTGTAGAGATATGTCGAGACGCAGCGTTCGACATGCAACGAGTGGTCAACAGCAGTAGAGATTGGATGTCGAACGAGAATCTCTGTCAATGATTGTTGTTTGTCAATGTTTTTTCACAGTTCGTCAGTGGAAAGCGAAAAACGCTAAAGCGCCACTTTGGCGAAAATGAGTTTTTTATGTCATTGAATTTGTTTTTTTTTTCTGCGTCGATTGATGTTAGTTTCGAAGCAATCTGAGCATTTTTTTTGTGCTTTAGCTTTCCAAAAAATTCTTTATTATGGTTATAGTCAATCACATAAGCGACCTTATTTCGTTGTTTTTTGCAACAGTGGTGCTTAAGACCTACATTTTTTTGTATCATAGCTCTTAAGATTTTTTTCTTTCCCTTGTTTGGTTCTCTTTAGCGACATAAGCATTTGTCCCTTTCTTATATTTATTTTGATCTTATCCTATTAGCAATTTTAGGTTACTGTGATTTACTTTGTAACTGGCTGTTAGCTGTTTTTGTTTACTATTGCATACATAATATGTTTGGCGCTTATGCAAAAGTTCTTGCATAACATTCCAGAGAACAGTGGAGCTTGTTCGTTTTCTATCCAGTTTTCTCTGCTTGTATATTTGTATTAGCAAAAATTCTTAAATTTTTGATAAATAAATGCGGTAGTTTAGAAATATTTATCATAAAGATACATGATATAAGCACTTTAGATTTGTTAGTGACAACTTGTAACCTGACTATTAGCGCGACGCACGCGGTGGGCGGGGGTGAAGGGCGCGTGCCCGGCTCTCGGGATTATTCGAGAGAATCAGTATGCATAAATTTACCAGTGATCCGTTCAGTGTTAATGTTTCTAATTAATTATAAATATTCCAAATCAGCAGAGTTTTGCACTTACATGTGTTTGGAGACTTAAAAAATATGAAAAGGTACATAATATAGTTATATTTTAATGTTGTAGAGTTGCATTATTATTAACATTTTTGAGTAAGATGGTATTTGTTTAGTTATGTTCGGCATTGTTGAGTACTAGGTACTGTGTGAATATTTTTGTTATTTCCACACAATTAAACGGCTAAACAAATTGGTACAAAATTGGATATGGTACGGGAACTAAATGGGCTCACACGCGGAATAGCAAGTGTAAGAAATAAGTACAAGATAATATAAGCGTTAGATATAATCGAGCTTATTTCAAAAATTATACTTGTAATGGCTGAGGCCATTACAAGTATAATTATTATCTCTTGTTTTAGATACCTACTACCACCATGGAGAGTAAACGCAATAACTTTTTCCGTACGTTCATGGAGAGTAAACGTCAAGTAAAACGCCGCCGAGGGCAAGATAATACCGACCTGATCACAAAATTACGGCGAGTAGAACCAACGGACTATTTAGAGATACAGAGTCATGCATACAATCTCTCGTCTCAGTACACACCGGCTCCTGAAATGCAGCCGATCCACGTGCTAGTGCTGCCAAAGACATTCCTCCTCAGCTTACTTCCGCTTCTGAGATGCTGCAGCCTACTCACGTGAATGGTGTCACCGACAAGATGCCTCCTTAGCTTACTCCGGGTCCTGGATGCTGCAGCCTACTCACGTGAATGGTGTTACCGACGAGATACCTCCTCAGCTTACTCCGGCTCCTAGGATGCTGCAGCCTACTCACGTGAATGGTGTCACCAACGAGATACCTCCTCAGCTTACTCCGGCTCCTGGGATGCTGCAGCCTACTCACGTGAATGGTGCTACCGACGAAATACCTCCTCAGTTACTCCGGCTCCTGAGATGCTGCAATTTACTCACGTGAATGGTGCCACCGACGTGATACATCCTCAGCTTACTCCGGCTCCTGAGATGCTGCAGCCTACTTACGAGATTAGTGCCACCGACGAGATGCCTCCAAACCTAACTCCGCGAACTGAAATGTATGTATGTAATGATGAAGACGTAAAAATTGTAGGACATTTAGGACAAGGGAATACTTTCTTTATTGTTTTTATTACTAGTAGGTACTTAATTTACCTTATAAGACTGATTATGCTTAAATAAAAAAAGTGATTATGACAATACTAGTTTTATTTTGTGTGAAAATATCACAATATTAAATAAATTCTTTTAAAATTTGCTGTTATAAGCTCTTAAAAAATTAATCTTCACCAAATTTTACTACCTGTAGTCATTGTTAGCCATTTTTGATTCCATAAAGTAGTATGTTTCTAATTGATTAGTTTTTTTTCCTGCACTGGGTTAGATTTAATGATATCTATTAGTAAATTTGGTTTACTCAATTTGATACATTGATTGCTCATTAGATTTTATTCCCTGACTAACTTTTTAGTATAACACAGGTAAAATTTGCTAAAGCGACAGTTTTTTCCGGAATTAAAAGACCTAAAGACATTAAAACGTACTCTTAATATAGACGCATGGATAAATAGAAATGTATATTTTTTTTATCTCGTTTAGGTAAAAGGAAAAAAAAATATTAATTTTTTTGTAATAAAAAAAACTTTAAACTCAATTTCCCGCAAACACCATTTTGGCGCTTTAGCATTTTCACCTTTCCACTGACGTTATGCAAAATCGCGAAAACCATAGAAGATATTGTATGTTAAAGTTTCACAGTTATGAGCACTCCACTATACTCCTAAGTTAGGAGAGATTGAGCCGCCATTTTTTAGGTTTGGAGCTCTTAACTGTGATACTTACAAAATATTTTAATCTAGCGGTAAATAAACGAAAATACTAACACCGTGGCTTTAGCTCACGTAAATCAGTTGAATAATCCATATCTTGTGTTTTAGGAACACCTTTAAAACTTCATTATAATGTGCCTCTACCCCCTAGGTCTGAGCTCTGAGGAAAAACGCCGATCTTCATAAGCGGCCAGCATTTTGGACTCGCTGCCAAGTTACGAAAATTTGGACGTTATTGAAAATGTTAACTAAATACTCCACGACAAAAAAAAACTAAATGCCCATAGAATTTAGAAGACTTTATTATAGGCAAGCATTTATTTTTAATTCTATCTTAAAATAGTTATTAATTTAATTATGATATTTTTACCTACCTATTTACTATTTATATTAATTACTTTCACTATTTTCATTATTTTTTAGGACTTAGTTATAATCGGTAATTAATTTAAACCAATAAATTAAATTAAATCTAAAATTACAATTTTCTTTGGCATTAACTTACTTTACAATTATTATTAAACAAGGTGTAACGGGTATACCCTTTTAAGCCGAAGGTGGATTGTTCTAGACGTCTAGGCGAACAGCTTTTGTTCTACGACTTTTGGAAATTCGAAGTACTTTTCGAAAAATTTAGGTGTAAAGTTTACTTGAAAATCAGCTGTTTCAGAGAGTTCGAGGTCATTGACCTTATGTTGTCCTTTTATTTAGTTTGATGGTTTAAAATCAAAACTTCAATTAACTATATTTTTAAAAGCAGCTGTTTTTTCAGTGAAACATAATCTCAAAATTTTCAAAAAAAAGTTAAAATTTTCAAAATTCGTAGAACAAAAGTTGTTCGCCTAGACGTCTAGAATAACCCCCTTTCGGATTAAAAGGACTTAACCGTTACAAATTGTATAATTATAAAATGAAATAATAATAATAATGTAATGATGTACTTAATAATATAATGATAATGTAACCAGATAATGTAAAGCCACGTTTTTCGATGCCTTTTTGACTCCATTTATTCAAACCTAATAAATGTAAGCCAACAAGGTCTTTAAAATACAACGAGAATTTACGACCAGCTGTGGTATCATCTAATTAGCATCCACCGCTAGTAGTTGCTAAGTTGCAGTACATTGCTGCTTTGACGTAACGTGGTTGTTACCGGTGATTACTTCAAAGCAGCAATGTAGAATACGTAAAATGTTTTTTGACAGTAAATAGCAACTAGTAGCGGTGGATGCTAATTAGATGATACCACAGCAGATGACGTACAGCCACGTATTTTGAGATCTTTCTGGCTTCCAATTATCAGGTTTAGCTTCTAAATATCCAAACATCAAAATTAACAGTCGATTTTAAGCTCTGTTTCCTATATTAGCTATGTGAATAAAACTGTCAGTGCGGCTTTTGACTTTCATCGCAAAATGCACAACAGCAGTGAACGATGAATGCTGGGGCGACTTTTGTTTTTTACGCGTTAGTGAAATGTCGTCCTGAATTTTAATTTTTACATAAACATTGTTTTATTGCGTTTAAATTGTTTAATTTCGGCGGCAAGTTACCAATTTAGTTTCGCGAAGTTCAACGAGTTAAGTGAAAATAAAAATACCAGTGCCAAACACGAAATTAGCACGTTACAAACAATTGTCCCATAGGGTTGGAGAAAAATCGTCGCCATTTTTTCTACAGCCTTCACGCATTGAAAATTATTTCAAACGATTACAGTACAATAGTGGTAGTTCGCTATTCGTACGAGAAATTGGCTAAATTGTCCTATATTGCTGACAGAAGCCATAACTAAGAAAAAGAAGAAGAATGCTGGGGCTCTATTGGCTCTATTTAAGAAATATGGATAATTCAATAGGTTTGCGTTATTTAGAGCCACTTGAATGTGTTAGTATTTTCGTTTTGATACTTTGAGAGATTTAACCTAAAAACTATTTCATCAACAGAGACAATTCTAGTCTCATATTGTAGCAAATTTAGTCTACTTTTGAAACGCTCTGATAAAGTTCTGTCAAAACCAGTCCTTTAAGTTTAAAATCGCCAAAATTTAAAAAATTAGTCATTGGGTTACCATCCTAAACAAGTCTGCCAAAATCACAGCTACTGGATTTAACGCATACGGTGCTGTATAATTTTACTGGATTAACTCGCAAAGTTAATGAATCGATAGAAATAAGAATCATCAAAAACGGTTCATGCGTTTGGCCAGAACGCCACATAGACAGAAACATGGAACCAAATTAAATGAACACATTAAGTACTCTCCTTTGCGTCGTCGCACAGTCGGGTAAAAATAAAAAACTCGATTAAAAAATACGCATAGAAACAACAAAAAAACCAAAAAGAAAAAAACAAGCCCAGTAATTTGAAATTACGCTAAGTAATAATAGTTTTGTAATCGATACACACAGAACACATAATAAATAAGTAAAACATTACTCACAGTCGGGACCCATTCATTTTACCAATCTAATTTTTCCAATGGGTCCCGACTGTGAGTAATTTTTTACTCATTTATTATGTGTTCTGTGTGTATCGATTACAAAACTATTATTACCTAGCGTAATTTCAAATTACTGGGCTTGTTTTTTTCTTTTTGGTTTTTTTGTTGTTTCTATGCGTATTTTTTAATCGAGTTTTTTACGCAGTCGGGTTTTTTGTTTTTTTATAAATTATTTTTTTTATTTTACGCTTTTTAGCTATTTTCATTTATTGATGGTAGGTCAAATCAAAATCAAATCTAATATTTATTTATTAACTATGACACTTATTACACATTTCTCAAATTACATATATCAGACATCGATTCTACACTAAGCACAAGCTTGTAGGTAAGTCTCGTAATCTATTCATTTCATTAGGTAGGGGGTTATAATGTACTAGCTGCGCCCCGCGGTTTCACCCGCGTAAGTTCCGTTCCCGCGGGAATAAAAAGTAGCTTATGTGTTAATCCAGGTCCCCCAGCTACCTATATTCCAAGTTTCATCGCAATCGGTTCAGTATTTTTTGCGTGAAAGAGTAACAACCTCACATACATACATACATACAAACTTTCGCGTTTATAATATTAGTAAGATTCTGTTAGGGTTTAGTTATTTATTGGTTTGGCCTCTAGAACGCCACATAGAAACATCCATACATACATACATACATACATACATACATACTTACATACATACATACATAGACTGATAAACACATTACCCTCCTTTGCGTCGCGCAGTCGGGTAAAAAATGAATTTTCATTTTTGTGAACCCTAGTTCAAATGCGTGCAAATTGTTTAATTTCGGAGGCATATTAATCAATTCAGTTTCGTGAAGGTGTACAAGTGCAATAAAAGTGAAAATCACTGCAAAACATGGACTTTAGCGTTGTCTCCAAAGCTCCGTGAATAATCCTTGTAAACCGCCGTGTGTTTACACATGGTTCCCTAGATTTTTTTTTTCGTCGGAAAATGTGATTAAGACCATCAAGGCCACTCTCGGGGTAGAGCGGCCCGGTGAGTGGAGGTCCCACCTGGTCTAGATGGTGTTTGCCAGGGATATATCCACTAAAAACCCACGGTGTCCCTCACAACGCAAGTGTCGGGGTCAACGGGACCTGTTATATATAATACTACCGTTGACCCCGACGGCAGTTGGCCGCGGTCGGCCCTCTCCCAAACACTTCCAGACTTCCACGCGGCCCCTCCTTGCGGAAAAGACCCCCGGACCCGCTGACGCGGGCTTACGGGTTGGAAGCCAGGCAAGCCCGGCTTCCCACCTCGTGCGCCTCTTAGCTTCACTGCCCCTCTTGCTGCTACTGAGCCCTCCCACCACGACAAGGTGGACGCACATCTTTCTTTTTCTTAGTTATGGCTTCTGTCAGCAATATAGGACAATTTAGCCAATTTCTCGTACGAATAGTGAACTACCACTATACTGTAATCGTTTGAAATAATTTTCAATGCGTGAAGGCTGAAGATAAAATGGCGACGATTTTTCTCCAACCCTATGGAACAATTGTTTGTAACGTGCTAATTTCGTGTTTGGCACTGGTATTTTTATTTTCACTTAACTCGTTGAATTCGCGTAACTTTTTAAATTGGTAACTTGCCGCCGAAATTAAACAATTTTAAACGCAATAAAACAATGTTTTGTAAAAATGAAAATTCAGGAAAACATTTCACTAACGCGTCAAAAACAAAAGTCGACGCACATCGGGAGGGTGATTCCCTATACTTGACCTAACTATGACGACTTAATAGTTTCGATGCAAATAACTTGCATATAATATTAAAATACTTGAAACTGGCTAATTCTCAAATGGCCATAATCGGTTCACAACCGATAAGAAATAATCAATAATGAGGTAATAAGAATGTAATAAGCGTGTAATAAGTCATCGTATGGTCATCCATCATAGTCATAGTAAATTGAAGGGAATCATTGTAAAACGGTGGTAATTTTTTTAAAAGATTGTTCACGGAATTTTGGAGACTACGCTAAATTCCATGTTTTTCACCGACTTTCACTTTCATTACACTTGTACCATTATGATCCTATATTGAATTATATGCACCTGAAATTAAACAATTTCCACGCATTGGAAATAGGTTTCACAAAAATGAATATTTACGCAAACATCTTAACGCGTTCCCGCCAAAACACGAATCTAAATCCGAGTCTGCAAATAATAATTATAATACTTGACACTGGCTACTTTCTAATGGCCCTTAATCGGTTATCGGTTCACAACCGAAAGAAAAAAAAGGCGGTTTGTTTGGTTTTGAGTTTTGTTTGTTGTGCGTGGCGTTAGGCGTGGTACTCCATACCAACTCCATACGCATATTCCACTGTACTACACTAATTATAGTTCACTTACTCAATTCTCAAGTATAGCAGGTGTTAAAGGGAAGCAAGAGTCTGTTTCTCGCTTTCATTTAGACAAGACCAAAGTAGAATCTGGAAGTTTTTTTCTATGTGATAGACGTGTATATAATTTATTTAATCTCAGCTCAGTAGTCGGACATTCTTATTCATTCGAGGGTGTTTTGCGCGCTTGAGGAACAAGATCCTTCTGTCGAAGCACCATGGAGTTCTTCGACATCACTCGACTCAAGTCAGTCGAAATCAAACTGGATACGGACTGGACAGGTACAAACATTTATGGCTGGACTTTACTTTAGGGGACGCGGAGTTTCGAATTGAAATTTTTTTTGGGGGAAGACCTAGGTCTAAATAGACTTCCTGTAAAATTTCAGAGCACGGAGATTTATAGTTTCGGAGATATTAATTTTTTAAAATCTGGAAAAAGTACGCAATTCTAACCTAAAAATCTTTGCTGATGCCTGCGTTTCGATTCGTATACATCACGCCCCCTCCCCCCACGACGTACGATTGTAAAGTGCAATCATTTTTTACCCAATAAGTCACCACCTTACTTTTAGTGAAAAACCTAACCTCAAAATGAGATTTTTCAAAAATTCATAATAAAAAAACTAAGCGTAAGCTAAAAACAATAAACTCTTGAATTATGCCAGTGGTTATTATTTTACATTCAGTTTAGAAGCAATTTCCAGAAATTGTTCATAGAGCACTAAATCATCAAGGTAGAAAATTGATTTGTCAGCATTAAATGCCTGAATACAGTTAATTTTGAAACAAATTAGCATTTATTTAAAACCTAACTGTGTACTTACCCAACTAAACATAATTCTGAGTGTATAATTATATTGGAGCTTGAGGGCCTTGTAAAGTCTTCTTCGTGTAATTAACCCATAGACTGCAAGTATAAAACGTATTGACAAAAAGATCTGAAAAGAGTCAATTCAACTGGTATCATAATATACTTTGTCAAACTAAAACTTGTCAAATTATTGATGTTTGAAGTTAAATGTGTTGTCGTGACCAGTGCTTGTGCACATAAGCAGGAGTTGCAGGGCTGCAGAGAGCTTCACTCCAAGGCGTGCAAGCGTTCGTCATCGGACGTTTACGAACGACACTGCATAACTGTTACTATCACAATCGATTTGACATAATTTTTGCTAACTGTGAAACTTTAACATACAAATATCTTTTAATTTAGAGAAAATAAAACGAAAATACTAACACAGTGGCTTAAGATCACGTTAATCTATTGAATAATCTATATTTCTTTATTTAGGAATAGTAGTTTGAAGTGCAAAATGTGTTATCTGTGGAACATAGCTGGTCCATTTTGAACGGTCTTCTTAGAAAATGTAAACAAACAAGACGTGTCAACTGTCAAATAAACGTCAGGGCGATTTTCGTCCACCAATTTCGTGGGGTGACCGGTGCGTCGTCGGGCGACGTTTACGAACGGCCATTACTGTTCGTCGGGTGATCACCCCGATGGTTTTCGAACGCGTACTATGTCACCGAGCGTCGTCCGACGACGTTTACGAACGCAGCCCGGTAACGGAGATAGAGCTCCTAGAGATCTTTGTTTAAGTTTGACAGCTGTCATCCAAAATGAAGATCTCAAGGAGCTCTATCACTTATGCTAAGAAAGTAATGGTTTAGTCTAAATCGTTTCCGAGATACTGACGTTTTAAGTTTGACACTTGTCATCCAAGTGGTCCCTGGTCCCAGTCTCGAGGGGGACTAAATCGAGTCTTACCTGTAAACTGTTGATGTAGTTAACTGTTGATCTTATAATCTGTTCATCTTACGAACCGTTGATCACATAATAATAATTAATTAATAAATAATAATAATAATTAACGAACTCCTATCTTTTATAGATTGACATTCCTCTTATCTTCCTAGTGCTTACAAATATAGAAATTATAATGGAAAGTCACTCAGAGCATATTTTGTATTCTTTTCCAGTAATTGGACATACTGAAACCAATGACGAACACAACAAAGGCAATATCCAAACTCTGACAGAGGAAGTAAAGTATGAAATAGGAAGTGACGAAGAAAACAACAGCAAACTGATGTTAGACAATATTGAATGTGATAATTCACAAGTATCTACTAATTCAGAATGCATCAACGTGTATGATGATATGATTGATGTAGATGATGTTAAATTTGACATTTCCGAGACGTTAGACAATGTTGGAGGTGAAACTGCTTGTGAATTTGAGGATGGGAGGAAGCAAGCTTCATCGAGTGAGGATATATCTCTCTCAAAAAGACTCAGATCCAGAAAAGAAGTTACGCTGAATGATGATGAGATTGGAGGTAAGTGCCTATAGTCTATAACAGATGTCATGTGTACTGTGTACCTATACAGTGTTCATGGAAAATAAGAAATAGTACCAATTAATTTTGAAACTTAAAGAAAGAATGTACATCCTGAAACATTTACAACTTGTAATTTTTTACGAAAAATAAAGCAAACAGTAGATCTCGCAAGCAGACAATTTATTGCTTAGTATGATCTAAGTTCTTAAACAACTTCCAACTTTTTCTGTTACCCGTTCAAGAGTTTGTGATTAAAGGGTTGTACCAGGTGTAGGTACCATCAATCTGTATCTTGTAGTTATATGGCCTACTGTTGGTAAAATTGTAAAATTTAGCAGTTTACTTGATTTTGGTTAGTATTTGTTTACGTCATTCCAAGGAAAATGTTTAGCACCCATATCATCTATCCAGTGGATGACTGACAACAGTGGAAATTGACAGGCACTTTGCAGTAAATTGCTGCTTCAAATTGAATTGAAATTGAAATGTACTGCAAAGTGCCTGTCTGTACTAATATTTTATTAAATCACTTTTGAAAATACTACTTGCAAATAAAAAAAACATTTAAATCAGATCTTATATAGCAGAGATGTATATTTGCCCTTTTTATAAAAAAAATGCCTTACCATTTGAAATCCCTACACCAAAAATTAACTTAGTTTCATCAAGATTAGCTGAAAAAAAATACGACCCATGGGGAAGAATCGACAAACATACAAACATACTGACAAACGAAAGCAAATATTGCCAGACTTGAAGCAGGTCAATAAGTAATATAAATGTTAAGAGCTGTGAATGTGATACACCCTATACTCATTGTTGATATATCTGACAGACCGTCTCCCATACATACGTCGAGAGGAACAGAAACTGATGATATCGGAACACCTCAGTGGGAACTTCGACCGACAAGCGAACAAACCTCAAACTACTAACAAAATATGCACAGAGGCACATTTAAAGACACACTCTACTGATGAAGTGGCGCAGTTTACGTGCAATCACTGTCATCGGATATATAAAGTAAAATATCATTTACAACAGCATTTATTGACACATACTGGCAAAAAATCGTTTACATGCGATATATATGAATATAGGTGTAGGCAAAAAAGTAGATTAAAAACGCATTTATTGATACATACTGATGAAAAACCGATCTCATGCAATAAATGTGATTATAAATGTAGTCAAAAAAGTACATTAAAAAAGCATTTACTGACACATACTGGTGAAAAACCGTTCTCATGCAATATATGTGATTATAAATGTAGTCAAAAAAGTAGTTTAAAAAGGCATTTATTGACACATACTGGTGAAAAACTGTTCTCATGCAATAAATGTGATTATAAATGTACTCGAAAATATTATTTACTACAGCATTTATTGACACATACTGGTGAAAAACCGTTCTCATGCAATAAATGTGATTATAAATGTAGTCAAAAAAGTACATTAAAAACGCATTTATTGACACATACTGGTGAAAAACCGTTCTCATGCAATATATGTGATTATAAATGTAGTCTAAAAGGTAATTTAAAAACGCATTTATTGACACATACTGGTGAAAAACCGCTCTCATGCAATATGTGTGATTATAAATGTAGTAAAAAAAGTACATTAAAAACGCATTTATTGACACATACTGGTGAAAAACCGTTCTCATGCAATATATGTGATTATAAATGTAGTCTAAAAGGTAATTTAAAAACGCATTTATTGACACATACTGGTGAAAAACCGCTCTCATGCAATATGTGTGATTATAAATGTAGTAAAAAAAGTACATTAAAAACGCATTTATTGACACATACTGGTGAAAAACCGTTCTCATGCAATATATGTGATTATAAATGTAGTCTAAAAAGTTCATTAAAAAAGCATTTACTGACACATACTGGTGAAAAACCGTTCTCATGCAATATATGTGATTATAAATGTAGTCAAAAAAGTTCATTAAAAACGCATTTATTGACACATACTGGTGAAAAACCGCTGTCATGCAATATGTGTGATTATAAATGTAGTCAAAAAAGTACATTAAAAACGCATTTATTGACACATACTGGTGAAAAACCGTTCTCATGCAATATATGTGATTATAAATGTAGTCTAAAAGGTAGTTTAAAAACGCATTTATTGACACATACTGGTGAAAAACCGTTCTCATGCAATAAATGTGATTATAAATGTAGTCAAAAAAGTACATTAAAAACGCATGTATTGACACATACTGGTGAAAAAACCGTTCTCATGCAATATATGTGATTATAAATGTAGTCTAAAAGGTAGTTTAAAAAGGCATTTATTGACACATACTGGTGAAAAACCGTTCTCATGTGGTATGTGTGATTATAAATGTAGTCTAAAAGATAATTTAAAAATGCATATATTGACACATACTGGTGAGAAACCGTTCTCATGTGATAAGTGTGATTATAAATGTAGGCAAAAACGTAATTTAAAAACGCATTAATTGACACATACTGGCGAAAAACCGTTGTCATGCGATATGTGTGATTATAAATGTAAACAGAAAGGTCATTTAAAACAGCATATATTGCGACATAGTCACAAATAGTAGATTGATTACAAAAGGGGGACAAAGACAACATTGTTTAAGGGAGTGTTTTATTTTAGCAATCTGTCACCTGTGCTGTGTCTCTAGTCTTGTGCTCAGATCTTGACAGTTTGATGAATAAAACAAATTTTCATATTTGCCAAATATTTATTTTATTACAACATCCACGCAAATTCCTACATGGTAGCAGAGCGTGGTTTGTAGTGTAATACAGTTGGAAATATCAGAAGAGTAAAAATACATGTTTTGTTGGCGACAGAAGATCGACATTCTTTTGTTTTGAGGGCAATTCTCGCGCCGTGAGATTATGTCGAAATAGACATAAGTCGAAAAAACATGGCGGATGTCGAATTTGCTATTTTCAGAATCTCGCTGTAGAGATATGTCGAGACGCAGCGTTCGACATGCAACGAGTGGTCAATAGCAGTAGAGATAGGATATGTCGACCGCAAGTATCCGTGAATGAACGTTGATTGTCAATGTTATGACAGAATTTCAGAGTTTATATGGAGTTTATGTCTGTAAATTTGTACTTGTACTTAATTTTTCTGCATAGAACTTGATTTTCGATATAAGCACTACGTTTTCGTCATTTAATTTAAGAAATTGAACCATGTCGGGCGACGATTTCGAGGCGAAAAAATTGGCCTCTCAAAAGAGCTCACGATATATTTGATTAGAATATTAGAGCCTCATGTGCAGTTCAAAACGCAATATGATCAAAAGTAAGTAATGGAAAGCGACGATGTGGTCTATGGTGTAGAACGCTTACCTAGAAGATACCTAACTGTTCACTTGTGACTTGAAGACCCCCAAGTAAAAAAAGTTTAAGGAGATTACTTTTTTACTTACCTATTATTATATTCTAAGGAAATAAAATTGGCTCTGACTTTAAACTGATTCCATTACATTCCTTGACATTTCAGGCTACATCAATAGATAGCAGTTTTTAGGTTTTATTTTAATACATATTAAAACGAAATATTTTGTTTTACAAACATTTTATTTAATAAGCCCAATCCTCTTAGGATTATCGGTAATAAAAGTATTCTATGCTAAATGATACTACCTACTCTCCATCACTTAAACTATCACTATGTAAATTTTCATTTAAATCGGTCAAACCGTTTGAACGTGAAGAGAAAACAAGCAAACGAATTTTCAGATTTATGGTACCTATTAATAATTTATGTTATGCATAGGGATTTTTTTTAGCATAATAGAATAGCAAATCAGTCTGAAATTAATCTTAGCATAAAAGTAAATCAGTCTAAAATTAATGTTAGCATAAAAGTAAATCAGTCTGAAACTATAAATAAAACTAAAATTATGGTAGGTAAGTATACAATAATATTATGGTTAGTAATACTTATCACAATCAGGTAGATCATTGTTTTAACAATTTTTCTTAGCATAAAAGTTAATCAGTCTGGACTCTTTGCTGTCTGCATGTCTGATGAGGCTATTGGGATTAGTAATCCTCAGCACTGCTTCCTCATCTTTCGTCAAGGCTAGCGGTGGAGGGCCTCCTCCTGTTCCATTTCTTATTATAGCACAGTATTTTTTCTTTGCTTTCAACCGCTTATCTTGCCAACACTGCAATAAAAATATGATCTATGTCAAACCATTACCAGATACAAGAGGTAGGATTGTAATACAATAAAATCTGAGAGACTATTAATTTCCGATAAATTAACGAATAAAATGATAAACTAATATTATAAATGTGAAAGTGTGTATGTTTGGATTTTTGTTACTCAATCACACAAACACTACTGAACCGATTGCGATGAAACTTGGAATATAGGTAGCTGGATACCGGAAAGAACACATAGTCTATTTTTTATCCCGAAATTCCCGCGGGTACGGGACTTACGCGGGTGAAACAGCGGGGCGCAGCTAGAAACATGTTTCGATCAGTATTATGGATTTTCTGTAAGAATATTGCTCAGCCTTAAGATGTGTAGAATATTGTGCGAGACTTTCTATCTCCTAAATCTTAGTACCTACCTAAAACCATCCCAGGCTATCAGAAAATCAGCTACTTATCTTCTGAGAAGCTGAAGGCCGGTAGTCTTTCCTGTTTCCATTATTACGGTGTAAGTAGGTACTTACTTTTCTCCACTCCGTCCACTCTTTCTTGGCGCCAAGGATAGCATTCAATTCCTGTTGTATACTCTTCCATCTCAACTCTGCAATTTTTTCGGTAAGAGTTGCAGAAAGTTTGCCTGAGCGCAACTCCTCATCCGCCTCCAGCAACGCCACAACGCCACGCTTTTTGTGCTCTGCTAGGGTACGCTTTTTTTGTTTCGCGCTTGATGCCATAATATTTTTATTTTTTAAATTATTTAGTAATTGTAGAAAAGAACCAACACAATCGGTAAGATAATGTGAAGTTTTTGAACTTTTTCTTCTGTAATGTCAACAACAGTCAACATTAATTCTATTTCTTATCGGTTGTGAACCGATTATGGCCATTAGGAAATTAGCCAGTGTCATGTATTCTAATATATTATGCATGTTATTTGCATCGAAACAGTCAAGTCGTCATAGTTAACGTCAAGTCTAGGGAATCATTTAATTTTGTAAACACGGCGGCCATTTACAAACAATCTTCACGGAGCCTTGGAGACAACACTAAGTCAATGTTTTGCACCGATTTTCACTTTCATTCCACTTGTACACCTTCACGAAACTAAATTGATTAAAATGCCCCCGAAATTAAACAATTTGCACGCATATTACATATTATTCACAAAAATGAAAATTTAGCACCACATCTCCTCAACAAGTTCCCGCCAAGACTCCGTCAACATTAATGACACTGACAACTAATAACGTAAAATATGCGTTTCGTTTCTCGCTCTATTTCATTTTCTTTCATCGACTTATTTTCTGCACATAGTCGAGAAAAATGGAACAAAATTTCATATGTACCAAATATTTATTATATTACAACATCCACGCAAATTCCTACATGGTAGCACAGAGCGCGGTTTGCAGTGTAATACAGTTGGAAATATCAGAAGAGTAAAAATACATGTTTTGTTGGCGAAATACGAAATACTTACCGGCCGGCTTGACTTTGAGGTTAGAAGATCAACATTCTTTTGTGAGGGCAATTCTCGCGCCCCGTGAGATTATGTCGAAATAGACATAAGTCGAAAAAACATGGCGGATGTCGAACGCAAACAGATTTTGCAGTGAGATTCCTAGAATCTCACTGTAGAGATATGTCGAGACGCAGCGTTCGACATGCAACGAGTGGTCAACAGCAGTAGAGATTGGATGTCGAACGAGAATCTCTGTCAATGATTGTTGTTTGTCAATGTTTTTTCACAGTTCGTCAGTGGAAAGCGAAAAACGCTAAAGCGCCACTTTGGCGAAAATGAGTTTTTTATGTCATTGAATTTGTTTTTTTTTTCTGCGTCGATTGATGTTAGTTTCGAAGCAATCTGAGCATTTTTTTTGTGCTTTAGCTTTCCAAAAAATTCTTTATTATGGTTATAGTCAATCACATAAGCGACCTTATTTCGTTGTTTTTTGCAACAGTGGTGCTTAAGACCTACATTTTTTTGTATCATAGCTCTTAAGATTTTTTTCTTTCCCTTGTTTGGTTCTCTTTAGCGACATAAGCATTTGTCCCTTTCTTATATTTATTTTGATCTTATCCTATTAGCAATTTTAGGTTACTGTGATTTACTTTGTAACTGGCTGTTAGCTGTTTTTGTTTACTATTGCATACATAATATGTTTGGCGCTTATGCAAAAGTTCTTGCATAACATTCCAGAGAACAGTGGAGCTTGTTCGTTTTCTATCCAGTTTTCTCTGCTTGTATATTTGTATTAGCAAAAATTCTTAAATTTTTGATAAATAAATGCGGTAGTTTAGAAATATTTATCATAAAGATACATGATATAAGCACTTTAGATTTGTTAGTGACAACTTGTAACCTGACTATTAGCGCGACGCACGCGGTGGGCGGGGGTGAAGGGCGCGTGCCCGGCTCTCGGGATTATTCGAGAGAATCAGTATGCATAAATTTACCAGTGATCCGTTCAGTGTTAATGTTTCTAATTAATTATAAATATTCCAAATCAGCAGAGTTTTGCACTTACATGTGTTTGGAGACTTAAAAAATATGAAAAGGTACATAATATAGTTATATTTTAATGTTGTAGAGTTGCATTATTATTAACATTTTTGAGTAAGATGGTATTTGTTTAGTTATGTTCGGCATTGTTGAGTACTAGGTACTGTGTGAATATTTTTGTTATTTCCACACAATTAAACGGCTAAACAAATTGGTACAAAATTGGATATGGTACGGGAACTAAATGGGCTCACACGCGGAATAGCAAGTGTAAGAAATAAGTACAAGATAATATAAGCGTTAGATATAATCGAGCTTATTTCAAAAATTATACTTGTAATGGCTGAGGCCATTACAAGTATAATTATTATCTCTTGTTTTAGATACCTACTACCACCATGGAGAGTAAACGCAATAACTTTTTCCGTACGTTCATGGAGAGTAAACGTCAAGTAAAACGCCGCCGAGGGCAAGATAATACCGACCTGATCACAAAATTACGGCGAGTAGAACCAACGGACTATTTAGAGATACAGAGTCATGCATACAATCTCTCGTCTCAGTACACACCGGCTCCTGAAATGCAGCCGATCCACGTGCTAGTGCTGCCAAAGACATTCCTCCTCAGCTTACTTCCGCTTCTGAGATGCTGCAGCCTACTCACGTGAATGGTGTCACCGACAAGATGCCTCCTTAGCTTACTCCGGGTCCTGGATGCTGCAGCCTACTCACGTGAATGGTGTTACCGACGAGATACCTCCTCAGCTTACTCCGGCTCCTAGGATGCTGCAGCCTACTCACGTGAATGGTGTCACCAACGAGATACCTCCTCAGCTTACTCCGGCTCCTGGGATGCTGCAGCCTACTCACGTGAATGGTGCTACCGACGAAATACCTCCTCAGTTACTCCGGCTCCTGAGATGCTGCAATTTACTCACGTGAATGGTGCCACCGACGTGATACATCCTCAGCTTACTCCGGCTCCTGAGATGCTGCAGCCTACTTACGAGATTAGTGCCACCGACGAGATGCCTCCAAACCTAACTCCGCGAACTGAAATGTATGTATGTAATGATGAAGACGTAAAAATTGTAGGACATTTAGGACAAGGGAATACTTTCTTTATTGTTTTTATTACTAGTAGGTACTTAATTTACCTTATAAGACTGATTATGCTTAAATAAAAAAAGTGATTATGACAATACTAGTTTTATTTTGTGTGAAAATATCACAATATTAAATAAATTCTTTTAAAATTTGCTGTTATAAGCTCTTAAAAAATTAATCTTCACCAAATTTTACTACCTGTAGTCATTGTTAGCCATTTTTGATTCCATAAAGTAGTATGTTTCTAATTGATTAGTTTTTTTTCCTGCACTGGGTTAGATTTAATGATATCTATTAGTAAATTTGGTTTACTCAATTTGATACATTGATTGCTCATTAGATTTTATTCCCTGACTAACTTTTTAGTATAACACAGGTAAAATTTGCTAAAGCGACAGTTTTTTCCGGAATTAAAAGACCTAAAGACATTAAAACGTACTCTTAATATAGACGCATGGATAAATAGAAATGTATATTTTTTTTATCTCGTTTAGGTAAAAGGAAAAAAAAATATTAATTTTTTTGTAATAAAAAAAACTTTAAACTCAATTTCCCGCAAACACCATTTTGGCGCTTTAGCATTTTCACCTTTCCACTGACGTTATGCAAAATCGCGAAAACCATAGAAGATATTGTATGTTAAAGTTTCACAGTTATGAGCACTCCACTATACTCCTAAGTTAGGAGAGATTGAGCCGCCATTTTTTAGGTTTGGAGCTCTTAACTGTGATACTTACAAAATATTTTAATCTAGCGGTAAATAAACGAAAATACTAACACCGTGGCTTTAGCTCACGTAAATCAGTTGAATAATCCATATCTTGTGTTTTAGGAACACCTTTAAAACTTCATTATAATGTGCCTCTACCCCCTAGGTCTGAGCTCTGAGGAAAAACGCCGATCTTCATAAGCGGCCAGCATTTTGGACTCGCTGCCAAGTTACGAAAATTTGGACGTTATTGAAAATGTTAACTAAATACTCCACGACAAAAAAAAACTAAATGCCCATAGAATTTAGAAGACTTTATTATAGGCAAGCATTTATTTTTAATTCTATCTTAAAATAGTTATTAATTTAATTATGATATTTTTACCTACCTATTTACTATTTATATTAATTACTTTCACTATTTTCATTATTTTTTAGGACTTAGTTATAATCGGTAATTAATTTAAACCAATAAATTAAATTAAATCTAAAATTACAATTTTCTTTGGCATTAACTTACTTTACAATTATTATTAAACAAGGTGTAACGGGTATACCCTTTTAAGCCGAAGGTGGATTGTTCTAGACGTCTAGGCGAACAGCTTTTGTTCTACGACTTTTGGAAATTCGAAGTACTTTTCGAAAAATTTAGGTGTAAAGTTTACTTGAAAATCAGCTGTTTCAGAGAGTTCGAGGTCATTGACCTTATGTTGTCCTTTTATTTAGTTTGATGGTTTAAAATCAAAACTTCAATTAACTATATTTTTAAAAGCAGCTGTTTTTTCAGTGAAACATAATCTCAAAATTTTCAAAAAAAAGTTAAAATTTTCAAAATTCGTAGAACAAAAGTTGTTCGCCTAGACGTCTAGAATAACCCCCTTTCGGATTAAAAGGACTTAACCGTTACAAATTGTATAATTATAAAATGAAATAATAATAATAATGTAATGATGTACTTAATAATATAATGATAATGTAACCAGATAATGTAAAGCCACGTTTTTCGATGCCTTTTTGACTCCATTTATTCAAACCTAATAAATGTAAGCCAACAAGGTCTTTAAAATACAACGAGAATTTACGACCAGCTGTGGTATCATCTAATTAGCATCCACCGCTAGTAGTTGCTAAGTTGCAGTACATTGCTGCTTTGACGTAACGTGGTTGTTACCGGTGATTACTTCAAAGCAGCAATGTAGAATACGTAAAATGTTTTTTGACAGTAAATAGCAACTAGTAGCGGTGGATGCTAATTAGATGATACCACAGCAGATGACGTACAGCCACGTATTTTGAGATCTTTCTGGCTTCCAATTATCAGGTTTAGCTTCTAAATATCCAAACATCAAAATTAACAGTCGATTTTAAGCTCTGTTTCCTATATTAGCTATGTGAATAAAACTGTCAGTGCGGCTTTTGACTTTCATCGCAAAATGCACAACAGCAGTGAACGATGAATGCTGGGGCGACTTTTGTTTTTTACGCGTTAGTGAAATGTCGTCCTGAATTTTAATTTTTACATAAACATTGTTTTATTGCGTTTAAATTGTTTAATTTCGGCGGCAAGTTACCAATTTAGTTTCGCGAAGTTCAACGAGTTAAGTGAAAATAAAAATACCAGTGCCAAACACGAAATTAGCACGTTACAAACAATTGTCCCATAGGGTTGGAGAAAAATCGTCGCCATTTTTTCTACAGCCTTCACGCATTGAAAATTATTTCAAACGATTACAGTACAATAGTGGTAGTTCGCTATTCGTACGAGAAATTGGCTAAATTGTCCTATATTGCTGACAGAAGCCATAACTAAGAAAAAGAAGAAGAATGCTGGGGCTCTATTGGCTCTATTTAAGAAATATGGATAATTCAATAGGTTTGCGTTATTTAGAGCCACTTGAATGTGTTAGTATTTTCGTTTTGATACTTTGAGAGATTTAACCTAAAAACTATTTCATCAACAGAGACAATTCTAGTCTCATATTGTAGCAAATTTAGTCTACTTTTGAAACGCTCTGATAAAGTTCTGTCAAAACCAGTCCTTTAAGTTTAAAATCGCCAAAATTTAAAAAATTAGTCATTGGGTTACCATCCTAAACAAGTCTGCCAAAATCACAGCTACTGGATTTAACGCATACGGTGCTGTATAATTTTACTGGATTAACTCGCAAAGTTAATGAATCGATAGAAATAAGAATCATCAAAAACGGTTCATGCGTTTGGCCAGAACGCCACATAGACAGAAACATGGAACCAAATTAAATGAACACATTAAGTACTCTCCTTTGCGTCGTCGCACAGTCGGGTAAAAATAAAAAACTCGATTAAAAAATACGCATAGAAACAACAAAAAAACCAAAAAGAAAAAAACAAGCCCAGTAATTTGAAATTACGCTAAGTAATAATAGTTTTGTAATCGATACACACAGAACACATAATAAATAAGTAAAACATTACTCACAGTCGGGACCCATTCATTTTACCAATCTAATTTTTCCAATGGGTCCCGACTGTGAGTAATTTTTTACTCATTTATTATGTGTTCTGTGTGTATCGATTACAAAACTATTATTACCTAGCGTAATTTCAAATTACTGGGCTTGTTTTTTTCTTTTTGGTTTTTTTGTTGTTTCTATGCGTATTTTTTAATCGAGTTTTTTACGCAGTCGGGTTTTTTGTTTTTTTATAAATTATTTTTTTTATTTTACGCTTTTTAGCTATTTTCATTTATTGATGGTAGGTCAAATCAAAATCAAATCTAATATTTATTTATTAACTATGACACTTATTACACATTTCTCAAATTACATATATCAGACATCGATTCTACACTAAGCACAAGCTTGTAGGTAAGTCTCGTAATCTATTCATTTCATTAGGTAGGGGGTTATAATGTACTAGCTGCGCCCCGCGGTTTCACCCGCGTAAGTTCCGTTCCCGCGGGAATAAAAAGTAGCTTATGTGTTAATCCAGGTCCCCCAGCTACCTATATTCCAAGTTTCATCGCAATCGGTTCAGTATTTTTTGCGTGAAAGAGTAACAACCTCACATACATACATACATACAAACTTTCGCGTTTATAATATTAGTAAGATTCTGTTAGGGTTTAGTTATTTATTGTTTAAATTTATTATTATTCTTTTAACGTTTTTAGGTACCTAAGTGTTATTAGGCTTTTATTCAGTAGGTAGGTACAATTTATGTAAATATTGTTTTAGTATATATCAATAAATTCCTGTCACCTGTACCATCACGGCTTATACTTTGATAGTTCCAAGCGTAACTACGTAACAAAAATAAAAACTTGTTCGTTAGTAATAAAAAGCAAGAATACCTAATTGTAAATTAACTTTAAACCGTTATATTTCCTAAACGGTTCTTTAAAATGAAAAATGGTGAAAGAAACCTAATATTTATTTTTAAAAATCTATTCAACGATACCCATCTTGACATACTTTGACGATTTTGGATTTTTTAATTTTGACAATATGGCGTCTGGTGGTGACATATGTTACTTTGGATTACTGTCATGTCTTTAGTCACACTCGCCAGATTAAGACGAATCGATTGACGTAAGAATCATCAAAATCGGTCCACGCGTTTGGCCTCTAGAACGCCACATAGAAACATCCATACATACATACATACATACATACATACATACTTACATACATACATACATAGACTGATAAACACATTACCCTCCTTTGCGTCGCGCAGTCGGGTAAAAAATGAATTTTCATTTTTGTGAACCCTAGTTCAAATGCGTGCAAATTGTTTAATTTCGGAGGCATATTAATCAATTCAGTTTCGTGAAGGTGTACAAGTGCAATAAAAGTGAAAATCACTGCAAAACATGGACTTTAGCGTTGTCTCCAAAGCTCCGTGAATAATCCTTGTAAACCGCCGTGTGTTTACACATGGTTCCCTAGATTTTTTTTTTCGTCGGAAAATGTGATTAAGACCATCAAGGCCACTCTCGGGGTAGAGCGGCCCGGTGAGTGGAGGTCCCACCTGGTCTAGATGGTGTTTGCCAGGGATATATCCACTAAAAACCCACGGTGTCCCTCACAACGCAAGTGTCGGGGTCAACGGGACCTGTTATATATAATACTACCGTTGACCCCGACGGCAGTTGGCCGCGGTCGGCCCTCTCCCAAACACTTCCAGACTTCCACGCGGCCCCTCCTTGCGGAAAAGACCCCCGGACCCGCTGACGCGGGCTTACGGGTTGGAAGCCAGGCAAGCCCGGCTTCCCACCTCGTGCGCCTCTTAGCTTCACTGCCCCTCTTGCTGCTACTGAGCCCTCCCACCACGACAAGGTGGACGCACATCTTTCTTTTTCTTAGTTATGGCTTCTGTCAGCAATATAGGACAATTTAGCCAATTTCTCGTACGAATAGTGAACTACCACTATACTGTAATCGTTTGAAATAATTTTCAATGCGTGAAGGCTGAAGATAAAATGGCGACGATTTTTCTCCAACCCTATGGAACAATTGTTTGTAACGTGCTAATTTCGTGTTTGGCACTGGTATTTTTATTTTCACTTAACTCGTTGAATTCGCGTAACTTTTTAAATTGGTAACTTGCCGCCGAAATTAAACAATTTTAAACGCAATAAAACAATGTTTTGTAAAAATGAAAATTCAGGAAAACATTTCACTAACGCGTCAAAAACAAAAGTCGACGCACATCGGGAGGGTGATTCCCTATACTTGACATAACTATGACGACTTGACAGTTTCGATGCAAATAACTTGCATAAAACATTAAAATACTTGAAACTGGCTAATTCTCAAATGGCCATAATCGGTTCACAACCGATAAGAAATAATCAATAATGAGGTAATAAGAATGTAATAAGCGTGTAATAAGTCATCGTATGGTCATCCATCATAGTCATAGTAAATTGAAGGGAATCATTGTAAAACGGTGGTAATTTTTTTAAAAGATTGTTCACGGAATTTTGGAGACTACGCTAAATTCCATGTTTTTCACCGACTTTCACTTTCATTACACTTGTACCATTATGATCCTATATTGAATTATATGCACCTGAAATTAAACAATTTCCACGCATTGGAAATAGGTTTCACAAAAATGAATATTTACGCAAACATCTTAACGCGTTCCCGCCAAAACACGAATCTAAATCCGAGTCTGCAAATAATAATTATAATACTTGACACTGGCTACTTTCTAATGGCCCTTAATCGGTTATCGGTTCACAACCGAAAGAAAAAAAAGGCGGTTTGTTTGGTTTTGTTTGTTTGAGTTTTGTTTGTTGTGCGTGGCGTTAGGCGTGGTACTCCATACGCATATTCCACTGTACTACACTAATTATAGTTCACTTACTCAATTCTCAAGTATAGCAGGTGTTAAAGGGAAGCAAGAGTCTGTTTCTCGCTTTCATTTAGACAAGACCAAAGTAGAATCTGAAAGTTTTTTTCTATGTGATAGACGTGTATATAATTTATTTAATCTCAGCTCAGTAGTCGGACATTCTTATTCATTCGAGGGTGTTTTGCGCGCTTGAGGAACAAGATCCTTCTGTCGAAGCACCATGGAGTTCTTCGACATCACTCGACTCAAGTCAGTCGAAATCAAACTGGATACGGACTGGACAGGTACAAACATTTATGGCTGGACTTTACTTTAGGGGACGCGGAGTTTCGAATTGAAATTTTTTTTGGGGGAAGACCTAGGTCTAAATAGACTTCCTGTAAAATTTCAGAGCACGGAGATTTATAGTTTCGGAGATATTAATTTTTTAAAATCTGGAAAAAGTACGCAATTCTAACCTAAAAATCTTTGCTGATGCCTGCGTTTCGATTCGTATACATCACGCCCCCTCCCCCCACGACGTACGATTGTAAAGTGCAATCATTTTTTACCCAATAAGTCACCACCTTACATTTAGTGTAGTGAAAAACCTAACCTCAAAATGAGATTTTCAAAAATTCATAATAAAAAAACTAAGCGTAAGCTAAAAACAATAAACTCTTGAATTATGCCAGTGGTTATTATTTTACATTCAGTTTAGAAGCAATTTCCAGAAATTGTTCATAGAGCACTAAATCATCAAGGTAGAAAATTGATTTGTCAGCATTAAATGCCTGAATACAGTTAATTTTGAAACAAATTAGCATTTATTTAAAACCTAACTGTGTACTTACCCAACTAAACATAATTCTGAGTGTATAATTATATTGGAGCTTGAGGGCCTTGTAAAGTCTTCTTCGTGTAATTAACCCATAGACTGCAAGTATAAAACGTATTGACAAAAAGATCTGAAAAGAGTCAATTCAACTGGTATCATAATATACTTTGTCAAACTAAACTAAAAAACTAAAAAAAAAAAACAAAACTAAAACTTGTCAAATTATTGATGTTTGAAGTTAAATGTGTTGTCGTGACCAGTGCTTGTGCACATAAGCAGGAGTTGCAGGGCTGCAGAGAGCTTCACTCCAAGGCGTGCAAGCGTTCGTCATCGGATGTTTACGAACGACACTGCATAACTGTTACTATCACAATCGATTTGACATAATTTTTGCTAACTGTGAAACTTTAACATACAAATATCTTTTAATTTAGAGAAAATAAAACGAAAATACTAACACAGTGGCTTAAGATCACGTTAATCTATTGAATAATCTATATTTCTTTATTTAGGAATAGTTGTTTGAAGTGCAAAATGTGTTATCTGTGGAACATAGCTGGTCCATTTTGAACGGTCTTCTTAGAAAATGTAAACAAACAAGACGTGTCAACTGTCAAATAAACGTCAGGGCGATTTTTGTCCACCAATTTCGTGGGGCGACCGGTGCGTCGTCGGGCGACGTTTACGAACGGCCATTACTGTTCGTCGGGTGATCACCCCGATGGTTTTCGAACGCGTTCTATGTCACCGAGCGTCGTCCGACGACGTTTACGAAAGCAGCCCGGTAACGGAGATAGAGCTCCTAGAGATCTTTGTTTAAGTTTGACAGCTGTCATCCAAAATGAAGATCTCAAGGAGCTCTATCACTTATGCTAAGAAAGTAATGGTTTAGTCTAAATCGTTTCCGAGATACTGACGTTTTAAGTTTGACACTTGTCATCCAAGTGGTCCCTGGTCCCAGTCTCGAGGGGGACTAAATCGAGTGTTACCTGTAAACTGTTGATGTAGTTAACTGTTTATCTTATAATCTGTTCATCTTACGAACCGTTGATCACATAATAATAATTAATTAATAAATAATAATAATAATTAACGAACTCCTATCTTTTATAGACTGACATTCCTCTTATCTTCCTAGTGCTTACAAATATAGAAATTATAATGGAAAGTCACTCAGAGCATATTTTGTATTCTTTTCCAGTAATTGGACATACTGAAACCAATGACGAACACAACAAAGGCAATATCCAAACTCTGACAGAGGAAGTAAAGTATGAAATAGGAAGTGACGAAGAAAACAACAGCAAACTGATGTTAGACAATATTGAATGTGATAATTCACAAGTATCTACTAATTCAGAATGCATCAACGTGTATGATGATATGATTGATGTAGATGATGTTAAATTTGACATTTCCGAGACGTTAGACAATGTTGGAGGTGAAACTGCTTGTGAATTTGAGGATGGGAGGAAGCAAGCTTCATCGAGTGAGGATATATCTCTCTCAAAAAGACTCAGATCCAGAAAAGAAGTTACGCTGAATGATGATGAGATTGGAGGTAAGTGCCTAAAGTCTATAACAGATGTCATGTGTACTGTGTACCTGTACAGTGTACATGGAAAATAAGAAATAGTACCATTTAATTTTGAAACTTGAAGAAACAATGTACATCCTGAAACATTTACTACTTGTAATTTTTTACAAAAAATAAAGCAAACAGTAGATCTCGCAAGCAGACAATTTATTGCTTAGTATTATCTAAGTTCTTAAACAACTTCCAACTTTTTCTGTTACCCGTTCAAGAGTTTGTGATTAAAGGGTTGTACCAGGTGTAGGTACCATCAATCTGTATCTTGTAGTTATATGGCCTACTGTTGGTAAAATTGTAAAAGTTAGCAATTTACTTGATTTTGGTTAGTATTTGTTTACGTCATTCCAAGGAAAATGTTTAGCACCCATATCATCTATCCAGTGGATGACTGACAACAGTGGAAATTGACAGGCACTTTGCAGTAAATTGCTGCTTTAAATTGAATTGAAATTGAAATGTACTGCAAAGTGCCTGTCTGTACTAATATTTTATTAAATCACTTTTGAAAATATTACTTGCAAATAAAAAAAAACATTTAAATCAGATCTTATATAGCAGAGATGTATATTTGCCCTTTTTATAAAAAAAATGCCTTACCATTTGAAATCTCTACACCAAAAATTAACCTAGTTTCATCAAGATTAGCTGAAAAAAAATACGACCCATGGGGAAGAATCGACAAACATACAAACATACTGACAAACGAAAGCAAATATTGCCAGACTTGAAGCAGGTCAATAAGTAATACAACAAATGTTAAGAGCTGTGAATGTGATACACCCTATACTCATTGTTGATATATCTGACAGACCGTCTCCCATACATACGTCGAGAGGAACAGAAACTGATGATATCGGAACACCTCAGTGGGAACTTCGACCGACAAGCGAACAAACCTCAAACTACTAACAAAATATGCACAGAGGCACATTTAAAGACACACTCTACTGATGAAGTGGCGCAGTTTACGTGCAATCACTGTCATCGGATATATAAAGTAAAATATCATTTACAACAGCATTTATTGACACATACTGGCAAAAAATCGTTTACATGCGATATATATGAATATAGGTGTAGGCAAAAAAGTAGATTAAAAACGCATTTATTGATACATACTGATGAAAAACCTATCTCATGCAATAAATGTGATTATAAATGTAGTCAAAAAAGTACATTAAAAAAGCATTTACTGACACATACTGGTGAAAAACCGTTCTCATGCAATATATGTGATTATAAATGTAGTCAAAAAAGTAGTTTAAAAAGGCATTTATTGACACATACTGGTGAAAAACTGTTCTCATGCAATAAATGTGATTATAAATGTACTCAAAAATATTATTTACTACAGCATTTATTGACACATACTGGTGAAAAACCGTTCTCATGCAATAAATGTGATTATAAATGTAGTCAAAAAAGTACATTAAAAACGCATTTATTGACACATACTGATGAAAAACCGTTCTCATGCAATATATGTGATTATAAATGTAGTCGAAAATATTATTTACTACAGCATTTATTGACACATACTGGTGAAAAACCGTTCTCATGCAATAAATGTGATTATAAATGTAGTCAAAAAAGTACATTAAAAAGGCATTTATTGACACATACTGGTGAAAAACCGTTCTCATGCAATATATGTGATTATAAATGTAGTCTAAAAGGTAATTTAAAAACGCATTTATTGACACATACTGGTGAAAAACCGCTCTCATGCAATATGTGTGATTATAAATGTATTAAAAAAAGTACATTAAAAACGCATTTATTGACACATACTGGTGAAAAACCGTTCTCATGCAATATATGTGATTATAAATGTAGTCTAAAAAGTACATTAAAAAAGCATTTACTGACACATACTGGTGAAAAACCGTTCTCATGCAATAAATGTGATTATAAATGTAGTCAAAAAAGTTCATTAAAAACGCATTTATTGACACATACTGGTGAAAAACCGCTCTCATGCAATATGTGTGATTATAAATGTAGTCTAAAAGGTAATTTAAAAACGCATTTATTGACACATACTGGTGAAAAACCGCTCTCATGCAATATGTGTGATTATAAATGTATTAAAAAAAGTACATTAAAAACGCATTTATTGACACATACTGGTGAAAAACCGTTCTCATGCAATAAATGTGATTATAAATGTAGTCAAAAAAGTACATTAAAAACGCATGTATTGACACATACTGGTGAAAAACCGTTCTCATGCAATATATGTGATTATAAATGTAGTCAAAAAAGTTCATTAAAAACGCATTTATTGACACATACTGGTGAAAAACCGTTCTCATGCAATATATGTGATTATAAATGTAGTCAAAAAGGTAATTTAAAAAGGCATTTATTGACACATACTGGTGAAAAACCGTTCTCATGTGGTATGTGTGATTATAAATGTAGTCTAAAAGATAATTTAAAAATGCATATATTGACACATACTGGTGAGAAACCGTTCTCATGTGATAAGTGTGATTATAAATGTAGGCAAAAACGTAATTTAAAAACGTATTAATTGACACATACTGGCGAAAAACCGTTGTCATGCGATATGTGTGATTATAAATGTAAACAGAAAGGTCATTTAAAACAGCATTTATTGCGACATAGTCACAAATAGTAGATTGATTACAAAAGGGGGACAAAGACAACATTGTTTAAGGGAGTGTTTTATTTTAGCAATCTGTCACCTGTGCTATGTCTCTAGTCTTGTGCTCAGATCTTGACAGTTTGATGAATAAAACAAATTTTCATATTTGCCAAATATTTATTTTATTACAACATCCACGCAAATTCCTACATGGTAGCAGAGCGTGGTTTGTAGTGTAATACAGTTGGAAATATCAGAAGAGTAAAAATACATGTTTTGTTGGCGACAGAAGATCGACATTCTTTTGTTTTGAGGGCAATTCTCGCGCCGTGAGATTATGTCGAAATAGACATAAGTCGAAAAAACATGGCGGATGTCGAATTTGCTATTTTCAGAATCTCGCTGTAGAGATATGTCGAGACGCAGCGTTCGACATGCAACGAGTGGTCAATAGCAGTAGAGATAGGATATGTCGACCGCAAGTATCCGTGAATGAACGTTGATTGTCAATGTTATGACAGAATTTCAGAGTTTATATGGAGTTTATGTCTGTAAAGTCTGTAAATTTGTACTTGTACTTAATTTTTCTGCATAGAACTTGATTTTCGATATAAGCACTACGTTTTCGTCATTTAATTTAAGAAATTGAACCATGTCGGGCGACGATTTCGAGGCGAAAAAATTCGCCTCTCAAAAGAGCTCACGATATATTTGATTAGAATATTAGAGCCTCATGTGCAGTTCAAAACGGAATATGATCAAAATTAAGTAATGGAAAGCGAGGTGTAGCACGCTTACCTTGAAGATACCTAACTGTTCACTTGGCACTTGAAGACCCCCAAGTAAAAAAAGTTTAAGGAGATTACTTTTTTACTTACCTATTATTATATTCTAAGGAAATAAAATTGGCTCTGACTTTAAACTGATTCCATTACATTCCTTGACATTTCAGGCTACATCAATAGATAGCAATTTTTAGGTTTTATTTTAATACATATTAAAACGAAATATTTTGTTTTACAAACATTTTATTTAATAAGCCCAATCCTCTTAGGATTATCGGTAATAAAAGTATTCTATGCTAAATGATACTACCTACTCTCCATCACTTAGACTATCACTATGTAAATTTTCATTTAAATCGGTCAAACCGTTTGAATGTGAAGAGGAAACAAGCAAACGAATTTTCAGATTTATGGTACCTATTAATAATTTATGTTATGCATAGGGTTTTTTTTAGCATAATAGAATAGCAAATCAGTCTGAAATTAATCTTAGCATAAAAGTAAGTCAGTCTGAAACTATAAATAAAACTAAAATTATGGTAGGTAAGTATACAATAATATTAAAGTAAGTAATACTTATCACAATCAGGTAGATCATTGTTTTAACAATTTTTCTTAGCATAAAAGTTAATCAGTCTGGACTCTTTGCTGTCTGCATGTCTGATGAGGCTATTGGGATTAGTAACCCTCGGAGTCTTGGCGGGAACTCGTTGAGGAGATGTGGTGCTAAATTTTCATTTTTGTGAAACCTAGTTCATATGCGTGCAAATTGTTTAATTTCGGGGGCATATTAATCAATTTAGTTTCGTGAAGGTGTACAAGTGGAATGAAAGTTAAAATCGGTGCAAATCATTGACTTAGTGTTGTCTCCAAGGCTCCGTGAAGATTGTTTGTAAATGGCCGCCGTGTTTACAAATGATTCCCTAGACTTGACTTTAACTATGACGACTTGCCTGTTTCGATGCAAATAACTTGCATAATATATTAGAATACATGACACTGGCTAATTTCCTAATGGCCATAATCGGTTCACAACCGATAAGAAATAATAATAACCCTCAGCACTGCTTCCTCATCTTTCGTCAAGGCTAGCGGTGGAGGGCCTCCTCCTGTTCCATTTCTTATTATAGCACATTTTTTTTTCTTTGCTTTCAACCGCTTATCTTGCCAACACTGCAATAAAAATATGATATATGTCAAACCATTACCAGATACAAGAGGTAGGATTGTAATACAATAAAATCTGAGAGGCTATTAATTTCCGATAAATTAACGAATAAAATGATAAACTAATATTTTAAATATGAAAGTGTGTATGTTTGGATTTTTGTTACTCAATCACACAAACACTACTGAACCGATTGCGATGAAACTTGGAATATAGGTAGCTGGATACCGGAAAGAACACATAGTCTATTTTTTATCCCGAAATTCCCGCGGGTACGGGACTTACGCGGGTGAAACAGTGGGGCGCAGCTAGAAACATGTTTCGATCAGTATTATGGATTTTCTGTAAGAATATTGCTCAGCCTTAAGATGTGTAGAATATTGTGCGAGACTTTCTATCTCCTAAATCTTAGTACCTAAAACCATCCCAGGCTATCAGAAAATCAGCTACTTATCTTCTGAGAAGCTGAAGGCCGGTAGTATTTCCTGTTGCCATTATTATGGTGTAAGTAGGTACTTAATTTTCTCCACTCCGTCCACTCTTTCTTGGCGCCAAGGATAGCATTCAATTCCTGTTGAATACTCTTCCACCTCAACTCTGCAATTTATTCGGTAAAAGTTGCAGAAAATTTGCCTGAGCGCAATTCCTCATTTGCCTACAGCACCGCCACAAGCCGCGCTTTTTGTGTTCTGCTGGAGTACGCTTTTTTTTGTTTCGTGCTTGATGACATATTTATATTTTCTAAGTTATTTAAAAGATATTGTATAATAATAGTAGTTTATGCACCGAGGTACTAAAGTCCTGTCTTATATAGCGGGCGTCATATTGAATCCAAAGCGTACGAAGGACTCTAGAGGGTTAACTCCCGAGCGCAGCGAGGGTGTTAAAAACTTAACTCCTGAGCGAAGCGAAGGAGTTATGTACCTAGAGTCCTGAGTGAAGCGTGGGATTCAAGCGCCCAAGATAAAGACAGACTTTAGTACCGAGGTGAATACTCTACTTTACACATCTACTGCGAGACAATAAAAGGGCTACAAAAATAAGAATTTAACTAACAACAAAAAAATAGATTAATGCAACGTAGGTATATGAAATAATATATTGACAGCTCCATATTATTAATTAAATTTAACAATGTTACATCAAAATGACGAAACCACACATCGGCCTTAGCTGATGAAAAAAAAAAGTTGGGGTTTTATACTAACCAAAACTTTTTGCTTTACCCTTCCGTCCGTGAAAATAGAAAAAAATAGCCCAGTTTTTATTTTTTTTATGTGTTATGTCTAGGTGGCCAGTTCGAAATGGCCGTATGCTATCAGAACCTTAGATCGAAATTTAAATTACTTTATGCCCTAGGTGCATAATGTGCACTTTATGCACCTAGGGAATAAAGAGTCGCTTTACATTGACCGTTTTGGTCAAATAAAGTAACTTTGTAGAGCAGTAGGTGTGTAAAGTGTTTTATTATGCAAAATCGCGAAAACCATAGAAGATATTGTATGTTAAAGTTTCACAGTTATGAGCACTACACTATACTCCTAAGTTAGGAGAGATTGAGCCGCCATTTTTTAGGTTTGGAGCTCTTAACTGTGATACTTACAAAATATTTTAATCTAGCGGTAAATAAACGAAAATACTAACACCGTGGCTTTAGCTCACGTAAATCAGTTGAATAATCCATATCTTGTGTTTTAGGGATGCCTTTAAAATTTCATTAATGTACCTCTACCCCCCTAGGGCTGAGCTCTGAGGAAAAACGCCGATCTTTTTAAGCGGCCAGCATTTTGGACTCGATGCCAAGCTACGAAGACTTAGACGTTATTGAAAATGTTAACTAAATACTCCACAACAAAAAAAAAAAAAAACTATATTAAATATTAATATTAGGGGTTAAAGTATGAAATTGCCGATTTGTACTGAAAATCTTAATTGTTTATTTTTTAAATTTTTAACAAATTTATTTAATCAAAATAGTTGTCATTATTATCTATACATTGCTGCCATCTAATGGGAAGGTTATTAATGCCTTTGCGATAGAACTCCGACGATCTAGACTGCACAAACTGTGTGAAAGCATTTTGTACTGCCTCCTGGGAAGAAAACTTCTTGTCACGTAGATAATTGTCCAAATCACGAAAAAAATGGTAGTCCGTTGGAGCAAGGTCTGGTTGATCGGTTCAGTAGTGAACCGATTGCGATGAAACTTGGAATATAGGTAGCTGGATACCGGAAAGAACACATAGTCTATTTTTTATCCCGAAATTCCCGCGGGTACGGGACTTACGCGGGTGAAACAGTGGGGCGCAGCTAGAAACATGTTTCGATCAGTATTATGGATTTTCTGTAAGAATATTGCTCAGCCTTAAGATGTGTAGAATATTGTGCGAGACTTTCTATCTCCTAAATCTTAGTACCTAAAACCATCCCAGGCTATCAGAAAATCAGCTACTTATCTTCTGAGAAGCTGAAGGCCGGTAGTATTTCCTGTTGCCATTATTATGGTGTAAGTAGGTACTTAATTTTCTCCACTCCGTCCACTCTTTCTTGGCGCCAAGGATAGCATTCAATTCCTGTTGAATACTCTTCCACCTCAACTCTGCAATTTATTCGGTAAAAGTTGCAGAAAATTTGCCTGAGCGCAATTCCTCATTTGCCTACAGCACCGCCACAAGCCGCGCTTTTTGTGTTCTGCTGGAGTACGCTTTTTTTTGTTTCGTGCTTGATGACATATTTATATTTTCTAAGTTATTTAAAAGATATTGTATAATAATAGTAGTTTATGCACCGAGGTACTAAAGTCCTGTCTTATATAGCGGGCGTCATATTGAATCCAAAGCGTACGAAGGACTCTAGAGGGTTAACTCCCGAGCGCAGCGAGGGTGTTAAAAACTTAACTCCTGAGCGAAGCGAAGGAGTTATGTACCTAGAGTCCTGAGTGAAGCGTGGGATTCAAGCGCCCAAGATAAAGACAGACTTTAGTACCGAGGTGAATACTCTACTTTACACATCTACTGCGAGACAATAAAAGGGCTACAAAAATAAGAATTTAACTAACAACAAAAAAATAGATTAATGCAACGTAGGTATATGAAATAATATATTGACAGCTCCATATTATTAATTAAATTTAACAATGTTACATCAAAATGACGAAACCACACATCGGCCTTAGCTGATGAAAAAAAAAAGTTGGGGTTTTATACTAACCAAAACTTTTTGCTTTACCCTTCCGTCCGTGAAAATAGAAAAAAATAGCCCAGTTTTTATTTTTTTTATGTGTTATGTCTAGGTGGCCAGTTCGAAATGGCCGTATGCTATCAGAACCTTAGATCGAAATTTAAATTACTTTATGCCCTAGGTGCATAATGTGCACTTTATGCACCTAGGGAATAAAGAGTCGCTTTACATTGACCGTTTTGGTCAAATAAAGTAACTTTGTAGAGCAGTAGGTGTGTAAAGTGTTTTATTATGCAAAATCGCGAAAACCATAGAAGATATTGTATGTTAAAGTTTCACAGTTATGAGCACTACACTATACTCCTAAGTTAGGAGAGATTGAGCCGCCATTTTTTAGGTTTGGAGCTCTTAACTGTGATACTTACAAAATATTTTAATCTAGCGGTAAATAAACGAAAATACTAACACCGTGGCTTTAGCTCACGTAAATCAGTTGAATAATCCATATCTTGTGTTTTAGGGATGCCTTTAAAATTTCATTAATGTACCTCTACCCCCCTAGGGCTGAGCTCTGAGGAAAAACGCCGATCTTTTTAAGCGGCCAGCATTTTGGACTCGATGCCAAGCTACGAAGACTTAGACGTTATTGAAAATGTTAACTAAATACTCCACAACAAAAAAAAAAAAAAACTATATTAAATATTAATATTAGGGGTTAAAGTATGAAATTGCCGATTTGTACTGAAAATCTTAATTGTTTATTTTTTAAATTTTTAACAAATTTATTTAATCAAAATAGTTGTCATTATTATCTATACATTGCTGCCATCTAATGGGAAGGTTATTAATGCCTTTGCGATAGAACTCCGACGATCTAGACTGCACAAACTGTGTGAAAGCATTTTGTACTGCCTCCTGGGAAGAAAACTTCTTGTCACGTAGATAATTGTCCAAATCACGAAAAAAATGGTAGTCCGTTGGAGCAAGGTCTGGTGAATACGGAGGATGACGAATGGTTTCTAAGTGCAGTTCCTGTAGGGTCAAAATGGTTTCTCGTGCTGTGTGAGGTCTCGCGTTGTCGTGGAGCAATAATGGTGAAGATCGATTCATGAGTCGGGGCTGTTTTATTGCTAGTTTTGTCAACATGGTTCGGAGTTCAGCACGATAGACATCTGCCGTAATTGCTTGACCAGATCGAAGAAAACTATAGTGAATAACACCATGCTGAGACAACCAAACAGTTACCATTACCTTTTTATTGGTAAGTTTTGCTTTAGGATACTGTTGTGGCATTTGACCTGGGGTCAGCCATTGCATTTTTATTTTCCGGTTATCATAAAGAATCCACTTTTCATCACATGTTACAATTCGATCCAATATTCCTTCATTTCTGTACCGGTTTAACAAGGCAACACAAGTTTCAACACGCGTTTCTTTCTGCAGATCAGTCAAATCATGAGGCACCCATTTTTCGTATTTTTTTATTTTATTGATTTGACGCAAGTGAGTCAATAAAGTGGGTAAAGTAACGTTAAACCATGCCGCTAATTCCTGGGTAGTTTGACTAGAATCGGCTTCCACTATCTCTCTTAATTCATCGTTATTCACCTGTGTGGGCGGTCTTCCTCGTGGCTCGTTCTTTAAGTCGAAATTTCCATCACGAAAGCGTTTAAACCAAAATCGCACGGTGCGTTCATTAGTAGACCCCTCTCCAAACGCAGCATTGATATTGCGGGCTGTTTCTGTCGCGTTAGTTCCGCGTCGGAACTCGTATTCAAAAATCACTTGAATTTTCGCAGTATCCATCTTTCTTGTCTAAATTGAATAACAAAAACAATTGAAAGTCGATATTCAAATGTTTCACATTTTTTAAAAAAAGAACATCATAGAAACCATTTGAAAAAAGTTTCATTCGAAAACCTCAAACCATGAAAATTCTATGTCAATTCAAAGAACCTATTGCAATAAAACGGCAATTTCATACTTTAACCCCTATTATTTAGTTTTTAGTCCCGATACCTGACTAGTAATCACTACGTATCATGCGGTCTGCCGCGTGCAAAGAACACCTCCCTCCTCCCGCTCCTTGCATGCGGCAGAAATTAGATATTATGTTAAAATTAGATATTATGTTAGTATTAGTGACACCAATCATCAACCGTGAAATCGACGCGTTTCGGCTTTAAAAAGCCATCATCAGGAACGTAGACTCCGACCGAACTGTGTGGGCGACAAAAATTAGTAACGACGCCGTTCACCCGACGCTGTTGACTCGCCGACAGCTGGAACAAGAGTATTTGAGATAGGTATCCGAACTTGGAATGTAAGGAATTAGCCAATAGGAGCAGGGGGTTAGGGCGGGGAAAAAGATGGCGGAGGCAGATAGATTTTGGGAGGAAAAAAGAAAAAGGAGCGTAGGTACCTATGATTTGGATTTTTTTTGTAATAAGTCTAAGAAGTTTATCGAGTGAAATAGATGTCAGTTCAAGATATATTACGTGTAATTATTGGATCCCCTACATGTATGTGAGGTTGTTACTCTTTCACGCAAAAACTACTGAACCGATTGCGATGAAACTTGGAATATAGGTAGCTGGGGACCTGGATTAACACATAGGCTACTTTTTATCCCGATATTCCCGCGGGAACGGGACTTACGCGAGTGAAACCGCGGGGCGCAGTATAATAAATAAGAAATACTTTATTATAGGCAAGCATTTATTTTTAATTCTATCTTAAAATAGTTATTAATCTAAGTAAGGTATTCTTACCTATTTACTATTTTTATTAATTACTTTTACTATTTTCATTATTTTTTAGGACTTAGTTATAATCGGTAATTAATTTAAACCAATAAATTAAATTAAATCTAAAATTACAATTTTCTTTGGCATTAACTTACTTTACAATTATTATTAAACAAGGTGTAACGGGTATACCCTTTTAAGCCGAAGGTGGATTGTTCTAGACGTCTAGGAGAACAACTTTTGTTCTACGACTTTTAAAAAAAAACGAACTTTTTTTTGAAAATTTTGAGGTTATGATTTACTGAAAAAACAGCTGTTTTTGAAATTAAAGGTAATTTAAGTTTTGATTGTAGTAGACCAAACTAAATGAAAGAACAAACATAAGGTCAATAACCTCGAACTCTAAGAAACAGAATCAGATGATTTTCAAAAAAATTGTACTTAAAATTTTCGAAAAGGACTTCGACTTTTGTATAATAATTTATAAAAGTCGTAGAGTCAAAGTTGTTCGCCTAGACGTCTAAAACAACCCCCTTTCGGCTTAAAAGGGCATACCCTTAACACCTTGTATAGTGTACAAATCTTTCACAGATATCACTTACAATTTAATACTCCCTGGAGCTGAAAAACAAAGACAATAAAGCCACATTGACTGCTCATTCCGCGGTTTTTCTACAAAACACAACTCAGCGTTGCGGGTAGGGGTAAGTAAATAATCAAACTTTGTGATTAGCCAGACAGACGGACGGACGGACAGCGAACTCTCTGTGATAGGGTCCCGTTTTTACCCTTTACCTATGGAACTCTGAAAACGTATTTTTTCATGTTACGTCCATCCACTAACCACCAAGCTGTATCTCATGAACTATGACAGTTAAAATTTTCACAAATGACGTACCTTCTATTCATAGAGTTTTGTGATTGGCCGATTGACCAATCTATACATAGACTCCTTGTGATTGGGCGATGCGTTACCTATATATACATACACTCCTTGTGATTGGCCGATGCGTTACCTATCTATACATAGACTCCTTGTGATTGGTCGATGCGTTACCTATCTATACATAGACTCTTTGTGATTGGCCGATGCGTTACCTATCCATACAGACTCCTTTTGATTAGCCGTTCTGGCACGAGAGTGCTATTAATAACACCCACTGTTTCACGGAAACAGTGCGTGTTTTTAATAATAAACAGTTTCCGTGAAACAGTGGGTGTTATTAATAATAGGGGGGAAAACTTATGAGGGGGTCAATTTGTCTTTATTTTCTTTGATACCAGGCTACGGAGTCTACGGTGAAAATCTGTGTTACAAAATGGCAACAGTGTGAAATATCCAGGTGATTACTCTAGAACTGGACCGCCTGGAACAGCTGGCACTTTAAGACATCACCCCTGGAGCTAAAACTGCCTTTACGATGACAATTTGTGCCCCAACTTGGCAGCAGTGTTAAATATCCCGGTGAATACTCTAGGACTGGACCATCTGGAACAGCTGGCACCTTTAGACACCACCCCCTGAAGCTAAAACTGGCTCTATGATGACAATTTGTGCCCCAATCTGGCTGCAGTGTTTCGAATCCAGGTCAAATATGAAGCAACCCTGGTATAAACTCCGGGTCTGGACCGCCTGGCGCAGCCCGCACCCCACGAGACCACCCCCTGGAGATGCCACTTGTTTTGCTGCCTGCAGGCTAGAGGTCCACCTGAATCTCCCCGGCATGCATCGACTCCCCCTTCAAGGATTCCTGGAATATATATTGTGTTATATTAAATATTGATGCATTACTCCTTGTTAAATCCTACTAATTTTAAAGTTTGTATGAATGTGACGTTCTTACTCTTTCACGCAAAAGCTACTGAACCGATTGCGATAAAACTCAAACTCTTGCAGTCTCGTGTGCAGCGCACAACGATGCAGACGTGACACAATACCTAATCATTTTAATTAATTACGTATTTGTGACGGATAGCGCAGCGTAAGCTGTCGTTCGTAACTTGCCACAATGAGTAACAATATTGTGGTGAACGAGTTGCTGGCGTTCTTGCAGCAAAAGCTGGACGTAATGGACGAGTTGTCTGCAGTTCAGATTTGCACTACGAACTTCAGTGAAGACGACATAGCAGCAGCTAAGCTGCTGCTGTTCGAGGTGCTCAACAAGCGCGACAAGATGGTGTCTCGCCGCCGCGACGGGACGAAGAAAAGCGTACAGGACATTATTACGCTGTTCAAGGAGACAGACCCGGACGACGTGCCTACGTTTGTGGCGAGGGACCTAAACAAGCTGCCTCCCGTCACTTTCGACCACGTCGATGCTACGAGCCTCCTGAAGGACATCGTCCTCCTAAAGAAGAGTCTCAAGGAAGTGCACGAGAAGCTGGATGCATCTCAAAATACCGTTTCCGAACTACGCAAAGAACTCGATGAGTTGCGCAAGAACGGAGCGGTAATAAGGTCACCAGTATCGGTGACGAACGTGAACTCGCCTCGCGGAGCTGTCCTAGATAATAGCTTCGCGTCAGCGGTTTTGTCGCAGTCGCCGTCGCCTCGTGCGCCGCTTGCAGACAGCGCACCCCGCGCCCCTCGCACCCCCGCGGCTCCTCCACGTGCCGCACGACCTACGCTCCCCGCCCCGCTGTCTGAGCCTACAGCCCCGGCGAAATTAAGTTTCGCCAATGTCACCGCGAGCGCCTCCGTCGCTTCTACCATGAAGCATAAGGACCAAACACAGGATGCTGATGGTTTTATTATGGTTAAAAGGAGGAAGAACCGTTCAAGACCAAGCACGAACCGTAGCGGCACAGCTTCGCCAGATTCAACTCTGGGAGTGCGTGCTGCTATGCCGAACACTCCGGTGTACATCTCCCGTCTGCACTACACCGTCGGGGAGAAGGACATCGTCGAGTACGTGCGCCGAAAGTTGGGCTATACGCTGAGGGTGCATATGCTGGACTCGCATCGGAACGTCAATTTCAAGGCGTTTGTGGTGCGAGTCCCGACATGCTACCTGCCTCGCGTCATGGACGAAAACTTCTGGCCGAACGGTGTGGTGTTCCGTCGCTTCCGCGGACAAATTCCACAAGGTTGCACAAAGACCTAGGACAATATTGTGTATTTAGGAAGTGCTACTAACTTTAGTATTAAGTATGCTATTATTAACACATTTGATTATTATAAATTACCTTTAGTTGCCTGAAATAAATGAATATTATTATTATTATTATTTGTTGTTACCATTTTGGATTCTCGGGGCTATGGAGCACCCGGACCTTTGGAAGGCGTGCGTGGGGCCGAAGCCAACACGTAGAGGCCCGTTTTAGTAACATTTTAATTTCAAAATATGTTATGGACACCAAACCGGCAATTATCCCTGTCTGCACTATAAAATGCAGCCAAGGACAACCCCCGGGTCGGATAGAACTATGTATAAATTACGGGTGAAAACTACTTGGGCTATGGAAATGGGTTGGTAGTGGATCGGGTACTGGGGGGAACTATGGGGAATATGGCGCCTGCCGTATCAATGTTCAACAAACACGTAAAAAATGGCAGACGGAGACTCGCCAACTCACAAACTGGGCCACCCTAATTAAGCCGAGCAAATTACAGCCAGGGGGCAACAGGGGCGTGAGAGGCTGAAGGATGGAGGGACCTCACTGGATTTTAAACCATCCTAGGTCGAGATCCTGTGGAGCGGGCCAACTCATCACTGACGTGAGGCGTCCATCCTCCGAGCATTTCTGCTCTCGCGACTCCACTCTGACCGGCCGGTGAAGGCAAGCCAAAGGCGGGGGACCGCTTCCTCGTCAGTGTTCACTCCGACCAGCCAACTAAGGCAAGCCGGAGGTGAGGAACGGTGACTTCCCCCTGGAGCACTCGGGAAGCCGCGGGGTCGCTACTCCCCGACACCTCGCCTCAAGGTGCCCTGCGGGCTTATTATTATTATTATTATTAAAACTAGGAACATTGGTAGCTTAAATGCTGTAATAACACATATGCTACTTTTTATCCCGATAATCCCGCGGGAACGGAAATATTGTACATGTCTGTATGTATGTGGCTTTAAAATTATTACGCAATTAAGCAAAAGCTTCTAAACCGATTGCGATGAAACTTGGAATATAGGTAGCTGAAGACTTTGAATAACACATACTTTTTATCCCTATGTTCCCGCGGGATCAGGACTTAAGCGGGTGAAACCGCGAGGCGCAGCCTATGTGTTATTCCAGGTCTCCAGCTACCTATATTCCAAGTTTCATAGCGTTCGGTTTAGTGGTTTTTGCGTCAAAGAGTAACAAAGTCACATACATAAACTTTCGCGTTTATAATATTAGTAAGATTCAGTGTAACAGGACAATGAACTCACCAGCACAGATCATGGAGTCCAAGATCGTCTGCTGCCGTCCCCCTAAGACTTCACCGTCTCTACAGGTTGTCATGTCCAGTACAGGAACCGCTGCTGCCCTCAGAGCTGGTGCGAAGCTCTCTGTTCCTTCTGAAACAAGATGTTCAATGGCTTGCTTGCGGAGACTGCTTATTCTGCTCATCATTTCGAAGTTTCTCAACGGGGGCCCGACCGCGCATCTCCGTCATAATCGGCATCGAAATCCCACTTCGCAAAAGAATAATATGCGCGGTTCAACCTCCGCAATTAGCCCTACTATTGGGTCTTTGTGCGTGATTGTGGGCTTCCTCACTATGTTTTCCTTCACCGTAAGAGCGATGTAAATCAGTTGAATAATCTATATCTTGTGTTTTAGGAATGCCTTTAACATTTCATTAATGTACCTCTACCCCCTATGTCTGAGCTCTGAGGAAAAACGCCGATCTTCTTTGCATGCATTTGAAGGCGACGCCGTCGAGTTCAACTGTCATTGAAACCGGCAGCTCAAGAGACCTCGCATTCAACGACAGCTCAACTCGACGCGTCGAGTTGAGCTGTCGTTGAATGCGAGGTCTCGTTGAATGCGAGGTCTCGCGAATGTCGTTGAATGCGGCACCGTCGCGACGGTGCCGGGCTTCAAATGCATGCAAGCTCGGCTGTCGTTTTCGGATGACGGAATTTGCGCGATAACTTCGCAGATCTTCGTTAACTTTTGATGAAACCAAATATAAAAGCGAATAACGATTATTGGACAGGAGCTCCTTGTATGATTTGCGCCTACATTGAAATTTTCTAATATATAAAAATGAATCCATATTTCGCTTGGTCACGGCATCACGCCTGAACGGCTGGACCGATTGATAATTCTTTTTTTGTTGTCTTCGTTATGATCAGAAGAAGGATCTTATGAAAAAAAAATCCGAACGAGCGAAGCGAGTAAGGTCCAGTGTAGACGGGCCTGGCGCTTGTATCTTTGTAACTTTGTATCTTTGTTCGACGATAACTTGAGTATCGTAGCTCCGATTTTCATGAATTTTGGTATGCGCGTAGTTTAGGTCAGTAAAATTTATGAGTTCGAAGATGAGCCGGATCGGTAGGGGGGTTGGGGAGATAGGGGGTCGTGAGGTCTCAGTTCGGGGCGAACTCCTAGTTATAGTTACCGCTAGGGGCGCTGATGGAAAATGTATGAAGTAAACCGCGGGGCGCAGCTAGTTAAATAATTACCTACATTGCTCCAATTTTTGTGTCAGGCGCTGATATTTTGCCAAAATCTTCATTGCCGTAATAGTTACAGAAATCAGATAACGTGACGATGCTTCTGACGTTTTAATCATCATTCATCGACTCATTTCTACGATAGACGTAACAATATCGGCAGCGCCCGCTGCAGCAGCTTTATATTTTTTGTTCACGTAAAAATTACATGGAAAATATTCAAGGGATGATTTTCACTAGATCGTTAGGAGCGCCGGCCGTCCCGACTTTCGTTGTCCATTGCTCGGCCGCCACTCGGTTACAATAGACCGATCGACTGCTCACCGAGCAATGGACAACGAAGCTCGGACCCGTGACGGTCTAATTGAACGAAGCTCGGACCAGTGTAGACGGGCCTGGCGCTTGTATCTTTGTAACTTTGTATCTTTGTATGTTTGTTCGACGATAACTTGAGTATCGTAGCTCCGATCTTCATGAATTTTGGTATGTGCGTAGTTTAGGTCAATAGAATTTATGATTCGAAGATGAGTCGGATCGGTAGGGGGGTTGGGGAGATAGGGGGTCGTGAGGTCTCAGTTCGGGGCGAACTACTAGTATAAATCATCCCTAAGACGGGAGCCAAAAATGTACAACCAGTTATTGTATGGCCAGATAAAGCACGACCCGATAGTGTTCGAACGTGTGTCTTGAACGTATAGTAACTAGGAGTTCGCCCCGAACTGAGCCTAGACCTCACGACCCCCTATCTCCCCAACCCTCCTACCGATCCGGCTCATCTTCGAACTCATAAATTCTATTGACCTAAACTACGCGCTTACCAAAATTCATGAAGATCGGAGCTACGATACTCAAGTTATCGTCGACCAAACATACAAAGTTACAAAGATACAAGCGCCAGGCCCGTCTACACTGGACCTCACTCGCTTCGCTCGTTCGGTCAATTATTGGTTCAAAACGAACATTAAACTGATGTTCCGTCGGATCTGTCGGTACGTTTCGTAACAGCCCTCCAGATCCCACAGATACTAAAAATATCCGTATCTTTAACGTTATCTGTTTAAGTTGAGACTTAGGCAATCTATAGTCCGTACTTTGACTTTGCTATGCAATAACTATGGCTTTTAAAACAATTTTTGGTATTTATAAAGCGATCTCCGCAATTATCCAAAGTTCTTGCTTAGTAAACTCAAAGTTCTTCAAATTTAAAATGTAAACCGATCAAAAATAATGACCTAAACTTTTTTATTTTATTCGTATATTACAAAATGAATTTCGACAATAAATTCCAATTGAAAGTTTATGTTTAGTTATTGCTAAGCTCAGTCTGAGCAAAGTCAAAGTACGCGCTATAGATTTCAGCCATAGTTTCCTTAATAATTGTTCATTTGAGATATAGATAGCTGACCTGCCTGATACCCCCATCCACTGACAGTGCACCAGTCTCCCGGGGCAGTTCCTACATCCGGCAGACAGATGGGCCGGACGTGCGAGTTAAACTGGACTCCGGAACCTGACTTGGAAACCAGGACCATGGCGATGTCGTTGCTGTGGGGTCCATCTGAAACAAGTCCTTTTTGAAATCAGTCTTCTTCTTCTTCTTTTCGTATAGTTGGTGTGTATCACCTAGTGTTAGAGTTGTCAGGTCGCCCTAAGGCCTCTAACTTGACCTAACGACTGCTATCAGAGATAACAACCGTATAGTGGTGTGTCTCACCTAGTGTTAGAGTTGTCAGGTCGCCCTAAGGCCTCTAACTTGACCTAACGACTGCTATCAGAGATAACAACCGTATAGTGGTGTGTCTCACCTAGTGTTAGAGTTGTCAGGTCGCCCTAAGGCCTCTAACTTGACCTAACGACTGCTATTAGAGATAACAACCGTATAGTGGTGTGTCTCACCTAGTGTTAGAGTTGTCAGGTCGCCCTAAGGCCTCTAACTTGACCTAACGACTGCTATCAGAGATAACAACCGTATAGTGGTGTGTCTCACCTAGTGTTAGAGTTGTCAGGTCGCCCTAAGGCCTCTAACTTGACCTAACGACTGCTATCAGAGATAACAACCGTATAGTGGTGTGTCTCACCTAGTGTTAGAGTTGTTAGGTCGCCCTAAGGCCTCTAACTTGACCTAACGACTGCTATCAGAGATAACAACCGTATAGTGGTGTGTCTCACCTAGTGTTAGAGTTGTTAGGTCGCCCTAAGGCCTCTAACTTGACCTAACGACTGTTATCAGAGATAACAACCGGGACCAACTGCTTAACGTGCAAAATTATTTTTTGCTACACAAATTTTCGGTCACCCATCCAAGTAATGACCGCGCCAATCATTGCCTAACGTAAGCAACCATTTTCGGTGTAACACCTTTCAAAGTCATGTATCGCACCCGTATTTGAACGTTTGACTTACCTCGTCTAAATTCAGGGTGAACGACCACGTTTTCAGCCAGGAATCGGTGCTCATGTTTGTCCTGGACTTTGAGCCGGTGCTCACCCACCACCAGCCTGATGTGATCCAGGTGCAGAGGTTGCTGAAAGATACCCAAATTTGAGTGTTTAAAGATGGATGGAGAATGATTACATCTCGGAATGTTTGAGGGCATCTGTGGCGCGTCGGGTGAACGTGTGATTTTGAGAGTTAGGATCAGTCTACTTTACTTTTGTCTAAGATTTTCGCGATTTTTAGTAATAAAACACAATATTTACTGGGTTTTAATTGCGTTTTATTTAATAACGGCATTATTATAAAAATACCGAGCTTTGCTAACTTTACAGTTAGCTTTTTCAAGTTTGACTGAGATGTAATTCGTCTATTTTAATATTATTATTCTAAAAAGTTACTCTAAGTTACCGTCTACTTTTTTAATTTTCATCTAGCTTTGCTAGCGAGCTTTGGAGACAACGCTAAAGTTCATGTGCATGCATTGGTTTTCACTTTCATTACACTTGTACACCTTCACGACACTAACACACAACGACACATTGATTAATATGCCTACGAAATTAAACAATTAACATGCATTTGAACTAGGTTTCACAAAAATAAAAATTTAGCAACACATCTCCTCAACGCGTTCCCGCCAAAACTCCCGTGACCTACGTGATAATAGCTTTTTTTTTTTAATTTTGTGACATTTCACGGATTGTTCTCATAATGGCGGATTCTCAAAAAGACAGATTCTCAAAAAAAATACGGATTCTCAAAACGACAGAGTATAGCTAAGTAGAAAAACAGTTTAAGTTTTCATGTTTTTTAGCTTACCTTATCAAAACAATGTGCCGCAGACAACACCAGTCGTTCCCCCACCACCGCCCCTCCACAATGGTGCTCAAACACCAGCTTGTCCACGTCCAGCATCTGGATTTCCACCTGGAAAATCAACGTTCATACAAATTGGTTATTACAGTTTCTTAGTCATGCTTTTCTTCCAATATAGGGCAATTATGGACAAGGGACCTTACCGCGTAACGTCTATTTCAACTGAGTCCTAAGTATGAGTTTTGATAGTTGACCGAACGAGCGAAGCGAGTGAGGTCCAGTGTAGACGGGCCTGGCGCTTGTATCTTTGTATGTTTGTTCGACGATAACTTGAGTATTGTTGCTTCGATCTTCATGAATTTTGGTATGCGCGTAGTTTAGGTCCATAGAATTTATGAGTTCGAAGATGAGCCGGATCGGTAGGGGGGCTGGGGAGATAGGGGGTGCAAAAAGAGAAAATAATCAAGTTCTAAAAATTTGTCAATAGATGGCGCTCAACATACCTCCTAGATCGCGGTATCGTTGTGTTTGCTTGCGAAATATACTCCAAGATCTGACATTTATGTAGGGAATGTTACAAATTGTGGTCGATTGTCGTAACTAAGAAATAATTCTTGTTATGTTATCGTTTTTCTTGTCTTTCGTTATATTTATTTGTTTAATAATAATTCTTATTTTGTAAAAAAATAAAGCTGTTGGTGTTAAAATCCTACAAAAAACAAAATCTCTGTAAATGGATTCTCGTGAGGTCTCAGTTCGGGGCGAACTACTAGTTTAACGTCTTGATGAAACTGGCAGTTTACCTCATACATTATTGACCGAACGAGCGAAGCGAGTGAGGTCCAGTGTAGACGGGCCTGGCGCTTGTATCTTTGTATGTTTGTTCGACGATAACTTGAGTATCGTAGCTCCGATCTTCATGAATTTTGGTATGCGCGTAGTTTAGGTCAGTAAAATTTATGAGTTCGAAGATGAGCCGGATCGGTAGGGGGGTTGGGGAGATAGGGGGTCGTGAGGTCTCAGTTCGGGGCGAACTCCTAGTTATAGTTACCGCTAGGGGCGCTGATGGAAAATGTATGAAGTAAACTGCCAGTTTTATCGAGACGATAAACTATCAAAATTCATACTAAGGGCTTTGGACGTTGTTTTAGGAATACGATGCTGTCGATAACAGGGTTGAAAAATCATACCGCGCAAGCAGCTATTTTCTAGGAACCTCCAAAATAGAACTATCCAATATTCAAAACCAGATTTCAATCGAATTAGTAGTTTTTAATTGTATAAGGAACAAACAGAGAAACAGAGACACAGTCGTGAATTTTAAAAATTACTTATTTTATTTGTTATAGTACTACTTTTCCTAAGTCCCCTAGACAACTTTTTTTAATATACTTTATTTATTTATTTATTTATTTATTTATTTATTTATTTATTAATATGAAATCTTACCAAACATTTATTAAATTACATTAGAAATCGGCTCTACACTAAGCAGAAGCTTGTATTGCAGGAACTGAGATACTAATACAATAACACAAAACATTTGATAATAATTCAAAAATGTAAATATATACCTTACAGACTAACATACATATAAAATATAAATAGATCTAAAATTAGGTTTTAGGGCTTTCTATCTTCGGTCGCGCTTCCCTAAAGCGTCGGTAGACTATGCCAGCTGGCCAGAAGTCGGCGGCAAAGAAGACGAGTACCTTACTTCAAAGTAGACTTTTTATCCTTTCTTCTTTTATTATAAGCATAGATAAAATAAATAATAAATTCTGTGACCAACACACAACGCCATCTAGCCCCATGGTAAGCTCCTAAGCTTGTGTTACGGTGACTAGACAACGGATATACTTCTTATATTTATCTTTCTTTTGTAAATACATACATATTGTACATAGAAATACACCCAGACTAAATAGATAGGTAGATATCTCTGTCTTTTTTCTCATATTTTTTTCCTCAACCAAACTTTCCCACTTCAAAAACACATCACACATCCCCTTTCTCAAATCTTGTCCATTCATTCATACGAACGAACCGAACCCATGACCTTCTCCAAACCGTCTTTTTATCTTAATGACAAAATAACCAACACTTATATATTACAGAGTTGATTGCAAAACTTGAGTGATATTTAATTCGTTGCATAAGGAACTCGATATTAAATGTCAAATGAGTATTCTTCACAGAAATATATGACTCAAATGCATAACTTGTTCTTTACTGGGTTACGATCAAGCTCAACATTGTTATAGTAAGGAAGTGCTACTAACTTAGCCTTAAGCTATTATTAACACATTTAATTATTATAAATGACTAGCTTTACACCCGCGTAAGTCCCGTTCCCGCGGAATTATCGGGATAAAAAGTAGCCTATGTGTTATTCCCGGTATCCAGCTACCTATATTCCAAGTTTCGTCGCAATCGGTTCAGTAGTTTTTGCGTGAAAGAGTAACAAACTCACATACATACATACATACAAGCATACGAACTTTCGCGTTTATAATATTAGTAAGAAGTAAGATGTATGTTAGTCTATAAGGTATATATCTATTGGCCTTGTTGCCTGCGATAAATGTTTTTATTATTATTATTTTTTATTTATTATTAAAGCCCCATACTCAGCTAATGACGTGACAGGGATAGAGCTAGCAAATTTCAGATGTGTAAAAGAAGGACGTAAGATGCGACTATGCAATACTTTTATGAGTAAAGTCAAACAATAAAATTCCTAATACAAGATTGTTGTTTTTGCAATGTTTTGTGGTTGATGAAATAAAATATTATCTATCTATTCAACTTGACCTAACGACTGCTATCAGAAATAACAACCGTATAGTGGTGTGTCACCTAGTGTTAGAGTTGTCAGGTCGCCCTAAAGCCTCTAACTTGACCTTACGACTGCTATCAGAGATAACAACCGTATAGTGGTGTGTCTCACGTAGTGTTAGAGTTGTCAGGTCGCCCTAAGGCCTCTAACTTGACCTAACGACTGGTATCAGAGATAACAACCGTATAGTGGTGTGTCTCACGTAGTGTTAGAGTTGTCAGGTCGCCCTAAGGCCTCTAACTTGACCTAACGACTGCTATCAGAGATAACAACCGTATAGTGGTGTGTCTCACCTAGTGTTAGAGTTGTCAGGTTGCCCTAAGGTCTCGTAAGCAGAGCGTAAGATGCGACTATGCGAAATTTTATAGCAACAAATATAATATTTGCTATGACTACTGCTATAGGTACTATGACTGCCCAATTATTGTTATAGAGCACTCTTAAGGCCAGAACTGTTGTTTCTAGGGTGAATTACTACAAAAGTTATTTGAAATAAATGTTTTTGAAACCATATTTATTAAAGTCGAGGATATATTATTATACTAACACGTGAATGTCGTGAAAACACGATTCCTGAAAATTTTCTCGATAGAAAAAACAATTCTAAACTTCCCTCTAAATTGTACAAATAAGTGATATTACTCAGTCAATATTGTACGAAAACTAATAAAACTTTGTTTAAGAACTGAACTTAGCTCAATACAGGCAGTGAATGTTTTGAATTTCAAGATTAACGTTTAGTTATCTTGAAACTAGCAATTGTTGGATTTTACGCAATAAAATTTTGCATAGTCGCATCTTACGTCCTTCACTTACACGTCTGAAATTCTCTAGCTGTATCCCTGTCACGCTATTAGGGTTATATAGAGCACTTATGGAAAATGTTGATTGATTTCGATTGACAGAATGTTTCTCGTGAAATGTAAAGGTAATCGGATTCCTAAACTTCGAAATAATAAAAAACAGAAAAAGGAAAATACCTACTCCTAACCTACCTAACTAATAAGTTTTTTATTTTAAGGTTTTTAAATATAAAAACATTTCTGTGTTTACCTTTTAAGAACCCTTGTAACTTGATATTTCGCGAGATTCGTTTTAATAAAGAAAATAAAATTACTGACCCCCACGATAAAGCGTCCAAAATACACCATTTTACTCTGATTTTACTGATTTTTATGTTCCTATTGACATTTGATAAAATTATGGACAATTCACGCGGCTTAAGGTACCTACTCTATAACTGAATCGTATCAAAATCTCCTCAGCATCGTTAGATTTTTCTCGATAACCATTCAACATATTTTGGACACATTATTTTTGCTAGCTGTTACCCGCCACTTCATCTGCGTAGATATAGTGCATAGGGGATTTTTTTGCTCATCACTCGGGTTCTACTAATTGGATTTCGATGTAAAGTATATATACCACGAGGTTCCTCGAAATCAAAATCCATTTTTTTTATTTTATTGGATGTGTTGATCACTTTAAATACGTCGAATGTTCTTACAACTATGACTCTAGGGTGACTTCGGAACGCGCCCTCCGATGAGAAGAAGCCACAAGAAACTCATGGGGTTTTTTTTGTGATCATGTTTTACAATCGTCAAAATACATTATTATATTTTTTTACATTTTATTACAACTAGCTGCGCCCCGCGGTTTCACCCGCGTAAGTTGCGGTACTGCGTTGTTCTTACACCTACCTACCGCAATGCAAAAATCCACACTTAAATGGTCGCCCATTGAAGTACTGTTGAAGCCAGGCGCTGCCTGCAGTAGGTATGTGAAGTTAGGAAAAATTTGTATGTCAGTAAGTGATGATGACGATGGATGACGATCGATGACAATGAATGACGATAGATGACGATGGATGCCGATTATTCAAAAACAACGAACTTACGCAATTTTTATGTTTTATCCGGATATCCGGACTTGATATCCGGATAAAAAGTAGCCTATATGTTAATCGAAGTCTTAAGCTATCTGCATACCCAATTTCATTGAAATCGGTCCAGCCGTTTTCGAGATTAGCGCGCACAGACAAACGGACAAACAGACAAAAGTTAAACACGGAAATGGGGTCTGTTACGTTAGTACTTACCCCTAAAAATAGTTTATTTTTCAAAATATCTTACAAAAACAGACACCGCTAAGTTACGATTTTATTATAAGTATAGATGATCATATTAATTATGATTCACGTGTCGTATATTTATGGCTATAGTGGAACCGGAGCAATAGAACTATCCAATTTGAATTAAATTTCAATTGGATTAGTAGTTTTTGATAGATAGATAGATAGATAACACTTTTATTTGATCAATCACAAAAATATCTACAATAGTTTTTTAATTGCCAAATTGCCAGTTAATTGCCAATTGAAACGCCAATCGCAAGTAGACAAACATACATGATGTATGCAATATAATATCTATATTGAATCCTATTTTTTAATTAGTATTATGTAATAATTTGGATAGGTACTTATTGTTTTTATTTATTACTATTTTTTGTATGTATGATGTATATGTATGTTGATATGGGTGAACTGCCTGAAATAAATGACTATTATTATTATTATTAATTGTATTAGGAACAAACAGACAGACCGACATGAATTTTAAAAGTTTGTTCTACTATTTTTTTAAGTCCTCTAGACAATTTCTTTTTTAATTTACTTCCAATCCTAGTACAAACTTTTTGTCCTCTCTTCCTTTATTATAAGTACCTACCTATAAAGTATAGAAGATGTTACTTTTCGATCATGTTACAATGATCTTGGTCGCGAGGGTCAGTCCTCTCGCGACTAAGATGTTTGTAACAACAACGAAACGTCAAGGTAATAGAATTTAAAACAACAATACGCGAATAATAAAACCCGCGAAAAATTAATATGGGTACAAATCGTGTGAGTTTGAAGCTTATATTTTTGACATTTTGCAAAGTTTCGCTAAAGCTAGGTAATTTTTTACGTGTTTGACTTTATGCGTGTTTGACAAAATGCATTTTCGACATTTTGCAAAACTAACATTTCTTGACTTTATGCGTGTTTGGCCTTTTGCGTGTGATCCATTTCCTGAATCATTTCCAAAAAAAAATGAACCGTTTCCGTAAAACTCTAACAATGCTGAAGCAATGTTGCGACGACGTATACAAGATGTAACAGGTAAGCCCTTTTAAGCCGAAAGGCGGTTGTTCTAGACGTCTAGGCCAACAACTTTTGTTCTACGACTTTTGAAAATTCGAACTTTTTTTTTTTTAATTTTGAGTTTATTTTTCACTGAAATAACAGCTGCTTTTGAAAATAAAGGTAATTGAAGTTTTGATTGTAGTAGACCAAACTAAATGAAAGAACAACATAAGGTCAATGACCTCGAACTCTAAGAAACAGCTGATCTTCAATTAAACTTTACACTTCAAATTTTCGAAAAGTACTTCGAATTTCAAAAAGTCGTAGAACAAAAGTTGTTCGCCTAGACGTCTAGAACCACCCCCTTTCGGCTTAAAAGGGCTTAGGTACCCGTTACAAATTTTATAGAATAGGTTTCCAGTAGGCCAACACAAAACAGCTGCTAAATTTATGCGTCGTAAGTCACTATTAAAAAGTGTCAAATGAGAAATTGGCGTATAAAAATAATAAAAAAACAATATCATATTATTGGAAACAGACAAACAGTAGACAGTTGAATTTTTCACAATGATATATTTCTCTTGCCGCTATAACAACAAATACTAAAAAACAAAATTCACTTGTTCACTTGTTGTATTTTAAATGTTCGTATGTTTAAATGTTTGTAGGCCCGTCTACACTGGACCTCACTCGCTTCGCTCGTTCGGTCAACTACGCGCATACCAAAATTCATGAAGATCGGAGCTACGATACTCAAGTTATCGTCGAACAAACATACAAAGATACAAGCGCCAGGCCCGTCTACACTGGACCTCACTCGCTTCGCTCGTTCGGTCAACAAGTGAATATTTGTTTTTATTATTTGTTGCTATAGCGGCAACAGAAATACATCATCTGTGAACATTTCAACTGTCTAGCTATCACGGTTCTCGAGATACAGCCTGGTGACAGACGGACGGACGGACAGAGGTGTCTTAGTAACAGGGTCCCGTTTTTACCCTTTGGGTACGGAACCCTAAAAAAGTATGGGTAATTTGTGTATTAAAATGGATCAGCAACACGTCAATAAAACTTTATTATCATGTTTAAATCATTTACGGTAGGTTTTGGCAGATAAAAATGGTATAAAAAGCTTCTAAAGCTGTGAATATCTTGTTAAATCTTCAATTTCAAATCTGTTTGTCAAATAAAATTCAAACTTTTTCGATCAAACTGTCTTTTGAAATTGCTGTTTAAGGAATGATTTATTGACCGAACGAGCGAAGCGAGTGAGGTCCAGTGTAGACGGGCCTGGCGCTTGTATCTTTGTAACTTTGTATGTTTGTTCGACGATAAATTGAGTATCGTAGCTCCGATCATCATGAATTTTGGTATGCGCGTAGTTTAGGTCAGTAGAATTTATGAGTTCGAAGATAAGCCGGATCGGTAGGGGGGTTGGGGAGATAGGGGGTCGTGAGGTCTCAGTTCGGGGCGAACTACTAGTTAGACCGTCCCGGGTCCGAGCTTCGTTGTCCATTGCTCGGCGAGCAGTCGACCGGTCTGTTGCAACCGAGTGGCGGCCGAGCAATGGACAATGAAGCTCGAATTCGGCCGAATGACGGTTTAATATAAATCATCACTCGCTTCGCTCGTTCGGTCAATTACGATCAAAATTTTATTGTAACTAAACTAGGAGTTCCCCCGAACTGAGACCTCACGACCCCCTATCTCCCCAACCCCCCCTACCGATCCGGCTCATCTTCGAACTCATAAATTCTACTGACCTAAACTACGCGCATACCAAAATTCATGATGATCGGAGCTACGATACTCAAGTTATCGTCGAACAAACATACAAAGATACAAGCGCTAGGCCCGTCTACACCTGGACCTCACTGGCTTCGCTCGTTCGGTCAATAAACGCGAAAGTTTGTATGTATATATGTGAGTTTGTTACTCTTTGACGCAAAAACTACTGAACTGATTGCGATGAAACTGGGAATACAGGTAGCTGGAGATCTGGAATAACACATTTGCTATTTTATATTCCGATATTCCCGAGGAAACGGGAATTACGCGGGTAAAACCGCGATGCGCAGTTCGTCTCTTATAAGTCGTCGCTTTATCGCTTAGCTAAAAAAAATGTTGCCTTTATGTTAAGTCAGGTCTCCAGCTACCTTAAATTCCAAGTTTCATCGCAATCGGTACACTAATTTTTGCGTGATTGATTTACAAAGTCACAGATACATACATGCAAACTTTCGCGTTTATAATAATTAGTAAGAAAGATTGTAGGAAGTATGATAATTACGAATTTAAATTGACACTATTTTTAGACGCGTGCGTGAAAATTAAAGTTTGTTTTTTAGTCTCGAATTTTCAGCTTAGTACTTACTTGCCATGGAAACGCGCCGTAAGGCGTTTCAGCACCTCCGACAATTTTGGGTTTTCTTCGAGGGTTGAAATCCACAGTCCTCGTACCACATTGCACATTTTTCCCAGGCCTTCCCACCCCATTACTACTGAAGTAACTGCTAGAAAAACTACTAATACCTTTACCAGGCCTTGTCCGATTTTTATAAAACTCCATATGATTAATCCTATTAAAAAAATACTCCGCGTTAATTAACTTAATAAGGAAAATTAAAAATATTTCGCGATACATTTTTCTTAAAAAACGTCTGTACGTGACCGAGGTTCGATACTGAATGAGGTTTTGAATTTCGAACGGATTTATTTTTTTAAAATTAGGAACCTTCGATTGTCAATAATATGGCACACGAGAATGTGTGTCACAGACGTATCTGAAGACCGATCTTTGGATGTCATTGTCGAGCTATTGTAAGGTAATGAGGCAGTTCGTTTGACAATAGCATAATAATTGATACAGTTTAGTTGATAGGTACCAAGTGTTCTTTGTGAAGTGTGAGGAAAACTTTCACTATTTAAAGATACCTACCTAAAGATAATTTATTTGGTTAAGTATTTCGTATACAAGGTGTTACAATAGCTAAAAAGTTACAGCAATTCTACCTACAGGCGTCTAAATATTTTTGGATAGAGTAAGTGAATCTAAGCATAAACTAAGTACGAATAAAATGTATATAAATTCAACATTATTTATATAGGAGCTATTAGAAATAGTAAAAATGCCTCAACTGAATAAAAACAAAGCAGAAGAAAATATTCGTGAAGTTCTTTTTTAAACATTTTAAATGATAAGATTTTTGAATATGTCAGGAAGGGCGTTATGAACCGCTTTATACTCATAAAATACCTACATAGTATTTTCCTTAAAAAAATCTAAATTAGCTTGCGGTAAATTTATGTAATTTATGAGTATGTAGGAGACATGGTCGTGAGGTGACGTGTAGGAGACTGGGTTGTCCCATTTCTAAATTACGAGTAGTTAGGACATTTAAAAACGTAGGTTTTTAGGTTGTTTTATTAAATCTATTATTTTTTATTATTCGGGCCACAGTAAATTAAGTCATACACAATTAATCATCATATTGTTATACACTTATTACTACAAATAGATTTGGCAATATTATTGCAATAGGCCGCCTTTTTGACACCAACTATCCTTGTGTGTATCCTTACCGAATTAAGAATACTATCTGTCCCATGTATATATATACTAGAATTATGTAAATTTATTAGAAATAACCCCAATATTTTTGACGATGCAAAACCAACCAGACTATTTGCCGCCAGAAAAAACCATGTAAACAAATTAAAAATCCCCAATAGCCGTTTAAAAATGTATGGTAATAGTCCCTATGCCATTGCAATAAAAGTATTCAATAAATTACCTAATGAACTACGAAATGAATCTAATACAAAAACATTTATAAATAAATTGAGAAACTTACTCTATAACAAATGCTATTATAATATTAATGAATTTTTTAATGATAAACAGTTATAACTCAATATTATTGACATTTTTACCAATTTTATCTATGACATCTTGACATTCTTAATTAATACAAATTTAGTTTGTGTTTGTCTATGTTTGTAATCTAATTATTCTTTTAGATTTAAAACTACTTACTGACATTCACTAATAATACTTACCTCTGTTGACATACCATAACAAAAAATGAGAACTAATAAATTGACCTGCTTCACGTTCAATAAATTCAATAAAATCGAAAAATTATAATTTACCCTTATTAATAATAAAATTTGCCTGAATTTAATTTATATAGACTCATTGCTACGCCCAAAAGGGTTTCATGATCACACAATATTGTATTTTGTCACCATCTGTACTCACATGATTATGCAATAAAGAAATTGAATTGAATTGAATTGTGTCCTTGTTGTATCCTTTGACGACCTCTGTGGCGCGTCGGGTGAACGTTTAGCTGCAATGCAGAAGGTTGCGGGTTCGATTCCCGCTGGGTGCAAATTTATATAATATTTGTATCTGGTCTGGGTGTATTTCTATGTATTATATGTATGTATTTACAAAAGAAGAATAAATATAAGTAGAATATCCGTTGTCTAGTCACCGTAACCCAAGCTTAGAGCTTACCATGGGGCCAGATGGCGCTGTGTGTTGGTTTATTGTGTTGTGACCAAGCTGCTACCCACCAGGGCTCGGGAAGAACTTCAGGTTCCCAAGATCTCTTAGTCATCTTTTACGATCCATAGAAAGAGATGGCATGGAATTGATCCTCAGGCACGTTGGAGTGACGATTTGCGCAAGACAGCTTGCACAAACTGGATGCGAAAAGCCGAAAATAGATCCAGGTTGCGTGCAATTGGAGGCCTATGTCCAGCAGTGGACTGCAACAGGCCGACGATGATGATGAGGAAGAGATGGGGTAGCCTTATTCTATGCCGCGTTGACACGGCGTATCCTTTATATCGTCAGAAAGATCTTCACAACAAATGACATGTGTACCAAATGAAATCAATGTCATGTTAATTAATTTACATAATGAAGTCGTAATTTTACAGCATGGTTGAATTTTTCACATATTTTCAGTTAAAGGCTATAAATTGCTATGAAAGGTTACCTTAATTTATTAGTTAGTTTCAGTTTTAAAGGTAATTTTCTGTGTTTTTTAAGGAAAATGGAAAAATGTAATTCTGGAGCAAGTTTATCCCTGGGGCGTAGGTTATCTATCATAAAATCAAATTCATTTTCTAACAACGTTCGAACTTTGTTCCGTTCTTTTTAAACAATTATAATTTTAGGGATAAGTACATAAATAAATATTGAGCAGCTTCTAAATTTAAAATTATTGATTGCATAAATTGTTTAATATTTTGAATCACTTGCAAATATTTTAAAATATTTGACACTGGCTAATTCCAAAATAGCCATAATCAGTTCAAGACCGAGAAAAAAAAACATTTTTTCACGGAATTTCATTGTACTCTTTGATTACCCTTCAATTATTAAAACTGCTGCCTAATTAATAAATGTCAGTGCTGCATCCGGTTTCATCCGCATCAAACCGCTTCGATCCGGTGCTCTACTTTTAAAAACATTTTCTATTTGCATTATTATCAAGTGATAACTTTGACCCAATACTGCGTTAAACACAAGGACAGATTTACTACATGTGTTAGTTAGTAGGTACCGATTGAGTAATACTTACCTAGGTATATTGTTTTTACACGATTATTGCGCGAAAATTCGGCGGGGTTTTCCTTTTTCAGCACTATAATTAAATCGAAACTTAGTACAATAATCTTAATTGCCAAAAAAATCAGATTTTAAAAATAAATAATAAATTTGCACGACATTACACACAGCGCTATTTAGCCGCAAACCAAGCACTAGGCTAGTACTATGGGTATGATATACATACTACATGGTAAAGGTACTTTTTTTTGTGAATACAAACATATTATGGTAGGTACATAGAATACACCCATTTGTTCCAGGCGGGAACCCGCCACCTTCTGTGTCGCAGACCAGTAGACTTAAAAATAAGCTGCTATAAGGGAATATCGGGATAAAAACTAGCCATTGTTAATCCCGGTATCCAACTACCTATATTTCAAGTTTCATCGTAATCGGTTCAGTAGTTTTTGCGTGATTGAGTAACACACACACATACACATAGTCACAAACTTTCAGCTTTATAATATTACTAGCTTCGCCCTGCGGTTTCACCCGCTAAGTCCCGTTCCCGCGGGAATATCGGGATAAAAAGTAGCCTATGTGTTAATCCAGGTCCCCAGCTACCTATATTCCAAGTTTCATCGCAATCGGTTCAGTAGTTTATGCGTGAAAGAGTAACAACCTCACATACATACAAACTTTCGCGTTTATAATAATTATTAGTAAGATAAGAAGTAGGATCCACACCACAGACCATAAACACATCAACAAGAGGATATATCTTTATGAGGTAGGCCTCGTGACACTCCAAGACACGGCCTACTTACTAAACTAGAAAAAAAGTCAAAAAAAGTCAAGTCTTTTTTACTTTTTTTTTTGACGTCGAAAAAACATGGCGTGCTTTACGGACATTGGCCTAGTTTTTTCGACATCTCTAATATGACTTACATGTCACGAGCGACAATCACCCTGGGGGCTTCATCTTGATCATCAACGGCAGGCATGAAGAAAAACCGGTTGGCTGGAACTGAAATTTTGGCTGGAGCAGGACACTTACAGGTCTTCTGCTCCAGCCAAAAGTAGCTGGAAAAGTTATGGAAGGAAAGAAGTAGGTAATATACGAGTACAATGGACTAACCTACGAATTTTATAATCAAACTCTAAGAGTGTAGGAAGGGAGAGGAAAGATGGCTTCATGGAGCTCCGGACGCGGAGTCTCGGGGTGAGTCGGATGTTGCTGGGCAGGTTGTGTGTTTGTGTTTTTTTTCACGTTGGAGGAGGTCGCTTTTCGAAGACACTAGGATGCTGACGTTTCTAAACATATGTGATAAAATCTTATTGTATAAAAATGTTTCGTATTTGAGTTTGACTTTGCTTTACTCTGCCCTAAACGCAACATTGGCCGGCTAATAGGCACTTTGGCGTTTGGCGTTTGGCGCACTTTGGCGGCGTTTGACTTTGGATATCTCAAACATGAAGATTTGTCTTGGCAAACGAAACTTGTCCAATTTCCATACGATAAATGTAAGGACATTGCACATTGGACACGGACATTGGTGTCCGATGTCCATATGATAAACGATGGACATTGGACACGTACCCAACGAAACGTTTTCGATCCTACTGCAATTATAATAGCAAATCACTGGACGGTCTAGTGTGTTTAATTAAATACTGTACTTACCTACTTTCATTTAAAACAATCCCCCTTACTTATAAACGCTAATTAATGCGCTGCATAACTATGCATCATTTGTCTTTTACCGTCACATGAAGTTTCAAAGTTGACAGACAAGACAAACGTCACATAACTTAGTCATGTGTAAATAATATTTTATAAGTAAGGGAGAGTATTATATTTCTCGGCTTTGACTCTCGTTATTGTTGCAAGACTAACGTTTCACTGTTTTTACAGACAGTTTCCTCAGGGTAGAGTAAGGCTGAAATCTATATATAGTCCGTACTTGACTTTGCTAAGCAAAAATTTTGACTTAAGACAAATTTTGGTATTTATAAAGCGATCTTCGCAACTATCCAAAGTTTTTACTTAGTAAAGTCGAAGTTTTTCAAATTTAGAATATAAACCAATCAAAAATAATGACCTAAACTTTGCTTCTCTGATATGACTATGAAGTTCTTTTTATTTTATTCGTACATTATAAATTTAAAGTTTATGCTTACTTTTTGCTAAGCTCAGTCTGAGCAATGTACGTACTAAAGATTTCAGCTTAACATATCTCGGTTTAACAATAAATTGTTTTGTTCTAAAAAGTTACTTGCATGGTATTTATAATTTATTCCCACGAAATCAAGGCTTATCTACGTGCAAAAAACCGCTGAGCGTAGCTAGTTCAATGATTTTAAAAAATAATAGGAACCAATGGGAATTTTTCAAATATATTTTAATTCAATTAAAGGAAACTAAAAAGGGAAATCAAATTAGAAAGCTTTAAGTCTACATCAATATTTATTTATAAATTTACAATATTAATATAGGAACCTACCTACACCATTGAAATTATAAAATAAATAATAAGAAATCTAAAAAGAAGTCTCTATGTATTTTATTATTTTCATTAGGGGACGCCAGCGCAAGCACCAGGCGGGTGATCGGTCCCCTCATGTTGGGACCATTTCACTCAGTTCCCCAACACCCTTTTAGGGTTTCAGTTAACTGGTAACTCACGGTGATGGCGACCCACTAAACCTACCTGTTACTTTATTATTGACGTAACAAATAATAATATTGACGTTTATTATTATCTAGACGGGTACCGGCCTTATTGCTCCGGTACCCGTCTAGATAACCAGGTAGTGTCCTAGGGCACGAGGCTACTCTCCTTTATGAGAACCAGTCTACCGTTGGAGACTATATCAGTCTTAAACTGGATCCCCGACGCCGCCCTTCGGGGTGTTCGCTCGGGTATAGCGGACCCCGTACAGAATGCCTGCATTTGGCTGTCGTTGGAGACGCTATATATAACATAATTATATTAATAGTCGAGTAGAGAGTGGTGTACCGTGTGTCTTATCTTTGTAAAGTGCCTATTCAGCTAAGCAGCTCCAAGTCTCAAGGTATGGTACCCAAAAAGCCAGCTGCTTCGCCTCGTTAGATTGCAAAAGGTATACCTATTCCAATTAAATTAAGGCCTGATTTTTTATTCCACTATCAAAAGGTATCCATCGGATAAGTAGCGAGTTCTAGAGTGGAGACCGCGTCTCGGCAAACGTAGTGTAGGACGTCCTCAGGCACGTTGGAGCTAAGATTTGCTCAAGACGGCTGGACTGGGCCCTGGTTCTCTAAAAACATAGCATGCGACAAGCAGGCGGGACACATGAGCATTGCAGAAATCGATTTGTTGCTGGAGTAAAAATAATAGCTATTCTATAACTTCTTTAAATACTGATTGGCTGAGGAACAAGGGGAGCTATTTTAATGATTAAGTAGCCCTTAATTTTGAATTCTACTTAACTAATTAAGTAGTAATTAAGTAAAATAACATTTACAGAATACGAATTAACGTACATCTCTTGCACGTCGCCTGCATTCCGCCGGCATTCCGCATGCTGTGTCCTTACCGAATCGAGCCCCTGGATGCGAGAAGCCGAAAATAGGTCCAGTTGGCGTGCAATTGGAGTGGTCCAGCAGTGGACTGCAACATGCTGATGATGATGATGATGATGGATAAGTTCGAACCCAACCAAATTTAAAAGCCTTCAAATGTTGATCTTCTAAATTTAGATTTATTTTCTTCTATAAATATCATGGTGAGACGTCTTTTATTCGGTGGTGTTACATTTTATTTGTCAGATATTTATCTCTAACTTTGAAAATCAGCCCTAAATCAAATTATTTACCACAAATTATTATATTTTCTTTGCAATCAGTACCTACATTTTGTAGTAAAAATGTTATTATTGCTTTAAGGTCAGCTAATTTCTAGGTTAGGTCTAGGAGTCTTTGAATCTAGGTCATTTATGAGGAAGCCAAGGTTTTTGCTGATAACATTCTTTTCATAACATTTCTTTGACGGCCTCTGTGGGCTGGACGGACAAAAATGCATGCGAATTCCAATACCGCTGAGTAACAATTATTAATAACTAGCTGCACCCGCTTTAGGCCGCTTTAAGCCCGTTCCCGCGGGAATATCGGGATAAAAGTAGCCTATGTGTTATTCCAGGTCTCCAGCTATCTATATTCCAAGTTTCATTACAATCGGTTCAGTAGTTTTTGCGTGATTGAGTAACAAAGTCACAGACATACAAAAGTAAACTTTCGCGTTTATAATATTAGTAGGACTAGCTGCGCCCCGCGGTTTCATCAACTATAGGCCCGTTCCCGTGGAAATATCGGGATTAAAGTAGCTTATGTGTTATTCCAGGTCTTCAGCTATCTATATTCCAAGTTTTATTACAATCGGTTTAGTAGTTTATGCGTGGAAGAGTAACAAAGTCACATACTTCCAAACTTGCGCGTTTATAATCTCAATAATTGACCGAACGAGCGATGCGAGTGAGGTCCAGTGTAGACGGGCCTGGCGCTTGTATCTTTGTATCTTTGTATGTTTGTTCGACGATAACTTGAGTATCGTTGCTTCGATCTTCAAGAATTTTGGTATGCGCGTAGTTTAGGTCCATAGAATTTATGAGTTCGAAGATGAGCCGGATCGGTAGGGGGGTTGGGGAGATAGGGGGTCGTGAGGTCTCAGTTCGGGGCGAACTACTAGTATTATAAACGCGAAAGTTAGTATGTATGTCAGGACTTTGAATTTTCCCACGTTTTTATACGCTTAATATCCTTGTTTGTTTGTTTGTTTGTCGGTCCGGGCGGAACTTGCAATTTCAATTTGAGGCACTTCACGACTAGCTAGCGGCCTCAAACTATACGCCCCCACGTTTTGAGTGGCCCTCGTTGAACCCAGCAGAGTTATTTTTCTCTTTTTAGGCCATTTAAACACGTAGGTTTTTAGATTTTTGACCGAACGAGCGAAGCGAGTAAGGTCCAGTGTAGACGGGCCTGGGGCTTGTATCTTTGTAACTTTGTATCTTTGTATGTTTGTTCGACGATAACTTGAGTATCGTAGCTCCGATCTTCATGAATTTTGGTATGCGCGTAGTTTAGGTCAATACAATTTATGAGTTCGAAGATGAGCCGGATCGGTAAGGGGGTTGGGGAGATAGGGGGTCGTGAGGTCTCAGTTCGGGGCGAATTACTAGTATATTGTACCTACTAATAGATTTCCGCAAGTCGTAAGTCAGGTGAAACCACGAGACACAGCTAGTAAATAATATTTGTCAAGTAGCTAGTAAAAATCGATTGTTTTAACACAGGCGAGAATCTGAAGGCGATCCGTCTTTGTATGCAACGGGAACTGAATCTACTACATCGAAGCTAAATGCCAATAACTTATAACCAGGTGCAAGAGAGGTCATTGAACTGTACTGATTGATTGTTTTCATCATTTGGACAAATTGATGATAGGAAGTAAATACATAATATACTAGCTGCGCCCCGCGGTTTCACCCGCGGAAGTGAAGAACGCGTTGTCAGTTGTCACGGGCGCGGGCGGCCGAGCGGTTATCGAGCGGTTGCACTTATTTGTTAATTACTCGGGTTCTACTAATTGGATTTCGATGCAAAGTATACCACGACGTTCCACGAAAATAGAACTATCCAATATTGAAAACCAGATTTCAATCGGATTACTAGTTTTTAATTGTATAAGGAACAAACAGAGAAACAGACACACGGACATGAATTTTAAAAGTTATATAATTTTGTTCTACTACTTTTTGTAAGCCCTCTAGACCACTTTTTTTTTTAATTTACATCCAAGTAAAGTCTTTTTCTCCTCTCTTCCTTTATTATAAGAATAGATATAGATATATTACTGCTATTTGCATTCTGCGGTTTCACCCGCGTAAGTCCCGTTTCCGCGGGAATATCGGAATAAAAAGTAGCCTATGTGTTATTCCCGGTATCCAGCTACCTATATGCCAAGTTTCATCGCAATTAGTTCAGTAGTGTTTGCGTGAAAGAGAAACATACTCTCATTCATACATACATACATACATGTATACAAACTTTCGCGTTTATAATATTAGTAAGTAAGAAGTAAGATAGTAAGCTGTACATAACGAGGATTCCCATTTTCTTCGGGTTGTTCTAGACGTCTAGGCGACCAACTTTTGTTCTACAACTTTTGAAAAAAAAAATTCGAAGAAGAAAAATATAAGTTTAAAAGTTTACCTCCTTGAAAATGAGTTGTTTCTCAGAGTTAGAGGTAATTTACCTTAATTATTTTGTTCTTTCATTCAGTTTGGACAACTACAATCAAAACTTTAATTACCTTTATTTTCAAAAACAGATATTTTTTCAGTGAAATATTAACTCAAATTTTTTTTCAAAGTAGAACGAAAGTTGTTCCACTAGACGTCTAGAACAACCCCTTTTCGGCTTAAATGGTCATCGTCGGAACACGCTGTATAATACATAAATTAATTTTTCTTTTGTAAATACATAGGTACATAATTATACATAGAAAGACACCCAGATCAGATACAAATATTTATTTTTAAGCATAATTATTTGCACCCGGCTGGAATCGAACCCGCAACCTTCTGCATTGCAGTCGTGCGTTCACACGATGCGCCACAGAGGTAGTCAGAGATTGCGCTGTGTGTAATGTCGTGCAATTATATTATTAATTTCTTCTATGATTTTCGCGATTTTGCATAATAAAACACTTTATTTATCGGGTTTAATCGCGTTTTGTTCATGGTTTTAAACGAACCGAGCTTTAGCCAACTTTACAGTTGGCCTTTTCAAGGTTGACTGCTCAAAAGCAAGGTCGGTTGAAGCTCGGTTCGTTTGAAACCACGAATAAAAACGATTAAACTCGATAAATAAAGTGTTTTATTAATTATACTAGCTGCGCCCCGCGGTTTCACCCGCGTAAGTCCCGTTCCCGCGGGAATATCGGGATAAAATGTAGCCTATGTGTAAATCCAGGTCCCCAGCTACCTATATTCCAAGTTTCTTCGCAATCGGTTCAGTAGTTTTTGCGTGAAAGAGTAACAACCTCACATACATACTTACATATAAACTTTCGCGTTTATAATATTAGTAAGAAGTAAGATCATTGTTAAAACTTAAAACTTAAACGATGATGAGGATGTAGAACGTGAACGCCGGGCTCTAACAGTTCGCTGCAACATGCTGGCACGCCGTTTTTATCGCTGTAGTGACCAAGTTAAGCTGACATTGTTTGGGGCATATTGCCAATGCTTCTACACATGTCAGCTTTGGGTCAACTGTACCAGGAAGGCTCGTAGTAGCATCAGGGTGCAGTATAATGACGCATACCGCATTCTGATGAAGCATCCTAGGTACTGCAGCGCGTCCAATATGTTTGCTGAGGCTGGGGTCCCGGACTACTTCGCTATAATTAGAGCTCGCGTCGCTGCTTTTTGGTATAGGTTACGTAGGTCAACAAATTCAATCCTGACTACACTATCCGAACAGCTGGATAATTGAATGGAGCTGGAGCTGAGCTGGATATCTAAATTATTGTGTGCAGTTCGATATTGTGTGAAGTACCTACATATTTATTTTATAGCTTATTTGTACCTGTCTATGCTGTATCAAATTGATGACGCGACGTTAGCTTAATTATACTTAGTATTATATATAAACCTTAGTGGTTTCGCTATGCTAAGTTATGTTTGAATGTTTTTTAAGTACCGTTTAATAAATAAATAAAAAAAAAAACTATATTTATAGATTTTGGCTATCTGTGCACCGTGACCAAAACTGTAAATAGTAGTGGTAATAATGATTATTATATTATTTTTTAGAAATAAGTGGTCATGTAGCTATAGTCCGGTTGTTAGTCCGGTTGACCGAACTATGGCAACTTTTAGGTAGCAAAAGTACGACTGATAAAATCAACGAACTTTTGAATCTCTAAAGTTGCAATAGTTCGCATCGAAATTAAAGTTATTTTAATTAAAACAAAAGTTAATATAATTGAAATTAAAATTAATCATAAACAAAACTGATGACTAACTGATAACTAATAGCAGTAGTTCGCATCAAAATTAAAGTTATTTTAATTAAAACAAATGATATTATTAAAGTTAATTATAAACAAAACTGATGACTTTTCCCGTTCGAGTCCAAAATTTTGAAATTTTTGATTGTTTCCGACAATATAATGAACGAAACCGTCGTGGGTTACACTAAAGTGGTTCTTAATACAGCAAATTCATTTGCATGACCATTAACATTAAACATTTTTGTTAACAAGGATCTCAATTTTACAAGGAATACCTACGCAACGCATTTATTATGAAAATAATGAATAGTAGTATATTAAAGTGTAATGTCCTTAGGAAGTGTTTTTGTTAAGAAAAATTAAAATTCTGAAATTTGAAATTTTGCTAAAAAAATACCCATCTGGTTTTATGAGGAAAACGCCGAGTACTTTTTACCACTTAACTATATTGATTCTTAAGTGTTAAAAAGTACTCGTAAATAAAGCAGTTTTGTACAGAAAAATTTCAGTGGTAATTTCACCACAAGTCAACTCTAATTGAGTGTTTCTAATAAAATCGTCATTTTCGATATCTCTCTTCCTCCTTTTCGGCAATATTATGTTTCCAAACCTTTTACTCTGATCAACTTTCAAATTTGAAAGAGTATCGTCGTCTTTAATAACATGTAGAATTTGCAACATAGTCGGGTTTTTTTTAATTAACCCATTTATTTTGAAGTTCCAACTTTCGACAATGTTCGTAGTCCGATGGCGATGAGAAAAGACTGACCACATGGGAATAAAGGCTGGCCTCATCCATAACTTTTCAAAATATTTAACAAATTTATTTAGATTTTCATCGTCAATGTTTAATTCTTTGGATTTAACGTATTGCCAGCCTTGGTCTACTTTATCCACTGGCAACAAAGGTAGTACAGAACAAAGTTTATTGTATATTTGTGTTTTCTCGATTTAAGATTATACGTCGCTGCTTTACGTTTTAAACAATTCCTATAGTGGAAATAACATCCAGTCAACGTGGCATTTTTAAATTTGGATTTTAACGCACGCATTGTAGCTTTCTCATAATCAATGTGCACTGTAGTTGGTTCCCACTCAGGAATTCTGGACTTTATCAATTCAAAAACTATTTTATAAGCTTTTACATTTTTGCGAGACATGAAAACATATACCAAAGGTATTACATTCGTCTTTTCAATTGTGCTACCCAAGTCGCCATGTATCGTGAATAGTTGCGAAAATGGTTGAGGACTAGCCTTAAAAGTACCGTCCATGAAGTACTCTTTGACAAATTTCATGTGTATTTGGGCATCGTTACTACAAAAAATTACTATTCTATTGTCGCCATCAAAATAATCAGCCAGTAAGATATCAAAAAACTGTGATGACACTTCGATTTCGGAAAGGGATTTTGGACGAATTTTCTTCACCTGGGTATTTTTGCGGATCTTGCGGTATATAGAAAATTTTTTTTGGGCAAATGTTGGGACTGGCTTATTGATTCCTAGATGTAGTCCTCTATTTTTTATTTCCATCAAACATTTCCGGTAGACTCTGGGAGCCGGTTCCCTACCCTCTGCAGCTTCCGTTATGTAATCATTAATTAAAATATCAATATCATTTTGCATATGTTCAGAACTACAAGAATGATCCCCTTCTTTGATGATTTTATCCTCTTCCTAAAATAATAATAATAGTAGCTATTAGCAAATTGTTCACTGAGGAAAAAAATAGTTATTAATTACTCACCGCTGATAAAGTTACATATCCTTTACAATGTATATTTTTATTCTTGTACTCTTTACACCGCCAGTAACTAATTTTTGTCGCGTAGACTGAATTTTTATAAAATTGATGTCCATGAAATAGTAACACTCTACCACGTCCTCGCTGTAGTATTTTAAAGTCAACATTCATTTTCATAAAATGTGTACCAAAAAGCCTCAGGAAAATATATAGATTAATGACATGACAAATACGCATAAATAAATTGCATTTCTGTCATAGATATTAAATGGCCAGTTAGGTACTTCAAAGGAGATAACATACCATGTAGGAATACTACAAAAGAGATAATATAATATGTATGTACCTATGTAAACATAAATTCAAGACAGTGTGCCCAACTTACCTGTATTATACTTTAATTTCAATTATATTAACTTTTGTTTTAATTAAAATAACTTTAATTTCGATGCGAACTATTGCAACTTTAGAGATTCAAAAGTTCGTTGATTTTATCAGTCGTACTTTTGCTACTTAAAAGTTGCCATAGTTCGGTCAACCGGACTAACAACCGGACTATAGCTACAAAGGGGTTTTCGAAAGTTCGGTGATTTTTAACAGCCGAACTTTTGCTACCTAAAAGTTGCCCTAGTTCGGTCAACCGGACTAACAACCGGACTATAGCTACATGACCAAAATAAGTTCAGTAGACAGGTAGTTCTGTAGGTATGTGGGTATTTGTTATCTAGATCTAATTTCTATTGTGACTTTTAATTTTATATGGGTACATACCTGAAATAAAGATATTTTATTATTTTTTAAAAAACCACACCGCCCCAGTAATTTGCCTTAACAAAATCTGATTCACTTTTCCTGAAGATGGCGCCGCCCACACGTTCGAGACAATAGTGCTAAGTGCTAACTTAGTGACCGAAATACCAACCATTGTCTGCTTCGGAGAAAGACGACTGGTGATGATGATCCATCTTTGTATGCAACGGGAATCGAATCTGCTATATGTACAGTGTTTTGTGGTACGGAAACTTAAACAAATTTAGAAAGAAAGAAAAAACGTTTATTCAGACAGTACAATAAACACATTAAATATATACCTACGCAACATAATAAATTACTATCTGGAAAAGACAGAAAAAAAAAGTTAGAAGAAACTTCTTCTTCTGCTTTAAATGTGTATTTTCATTTCGGACATTTGCCAGTGTCAAGTATCATCCATATTTGCAAGTTATTTGCATTGAACAAAACAGTCAAGTCGTCATAGTTAAAGTCAAGTCGAGGGAATCATTGTAAAAAGGGGGCCATTTTTTTACAATGTTTGTTCACGGAGCTTTGGAGACAACACTAAGCTAAAGTCCATGTTTTGCACCAGCCTTCACTTTTATTTACACTTGTACACCTTTACGAAACTAAATTGATTAATATGCCCTCGAAATTAAACATTTTACACGCATTTCAACTAAGTTTCACAAAAATGAAAATTTAGCAACACATCTCCTCAACGCATTCCCGCCAAAACTCCGTTAGAAGAAACAGTGACCAAAAACAAAATAAACGTATTTAGGTATATTATACAACAATATTACAAAAAAGACACAAAAATAAATACTTACTTATAAATAAATACTGAAAACTAATAAATACTTCGATAAATACTTATTAAATATATAAAAAAGAATAAATATATATCGATACATAGTTATGCCGACGCGGACGTTAACTGGCGTCTTTAAGTAAAGGGTAAATAATTTACTTCCTATCTTCCTAATAATAAGAATGCTTCACGCTAAAACTGCGATTACGATGAGACTTAAAATATAGGTAGCTGGGGATCTGGAATAATACACAGGCTATTTTTTGTCCCGATAATCGAATGGCTTGGCTGCAAATTGCAAATAACATACAAAAATTTATAATAGTTACTTGACACTGGTTACTTTCCAAATGGCCATAATCGGTTCACAACCGATAAGAAATAAACATACCAAACCTCAATATTTTCCAATTTTTTAAAATAATACTTGACACTGGCAAATGTCCGAAAGTAAAAGCCATTTTAAGAAGAAGAAGAATTTTCAAAAAGAAGATCGAATTTTCAAAAGTCTTAGAACAAAAGTGGTTCGTCTAGACGTCTAGAACAGCCTCCTTTAGGCCTAAATCACCAACCTCGGAACACTCTGTATTTCTACTAAATCAATAATTAACTAAATGCTTATTTAAAATTAGGCACACAATCTCTTATGATTTTACGTATCTGTACCTACAGACTGATAGATAAGGTCAGCATATTTTTTGTTTTTATTATAATTATGTAGTCTAAGTAAATATGACGCCTCGCCTCGTATACGTACAATTACTTAATTTATCGATTAATAACGGGAAATCGGTCGATTGATTTAGTATTCTACCGACTACCGACCGAGACGGACGTTTAAACATAGGTACTTAATCTCTTTTCAAAACCATTTTATTACACCTACATCATTGTCATTCAATACAGCATCAAATTGTGTGTGTTTACAAAATAGAAAAACCAAATGTAATTTAACTACACTGCGTTTTATAAGCAGATACGTGTTTTGTTTTGCAGTGTACACCTAACGTGTCTGTAAAAATGCATTTTAATTTCTAAAAACCATTGTGTAAGAATATCAAGAAATAAAGTTTTACTGTCGTGACAGCTACGCACTAAAATAGATTCTCTTTTATCATATTTTTTATCTGTTCATTCAGAATTACCTACCTACAATAAAAACTCTTTGGTTAAAAAAAACAATGCGTCATACAAATTTTATCATACTTTTTTCTTTATCGATCGTGACTACATTGATGGCAAGTGGCCAGTTACAAAAAGTATTGATACTCAGCCGTCATGGACTGCGAACTCCTTTGACTTCTTCATTAGTAAGAATGACGCCAAAAGAATGGCCAAAATGGACTCAAGATGTTGGCCAGTTGACTAAAAAGGGAGCCGTTTTGGAAAGCTACATGGGAAAATACTTTGGAGAATGGCTGAATAAAGAAGGACTTATAAAATCCTGCCCTGACGAAGAAAAAGTTCACATATTTGCAAATACACGGGCTAGAACAAAAGCTACTGCTGAGGCTTTCGTTAAAACAGCTTTTCCTAACTGTAATATTAAAGTTCACGCAAAAAAATCAGCAGAAATGGATCCCGTATTCAATCCTATAGTAAGAAGTGATTCTCAAACATATACAGATAAAATCAAAGCTGAAATGGAAAAGAAAATTAATGAGGTTGATTTAGAAAAGGCATATAAAATACTAAACATACTAACAGATATAAAGAATTCTAAAATTTGTTTAGAAGATAAATTTTGTGATTTATCTAGCGATGTCAATGAAATTATTTTTGAGAAAGGCAAAGAACCTAATATGACTGGTCCTTTATTTATCGGTTGTTCAGTTGCTGATTCGTTTTTGATGAGCTACTACGAAGATAAGCCAAAAGAAGATATTGCTTGGGGTCAAATTGAAGATTATGGACAATGGAAAGAAATATCAAAGCTAATTAAGCAAAATTTAAATGTTAGATTTAACACCTCTGCTGCTAGAGATATATGTAATCTTCTACTGAAGTATATGGAAGAAAAAATGAATAAGGACGAAGAAATATTTACTTTGCTAGTTGGCCATGATTCTAATATATTTTCAGTGCTGAGTGCCTTAGATTTTGACGAATATGAGCTTCCAGAACAATTAGAATATACTCCAGTGGGAGGTAAAGTCGTTTTTCAAAAATGGCGGATAAATGATGAGGACTTTTTAAAAATCGAATACGTTTACCAAAGTCTGGAACAGATAAGAAATGCCCAACCGATTAGTTTGAAGAATCCGCCTAAAAATGTGACTTTGACATTAAAAAATTGTAAATATAACGAAAACAAGTTTTGCAGATGGCAAGATTTTATGTCTTTATTGAATGATGTGATATTGCCTACTAATAAAAAAAGATGATTTATTACCTGCTTAGTTTTATTTTTAATATAATACTTATACGACATGTAACGAAGATACCCTTTTAAGCCGAAAATTGGAAATTCTAGACGTCTAGGCGAACAACCAGTCTACGACTTTTGTTTTTTCTTTTAATTTAAGATCTGTTTCACTGAAAAATCAGCGGTTTTTGAAAATAAAGGCAATTAAAATTTTGATTGTAGTAGACCAAAGTAAAGGAAAGGACAACCTAAGATCAATGATCTCTAACTTTAAGAAACAGCTGATTTTTGAGTAAACTTAAAAACTACTCCGAATTTCCAAAAGTTGTAGAACAAATGAAGGTCTAAAATAACCCCCTTTCATAGAACGCGATCAAGTTGGCGAAAGCTCGGTTTAAAATCATGATTAAAAACGCGATTAAACCCGGTAAATAAAGTGATTTATTAACCCCTTTCAGCTTAAAAGGGTATGCTCGTTACACCTTGTATACTACTGACTTGCCCTTGTTTGGCATGAATGTAACTACTGGAAAATACAGTACTCGAGACCATAGAGTCTGGCTACCGATTCAAGGCCCTGAATTTTTTTTTCCTTTAAAATTTCGCAGTCGCATCTTACTTCCTTCTTGTAGACATCTGAAAAGCTGGCGCTGTCATAATTTAAGAAGACCGTTCAAAATGTATCAGCTATGTTCCACAGATAACACATTTTGCACTTGAAACAACTTTTTAACGATTTTTTTCATTCCTAAAAGAAGAAATATGGATTATTCAATTGGTTTACATGATCTAAAGCCACTGTATTAGTATTTACGTTTTATTTCCGCTAAATTAAAAGATATTGTATGTTAAAGTTTCACAGTAAGGACCACTACACTATTCTTTTTAAGTAAGGAGTGATTGAGCCGCCATTTGTTAGGTTTGGTCCAACTTTAATACACAATATCTTTTAATTTAGCGGAAATAAAACGAAAATACTAACACCGTGGCGTTAGACCACGTAAATCAGTTGAATAATCCATATCTTGTGTTTTAGGGATGCCTTTAAAATTTCATTAATGTACACCTCTACCCCCTAGGTCTGAGCTCTGAGGAAAAACGCCGATGTTCTTTAATTTGACGTTTAAGTACGCCTCTGTTACAGACAAAGGGCCTTTCGCCATTTTCTCTACAGCCTTCACGCATTGAAAATTATTTCAAACGATTACAGTATAACAGTGGTAGTTCACTATTTGTACGAGTATTTGGCTAAATTGTCCTATATTGCTGACAGAAGCCATAACTAAGAAAAAGAAAGAAGACAAAGGGCCGCGTCCGTCTACACATACCACATACATACCTAATAATATAAATTAGAAAGTGTCTGTCGATCTGTCTGTCACCTACCGCAGTTCACGGCCTACTTTCGCGGTGAATCATCATGAATTAACGACAGGCATTTTGGTTAACATTCAGATTGATTGCGATTGCATTCAATGAGCCAGGGGTGCTGTACCATTTGAAGTTGCAGATCCACTGAACTCAAAAATACCACTGGAAATTATTTTCCTTACATTTTGAGGCCTCTGTGGCGCGTCGGGCGAACGCTTCATTGCAAAGGGTTCGTTCTCGAAAGTTTGTGAGTATGTATGTGTGTTTGTTACTCAATCACGCAAAAATTACTGAACCGATTGCGATGAAACTTGGAATATAAGTAGCTGGGCACCTAGATTAACACATAGGCTACTTTTTATCCCGATATTCCAGCGGGAACGGGACTTACGCGGGTGAAACCGCGGGGCGCAGCTAGTACAGAAAGAAATTGTAACAGAAATCACGGTACATGAATACAGCCTGGTGACAGATAGGCATAAAAAGAGACAGTGGAATCTTAGTAAAATTTATCCGTTTTTACCCTTTGGTTACGGACCCTAACCTAAAAGTCTTTGAGATAATTGTATTTTATTATTCAATAAATAAATAAATAAAATACTTAAATAAATTTTGTAACCAACACACAGCGCCATCTAGCCCCATGGTAAGCTGCTAACCCGATTAGACAACGGATTATTTTCTTTTGAAAATACATACATAATGTTATACATAGACCCAATACAAATATTTATTTTTAAACATAAACATTTGCACCCAGCGGGAATTGAACCTTCAACCTTCTTCATTGCAGTCGGGCCCTCGCCCACCGCGCCACAGAGGCCGTCAAAGAAAGAAGATGGAAAAAACTTTATTTGATCAACCACAAAAAACATTACAAAAACAACACATTTAAAAATAAAATTTGAAACTGTTGAATGTTGAAGACCACAATATTTAAAAATAAATTTAAACTAAATACATTTTGAACAAATAAGCAGCCTTATCGCTTAAAGCGATTTCTTCCAGGCAACGTAAAGGGACTATTTAGTTGTACTGGTAGGTCACATTTTTATAAATATTAGGGGTTAAAGTATGAAATTGCCGATTTGTACTGAAAATCTTAATTGTTTATTTTTTAAATTTTTAACAAATTTATTTAATCAAAATAGTTGCCATTATTATCTATACATTGCTGCCATCTAATGGGAAGGTTATTAATGCCTTTGCGATAGAACTCCGACGATCTAGACTGCACAAACTGTGTGAAAGCATTTTGTACAGCATCCTGGGAAGAAAACTTCTTGTCACGTAGATAATTGTCCAAATCACGAAAAAAATGGTAGTCCGTTGGAGCAAGGTCTGGTGAATACGGAGGATGACGAATGGTTTCTAAGTGCAGTTCCTGAAGGGTCAAAATGGTTTCTCGTGCTGTGTGAGGTCTCGCGTTGTCGTGGAGCAATAATGGTGAAGATCGATTCATGAGTCGGGGCTGTTTTACTGCTAGTTTTGTCAACATGGTTCGGAGTTCGGCACAATAGACATCTGCCGTAATTGCTTGACCAGATCGAAGAAAACTATAGTGAATAACACCATGCTGAGGCCACCAAACAGTTACCATTACCTTTTTATTGGTAAGTTTTGCTTTAGGACACTGTTGTGGCATTGGACCTGGGGTCAGCCATTGCATTTTTCTTTTCCGGTTATCATAAAGAATCCACTTTTCATCACATGTTACAATTCGATCCAATATTCCTTCATTTCTGTACCGGTTCAACAAGGCAACACAAGTTTCAACACGCGTTTCTTTCTGCAGATCAGTCAAATCATGAGGCACCCATTTTTCGTATTTTTTTATTTTATTGATTTGACGCAAGTGAGTCAATAAAGTGGGTAAGGTAACGTTAAACCATGCCGCTAATTCCTGGGTAGTTTGAGTAGGATCGGCTTCCACTATCTCTCTTAATTCATCGTTATTCACCTGTGTGGGCGGTCTTCCTCGTGGCTCGTTCTTTAAGTCGAAATTTCCATCACGAAAGCGTTTAAACCAAAATCGCACGGTGCGTTCATTAGTAGACCCCTCTCCAAACGCAGCATTGATATTGCGGGCTGTTTCTGCCGCGTTAGTTCCGCGTCGGAACTCGTATTTAAAAATCACTCGAATTTTCGCAGTATCCATCTTTCTTGTCTAAATTGAATAACAAAAACAATTGAAAGTCGATATTCAAATGTTTCACATTTTTTAAAAAAAGAACATCACAGAAACCATTTGAAAAAGTTTCATTCGAAAACCTCAAACCATGAAGATTCTATGTCAATTCAAAGAACCTATTGCAATAAAACGGCAATTTCATACTTTAACCCCTATTACAATAAATAAAGTAAAATTTAAATAAAATGTTGTCAATCCCTGAAATTCTTATTTCAGATGACACATTATCCATCAGTAGGTACCTATTATACTTCTTGATATATGTATATGATATATCACTTATAATGAGACTAGCTGGGCCTGCGGTTTCATCCGCGTAAGTCCCGTTCCCGCGGGAATATAGGGTTAAAAAGTAGCCTATGTGTTATTCCCGGTATCCGGTATCTACCTATATTCCAAGTCTCGTTCAGTTCAGTTGTTTTTGCACGAAATAGTAACAAAATCATATTCAAGCAAACTTTCGTGTCCTATTTTCTAATGCAGCGGACATCCTACTAGTATTGTAAAGCTGAAAGTTTGTGAGTATGTGTAGTAAATTCGAAGTTTTTGAAATTTAAAATGTAAAGCAATGGACTTAAACTTTGCTTCTGTGTTATGACTAACAAGTTCTTTTTATTTTATTCGTATAATATTACATAATAATAAAACGAATTGCGACTAAAAAAGCCAATGCAAAGTGTATGCTTTTTGCTAAGCTCAGTCTGAGCAAAATCAAAGTACGCAGTACGCACTATCTTACTTCTTACTTCTTACTAGTCTTCCTAATAATAGGGGTTAAAGTATGAAATTGCCGTTTTATTGCAATAGGTTCTTTGAATTGACATAGAATCTTCATGGTTTAAGGTTTTCGAATGAAACTTTTTTCCCAGTGTTTTATTTGAAATTAGCCAGTGTCAAGTATTATTAATATATTATGCAAGTTATTTGCATCGAAACAGTCAAGTCGGCATATTTAAAACTACTGCTATGGAAAGATGACGTATTCTGATGATGTAATAAAATCCAAAGAAGTTTACCAGAATGCTCACGAAGAACTAAAAAGTGTTTGCCTATATAAAACTCATACTACCTTTTATTTTATTTCTTAACGGTTGTGAACCGATTATGGCCATTTGGAAATTAGCCAGTGTCAAGTATTATTATTATATTATGCAAGTTATTTGCATCGAAACAGTCAAGTCGGCATATTTAAAACTACTGCTATGGAAAGATGACGTATTCTGATGATGTAATAAAATCCAAAGAAGTTTACCAGAATGCTCACGAAGAACTAAAAAGTGTTTGCCTATATTAAGTTAAGTTAAGAAAGAACGAAACATTGAAGCATGCTGTCTCTTTCTAGTGTTCTAGTGTTCATAGTGTTATTAACGCGTTCCCGCCAAAACTCATACTATCTTTTATTTTATTTCTTAACGGTTATGAACCGATTATGGCCATTTGGAAATTAGCCAGTGTCAAGTATTATTAATATATTATGCAAGTTATTTGCATCGAAACAGTCAAGTCGGCATATTTAAAACTACTGCTATGGAAAGATGACGTATTCTGATGATGTAATAAAATCCAAAGAAGTTTACCAGAATGCTCACGAAGAACTAAAAAGTGTTTGCCTATATTAAGTTAAGTTAAGAAAGAACGAAACATTGAAGCATGCTGTCTCTTTCTAGTGTTCTAGTGTTCATAGTGTTATTAACGCGTTCCCGCCAAAACTCATACTATCTTTTATTTTATTTCTTAACGGTTATGAACCGATTATGGCCATTTGGAAATTAGCCAGTGTCAAGTATTATTAATATATTATGCAAGTTATTTGCATCGAAACAGTCAAGTCGGCATAGATAAACCTACTCATAAGGAAAGATGACGTATTCTGATGATGTAGTAAAATCCAAAGAAGTTTATCAGAATACTCACGTAGAACTAAAAAGTGTTCCCCTACAATAAGTTATGTAAGAAAGAACGAAACATTAAAGCATGTTGTCCCTTTCTAGTGTTCTAGTGTTCATAGTGTTATTAGAAAGGAACAGCATGCCAACATAGCGGCAATGTAGTGTTGCTTTTCAGTTCTTCGTGGCATTCTATATAATATAACTTCTTTGTTAAAATCACGTTCGTTAAGAAGTCACGTTTTGAAGATAATCTCTTGTAAAATATACATAGTAATAATATTTTATTCAAATTATTTCCTAGACACCTAACTACCAGATTAAATTTTAAGTAGGTACTGAATACATTTTTTTAATCATAAAAAGTAGGTAGTCTATGTGCTAATCATCGCCTATCTATATACTGTTCTATACTTATGAAATCTACTAGCTGCGCCCCGCGGTTTCACCCGCGTAAGTCCCGTTCCCGCGGGAATATCGGGATAAAAAGTAATTTCCAATTCCAAGTTTCATCGCAATCGGTTCAGTAGTTTTTGTGTGAAAGAGTAACAACCTCACATACATACAAACTTTCGCGTTTATAATATTAGGGGTTAAAGTATGAAATTGCCGATTTGTACTGAAAATCTTAATTGTTTATTTTTTAAATTTTTAACAAATTTATTTAATCAAAATAGTTGCCATTATTATCTATACATTGCTGCCATCTAATGGGAAGGTTATTAATGCCTTTGCGATAGAACTCCGACGATCTAGACTGCACAAACTGTGTGAAAGCATTTTGTACTGCCTCCTGGGAAGAAAACTTCTTGTCACGTAGATAATTGTCCAAATCACGAAAAAAATGGTAGTCCGTTGGAGCAAGGTCTGGTGAATACGGAGGATGACGAATGGTTTCTAAGTGCAGTTCCTGAAGGGTCAAAATGGTTTCTCGTGCTGTGTGAGGTCTCGCGTTGTCGTGGAGCAATAATGGTGAAGATCGATTCATGAGTCGGGGCTGTTTTACTGCTAGTTTTGTCAACATGGTTCGGAGTTCGGCACAATAGACATCTGCCGTAATTGCTTGACCAGATCGAAGAAAACTATAGTGAATAACACCATGCTGAGACCACCAAACAGTTACCATTACCTTTTTATTGGTAAGTTTTGCTTTAGGACACTGTTGTGGCATTTGACCTGGGGTCAGCCATTGCATTTTTCTTTTCCGGTTATCATAAAGAATCCACTTTTCATCACATGTTACAATTCGATCCAATATTCCTTCATTTCTGTACCGGTTCAACAAGGCAACACAAGTTTCAACACGCGTTTCTTTCTGCAGATCAGTCAAATCATGAGGCACCCATTTTTCGTATTTTTTATTTTATTGATTTGACGCAAGTGAGTCAATAAAGTGGGTAAGGTAACGTTAAACCATGCCGCTAATTCCTGGGTAGTTTGACTAGGATCGGCTTCCACTATCTCTCTTAATTCATCGTTATTCACCTGTGTGGGCGGTCTTCCTCGTGGCTCGTTCTTTAAGTCGAAATTTCCATCACGAAAGCGTTTAAACCAAAATCGCACGGTGCGTTCATTAGTAGACCCCTCTCCAAACGCAGCATTGACATTGCGGGCTGTTTCTGCCGCGTTAGTTCCGCGTCGGAACTCGTATTCAAAAATCACTCGAATTTTCGCAGTATCCATCTTTCTTGTCTAAATTGAATAACAAAAACAATTGAAAGTCGATATTCAAATGTTTCACATTTTTTAAAAAAAGAACATCACAGAAACCATTTGAAAAAAGTTTCATTCGAAAACCTTAAACCATGCCGACTTGACTGTTTCGATGCAAATAACTTGCATAATATATAATACTTGACACTGGCTAATTTCCAAATGGCCATAATCGGTTCACAACCGTTAAGAAATAAAATAAAAGGTAGTATGAGTTTTATATAGGCAAACACTTTTTAGTTCTTCGTGAGCATTCTGGTAAACTTCTTTGGATTTTATTACATCATCAGAATACGTCATCTTTCCATAGCAGTAGTTTTAAATATGCCGACTTGACTGTTTCGATGCAAATAACTTGCATAATATATTAATAATACTTGACACTGGCTAATTTCCAAATGGCCATAATCGGTTCACAACCGTTAAGAAATAAAATAAAAGGTAGTATGAGTTTTGGCGGGAACGCGTTAATAACACTATGAACACTAGAAAGGGACAGCATGCTTCAATGTTTCGTTCTTTCTTAACTTAACTTAATATAGGGAAACACTTTTTAGTTCTTCGTGAGCATTCTGGTAAACTTCTTTGGATTTTATTACATCATCAGAATACGTCATCTTTCCATAGGAGCAGTTTTAAATATGCCGACTTGACTGTTTCGATGCAAATAACTTGCATAATATATTAATAATACTTGACACTGGCTATTTCCAAATGGCCGTAATCGGTTCACAACCGATAAGAAATAAAATAAAAGGTGGTATGAGTTTTGGCGGGAACGCGTTTAGATGTGTTGCTAAATTTTGACTCCTAAGGTCCGTGAACAATCTTTGTAAATGGCCGCCGTGTTTACAAATGATTTCCTAAACTTGACTGTTTCGTGTGCATCTCTCTCACATGCACTCGTACACCATGATGAATTTATAAGTAGTTATCACTAACCGGAACCTAAATCTGAGACGAATCTGAATCGTTTTGAGATTTTTAGTAATAAAATAAAATATAATTAATAAACTAAACTTTATCTCCATTTTATCAATAATACTTTGGCATTGGCTGATTCCCAAATGGCAATAGTCTGGTCTACGACAAAAAAAAATTTAGTGTCAGAAGTGGTGAAAGATATTGTAGCCGTCAATGTCAGTGATACATAGATCTGTCAAAGTTCAAAAATGGAGTTGGAAGGGCTTATGGAACGCTCTGAGGAAAGTTCCAAGAAATATAACCATTTTATTGCACACAATTTACCTAGGTTTGACGAAAATGAAAATTCAGGAAATCATTTCATCAACATCAAGGTGTCTCAAACATAATTGCATTATTTTAGCGTCCAAATATTCTTGACATTGGCGAAATCCAAATAGCCATAAATGCCATAATTCATTTCAAGACCGAAAAGAAAAAATAGTTAAAAAATGTAAACAAAACATCGCATTTTTTTATTAGGAATTTTCGTAAAAAAATGAAGGAAACTAACATAATAAATTACTTCACAAATACTGTGTAAAATACACTTGTTAGTTGAAAGAACTGCTTTTCCGCTATCAGACATGAATGAAACCAAATGTAAAATGGAGCGATTCATAGAAGCTGTACGGCAGTACCCATATTTATGGGATGTTTCAAGTAAAGAATACCGCAACATAGCTAAAAAAGAAGCTGCATGGAAAGCTATTGTCAATGATTTGAAGTTTGATGAAATAAAAGATGGTAAGTAACCTAGACAACTTTTTGTCATTTCTAAAGAATCCCGCGTACCTGAATATTGATTATCATAGTAGCACTACAAAGAATTTAGACCGCTCTCCTATGAGAGAAAAGAAGGTTAATGGTCACTTGACAGTGAAGCATTGCAAATTTCATCGGTTCTTTCTTTATCAGACCTTCACCAGTTCTTTCTTTATATTGATTTATATGAGACCAGCCGATAGACACCCTGCCGAGCTTCGATATCCATTGCTCGGCGAGCAGTCGATCGGTCTGTTGCAACCGAGTGGGGGCCGAGCAACAGACAACGAAGCTCGACCTGGCACAGTGTAATATAAATCATCCCTTACCAGTTCCAAAGTCAAATTGTTTGGAAAATTACTCACAGACCTTTGAATGGCTCTCACATGAGCCTAGGCAGAGGATGGGAAGAGTCTGAATAAAATTCGAAAGTTCTTAGTATGTACCCACTATCCTACTTATATTATAAACGTTAAAGTTTGCATGTTATGTATGTCTGAGTTTGTTACTCGATCACGCAAAAACTACTAAAAGGATTCCGAAGAAACTTGGGATATAGGTAGCTGTTATTCTGTTATTCCCGTGGAAATAGGACTTACGCTGGTTAAACCACAGAGTGCATCTAGTCTATGATAAATGGATAATCTAAGAGAACTTACAAATCTTTTCTTTCAGTCAAAGATGCAAGAGCGGAATGGAAAAAATTAAGGGACAGTCATCGAGAAAGTTTAAAAAGAATAAAAACAATAAGTGGCCAAGCACCAGTAAATACCTGGAAGTATGCAAAGGTGATGGAATATTTGCTGCCCCATATGAAAATTCGAAAATTCTCACAACAGTCATCAGATATCCTGGAAGTGGTAATGGATGAAGACTCAGACCACTCGAAACTCTCCGAAGCTTCAAGAAATGATACGTTTAATTCAGTAAATTATATTAAAACTGAAGCTGAAGTGTCCGAAGAAAACCAATGCAGGGCGATCAATGTGAAGACCGAAAGTGATCCAAGAGATGCAATTGATTTGTTTATGGCTAGTATGGCGATCACTATTAAAACAATGCCGTTGTGGATGCAGAATCGTATTAAGAAAAAGATATTTCTCATTGTCAGCGATGCCGAAGAGGAGATAGTGAATAATAGTACATCTGTTACACCGGACTCTGCCAATAATACTTTATATGTGAAACGATTAAAAGAGGAACACTATTTGTCCTCTCTGTAGGTATACGGAAGGCCATTGGCCGATCCAAAGGTCAATCATACGTAATACTGTACGTAACATGTCAGTGTGTGCATCTGCTGCTGTGTGACTGTGGAACATTATTTTTATCGAGTTTAATAGGGAAGTTATAACTCCATTCTATTTATTCCTCGTTTTAGATATTTATTTAACTAACGTATTATTATCTCTGATATCAGATGTTGGATAACTTGAAAAGAAGGTTTAACTAAATTGATGTGAATCTAAACTCGATTTTTCAATCAATGACCATGTCAAATTGTAGTCTTTGATTAAAAAATGAACATCTACTTATAGAAAAAATTGCAAATATAAAGAATAAAAACGTCACATCAAAGTCTAGAATTGAAAACCCCATGAAGACAAACTTTTAAATGTATAACTAGCTGCGCCCCGTTACACTGGCGTGAGTCCCGTTCCCGCGGGAATATCGGGATAAAAAGAAGCCTATGTGTTGTTCCCGGTATCCAGCTACCTATATTCCAAGTTTCATCGCAATCGATTAGGTAGTTTTTGCGTGATAGAGTAACAAAGTCACATACAAACTTTCGCGTTTATAATATTAGTAAGATAATCAGTCAATTATGTAATAAGAACGTTAAATTAACTATGATATGAATGTGATTGGTAGTAGCAAGGGCAAAGGTGCAACCGAATATCCATACAAAAGTCCATAAAAGGGTGTATATATTTGCAATATGATTAAAAAGTATTTTGTATTAAATAAGAATAGTTGAAGGTAGTTAGCCTACATAATGTAACTCAATCAATTATGTATATTGTGTAACAAATATGTATGTGCAAGTTGTCTCATGTTTTTCGTTTGTAAATATATTGATGGCCTCTGTGGAGCGTCGTGCGAATGGCCGACTACAATGCAGAAGGTTGCGGGTTCGATTCCCGTCGGGTGCAAATATTTATGCTTATATATAATTATTTGTATCTGGTCTGGGTCGACTATTCTTAATAACTTCTACATTTTACTTTATTTTAAAAAGTGCCATCTATGACCGGATAGCGAAAACGCAATTTCATAAATTTCTACAAAAGATGGCACTGTTTCATAAATTTGCACAGAAGTTATTAGGAATAGTCGAAATTTCCCGAAGTCGAGATTGCCAAGCTGGACCTTATCTCTTATAATATGTATGTATTTGTAAAAAAAGAAAAATAAATATACCCGTTGTCTAGTCACCATAACACAAGCTTAGCAGCTTGCCATGGTACTAGATAGCGCTGCGCTTATTAATTATTGGTATTTTTGTATAAGTGTGTGTAAGTTGGATGTGAACAGGACAAGTGGTCCTGCCTTAGATTAAAATAAAAAATAAAAGTTGCGGTATACAGCGACAATGGCCATTTAAGCCGAAAGTGTGTTGTTCTAGACGTCTAGGCGAACAAACTTTGTTCTACAACTTTTGAAAACTCGGAAGTAGTTTTCGAAAATTTTAAGTTTAAAGTATACTTGAAAATCAGCTGTTTCTGAGAGTTAGAGGTCATTGACCTTATTTTGTTCTTCCATTCAGTTTGGACAACTGCAATCAAAACTTTAATTACCTTTATTTTCCAAAACAGCTATTTTTTCAGTGAAATATTGATTCAAAAATTTCGTAAAAAAAAATAGATTTTTTAAAAATCGTAGATCGAAAGTTGTTTGACTAGACGTCTAGAACAAACCCCTTTCGGCTTAAATGGTCATCGTCAGAACACGCTGTATACTAACATTTCTTATTCTATATGGAATTCCTTCACCAATACAAAGCTGTGCTATTGAGGAATAACAGGCTACTTTTAATTTGTTCCCGATATCCCTACGGGATTCGCTTACGCGCGTAAAACCGCGGGACGCGGCTAGTTTAACATAAAATCTTACTTACTCATAATATAGGTAGGTTTACACAGCAAAACAAACATGTTTATGTAATATTTTATTTAAAAAAAGACATGTTTTATTATTAATTTATTAAGTAATAAATTAAACAAAATCCAATGAAACTCCTTTTTTATTGTAAATCCTTAATAATCTAATATTTTAAATCTGAAAGTTCGTTCGTGTTTGATCGTAAACTTTATTCCCTCTTCACGGTCAAACGGTTCGACCGATTTGGATTAAAATTTGCATAGGGATAGTTTAAGTGATGGAGAGTAGCATAGGATTTTGATCCCGATAATCCCGCGGGATCGGGACCACGGGGCGCAGCAAGTGGTTTATATTTTGAAGATAGCTTTAGCGACAGAACCTGCCCTGGCGTCGTCCAGCGCTTTCTGATAGTCCTTTAGTGCGTAAGTTTTTACTCCGAGCTTGTCGTAATCCACGTATCTGGAATAAACAAACAGGTATAATTAAACTAGGAGTTCGCCCCGAATTGAGACCTCACGACCCCCTATCTCCCCAACCCCCCTACCGATCCGGCTCATCTTCGAACTCATAAATTCTATTGACCTAAACTACGCGCATACCAAAATTCATGAAGATCGGAGCTACGATACTCAAGTTATCGTCGAACAAAGATAGAAGCGCCAGGCCCGTCTACACTGGACATCACTCGCTTCGCTCGTCTCGTTCGGTCAACTAGTATTTCTGCGAACAGTAGACCTCACGAGCACCATGCGAACACAGACTTTTTTAAGCAATTAGTATGTATTCACACAAGTACCTATTTCAATACCCTTTTCCAAAAATCCTCCACGACCAAAAAAACCACAAGCTCATAGAACTTGTATACAAAGTTACAAAGGAGAACTAACATAAATTTAATCAAGAAAAACTGGAATTTTTATATGGAGAAAAAAAACCGCGACCGACTAAAAAAATCTATTTGTATACCAAGTTTCATCAAAATCGGTTGAGATTTACGACCTGTAGAGGAGAACCAACATGCAGGAAAAATAAAATTTTGCCAACCTGAAACATAGACGCTTCGCTTGCTATCGCTCGCTCGGTCAATAAAGAGACAAACGATACATAGATAAGCAGCTGTTGACAAGCGTTTGTAAGTAGGGAAGAGGAGTATCTCACCTATCCCCCATAGCCTTGAGCCACCCCAGAGCGCTGGGGAAGCTGTAGGGGTTGATCTTCACTCCGATCACAGTCAGCTCCTTGTTGTAGATCTGGAACGGGTTTAATCTGTAACATAATAATAATTGACCTTTAAATAATTGGCCTTCATTGGCAACACAAGCAACTTTTAATCCATGCTTTTTTATGGCGCTGTAGTGCCCGGGACGTTGTTAGATGGAGTAGGCTTGCCCAGCACCTATACCACCCTCCCAGCCTAGTCAGCCATGCCCAGAGGAAAGAACTGGTCAATACGTCTGGAGCTAACTAAGCCGTGGGTTTCCTCACGATGTTTTCCTTCACCGTGTGACCGACGTTATTATAGCCCATAACTTTTCCGCAAGGAAAAAGACATTGGTGCGCGGTAAGCCGGGATTCGAAACCACGACCTTCGGAATGAAAGTTGGGGTATCTACCACTAGACCAACACCGCTTTTAACATAATAATAGCTTATTTAGGGTGGCCCAGTTTGTGAGTTGGCGAGTCTCCGTCTGCCATTTTTACGTGTTTATTGAACACGTTAGCTACTGCCCGCGGCATTTAGGAAATAGTACTGTTTGTATATCAATAATCATGTCTATCGATTATGATAATAAAAAGTTAAAAAATTTGATGCAAAATCAGGATAGAATCAGCATATGATCGGCATAGGTTCAGTATAGGATCAGCATAGGATCAGCATAAGATCGGCATATGATCAGCATAGGTTCAGTATAGTATCAGCATAGGATCAGCATAGGATCAGCATAAGATCGGCATATGATCAGCATAAGTTCAGTATAGGATCAGCATAGGATCAGCATAAGATCGGCATATGATCAGCATAGGATCAGAATTTACTATATATATACAATAATTATCAGGTAGGTAACACCAACATATACTCATACTTAAATAAAATGACATAAAATTAAAAATCCAAAAATGCGTCCCTACGTAAGGTACCCAAAAGGCTGGCTGCATTGCCTCTTTGAATTGCTATACCAATTCGTTGGCCAAAGTAGCTGCCAGCCCTTTTGCCACCCGAAGCTAAAACTAATAATTTTGAAATATGTTTATAAAAATCAGAATAGGATCAGCAATTCGGCATGTATTAGGTTCAGCAATCTGGATAGGACCGGACAGGATCCACATATAGGATCAGCAGTGCTATATTCTCTAATGTAACAGCCTAGAGCTCGACGCTGTTTCAGCGTCGAATCTGAGCAATACGACGCTCTGATTGGACGCTCTTTCCGACTGAAACCGACACGGAAAACGGATAAAATACCCGAAAACAAATTTGAAAAAATGCCCAGATACTATACCCCAATTTAACACCCTTAGGGAATGAATTTCTAAAAAAAAAAAACCTTTTCATTAAAATTTAAACTTTTTAATGATACCAAAACCAGCCAGACACAAATGGTACATAGAAAACACCCAGAACCAGAAACAAGCATTTATTGTATATATTCACAAAAACACAGCGCACGGTCTATTCTGTGTCAGGCGGGATTCGAACCAACGCATCTCAATCCAATCCATGCCTAAGTTGTAGTGAATGGAAAAGATATTGAAGCGATAATTCGGCGTATAAGTCACCGCGTCGGTAGACTAAGAGGCCTAAGTCGCATTCCCCGGGTTGGATTGAGATGCGTTAGTTCGAATCCCGCCTGACGTAGACCGTGCGCTGTGTTTTTGTGAATATATCTTTTCATTAAAAATAGTTCTAAGCATTTATGGTACTTACGAAGCTTGGTGCGTGGGCGGACAACATCCGAACAGAACGTACTTCCCGCCTTCTATTAGATAGTTGAAGCTGATCTCCATCACTTTACCAACGCCTGGAACAATGTCAAATAGAGGATATAAGTTTCGAAAAAAAGTTGAATATGTACCGTAAAGTAAGCATCATATATACTTAAGTCGTTTTTTTTTTAATCAGTTGTGAACCAATTATGGCCATTTGGAAAGTAGCCAGTGTCAAGTATTAATTATATTAATTTTTGCAAGTTAGTTGCAATTTACATCAAAACAGTCAAGTCGTCATAGTTAAAGTCAAGTCAAGAAAGTCATTGTAAAAGGTGGCTTTACAATGACGGTTCACGCGAACTTTCGTGACAACGCTAAAGTCTGAATGTTTTGCACCGATTTTCACTTTCATTTCACTTGTACACCTTCACGAAACTAAATTGATTAATATGCCCCCGAAGTTAAACAATTTACACGCATTTGAACTAGAACTAGGTTTCATGAAAGTGAAAATTTAGCTACACGTAAATATACCTGTGCAGTCGATGATGACATCAAACAGCTGGTTCTCTTGCGCCAAGACGTCGGGGGTAACCAGCCGGTAGCCCGTGTCTGAAATATTTCAATAACATTTAATAATCTATCTATCTATACCTACTTATAATAAAGGAAGCGAGGATAAAAAGTCTGTACTTAAAAGTAAATTAAAAAAAAAGTTGTCTAGGGGACTTATGAAAAGTAGTAGAACAAAATTATATAATTCCATATTTCTTTTTGTTTTTATTGCTCAGGGCATTTTAAACTTAGAAATATTTTTAGCAAGGAGATATATTTCCAAAAAATCCCCATGACAGAATTCTAACCTGCGTCCTTTCGCTAACCAGGCGACTGCTCTAACCACTGAGCTACACAGGAATTACGTGTCATGTTATAATTTTTCGGCCTTGCCATCTTTTGGATATAGTATATTATTTCCTTGCTTAAAATATTTTTAAGTTTAAAATTAAATAATTTTTAAAATTCATGTCTGTCTGTAGCTCTGTTTGTTCCTTATAAAATTCAAAACTACTAATCCGATTGAAATCTGATTTTCAAAATCGGATAGTTCTATTTTCGAGGAAGGTCGTGGTATACTTTACATCGAAATCCAATTAGAAGAACCCGAGTAATGAACGAATAAGTTGGCTATGCACTATTTCTACTGCAGACGCCATAATCACCATAGTTCCCCCAGTAGCCGATCCACTACCATCACATCACTAATAACCCATTTTGTTTTCACCCATAGATTTCGCAATAGTTTAGCTTTGCGTATAGCTCAGTGGTAAGAGCACTCGAATGGATAGCGAAGGGGCACAGGTTCGTATCCCGTCATGGGAAATTTTTGAAAATACATATCCTTGCGAAAATGTATTCATAATTTATAATAACCAACACACAGCGCCATCTAGCCCCGTGGTAAGCTGCTAAGCTTGTGTTACGGTGACTAGACAACGGATATACTACTTATATTTACTTTTCATTTGTAAATACATACATATTATACATATAAATACACCCAGACAAGAGCGGGAATCGAATCCGCAACGTTCTGCATTGCCGCCAAGCGTTCGCCCGACGCGCCACAGAGGTCGTCAAAAATATTTCAAAATTATTAACTTACTCAATTTTTTGACGATCTCCAGTCTGGTTTTGTTCATTTCTGAGACAGTGACCTCTCTGTGACCATGATGGTGCAGTGTCGTCACCCATAGGTTGCCTGGAAGCAAACGCAAACGCAAAAGAATAAAAAAAAATTCAACCTACCTTAAAAAACCACAGATAATAATGAGGTAGGTAAAAAAAGGTGAAACTTTCACCCCCTCACTTATAAACGCTATTTAATGCGCTGCATAGCTATGCATCGTTTGTCTTTTACTGTCACATGAAGTTTCATAGTTGACAGACAGAGACACACGTCACATAACTTAGTCATGTGTGAATAATATTTTATAAGTAAAGAGAGGAAGTTTCAAAGTTGACAGACAGAGACACAAACGTGACATAACTTGGCTAAAGCATTCAACATTTTTGTAGTTACTTAAATCGAGGTTCTTGTTGGAATTTCCGAAATCGATCTTTGTTTAATTCAATGGTAAGTATGGCAATAGCAATGTTTAAAACTTAACTTCCGAGCGAAGCGAAGCAGTTATGTACCTAGAGTCCTGAGTGAAGCGTGGGATTCAAGCGCCCAAGATAAAGACAGGCTTTATTACCGAGGTGAATACTCTACTTTACACATCTACTGCAAGACAATAAAAAAGGTAAGTACAAAAAGAAGCATTAAATTAACAAGAAAACAATAGATAAATGCTACGTGTATGAAATATATTTACAGCTCTTTTTATTAATTACGTTTATCAATGTTACCTCAAAATGACGAAACGTCAAACATAAAACGACTAAAAAAAATGTACCTATGTCTAGATGGCCACTGGCCAATTCGAAAGGCCGTATGCTACCAGAACCTTAGTTTCAAATTTAAATTACTTCATGCCCTAGATTTATAATGAGCACTTTATGCACCTAGGGTATAAAGACTCGCTTTACGTTGACCTGTTTGGTCAAAAAACTTTGTAGAGCCGTAGATGTGTAAAATATGTTTAACAATTTGTTATTTCTATTAAGAATGTACAATAGTTTAAAAGTGTAATGGAACTCACCGATGATGCCAGCCCCCACTATCAGTATCTTCTCCCCCACTTTGAGAGGCGAGGCCCGGTCGAAGCCGTGAGACACGCACGAGTATGGCTCGCACAGACCGCCTGGGGGAATAAGGGGATTTTGTAACACCATTACATAAAAGATTACACAACCTTTGGAAAATAAACTTAGGAAGGCTTTTAAAGAAGAATTTAAATCCATTCAAGACCTTGGCATAGTCGACGGCATCCTGCATCTATCTTGTTTTTTTTTCCAATATGTTGTCACACGAACCAAACGAGCGAAGCGAGTGAGGTTCAGTGTAGTCGGACCTGGCGCTTGTAACTTTGTATCTTTGCTTGTTTGTTCGACGATAACTTGAGTATCGTAGCTCCAATCTTCATGAATTTTGGTATGCGCGTAGTTTAGGTCATTAGAATTTATGATAGCAAGTTATAGCATGTTTTCTTTATAATCAGCCCGTTAATTTGATCCTGGAGGGGTTAAGCAATAAGACGCCACGGGAGCCTACCCCGGATTGGCGAATGTCCCATGTCTTCCGACCGTGGGTCCCCAGGACATGTCGGTTTCCTCACGATGTTTTCCTTCACCGTAAGAGCGATGTTATTAGCCCCCTGTTCCCTTTACTTATACATAAGTGATGATTACCTTGCCTGGTGGTGAGAGACTCGGGCAGCAGGAAGACCTGATCCTGTGGGACCCTCACGTACTGCGCCCAGCCTCCGTCCCGGAATATTCCGATAGTGCTGTTGATTCCAGCTGTCTTGCAGTACTGGTAGTTGCCTTTGCGACAGAAGTCGCACAGGTTGCAGGCCCTGATAAAAGGGGAATCGACTTAGCAACAAGTCTTTGTATTTAAAAATGACCGCAGTACTTTCAATCCCTCTGGTAAAAAATGTATTAAGACGGCGATAGATGATATTATCGGTCCATGTCTGATTGCATATAAATGAGCAAGATGGAATTGCAGGAAAAAATTTACAATTTCTCGTAAAATCAATCATTAACGAAGATTAAAATAATATTTTTATAAAATCCGATGAAGAGGTTCTAGGTATTGTATTTTCTAATATTATGATGCCTATAAGTAAATATAGCGGTTAAGGATTTAGAAGAAAAATTGATTTATTTTGTAAAATAGGGGTAACTTTGCCTGTATAATAGTGGTATTTAAAGTTATTTTATATTGTTTTTGAAATGAAGGGGACACTTCTTGTATCATGTACAATAACATAATACATTGTTTAAAGATCTATTTGATACCGGTTATGAATAAAAGTATTCAATCGGAAGGGATTTCACATCAGTCGCGTCCTTAAGGGGACCTATGTACGAGCTAAACTGAAAATCCCTGTCGAATTCATCGAAAATTTTTGATTATTTTCTGACGCAATGTTTTAGAATAATTGCGTTTGTAGCGTTTGTAAATGACATTGTTCTCTACATTTTGGTGTAGATATTGAATGAAAATGTCAAAAGATGTTGAAGCTTTAGCACATTTTAGACAATATAATTATTTGGCTTAAACGTCCCAAAGGAAAGAAATATAATGAAGTTTTCGTCTTGAAACTACACTAAAATGAAAGGATTGTCTCAGCAACAAGTCTTTGTATATAAAAATGACGGCAGTACTTTCAATGCCTCTGGTAAAAATCTCATACGAGCTAAACTGAATATCGCTGTCGGATTTATCGAAAAATTGTCGATAATTTTCTGACGCAATGTTCTAGAATACTTGCGTTTGTAAATGACATTGTTACTTACATTTTGGTGTAGATATTAAATAAAAATGTCAAAGATGTTAAAGCCTTAGCACATTTTTAACAAATAAAATATGTTTGTTTAAAATGTTCACAGACTAAGGTCGACTTGCATAAAGGTTCCTAAACATGTTTAAGCTGTTTAGCAGCTTAAACATTTCAAATTTAAAGTTAAATATTTAACTAAATCAATTTTAAAATAATTTATGGGAAGTCGAACATTAGACTCTATTTCATTAAGTGGACGTGGTATGTCATTGATATGTTGCCACACATTGACAGTTCTTGAAATTCTGACAGATTTTAAATACGTTTAACAGCTTAAACATGTTTAGGAACCGTTATGCAAGCCGGCCTTAGAAACGATAAGAAGTTTTGTCTTGAAACTACACCAAAATGAAGGGAACAATGTCATTTACAAACGCTACAAACGAAAATATTATATTCTAAAACATTGCTAGGGCAGGGCAACAGGCGCAGGTTCAGCTTCTGATGTTAATGTTAAAATCAATAGGAGTAACACTAAAAATGTTTACCAACCTGTTTGGATCAATGACGACCTTTTGTCCCTTCTTGAAGATAGAGTTCTTGCCGGTCTCATGTATAACTCCACTAGACTCGTGTCCCAGCGGTAGGGGACGCTCCTTCGACGCTGGGAACTCGCCCTGTAAACAATGATATATCATCTTATTTAAAAAAAAAGAACAAAAAACAAATAAGTAGTAAAAAAAAAACTGAAATTAATATAAGTAGTATATCCATTGTCTAGTCACCGTAACACAAGCTTAGCAGCTTACCACGGGGCTAGATGGCGCTGTGTGTTGGTCACAGGATTTATATATTTATATTGCATCCGGAACTGGTTCGTCAGATGATAATATGACAACCTTGCTTGGACTCTGCCTCGCACAAGATTATACTCGTAATTCCTAGCGACGACGGCTTAGCTGCGCATGCCGAACTTGCTCCACTCCACTCCACGCATACATAATAAGATTCAATGACTCCCCTCATTGAGTCTTATTTATTATGTATGCGTGAATTAGGGTTGCCAACCGTACTATATTATAGTACTATATTTCAGGTCAACGTACTATATACTTTTTAAAAAACATAAAATACGCAAAAATACGATATTTTTAACATACATGTTTTTTTAAAGTTATTGTTCATATTCTGGCTTTGTGTGAACGCATCTTAAATACACTCTTATCAAAAATATGTGTATTGGAGAGAAGAAAGAAATACAGCAAACATCAATTTAATTAAAAATAAGCTAAATACTATATTTTTGGAAAAAACTGTTGGCAACTCTAGCGTGGAGTCATACTCCATTGCCTGGCATGGGTAGCAATTCTGTTTTTGTTTAAATTAAATTTGTGTTTTACAAACTGCTCTAATTTAACTTGATATTTAAACTGATTCTCCAATACACCTGTTTTAATACAAATGTCTGAGTAGTATTTTAATTTCTTCACAGCCACAGTCAGCGCCAGAAATATCTCTGGTGAAATGCTTGACATTCAGCTCTTGTCTAACAATCTACTATAAGTACACCGGCGTTTCAAATCCCGGCCGCGCACCAATGTGTTTTTCTTTAAGAAAAAATTATAAGCGCTATTAACATTGCTCTTACGATGAAGGAAAACATCGTGAGAAAACCCACGGCTTAAAAACACGCACAAAGGCCCAATAATAGGGATAATTGCGGAAACACACAAGTTAAAACTTTAACTTTTTACACCGGCGTTTAAGATAGGTTAAGAAAAGTATGGTCGTGTGCCAGCATTGATCTTAACAAGTAACAAGCCACTGAAGTAACTTTACCTCAAATTCAATAATACTTTTGAAGATACTTAAAGAAATGCTTTCGCCATCTACCGACAATTTACGGTACGCTGCGGGGCGCTGCGTGCCTTAAAAACGTAAACAATAAGAAATGCAATCCTTAATTTCGACTCGATTGAACATGCATCCGTGGCCAAATTTGAAAAAGGCGTTGGGACGGATCCTAAGAGATGCAGGTTCAAGTCCTGTCGGGTGCGAAACATTTTTGGAAAGCATTTCTTTAAGTATAGTCATCCAAGTGTATGAAACACTTTAAAATATATAAAAAAAACGAATACTTTTGAAGTTTTAATTGCCATTCATCGACTGCATCTTACTCTGAAATCTATAGAGCGTACTCAGCTTTTGATCAGACTGAGCTTAGCAAAAACTAAACATAAGTTTGAATTGGAATTTATAGTCGAAATTCATTTTAGTAGTATGTCCGTTGTCTAGTCACCGTAACACAAGCTTAGCAGCTTACCATGGGGCTAGATTGCGCTGTGAGTTGGTCACAGGAATTATTTTATCTTTTTATTATTATTATTTTGTAATATGCGAATAAATTAAAAAGATCTTCATAGTCTTAAATTAATAGAGAAGCAAAGTTTAGGTCATTGTTTTTGATTGGTTTAGGTACTTACATTCTCAATTTGAAAAACTTCGACTTCACTACACTGCAAACACTTTGGACAGTTGCGAAGATCGCTTAATAAATACAAAAATTGTCTTAAGTCAAAGTTTTTGCTTAGCAAACTCAAAGTACGCTCTATAGATTTCAGCCTTAGTACTTTAGGTCATGTAGGTAAGCTAGATGTCAGATGCTTAGTGCATACAGCTCAGTCTTGCCAAGTTAGCAAACTTTGGTTGTGGAGCTTTTACTAACTTTTTATTTGAGTACTTATTTAATCTACCTATATCCATAATAAAAAACTTGTTACTAATAATTTTTAATAAGGAAACAATATTTTAAAATATTATGTGGATTGGAATTTCATTTAAGTAGTGGTCCTTGAACAAAAATAGATATATTTAGAAGTAAAAACCACGACATATTTAGTAGTTTTTATACCTATGCTACGTTAAGGAAAATATTTTACTACGCGTTTTTTGAAAAAGCGTGGTTCCTTAGAAGCAATCGGTTATATGTACCTACCATTCTAGTTGCGGAAACGAGCTCGTAAATAACTAGTAGTTCGCCCCGAACTGAGACCTCACGACCCCTTATCTCACCAACCCCCCTACCGATCTGGCTCATCTTCATCATCTCATCTCAAACTCATAAATTTTATTGACCTAAACTACGCGCATACCAAAATTCATGAAGATCGGAGCTACGATACTCAAGTTATCGTCGAACAAACATACAAAGATACAAGCGCCAGGCCCGTCTACACTGGACCTCACTCGCTTCGCTCGTTCGGTCATTTAAAATTTCATCGTTGGCGCAGTGGCGTAGCTTCCTTTAGGGCTAGGCGGGGAAGTGACCTAGGGCTCTCAAACTCAGGAAGCCCTCGCCAGAAAATCTAGATAGAGCTGACCTTTCAATTTTCCATTTCAAAATAAATACGACAGGTTGCAACCCGACTATAATCATGGCAACTCAGCTAAGAAAATATCGAAAATGGGGAGGGAGGAGGGGGAGAGCCCTTTCCTTGCAGCCAGGTGAACACAACGCTAAGAATTCTTAAAGGGGTGATAGAAGTGCGAGTAAGTAAGCGGACTTGTGGCTCGCTCGAAGACCTTTTCGCCTGTGTGAGCCAAGTAAGTTCGCATACTTAAAGTTGGTACGTCTATTACCCCTTTTAATCTTAGCATTTCTTAGTTTCATAATTCTTAGTTCACCTGTATGATGTGCAGGTCTGTGCCGCATATCCCGGAGTATTCCACCTTCACGATGACGTCATCGTCGTCAATGATCTTCGGGATGGGGTAGTCCTTCTGGTACTGGAGAGTGAGGGTCTTGCCGTCGAATACTACTGCCTCCATTTTGATAGGGTGCTGCTGAAAGAATGATAGGTATAATAAATAAATAAATAAATCCTGTGACGAACACACAGCGCCATCTAGCCCCGTGGTAAGCTGCTAAGCTTGTGTTACGGTATCCAGACAACGGATATACTACTTATATTTATTTTTCTTTTGTAAATAAATACACATTATACATAGAAAATTAGAAATACGCCCAGACTAGATACAAATATTTATAATCAGTCTACCTTGAAGATGATATCAATAAATGTCTCGAAAACTGACGAAATCTGGCGTTGAAACAATGTTAAAATACATTAAAAACACTATGTTAGCTGATTGTTATTTTGCTATAACTAAGTAGCTATGATATATAAATCAATAGTTGGATACTACTGCCTCTATTGTAATATGGTGCTGCTAGAAGCATAATAGAATCAGTCTACCTTGAAGAGGAGATTTGTAAATGTCTCGAAAACATCTGGCGTTGAAACAATGCTAAAATACATTGAATACACTGGAATACACTATGATAGATAACATAGTTGTATACTATAACCGTTTTCATTGTGATAGAGTGTTGTTGGAGGCATGATATAATCAATCTACCTTGAAGAGGACATTTGTAAGTGTCCCGAAAACATCTGGCGTTGAAACAAAAATACATTTAAAACACATTAAAAATATCTTAACAGATTTAAAATTTTCAATACATTTAAAATATCCCAATAGTTGTATCATGGTTATATCCTTCTACGGTTTTCGCGATTTTGCATAATAAAACACTTTATTTATCGGTTTTAATCGCGTTTTATTCATGATTTTAAACGAACCGAGCTTCAACCTTGAAAAAGCCAACTATAAAATTGGTCTCGGTTTAAAATCATGAATAAAACGCGTTTAAACCCGATAAATAAAGTGTTTTGTTATGGTTGTTTTCGATCCGATGGTTGTTCTTGGCTGCATTTTACAGATATGAATCAACATCTTCATGTCCACTTCAATGAAAATGAAAATAAATTGATAACAATAAAATAAATAAAATACTTATAAGCTTTAACCATGATGTTATAGTTATTGATAGGTATAGTTTAATAGGTAAATTTCATAGAAATATTTTTAGCAAGGAAATATATTTCCAAAAAATCCCCATGACAGGATTCGAACCTGCGTCCTTTCGCTAACCAGGCGACTGCTCTAACCACTGAGCTACACAGGAAAAAAAATATATTTCTATGTTTAAATTGCCTTGAGCAATAAAAAAAAAAAGAAATAGGTAAATTTCATTTTAAATAATAAAAACAAAAAACTAATTAATCAAATAACCCGCCCCCTATTGTTCCTGGTGCAAAGGTTCCCATCACACTTGCAGCATTGCCGCGCTGTATGGCGATGCCTTTTGCCCCAGAAACAAGCCGGAGCGGGAGTCACCTCCATTTTCTCTAATTAATGATGATATAATATACAGGTGCGATAAATAATATAATAAATAAATCCTGTGACGAACACACAGCGCCATCTAGCCCCGTGGTAAGCTGGTAAGCTTGTGTTACGGTGACTAGACAACGGATATACTACTTATATTTATTTTTCTTTTGTAAATACATACATATTATACATAGACGTATAATATTGGTTCATAGATAGTTATATGATTAACTAGCTGCGCCCCGCGGTTTCACCCGCTAAGTCCCGTTCCCGCGGGAATATCGGGATAAAAAGTAGCCCATGTGTTAATCCAGGTCCCCAACTAACTATATTCCAAGTTTCATCGCAATCGGTTCAGTAGTTTTTGCGTGAAAGAGTAACAAACTCACATACATACATACAAGCTTTCGCGTTTATAATATTAGTAAGAAGTAAGATAAGATATGTTAAAAATAGTTTACGTCTTACAAAACCGTTTTTACCCTTTGGGTACGGACCCCTAATGATTAAAAAAGAAATAAAATGAAAAATACAATACCAGAGTTTTTGCTCGTAGTTACAAAGATGTGTAAAACACGACACGTGTTGACTCCGTGGAGTTTGTTATCAAACTGATTGGAATTGTCTAGTTTTATTGTAATGTAGGAGGAGGAGGTCATTGTGAAGTTACTCATTAACTACTAGCTGAGCCCCGCGGAAGTAAAAAACGCGTTATCACGGGCGCGGGCGGCCGAGCGGTTCTCGAGCGGTTGCACTTTTTCGTTCATTACTCGAGTTCTACTAATTGGATTTCAATGCAAAGTATACCACGACGTTCCTCGAAAATAGAACTATCCAATATTGAAAACAAGATTTTAATCGGATTAGTAGTTTTTAATTGTATAAGGAACAAACAGACATGAAATTTAAAAATTATATAATTTTGTTTTACTACTTATCCTAAGTCCCCTAGACCACTTTTTTTTTTATTTACTTACTTTTAAGTACAGACTTTTTGTCCTCTCTTCCTTTATTATAAGTATAGAGTAGAGATAGATGTAGGACGAGGAGGTCATTGTAAAGGTACCTATTTACTATACTTAGTACACTTATTCTACTAGCAGCGACTTGCCGTTTCATACGGCCTTTGTGGCGCGTCGGGCGGACGCTCGACTGCAATGCAGAAGGCTGCGGGTTCGATTCCCGTCGGGTGCAAATATTAATGCTTAAAAATAAATGTTTGTTGTTTCTGGTCTGGGTGTCTTTCTATGTATAATATGTAAGTATTTACAATAAAAAGTAGTAGCAGCATATATTAAACAAGGTGTAACAGGTATGCCCTTTTAATCTGAAAGGGGGTTGTTCTAGACGTCTAGGCGAACAACTTTTGTTCTACGACGTCTAGGCGAACAACTTTTGTTCTACGACTTTTGGACACTTAAATTTTTCGAAAACTACTACGAATTTCTAAAAGTTGTAAAACAAAAGTTAGTCGTTTTGATGTGGAGAATCACCCCTTGAACGGTTTTGGATTCGAGACCCATAACCCTGAATATACGAAATCTTATCAAAATTCATTTAATAAAATATAAATTTACTGAAATTAATTGAAAAACTGCATTTTAATTCTACCTGATAAATGGTAGTATGTTAGTTACCTATATTACCTATCTTTTAACGTAAGAATTATCATAATCGGTCAAGATAATCTCGTACACACCTAACTACCTCCGCCCAAACATTCATACATACAAACTTGATCATCTTGTAGTGTTATTATTTAGTATACAGCGTGTTCCGACGATGACCATTTAAGCCGGAAGTGTGTTGTTCTAAATGTCTAGGCGAACAACTTTTGTTCTACAACTTTTGAAAATTCGAAGTAGTTTTCGAAAATTTTAAGTTTATAGTTTACTTGAAAGTCAGCTGTTTCTCAGAGTTAGAGGTCATTGACCTTATTTTGGACTTAGGGGGTAACTGGCACGCTCAAATTCTGGCACTAGTGCGAGCTTACCACTTTTTCTAATAGCTAGTGGTAAGGTGACATGAAGCAAGTTTTCTCTAGGTGCCGCTTTACTCTTTTCATAAATAAATTAACTCAAAAATTTCGAAAAAAAAGTTAGCTTTTTTAAAGTCGTAGATCGAAAGTTGTTCGACTAGACGTCTAGAACAACCCCCTTTCGGCTTAAATGGTCGTTGTCGGAACACAAAGTCAAAAGTCAAAGTCATTTTTTTTGTGTTGATCACTTTAAATACGTCGAATGTTCTTACAACTATGACTTTAGTGGCTTTGGAACGCGCCCTCCGATAAGAAGAAGCCACAAGAAACTCATGGGGTTTTTTTTGTGATCATGTTTTTATTTACAATCGTCAAAATACATTAAAAAAAATAAATTTTATTACAATGATCATAATATGATTCACATTGTCGCATATTTAGGGCTATAGTGAAACCGGAGCAATATTCTACTATAATATTTATTAAGGGCATATATAACCCTAATAGCGTGACAGGGAAAAAGGTAGCGAATTTCAGATGTGTAAGTGAAGGACGTAAGATGTGACTATGCAAAATTTTTGTGCGTAAAATCAAACAATTGCTAGTTTCAAGATAACTAAATGTTATTCTTGAAATTCAAAACATTCACTGCCTGTATTGAGCTAAGTTCAGTTCTTAAACAAAGTTTTATTAGTTTTCGTACAATATTGACTGAGTAATATCACTTAATTGTACAATTTAGAAGTTTGGATTTTTTTTCTATCGAGAAAATTTTCAGGAAACGTGTTTTCACGACATTCACGTGTTAGAAAATGTCCTCGACTTTAATACGAGTAAATATGGTTTTAAAACTTTCATTTCAAATAACTTTTGTAGTAATTCATCCTAGATACATAGTTCTGGCCTAATACGGCCTCTAAACAAAAGGTTCCAAAATAATTATATTACACGCTGCGCTGTATAGATAATAGGTACAAAGAGAATTGAAGCGACATAGGTAACAATGTTTAAATGGGATGTTGTTGGTAGGTAGGTATTTGTGTATTAAGATCACCACCCATTATACCAGATCGTTGAATAAATTAATGTTAGAGTTTTACCGCGAACGCGTTGAGGAGATGTGTTGCTAAATTTTCATCTTCGTTAAACCTACACTTAGAGAAATGCTTTCAAAAATTTCGCACCGGACAGGACTTGAACCTGCATCTCTGGGGATCCGTCCCAACGCCTTTTCCAATTGGGCCACGGATGCATGTTCATGTTCATTCGTTAAACCTAGTTCAAATGCGTGTAAATTGTTTAATTGCGGGGACATATTAATCAATTTAGTTTCGTGAAGGTGTACAAGTGTAATGAAAGTGAAAATCGGTGCAAAACATGGACTTTATCGTTGTCTTCAAAGCTCCGTGAACAATCATTGTAAACGGACGCCGTTTTACAATGAATCCCTCGACTTGACTTTAACCATGACGACTTGACTGTTTCGATGCAAAAATATGCTAAGAACTAACTAAGGTGCCATAACTAAGAAAATGAATGATTATGTCATACTATCTACTGAAGGTAGATATAAATCGATATAAATTATCTAACTTTTTATTACGTACCAGATCAAATAGTTGCAAAAATAATATTAAAACTAAAAGAAAACTACTAACTTAAATTAAAATTAAACTAATTAAAAACTAAACTATATCTAAATCAGCTAAACCCTTGGTGGAGGGAAAAGTGGCCAAAATGCTGGCTGCATTGCCCCATTGTATGCAAATACTTATTTTTTGGGCAAAATACAAGCCAGCATTCCGGTCACCCGATGCCTCCACCGTATTATTTCCACATTATCTAACTTATTATTGACCGAACGAGCGAAGCGAGTGAGGTCCAGTGTAGACGGGCCTGGCGCTTGTATCTTTGTATGTTTGTTCGACGATAACTTGAGTATCGTAGCTCCGATCTTAATGAATTTTGGTATGCGCGTAGTTTAGGTCAATAGAATTTATGAATTAAAAGATGAGCCGGATCGGTAGGGGAGTTAGGGAGATAGGGGGTCGTGAGGTCTCAGTTCGGGGCGAACTCCTAGTTAATCAGTGATGATGGTGAATGTGATTTAACTCTTAAAAAATAATGTTTAACAAAATTGTACGACATTTAACAATGTTATTATGGTTACAATTTACTGTAATGTGTTTGTTCATAAGTACTTAACTGTGTTGATTTTGTTATTATTAAAAATGTAGCTGTTCAAAGTTCGTAACATCTATTTGCGTAACAAGGTACGAATAAACTCCCTTACTTATAAAATATTATTTGCACATGACTAAGTTATGTGACGTTTGTCTCTGTCTGTCAACTTTGAAACTTCATGTGACAGTAAAAGACAAACGATGCATAGTTATGCAGCGCATTAATTAGCGTTTATAAGTAAGGGTGGATGTTAAAATATAAAGCACTGCGCACATGCTTGTTATTGTCAAAGAAGTTACTAGAATTAGAATGCTGATGTAGATACAAAATAGTTTCCCTTACATTGAGCATGCCGTCCCTTTCTTTTAACACTATTAGAAAGGGACAGCATGCTTTGATGTAGCGTTCCGTCCCTTTCTAACAGTGTTATTAGAAAGGGACAGATTGCTCAATGTAGCGGCACACTTTTTAGTTTTACTTGAGCATTCTAGTTCGGGTAATAAAACTTCTTTCTTCTTCTTCTTCTTTAAAATGGCTTTTCCTTTCGGACATTTGCCAGTGTCAAGTATTATCAATATTTGCAGGTTATTTGCATTGAACGAAACAGTCAAGTCGTCATAGTTAAAGTCAAGTCGAGGGAATCATTGTAAAAAGGGGGCCATTTTTTTTACAATGTTTGTTCACGGAGCTTTGGAGAGAACACTAAGCTGAAGTCCATGTTTTGCACCGATTTTCACTTTTATTTTCACTTGTACACCTTCACGAAACTAAATTGATTAATATGCCCCCGAAATTAAACAATTTACACGCATTTGAACTAAGTTTCACAAAAAAGAAAATTTTGCAACACATCTCCTCAACGCATTCCCGCCAAAACTCCATAAACTTCTTTGGTCACAGGTCGTCCTTATAGGGATTTTTTTTTATTTCGTATCGGTCGTGAACCGATTATGGCCATTAGGAAATTAGCCAGTGTCAAGTATTTTAATATATCATGCAAGTTATTTGCATGAAAACAGTCAAGTCGTCATAGTTAAAGTCAAGTCTAGAGAATCATTTGTAAACACGGCGGCCATTTACAAATATTGTTCATAGAGCTTCGGAGACAACGCTAACTAAAGTCCATGTTGTGCACCGATTTTCACTTTCATTCCACTTGTACACCTTCACGAAACTAAATTGATTAACATGCCCCCGAAATTAAACAATTTGCACGCATTTGAACTAAGTTTTACAAAAATGAAAATTTAGCAACACATCTCCTCAACGCGTTCCCGCCAAAACTTCTTATAGGAGTTCAGACAGACACTGCTTTCAGATGACATAAAGTGAAATCACAGTGTTGTCAAGTTAAGTAGGTTAGTGAGAGTTTTGGCGGGAACGCGTTGAGGAGATGTGTTGCTAAATTTTCATTTTTGTAAAACTTAGTTCAAATGCGTGTAAATTGTTTAATTTCGGGGGCATATTAATCCATACAGTTTCGTGAAGGTGTACCTACACGTGTAATGAAAGTGAAAATCGGTGCAAAACATGGCCTTTAGCGTTGTCTCCAAATCTCGCGTGAACCTTCATTGTAAAGAGCCACCATTTACAATGACTTCCTTGACATGACTTTTACTACGACGACTTGACTATTTTGATGCAAATTGTAAATGTCTAACTTGCAAGAAATAATAATACTTGACACTGGCTACTTTCCAAATGGCCATAATCGGTTCATCTATACTATCTATACTAATAATATTATAAAGCTGAAGAGTTTGTTTGATTGTTTGTTTGTTTGTTTGAACGCGCTAATCTCAGGAACTGCTGGTCCGATTAGAAAAATTCTTTTTGTGTTTGATAGTCCATTTATAGAGGAAGGTTATAGGCTATATTACATCACGCTACGACTGATAGGAGCGGAGCATCCATGAAATATGCTGCAAAAACGGGAAAAAAATCCCCCTTTTCCGAGATTCTGTCGCGTGCGCTGAGTAAACGGTCAAAGTTACATAAAAACCATTTATGAGAGAATTCTTCCTCTAAATAGGATCTAATAAATAGTCCGCGACAGCATATGTCTAACACTTAAGGTTGACTCAATATAACATCTTTTAGAGTAATGAAATTTATTGTAGAACAATGCATTGTTTCCGAAGGTAATTTTGTAAATATGATATTAATCCTTATCCAAATAAATACGTTATTCATTAAAAGTATTTAATTTTAAACATAATTGTCCTTAACATCATTTGATTTCAATGAATATCTCACGAGATATTAAAGTTTTAAAATAACTCCACAATAAATAATTAATAAGTACCAAGCGTGCATATACATATACACGTAGCGGGCGACGATGATGAGGGTGGCCAGCCAGCTCTGTGAGGCATCATGCCGCGCGGCTCAATCGGTCGGCTCCATGCGAGACGGTAGTGTCACCAAACTGCAGTGCTTTTTAATATTTTTTTTGCAATATCTCATTGTAGTTTTGATTCATAATATTTTGTTATATGTTGGTAATTAATATTTTAAAGAGGTTACGTTGGTAACATGTATGTATGTTTGTATTTTGGGGGTTATCTCAGAAACTTCTAGACCTATTTCAAAAATTCTTTCACTAATAGAAAACTACATTATCCAGATGTGACATAGGCTACTTTTGATCCCGATATTCCCTCGGGATCGGGACTTACGCAAGTGAAACCGCGGGACGGCAGCTCTGAAAAATAAAGTCGTGTATTCCTATTTCTAACTCAACAACCCGTAAACCGATATAAATGAAATTTGGTACAGGGTAGAAATAATATATAGGGTACTTTGAATGATCGTACGGGTTAAGCAACACTTGGTACAACATACGTGATGGGTGAAAAAGAGCAGGTGACCCGATATTCATAAACTTGGTACAGGGTTGGTTTAGAGGTAGAAATATTATATAGTACTTTGAATGATCGTTAAGCAACACCTGGTATGACATACGTGAGGGATCATTAACGTTACGGGATAGGAAGTTACGCAGGTGAAACCGCGGGGCGCAGCTAGTAACCGATAAAAATAAAAAGTACTTAATAGGTAAGCCACTTCAAAATCTGAATTTTTCGTTGAAAAAAATATACGAACACTCCGAATAGGGATTTGATGTTGAATTATCAAGAATCAACCATAGATTTAATTAATTTTTCGGTAAAAAAAATATCCAAACGCGAACGATTTGATTTTGAGATAGCAAGAATCAACCATAGTTTTAATTAATAATACATACCTCAAACTGCTAATAACGTCCGCACTACAAACTTAACTAAAAGATAATAAACAACAGTTGTTGGTGATAACAACTAGTTATCTCCGAAAACTGTTGTTTATCTATAATAATGTCAAGTAAATAGGTGATAACGTGTTATTCTCTGGATAATATAATATTTATCATCGTTATTTAATAAGTAGGATGACAATAATTTCGGATTGATGTTGCGACTAAGAAAAAGGCCGCTGAGCACCTTATTCTTTAACTAAAATGTTTCAAATATCAATAAATAAATAATTAAGTCGCTTTTAATTTTGAAGGCTACTTAACTAATTAAGTAGTAATTAAATAAAATAACATTTACAGAATACGCATTAAGGCGGCGATAGATGATAAGCAACGGTCCTTGTCCTATTGCATATAAATGAGCGAGATGGAATTGCGTGAAAAATCTACAATTTCTCGTAAAATCAATAATTAACGAAGATTAAAATAATATTTTGAAAAAATGCGATGCCTATAAGAAAATATGGCGGTTAAGGATTTAGAAGAAAAATCGATTTATTTTGTAAAACAGGGGTAACTTTGCCTGTATAATAGTGGTATTTAAAGTTATTTTTTATTGTTTTTGAAATGAAGGGGACACTTCTTGTATCATGTACAATAACATAATACATTGTTTAAAGATCTATTTGATACCGGTTATGAATAAAACCATTCCATCGGAAGGGATTTCACATGAGTCGCGTCCTTAACGTACATCTCCTGCACGTCGCCTGCATTCCGCCGGCATTCCACTTGCTATGCTAACCTTACCGAATCGAGCCACTGTTCACTCGTGACTTAAAGACCCCCAAGTCGTAGACATCCGGGAAGACAGGCTATTATCTGACGTTTTGGATCCTTGCATTTTTATTTCTTATCGGTTGCGAACCGATTATGGCCATTAGGAAATTAGCCAGTGTCAAGTATTCATCATCATCATATCATCATCAGCCCGTTGCAGTCCACTGCTGGACATAGGCGTCTCCAATTGCACGCCACCTAGATCTATTTTCGGCTTCTCGCATCCAGTTTGTGCCAGCTGTCTTGCGCAAATCGTCGCTCCAACGTGCCTGAGGACGTCCTACACTACGTTTGCCGAGACGCGGTCTCCACTCTAGAATATATTATGCAAGTTATTTGCATCGTAACAGTCAAGTCGTCATAGTTAAAGTCATGTCTAGGGAATCATTTGTAAACACGGCGGCCATTTATTTACAAAGACTTTTCACAGAGCTTTGGAGACAACACTAAGTCCTTGTTTTGCACTGATTTTCATTTTCATTCCACTTGTACACCTTCATGAAACTAAATTGATTAATATGCCCCGAAATTAAACAATTTGCACGCATTTGAACTAGGTTGCACAAAAATGAAAATTTAGCACCACATCTCCTCAACGAGTTCCCGCCAAAACTCATCCTTGCATTTGCCATTTTTTCTTTAGAAAGACGTGTCAAATCGTAGTTTACAATTAACATTAAAATAAGTCATATTATTTTTTTATTGGCCCCCCTACAACTTATATTCAGTGCTAATTATACCGACTATTAAGAGGTCCCTTCGCAATTACAAACGCTATAATTTTACCTTGTGTATTTCTTTTAAATTTAAACCAGTAAATAATAAAAAGGCTTACGGCAAAAAAAACATTAGACGTTTTTTGTGAAACTAATTAGCTGATAATTATTTTTCCCGGGTCTTATTCGTGTATTATTTACTCGACCCGGAAAAAATAATTATGAGTTCAAATCGTGTAAGTTTAAAATGTTTATTAATTAGTTGACTCCCCCAAGTTTCACCCGCGTTAATTTCTATACAGTGAGGGTTTCGAAAAACCTTTTTTTTTTGCATGCCTCTTAAAAATACATTCTCCAAATCTTAGCTCTCTAATAACAGTGGTTTAGGATGTACGTTGATCCATCAGTCAGAACAAAGCATTACATAGGTAAGATAAAATTCCAAATGTAAGTTTCAACTTCTATGCTAGCTAGCTGCACTGATTATGCATATAAAATTTCATAAAATCGGTCAAGCTGTTTCGGAAGAGTATATTGTGACACGAGAATCTTATCATAATCCTACTAATATTATAAATCCGAAAATCTGTCTGTTTGTTTGTTTGTTTGTTTGTTCCCTCTTCACGGTCAAACGGCTCGACCGATTTGGATGAAAATTTGCATAGGGATAGTTTAAATGATGGAGAGTAACATAGGATACTTTTGATCCCGAAAATCCCGCGGGATCGGAACTTACGCGGGTGATAATATTTATTAGATGAAAATTTGCATAGGGATAGTTTAAATGATGGAGAGTAACATAGGATACTTTTGATCCCGAAAATCCCGCGGGATCGGGACTTACGCAGGTGATAACTATTTCTTAGATGAAAATTTGCATAGTGATAGTTTAAGTGATAGAGAGTAACATAGGATACTTTTGATCCCGAAAATCTCGCAGGATCGGGACTTACGCGGGTGATAATATTTATTGGATGAAAATTTGCATAGGAATAGTTTAAATGATGGAGAGTAACATAGGATACTTTTGATCCCGAAAATCCCGCAGGATCGGGACTTACGCGGGTGATAACCATTCAATGAATGAAAATCGACACAGGGGTAGGATAAGTGATGTAGAGTGGCATCATCATTATCGTCATCCATCGTCATCGTCATCCTTCGTCATCGTCATCGTCACTTACTGACGAAATACAAACTTTAACTTACTTACTAACGGTCGTCCGTTTAAGTGTGGATTATTGCATTGCGGTAGATAGGTGTTCGAACAACGCGGGATCGCGACTTGCGCGGGTGAAACCGTGGGGCGCAGCTAGTAATATTATAAACGCGATGATTTGTATATATTTATGTATGTGAATTTGTTACTCTTTCAGGCAAAAAACTACTGAACCGATTGCAATGAAACTTGGAATTTTTAGATAACTGGATACTGGGAATAAACATAGCATGCGACAAGCAGGCGGGATGCACGAGCATTGCATAAAGTCGATTTGTTGCATGAGTAAAAATAAAAGCTATTCTAAAATTTCCTTTAATACTGATTGACTGAGGAACAAGAGGAGCTATTTAAATAATTAAGTAGCCCTTAATTTTAAAGGCTACTCAACTAAATAAGTAGTAATTAAGTAAGATAACATTTACAGAATACGAAATAACGTACATCTCCTGCACGTCTCGCCTGCATTCCGCCGGCATTTCGCATGCTATGTCCTTACCGAATCGAGGCCCAAGAGTGACAGCGTCTCAGCTTCAAGTTGGTGTATAGGGGCACCTTAATTTTATGATGTTTTCGTTAGACATACCACGTAAGTTGTTATCATTTTACTATAATACGTATGTATAATCTTTATAATATAATTAGGTAAGTAACTGATTACTTAATAACTCCTTATTTAATCAGCTGCCATGGCCACGGACACAAGATAGCGGGTGTCTGTGCTTTAGCACGCGGGGATTAGATAGATACCTACTTCTTGGACACTTCCGATCCACGAATTTGTTTAAATATTGCGTTTAATAGACTTTTTATAGTTTGATGCTAATAAATAAATAAAATGTACTTATCGCATTTGTAATCGATTCAAATACACTGACAGTCAAAATTAAATCGCTAGGCTAGGCTAGGAAAATGATAATTTTTCCTCGCTTATATAGCAAATCTTATTACCAGCGGTTTCATCCGCGAAAGTGAAAAACGCGTTATCACGGGCACAGGCGGCCGAGCGGTTCTCGAGCGGTTGCAATTTTTCGTTCATTAATCGGGTTCTGCTAATTGGATTTCGATGCAAAGTATACCACGACCTTCCTCGAAAATAGAACTAAGTATCTAATATTGAAAACCAGATTTGTGGTTTTTAATTGTATAAAGAACATACAGAGAAACAGACAGACAGACATGAATTGAAAAAAATATATATAATTTTTTTCTACTAGTTATTGTCCCACCACTTTTTTTTATTTATTTCCAAGTACAGACTTTTTGTCCTCTCTTCCTTTATTATAAGTATAGATAGAAGATAGACTAGAATGATCACGTGGAATGGAACTAAAAATTGGTCTGCTTTAATGAAGCATAGTCTATGTATCGTTTTGTCCCTTTCCAATAGTGTTATTAGAAAGAGACAGCATAGTCTATGTATCGTTCTGTCCCTTACTAATAGTGTTGTTAGAAAGGGATAGCATGCTGAATGTAGCGGAACACTTTATAGTGCTACGTTATCTACATCCTATTCTAGTTCTGGTAATATAACTTCTTTGGTCAGCAGTGTGCTAATATTCGACATGTTTGTCAAATAATTAGACGAAAAAATAACTTCGTTTTTTAATACATTGAAATTCGGGTTCATGTTGGCTTGATTTCCGTTTACGTCCTTTAAGACGGCGATAGATGATGATTATCGGTCCTTGTCCGATTGCATAGAAATGAGAGAGATGGAATTGCGTAAAAAACCTATAATTTGTCGTAAAATCAATCAACGATGACTAACCAAGTCAAGTAATAAGTTTCAATATTTGCAAGTTATTTAAATTGCATCGAAACATTCAAGTCGTCATAGTTAAAGTCAAGTCGGGAGTCATTGTAAAACGGCGTCCGTTTACAATGATTGTTCACGGAGCTTTGGAGACAGCGCTACATTCCATGTTTTGCACCGATTTTCACTTTCATTGAACTTGCACACCTTCACGAAACTAAATTTATTAATATGCCCCCGAAATTAAACAATTTACACGTATTTGAACTAGGTTTCAAATAAATGAAAATTGATCAACACATCTCCTCACCACGTTCCCGCTAAAACTCCCCACAAAGGCTTCGAGATCCCTGGCTGGAACTGCGGGAATCTTTCCTTTCAAAAATACCTAAAATGATAATAGCGCAATCCGTTCATATTAATTTGAGTTGTTTAGTGTTACAATTTAAATACAGAATGCGCTGTTATCAATTTCAGTAAATTGATAAAACTGCCATCTGTTATTGTAACAGTGAGTTATTTAGTATTACAATCTCAGTATAGATGTCGTTGTTATCGATTTTGATAAATTAATATTAGCGCCATCTGTTATTTTTTAATTAAGTTATTTAGTATAACTACGTTAATATAGATGACGTTGTTATCAATTCTGCTAATTTGATATTGCGCCATCTGTTATTATTTAAATGAGTTTTTTAGTTTGACTTTTAAACCTTAGATGACGCTGTTTCTAATTTATTGACACAAATTGTACAGTCAACCGCACAAGTAATACCAACGATTACAATGTAAGGAAAAGCAACAAGGAAATGAACTTTTCCATAAAGGTTTATTCGGTAGACTATACTCTTGGGTAACAATTTCGTCCTTTTTCATCTTTCAATGAGGAAGAGAGACGGATATTTCCTCAGTTGGAGTTATTAGTGTTCATTTTTCCTCGTTAGCGTTTGGTAGTTTATCGGAGCCTATAGAATAACAAAAAAATAAAATAATAACAATGAAAATTAGTTACTATAATGATATTTTGATTAGTAAAATCATGTGAAAACGAGAAACATGTGTTTTCAACAGTGTTTTTTGTTACAAAAATGAGTGTGAAACTGCAGTTTTGTTAAAAATATTGATTATTTTGTGAAGTTGTGTTTGAACTTGTTGTTAGTTCAATTTTTAAAGTAAGTTTTTACTATAACTAGCTTTGTCTCGTGCTTTATGCTGAGAAATGAGATTTTTACAATAAGTTTAGCTAAAATATAAATCTAGGTAGGAAGTAGTATAGTATAAGTAGTGGTTTCTATTATAATTTCTTCTATGGTTTTCGCGATTTTGCATAATAAAACACTTTATTTATTGGGTTTAATTAATCGCGCTTTGGAAAAGCCTAAAGTTGGCGAAGTTCGGATCGGAAATCATGACTTAGGGCGACTTGCATAACACTATTTAATTTTGAAAAAAAATTAACTAAATCAATTTTAAAATAATTTACTTATGGGAAATCGAACATTGGACTCTATTTCATTAAGTCGACGATTGATAATATGTTGCTACACATTGACAGTTTGACAGATTTTAAATACGATTAACAGCTTAAATATCTTTGTTTAGGAACCGTTATGCAAGCCGGCCTTAAACCAGAGATATGTAAAAACTTCTAGATACGTAATAGGCCAAATTTCTTGGCTACACAAATCTAAGCTAGCTAGCCAAAAAAGTCTTAGTTCTATCCCAGCTCACGTCACGATCACCCGCTTGTTATCACACTGTACATTTAGTTCACTTTCACAACATTATTCACAGACAACAATGCCTTCGTGCGTATTTAGGCGATGCACGAATTATACTGCAAAAACTGGCAAAAATATTTCATTTTATACGTAAGTAAAGCTGTATTTACTTATTTTAGTTTATTTTATGAAAAAGTTTTTTTTCCAAAAACTTAACGTAGTTTTTGACTTTGACGTTTTATCATTCTCTCCTAACCACTATGAGATGTCATACTAATAATATTATGTCATCTCTTTCTTACATCTCTTTCTTACGTCATGCAAGTAGCACAAAACATATGTTTTGTGCTACTTGCATGACGTACATTTTAGAAAGAGATAACAATAGTGTCGTCTATTTCTTCTTTAAATTATGAGAATGAATATAAATAATGAGGTTGTATAGCATACTTTGTGCTGCTTTTTAATGATGATTTGTTCTGCAATGGCGTCTCTATAACTTTAATAGACTCATTGCCTTAAACCCGGTAAATAAAGTGTTTTATTAGGTTACTATTACTTATTTAAAATTTAATTAGACTAAACTTTATAAATATTTTAGTAAGAATACTCATCTGTTAACCTTAATATGTAATATGATAATAATGACTGTATTAATTAACAATCCTTTTCAAAAACTGTAGGACAACTTAAGATTTGTACGCTATACGGCTAGACACAGTGATCATTTATTTTTAATTTAACACCTTTGTATACCTGTGTTTTACAAATAAATGATTTTGATTTTTGATTTGATTTGAACTTAACTAAAAACAAAAAAGACAATTATAGAATACTACCTATTTTATGATTTTACATACAATAGGTCTGTAGTAATTTACATTACGTACTTACCTACTTAAACATACTTAATATTAAAAATACCTAATAATAAATTATAGATAACAGTGTTTTATAAAATTATAATAAGTAAAGACTTTACATGTACTCAGTACAATCCCACCACCCTCAACTAAGCTCGTATCTTGGGTACTTGACTAATTAAAAGAGATACTAAAAATAAAAATAAAAACTACAAATAATACTCTTTGTTTGTGTTATGTACTTTTTTAACAAATTCATAAAAATATCATTAATTTCAAATTAGGTAATAAATTAATAGTACATAAATAATTTAGGTACATGCACACAGTGCAATCCCCCCTCAACACACTAGGCTTGTATCTTGGGTACGAAGGTACTTGTATAAATTATTATTAGATAACAATAATGTACCTATTAATACCAGAGATATGTAAGAACTTCTAGATACGACATCGGGCGAATTTCTTGGCGACAAAATTCTAAGCTAACTAACCAAAGGAGTCTTAGTTCCATCCCAGCTCAAGTCGAGATCACCCGCTTGTTCACAGTACATAAATAATTATCTTTCACAACATTTTCACAGTCAACAATGCCTTCGTGCGTATTTGGGCGATGTACGAATTATTTTCTAAAATGCAAAAACTAAAATATTTCATTTCATACGTAATAACACTGTGTAGCGCGGGGAGTTCCCGGTGAGGGGGGAGGAGGTAGAGAAACTACGGTTGAGGGACGAAGGGGGTTTATTGTCGTAGAGGGGTTACAGGTGTCGTAGGGGAGGCTACGAGCCTCTCGTAGATGTCCGGGAAACCGTACGCTCTACGAGAAGGCAACGAATGCAGGCTACTGGTACTACGTATAGGAAGGTCCAGGGAACCGTACACAACATATACGCAGTACCAAAGCTAGTAGTGGATTCGATATAATACGATCGATTCGATTCGATCTGATCGATCTATTTGATTCGATTCAAAACAAAATCTTAGCAGACTACTTAAGCAGAGTGCTCGACGCAACGATACCGCGATCCAGAAAACTGCATTCACCTCACTAGCGCCATCTCTTATAATTATTCGGAACTAAAGTTTCTTTGCAATTTCTTAGATGATTGTATTCGCGTGTTCATTCTGTGTGTTGTTCTCATTTGTTTTGTTATGATTATTATTTATTTATGTTACAACTGTATTTTAATTAAAAATGTTTTTATTTCATTTTACCGAAAGAATGAAGTTTTTGACTATGACGTTTTGTCATTTTCCCCTAATCGCTTTAGTAATAATATTATGACATCTCTTTCTAACGTCATACAAGTAGCATTGAGTATTATGTTTTAGAGAGAGATTACAATAGTTTTGTCGATTTCTTTTTAAATGATGTGCATGAATATAAGTAATGAGGTTGTATAGGATAGTTTGTGCCGCTTTTCCATTATGATTTGTTCCTTAGTAGCGTCTCTATAATATTTATAGACTCATTGATTAATACATACATATTATACATAGGTAGGTCTTTCTATGTATATTATGTATTTATTTATTATTATAATTGACGGCCTCTATGGCGCGTCGCGCGGACGCTCGACTGCAATGCAGAAGGCTGCGGGTTCGATTCCCGTCAGTTGCAAATATTTATGCTTAAAAATAAATATTTGTATCTGGTCTGGGTGTCTTCCTATGCATAATATGTATATATATTACAACAAAAAAAGTATAATATCTAGTATATCCGTTGTTTAGTGCCCATAGTAGCCTAGTGCTTAGTTTGGGGCTAGATTGCGCTGCATGTGATGTACTTAGTGAAATATTTATTTATTTACAAAAAAAGTATAATATGTAGTATATCCGTTGTTTAGTGCCCATAGTACAAGCCTAGTGCTTAGTTTGGGGCTGGATTGCGCTGTGTGTAATGTGAAATATTTATTTATTTATTCAATTCCCGCCGCCAGAATTAAACCGGCTACCTTGAACGTGAGTGAATTTTTCCCACCGCACCATAGAGGCAAGGTCGCCTACATCTTAATGTGAAAAACAAAACCAAGTTATTTAAATGAAACCATTTTTAATTGTTATTTATTATTAACGTCGTTTTTAATTAAAACACCAACCATTTTAAATTTATTTAATTACTTAGCTAGTTACCTCTAGCTTACTTATTTATATGTAACTAGCTGCGTCCCGCGGTTTTACCCGCGTAAGTCCCGATTCCGCGGGAACATAAAAATAAAATATAGCCTATGTTTTAATCCAGGTTTCCAGCTATCTGCATACCAAGTTTCATCGCAATCGGTTCAGTAGTTTTAGCGTGATTGTTACACAAACAAACATCTAAACTTTTGCCTTTTTAATAATGACTAGCCGAGCCCCGCGGTTTCACCCGAAGTCCCGTTTCTGCGGGAATATCGGGATAAAAAGTAGCCTATGTGTTATTCCCGGTATCCAGCTACCTATGTTTCAAGTTTCATCGCAGTCGGTTTTGTAGTTTTTGCGTGATTGAGTAACAAACACACTTCCTCACTTTCACGTAATATTAGTAGGAAAGGATAGGATTTTGACATTTCTGAAATATCATTTGACATTTTTCGATAAGATTTTCTTTGGGGACAATTTCCATATGTTTTTGAGTCAAAAATGTTTTCATTGCAGTATCTACAGTCGCAAGTTATATTATACTAGCTGCGCCCCGCGGTTTCACCCGCGTAAGTTCCCTTCCCGCGGGAATAACGGGATAAAAAGTAGCCTATGTGTTAATCCAGGTCCCCAGCTACCTATATTCCAAGTTTCATCGCAATCAGTTCAGTAGTTTTTGCGAGAAAGAGTAACAACCTCACATACAATACATACATAGAAACTTCGCGTATATAATAATTAGTTAAGTTATACTTCATTTCAGTTTGAGTATACCTCTTATTTGCAGTTGGTTCATTCATTCATTAGTGATATTAATTTGGAACAATTCCTTTACAGAAACCTAGGGGGGTAATGAATATCACAGGATTTTTGTAAACTTTACAGGATTGCGGCCAGATTTTGCAAACAAATCATACTAATATTATAAACGCGAAAGTTTGTATGTAAGTATGTATGTATGTGAGGTTGTTACTGTTTCACACAAAAACTACTGAACCGATTGCGATGAAACTTGGAATATAGGTAGCTGGGGACCTGGATTAACACATAGGCTACTTTTTATCCCGTTATTCCCGCGGCAACGAGACTTACGCGGGTGAAACCGCGGGGCGCAGCTAGTCATATTGTAAAATGTCAAAAGATGTTTCTCTTTATTCATATGTTTTTATTGATTTTAGTTCATCAAAATACACCAAAAATGAAGACGAAACTGACTTCAGTGACTTACCTCGGCTATACAGCAGTAGATCGACGGTTCTCGCCCGCCATGCTACCATGGCTGGTGCGAGAGATACGAACCGCTGGAATGAAGGACAAGGTTGGTACATAACATCGGTACATATGTATACAAGGTGTAACGGGTAAGCCCTTTTAATCCGAAAGGGGGTTGTTCCAGACGTCTAGGCGAACAACTCTTGTTCTACGACTTTTGGAAATTCGAAGTACTTTTCGAAAACTTTGAGGTAAAGTTTACTTGAAAATCAGCTGTTTCTTAGAGTTCGAGGTCATTGACCTTATGTTGTCCTTTTATTTAGTTTGATGGTTTACAATCAAAACTTCAATTACCTTTATTTTCAAAAGCAGCTGTTTTTTCAGTGAAACATAATCTCAAATTAAAAAAAAGTTTGAATTTTCAAAATTCTTAGAACAAAAGGTTTTCGCCTAGACGTCTAGAACAACCCCCTTTCGGATTAAAAGGGCATGCCCGTTACAAATTGTATACAACGTCTTTCAAAGACGCAAAACTGGTTTGTTCTAGACGTCTAATCAACAACTTTTGTACTGGAATGAACATCGGCGTACATTAATGGTACATTAATGAAATTTTAAAGGCATTCCTAAAACACAAGATATGGATTATTCAACTGATTTACGTGATCTAAAGCCACGGTGTTAGTATTTTCGTTTATTTTCCGCTAGATTAAAAGATATAGTAAATTAAAGTTTCACGGTCAGGAGCACCAAACCTAAAAATAGCGGCTCAATCTCTCCTAACTTAGGAGAATAGGGTAGTGTTCCTGAACGTGAAACTTTAACATACAATATCTTTTAATTTAGCGGAAATAAAACGAAAATACTAACACAGTGGCTTTAGATCACGTAAATCTATTGAATAATCAATATTTCTTCTTTTAGGAATGAAACAATTTCGTATTAAAATTTTGTTTGTTTGCCAAATTTGATATCTGTGGAATATAGCTGGTCCATTTTGAACGGTCTCGGATTATCCGGATTATCCGGATTTTAATCAAAGAAAAATACAGAAATCCCGATTTAAATAAAATCCGGATTTTGCAATCCCTAAGTGCAATATTTATTTTATTATTTTTAAATTTTTACTTTGAGTTTTTGTTTCAGCTCAGCATTGTGATTGAAGATGGATATCTGAAGGCATATAATGGGAATTTTGAACCGGTGCTGGTACATCGTCTAGTGGACATTATCAGGTAGATATGAACTTTTTTGTACGATTTTAAACTTAGGCACTTACATGGTTGTTTACACTAGAACATAGTAAATATAAGCATGTCAAGTTTGCCAAATAATATCAGAATTTGGACATTCCACGTTTGTCTCTAAAGCTCTGTGAATGAACAGTCATTTTAAATGGCCGCCGTTTTACAATTATTCCCTCGACTTGACTACTTTACTGTTTCGATGCACTTAACTTTTTTTATATTTCTTATCGGTTTTTACCCAATTATGGCCATTTAGAAATTAGCCAGTGTCAATTATTATAAATAAATTATGCAAGTTATTTGCATCGAAACAGTCAAGTCGTCATAGTTAAAGTCAAGTCTAGGGAATCATTTGTAAACACGGCCATTTACAAAGATTATTCACAGAGCTTTGGAGACATCGCTAAAGTCCGTGTTTTGCACCGATTTTCACTTTCATTACACTTGTACATACACTTTCACGAAACTAAATTGATTAAAATGTCCCCGAAATTTAACAATTTAGAGGCACTTTATTTATCCGGTTTTATCGCGTTTTTAAACTGTAAAGCCAACTGCCAACTGTAAAGTTGGCGAAAGCTCGGGTCAAATAATGAATAAAAACGCGATAAAACCGGATAAATAAAGTGTTTTATTATGCAAAATCGCGAAAACCATAGAAGAAATTAATTTAGAGGCATTTCAACTAAGTGTCATAAAAATGAAAATTTAGCACACATCTCCGCAACGCATTCCCGCCATATCTCCAGCAAATAACTTGCAAATATTAATAATACTTGACACTGGCTAATGTCCCTTTTTTAAAACAATATAGCGAAACTCTTATTAGTTCAACGTTAGCATTCTAGTTCTTGTATATCTAATAATAACTTCTTTGGTTATACCTATCTCAGAAATTGTCAAATAATATTTGAATTCCGCTAAAAAATACTAAAATAATATTTTAATAAATACCTCCACATAATAATATCTTTTTGTAACAACACATCGCTCGTAAATTTGTTTTTAATGCTCAAGGCATATTTACTAGAAATATTTTAAAGGAAAAATTCATCTCCAAAAATTCACTTGCGGCGAGATGATGTTGTTGAAGATGAATTTTTCCTTTAAAATATTTCTAACACATCGCTCGTTTAAAAACGGTTCTTTGTAACAACACATCGCTCGTTTAAAAATATAAAGAATTAACTCAAAATTTAGGATTTTTGAGATAAACCCCTTATTTATAAACGCTAATTAATGCGCTGCATAACCATGCATCGTTTGTATTTTACTGTCACATGAAGTTTTCAAGTTGAGAAACAAACGTCACATAACTTAGTCATGTGTAAATAATATTTTATAAATAAGGTGAAATAACTTGACGGGGGTCAATAATCTGTACCCGTAATGTGAGTTTTTTCGTAAAAAAAAAACACGAATATGGTGGTTAAGTTAACGCGTATTTTGTATGAAAATTGGTAACTTTGATATCGTCCGCTAGGGGCGCTTTTTGAGTTTCCATACAATTTACAAGTTAACTTAACCATCACGTTTGCGGGTTTATACAAAAAATACATACTAAGGGTTGCAGGTAGTGTGAGTTTTTTCGTAAAAAACACGCGAACGTGATGGTTAAGTTAACGCGTATTTTGTATGGAAACTCAAAAAGCGCCCCTAGCGGACGATATGGAAGTTACCAGCTTACATACAAAATACGCGATAATTTTTTTTACGAAAAAATTCACACTAAGGGTTTTAAGTCCAATTCCCGTACCAATACGACGTTTTTGACGGAGACAGGAGGTCTGTCGCTTTTTATTAGAAACGCACGTCGTCCATTCGGTTATTATTAATTATAATATATAACTGCATTGAGTTGAAAATAATTCAATTTAATGCAGTTTATTTTTAGAAATTTTACGAAAACTGACATATTATAATCTAATTTCTTCTATACTTTTCGCGATTTTGCATTATAAAACACTTGAACCTTGAAAAAGTCTACTGTAAAGTGGGCGAAAGCTCGATTCGTTTAAAACCATGAATAAAACGCGATTCAACCCGATAAATAAAGTGTTTTATTATATTATAATCTACTTAATGCAGTTTCTTAAAACACCTGATTGAAATAAAGGTTGTTTCGTTTTTTTTTACTATTGCATTTAAAAGCATTTGAAATAGAGCGATGTTGGTCTAGTGATAGATACCCCAATGTGTTTTTCTTTAAGAAAAAAATATGTGCGCTATTAACATCGCTCTTACGATGAAGGAAAACATCGTGAGAAAACCCACGGCTTAAAATCACGCAAAAAGGCCCAATATTAGGGCTAATTTCGGAAACACACAAGTTTAAAACTTGAAGTGTGAACTATTTTATAAAATTGCCAATAACGCTAAATTTTAAAACAAACTGATGAACTCATTAAATTGGTCTCAAAGATAAATGATCCGGAATTCTAAATCAGTTATTAAAATAGACCTGTCTCCTTTAGTTTTTCTAAAATTAAGCTTTGAATTGAAATGTGCAAAGTTGTAAAACTTGAAACCCGTTTTCCCACAAAATTGAAATTTTGAGTTATTGCTTTTTATTTTTAGGCTAGCGACATGTTTTGCAATAAAAACATGAATAATTGTGAATTAGGTATAGTATAGTGATGTTTCTTGGAGTAAGAGGACATTAACCTTGAGTTGACCTTTCATTTAGATTGGACTATAAAACTACAGACTATCTAAACATTTATTGGCTTTTTACTTTCAGAAACAGCTGTTTTTAGGGTTCATTATAGGGTTGCCAACCGTACCATATTATACAAGATGTAACGGGTAAGTCCTTTTAATCCGAAAGGCGGTTGTTCTAGACGTCTAGGCGAACAACTTTTGTTTTACGATTTTTGGAAATTCGAAGTACTTTTCAAAAAGTTTAGGTGTAAAGTTTATTTAAAAACCAGCTGTTTCTGAGAGGTCATTGACCTTATGTTGTCCTTTTATTTAGTATATTGTACTAAATTTCAGCTCTACGGACTATATGTACGCAAAAATACTATATTTTTACAATACATTTTTTTTTCAAAGTTATTTTTAGCACTGAATTCATTTTTAACTGACTTCAAAAAAAGGAGAAAGGAATAAAATTGTTCTCCTCAATTCGTAGCGTATATTGTTGTAGGTATTTTACTCGATTACTCTAAGACAATTTGACCAATTGAGATGATTCTTTTTTATTAAATACTGTCAATGATGAAACAATTCAAAGCAGAAAGTCTGTACCTATATTTAAAAGAAATCGCGTAATTTCAAGGGTACAAGGATAGACGGGAAAAATATATACAATTTGTAACAGGTATGCCCTTTTAATCCGAAAGGGCGTTGTTCTAGACGTCTAGGCGAACAACTTTTGTTCTACGACTTTCGAAAATTCAAACTTTTTTTTTGAACATTTTGAGATTATGTTTCACTGAAAAAACAGGTGCTTTTGAAAATAAAGGTAATTGAAGTTTTTATTGTAAACTATCAAACTAAACAAAAGCACAACATAAGGTCAATGACCTCGAACTCAGAAACAGCTGATTTTCAAGTAAACTTTACACCTAAATTTTTCGAAAAGTACTTCGAATTTCCAAAAGTCGTAGAACAAAAGTTGTTCGCCTAGACGTCTAGAACAACCCCCTTTCGGATTAAAAGGGCTTACCCGTTACACCTTATATAATCCTTTTCCAGTCAGGTAAAAATGGGACCCTACTTAGGGACAACATTTTGTATTAATAGTATGAAATCGTGCCGCGAGGCAAACCCGCCCTTGGCCGGTTTTTCCTTAAAATTTGTTCCTTTTCAGGGCGTGCCAAGTTCCCGGCAAGCCTGAGGAATTGTTCTACATTCTGTTCAATGAAAAGGAGAGTCTCCTGAACTGCTATCTCTTCAGAGCTTCCACCGTCACCGAGGTAAGTTAGACTTAGGGCGACTTGCAGAAAACCAATTCAAAACATATGTACTTAAATCAATTTTAAAATAATTTATGGGAAATCGAACATTGGACTCTATTTCATTAAGCGATTGAAAATATGTTGCCACACATGGTCGGTTCTAGAAATTATGACAGATTTTAAACACGTTTAACATCTTAAACATGTTTAGGAACCGTTATGCAAGCTGGCCTTAGAGTTAGTTCTTAGGTTGAAATCTATAGTGCGTACTTTACTTAGCACGACTTCGAGCGGGATTCGAACCAACGACCAAGACGCCGTGCGCAATTTTTTTCCTTTAAAAACAGTCGTTTGAACGCCCAGTGCCGGCTTAAGCACTTAAAAATGAAATAGTTATTTGTTATGCAAGGCTGCTAAGTTGATTTTTGCTGCGAGTACTTGGATTGAAACCTGAGCAAACGAAGGATTCTAGGATTTACCCGCGAGCATAGCGAGTGGTTCAAGCAATGCAAGAAACCTTTGCTGCTGAGTGAAACATTACGTATATTTTTTTCCCTTCTTCTCTGATCATGTATACCTTTTTGTTTAGTTGTGTGCTTGTCTGAATAATCTTATTTTCTATCTTTCTTTCTTTAAACATAATTTTTCACTTCACTACAGCAAAGAAAACGCTAGGTGCTAAAAGCTTTCTTCTTTCAAAATGGCTTTTCCTTTCGGACATTTGCCAGTGTCAAGTATTATCAATATTTGCAAGTTATTTGTATTGAACAAAACAGTCAAGTCGTCATAGTTAAAGTCAAGTCGAGGGAATCATTGTAAAAAGGGGGCCATTTTTTACAATGTTTGTTCACGGAGCTTTGGAGACAACACTAAGCTAAAGTACATGTTTTGCACCGGTTTTCACTTTTATTTATACTTGTACACCTTCACGAAACTAAATTGATTAATATGCCCCCGAAATTAAACATTTTACACGCATTTGAACTAAGTTTCACAAAAATGAAAATTTAGCAACACATCTCCTTAACGCATTCCCGCCAAAACTCCGCTAAAAGCTTTTATTCGGTCCAGTGATGCGACGTGCATCTGGCCAGTGCGATTATTGAAATGAGGTTTGCGCACTGACATGAAATAAGTATTCAACGCATTTTAGTCAAGTTAGTCATTCAAGTATATTACTTACTTGGGATTTTTGGAGGAAACGCATTAAAGATAGATAGCATAGATGTGTTGCTCAATTTCAATTTTCTAGAGCCTAGTTTAAATGCGTCAAAAAAAATTTATCGGGGGTATATTAAGTAAAAAATAAAGTAAAAATTGGTACAAAACATGAACTTATAGTTGTCTCCAAAGAGAAGACTGTTTTATAATGCAAATAACTCGCATTAATTTTTTTTTTTTTAGAAAATATTTGTCACTGGCTATTTTTTAAACGGCCATATTCGGATCATTAACGATAAGAAATAAAAAAAAAAGCAGACTTGCGTCATAGATAAGTTTGGAATTAAAATGTTCGATCTACGAGTTCGATATTTGAAAACTCTTTCCGCGCCAGCGTGGAAAATCCAATTTTCCACGCAGATTTCTAGTGATAAAGACAATATTTCTGAGGTTGTCAGGTGAAATTATATTTTTTAGCGACATAAGGACGATAAAATAAAGAGAAACGGTCATGGTAAGGCAGCTTCTCATTTACCTGAAAAAAAAAACAGTCTTAAAGCGTCAGAAATCAATCTATTATTAAACCTATAACGCAATAAAATCCTTGGAAACAGTTTGCTATTGCTAGCTTATTTATTATCGATGCGATATTTCAGTCTAGCATTGAGGTAGATCAAACTCCTCGTCAAACGATTCCACAGTGCATTTTAATTGAGTTTTTAGTGGCAAATCAATTTATTGATAATAAAAAAGTGTAATTGATATGTAGTAAATGTTTTTGCGTAAAAAAAAATTAAAATGTTAGTGTGATTTATAAATAAATGATACAATAATTTTATTTTATTTAAAATTTAAAAGTGGAATGAGTGGGATTTCAGTGTACTTTTAAAATAAAATAAAGTGAAATTTAAATGGAAAGTATTGCAGTGCAGTTTTACCCGGCTGCAAGGAAAGGGTTATGTTTTTCTCGCCTATTTTGAAAGTTTGTAATATTCTTCCTCAGCTCGTATCTTCCAAAGCACTCGATATATTTATTTAATTATGAATGTTAATATAAATAAATCACACATTGACCGTTTAGTGGCAAATATCTAAAACTAGCTGCGCCCAGCGGTTTCACCCGCGTAAGTCCCGTTACCACGGAAAAATGTAGCCTATGTGTTATTCCCGGTACCCAGCTAAGTATATTCTAAGTTTCATCGCAATCGGTTCACTAGTTTTTACGTGAAAGAGTAACAAAGCCAACTACATACATACAACTTTTCGCGTTTATAATATTAGTAAGTTTTTGATTTTTTTGTAGCATATATTCGGTAAATAAAATAAAATAATTGGACCTTAGCGCGTTATAAGTATATTAATGTTACAAAAAATATATATATACGAGACGAATTGAGACCCTCCTCCTTTCTTGCAGTTGGTTAATAATGAATTTTTATTAGCAAAGGAAGGTGGAAATTTTGTTTAAAATTAAATAAAGTCGACTTTGAAGAATAGATATGTAAAGGTCTCGAAACGTTGCGAATTGAAACGAATGCTTTTAAAAAATTATAAACACAACGCTACTCAAAATTGCAAACCGTTAAAAATAAGTTGAATTAAATTTAATCTAATATCGCGAAAGCAGAAGAATAATCTTGAAAAATAATAGAGTAAATAAAACCTATTTATAGGTAGGTATGTAAATTAATAAGTAATTTAGGTGCCAAATAACTATAAATTAAGGTACTATCTGGAATTATACTCCCTTACATAGAAAATATTATTTACACATGACTATAAGTTATATTATTATGACGTTTGTATCTGTCTGTCAACTTTGAAATTTCATATGACAGTAAAAGACAAACGATGCATAGTTATGCAGCGCATTAATTTGCGTTTTTAAGTAAGGGGGAGAATGACAATGAAATTAAAGTAGGTAATACATTTCAGAGTCAAATAAATATAAATAATTACATAATTATGTGTATTTTAACTTTAATAAAATTAAAACAATAGACGGATGACAGAATATTTAAATTTTGAAATATGTTAAAGTTGAATTACATTTTTTTAATGCAAAATGAACTTGTACACACACTAGGCTATCTAAGGCCCATTTACACTTCAATTAGTACAGTAGCGAGTTAACTTGCGCATCGGACGAGTTAAGTTGTTAATGTCGTTTGAACGGCAAAAGTGAGTTAAGTAATTAGTAAGTTGCTAATTAAGCTGAATGAAATAGAACGCGATTATATTTTTCGACAAGTTCAGTGCGAAGTAACCCCCTCCCTCGTGTCTCCCGCCCCCCCGCCAACTTAACTGGCCATCTTGTGGACGAGCGAGTTTAATACCAGTCCATAAAGTGTGCACACTATGCACACTTATGGACTGATACTAAACTCGCTCATCGACACGACGCGACGGCTAGTTAAGTTGGCTCTTTGCACTGAACTTGTCGAAAAATAGGATTGCGTTCTATTTCACTAAACTTATTATTTATAAAACATTAGCTGCGCCCCACGGTTTCACCCGCGTAAGTCCAGGTCCCGCGGGAATATCGGGATAAAAAGTCGTCTATATGTTAATCCAGGTCTCCAGCTACCTATATTCCAAGTTTGATCGCAATCGGTTCAGTAGTTTTTGCATGAAAGAGTAACAAACTCAAATACATAGGTACCTACATCCAAACTTTCGCGTTTATAATTTTAGTAAGATTACTAACACATGACTAAGTTATGTGACGTTTGTCTCTGTCTGTCAACTTTGAAACTTCATGTGACAGTAAAAGACAAACGATGCATAGTTATGCAGCACATTAATTAGCGTTTTTAAGTAAGGGGGTTAATTAATTAGCAACTTATACTTAACTCACTATTGCCGTTCCAACGACAATAACAACTTAACTCGTCCGATTCGCAAGTTAACTCGCTACTGTATTAATTACTTAGTGAAGTGTAAATCGGCCTTAAATCTAATTAGCTAAAAAATAAAGTTCTTCAACCGTATCGAAAAATATGAAACCTGAGCTACATAACATCCTTATAATTCACACTTATTAATTTTCATACATACATTTAAGTTTTTATAAAAATAAACTTACCTAATACAAAATAGCAAATTCATAAATTCCCTAGAAAATTTATAAACTTTCGTTGGATTCTAAATGTATTGAGATAAAGTGTATTATTTTACGACCACATTTTCGCAAATTGATAAACTTACCGACCTCACGCGTAAAATAATAAGTGAGGAATAACTTGCTTAAAAAGACAAAGGTCCAATTACTAGTAGCGTGGTGTTTAGTTTGTGTATGCATACTTCGTATTTGAGTAAGTTTTGGCGCTATTATTTCAATTCAATTCAATTCAATCATTAAATGATTGAATTGAATTGAATTAAATTAAATTAATAAATTTTATTCATAAATATAGGTGTGCAGGTGGTGAGTTTACATTAACATGAGGTTTTCTATATTGGCCAGTTCGGGCATATGAAGTCGTAAGATTCTGAAAACAAATTACTTACCTACATCAATTATATAAATCCGTAATTAAAACATACACAGCGTATTATTAAAATTAAAACCATATTAAATTCGAAAAATGTTAACAAACAACAAATACCTACATAGAAAATATAAATAACAAATTAAATCAAATCATTTATTCATCATAATAATAGGTTAAGTACAGGCGGTAGGATAACAAAAATTTGTTTCTCTATATTGGCCAGTTAGGCATATGAAGTCGTAAGAGTTTCTGAAAATAAATTACTTACAATGTCAATTAATCCATAACAAACACAGATTATATTAAATTTGACGTGAGTTAGTAGGGAAAGGCTTCTTCCATGCCTATATCCGTTTTGCCACCATTGTAAATTGTAACTTAGTCATTGACTAGATGGCGCTGTGTGCCACAATAATTAGCCTTTTAGCCACATGACGAACTGCCAAATATTTGCTTTGGCAATATTTCAAACATTTACAACCACATGGTTGGTTTGTTTCATTGAAAATGACATCATGGAGTGTTTGCTCTTTGAACTTATAGATACCTAGGTTGTACCTATGTACCTACCTACCTACTAACTAATATGTATTTTCAAAAATATACAAGGCGTAACGGGTATGCCCTTTTAAGCCGCAAGGAGGTTGTTCTAGAAGTCTAGGCGAACAACTTCTGTTCTACGACTTTTGGAAATTCGAAGTACTTTTCGAAAATTTTAAGTGTAAAGTTTACTTGAAAATCAGCTGTTTCTGAGAGTTCGAGATCATTGACCTTATGCTGTCCTTTCATTCAGTTTGATGTACTACAATCAAAACTTCAAAAGTACCTTTACTTTCAAAAGCAGCTGTTTTTTCAATTAAACAATCTCAAAAAAAAAAAAAAAAATTTTGAATTTTGAAAAGTCGTAGAACAATAAGTGTTCGCCTAGACGTCTAGAACAACCCCCTTTTGGATTAAAAGGGCTAACCCGTTACAAATTGTATACAGGATGAACCATTTCGATAGGCTTTTTGGGAGATATCCTAAACTTAAGAGATAGCGGAAAACGCTGAAAGAAGTTGCGTCCTCGATTTTGACAAAAACTAAAATGCCATTCACGCAAAAATTACTGAACGGATTGCAATGAAACTTGAAATATATAGCTAGTAGGATAGAATAACAGATAGGCTACTTTATATCCCTATATTTACGCGGGAACAGGACTTACGCGAGTGAAACCGGCGCTGCTAGTTATACGTAAATATCTAAAATTCAATAGCAATAATACATAAATATTAATAATACTATACCAAATATTGTAGAAATATCAATAATATAATAAACAAAAATACATAAGTATCAATAATAATTAATACAATACCAAAAACCAATAATACAAAACAAATCATAAACAAGTTTAAAAACCGAATTGGTTCGCGTATTGCGTAATGGGCATCGACAAAAAGTGCCGAAACAAAATCCAATCAAAGTCAAGAAAATAAAAGGTAAAATACGATTAATACAAAAATATCAGTAATACAAAAAAAAAATAACTAAGATAGTACTAATAATATATTAATATCAAAAATACATAAGTAACAATAATACAAACCAAACCGTTGAACACTATAAAATCAGTGCCATACAAACTATCGGTTAATCTACACCGAGACACAGTGCCAAAACAACCGACTAATTAAAGTTACCAAAATAGGAGGAAAAATAATAGGGGTTAAAGTATGAAATTGCCGTTTTATTGCAATAGGTTCTTTGAATTGACATAGAATCTTCATGGTTTGAGGTTTTCGAATGAAGCTTTTTTCAAATGGTTTCTGTGATGTTCTTTTTTTAAAAAATGTGAAACATTTAAATATCGACTTTCAATTGTTTTTGTTATTCAATTTAGACAAGAAAGATGGATACTGCAAAAATTCGAGTGATTTTTGAATACGAGTTCCGACGCGGAACTAACGCGGCAGAAACAGCCCGCAATATCAATGCTGCGTTTGGAGAGGGGTCTACTAATGAACGCACCGTGCGATTTTGGTTTAAACGCTTTCGTGATGGAAATTTCGACTTAAAGAACGAGCCACGAGGAAGACCGCCCACACAGGTGAATAACGATGAATTAAGAGAGATAGTGGAAGCCGATCCTAGTCAAACTACCCAAGAATTAGCGGCATGGTTTAACGTTACCTTACCCACTTTATTGACTCACTTGCGCCAAATAAATAAAATAAAAAAATACGAAAAATGGGTGCCTCATGATTTGACTGATCTGCAGAAAGAAACGCGTGTTGAAACTTGTGTTGCCTTGTTGAACCGGTACAGAAATGAAGGAATATTGGATCGAATTGTAACATGTGATGAAAAGTGGATTCTTTATGATAACCGGAAAAGAAAAATGCAATGGCTGACCCCAGGTCAAATACCACAACAGTGTCCTAAAGCAAAACTTACCAATAAAAAGGTAATGGTAACTGTTTGGTGGTCTCAGCATGGTGTTATTCACTATAGTTTTCTTCGATCTGGTCAAGCAATTACGGCAGATGTCTATTGTGCCGAACTCCGAACCATGTTGACAAAACTAGCAGTAAAACAGCCCCGACTCATGAATCGATCTTCACCATTATTGCTCCACGACAACGCGAGACCTCACACAGCACGAGAAACCATTTTGACCCTTCAGGAACTGCACTTAGAAACCATTCGTCATCCTCCGTATTCACCAGACCTTGCTCCAACGGACTACCATTTTTTTCGTGATTTGCACAATTATCTACGTGACAAGAAGTTTTCTTCCCAGGAGGCAGTACAAAATGCTTTCACACAGTTTGTGCAGTCTAGATCGTCGGAGTTCTATCGCAAAGGCATTAATAACCTTCCCATTAGATGGCAGCAATGTATAGATAATAATGGCAACTATTTTGATTAAATAAATTTGTTAAAAATTTAAAAAATAAACAATTTAGATTTTCAGTACAAATCGGCAATTTCATACTTTAACCCCTAATATTAATAATATCACCAATAATCAATAAAGAAATAAAATAATTTATAATAAAGGAAAAGAGGATAAAAAGTCTGTACTTGGAAGTAAGTAAATTAAAAAAACTGATCTAGGAGACTTAGGATATAAGTAGAACAAAATTATATAAGTAATTTTTAAAATATATGTCCCATAAACCGACAGTTAAAAACTACTAATAGAAATTAAAACATTGAACACTATAAAATCAGTACCATACAAATTATCGGTTAATCTACACCGAGACACAGTGCCAAAACAATCGACCAATCAAAGTGAACAAATTAGGTGTAAAAATATGAATAATACAGAAATACCAGTAATTAAATACCATTAACACATAAATATCAATAATATAAAAAGAATAAAAGAAACCAAACCATTGAACACTATAAAATCAGTGCCATACAAACTATCGGTTAATCTACACCGAGACACAGTGCCAAAACAATCGACCAATCAAAGTGAACAAAATAGGTGTAAAAATATTAATAATACATAAATACCAGTAATTAAATACCAATAATACATAAATATCAATAATATAATAAGAATAAAAGATAATTATCAATAATATAATAAGAATAAAAGAAACCAAACCATTGAACACTATACAATCAGTGCCATACAAACTATCGGTTAATCTACACCGAGACACAGTGCCAAAATAATCGACCAATCAAAGCCAACAAAATGATAGTAGACTACACAATCTTAAGACAACATGTCGCCTGTTACTCCACGAGCAATTTCGAATTCTGGTTCGGAGTGATGCTCATAATATTCGCTTGTGAGATGGATTTAATATACTTCCACGTGAGAAATCGAAATAATACTGCGATAAGACATTAGTGCTGGGAATCTTGACGTTTCGTGGTAAAACGCGGGGTTTTTAAACCCTTTTCGAGTGAAAACGTGACAATAAAAGACAATTCTGTGATCAATCTTGCCTTGTACTGGTGAGACGTGGAATTTTAATCCTTTTCCAGTGAGAAATGGACGTGGTTAATAATGATTGTAACAAAAACTCTTTTAAAAAAAAACAAAATAATAATATTGTCTGTGGCAAATAAACTTTAAAAAAATAGTGCTGTGGTCCGTTAGGGAAGTTATTTAAAAATAGAACAGCAGTGTGACAGTGTTTTGGTGCCAAGTCGATTCAAATTAGTGACTGTATTTGTAAACATGGTGAATAAGGATTGAAACAAGGTACGTAACTTACTTACGCTATTCAAATTCAAATTCAAAGTTTTTATTTCGGACAACAAAGTCCAAGCTATGTTACAATTAAATGTGTTATTAAATGAACTGCGGCCCTAGCCAAAATTCTTATCGAATAGCGAAAACGCCAATCGACAGATTTTATCGTATGAAATTGACATAAGGGCACGCTTGATTTTTCGCGAGCTTATACAGATGTAACAGGTAAGCCCTTTTAATCCGAAAGGGGGTTGTTCTAGACGTCTAGGCGAACACCTTTTGTTCTACGACTTTTGAAAATTCGAACATTTTTTGAAAATTTTGAGATTATGTTTCACTGGAAAATCAGCTGTTTTTGAAAATAAAGGTAATTGAAGGTTTGATTGTAGTAGACCAAACTAAATGAAAGAACAACATAAGGTCAATGACCTCGAACTCTAAGAAACAGCTGATTTTCAAGTAAACTTTACACCTAAATTTTTCGAAAAGTACTTCGAATTTTCAAAAGTCGTAGAACAAAAGTTGTTCGCCTAAACGTCTAGAACAACCCCCTTTCGGATTAAAAGGGCTTACCTGTTACATCTTGTACCTATGTCAATTTCATACAAAAAAAACTGTCGATTGGCGTTTTCGTTATTCGATAAGAATTTTGGCTAGGGCCGCTGTACTTTGCGTAGGTACGTAATTTAGTTAGCTACGCTTTGTTACAAGTATTAATAAATGAACTGTACTTCGCGAAATTCTTAGCTAATCCCGTGGGAATATCGGGATAGAAAGTTATCTATGACCGTCTCCAAGGTCAATAACTCGTGGCTAGGACCGATTCAGCGAATTTTCGTGTTTGCTATTTGTCAGGAGGAAGAAAAAATGCTGAACCGATTTTGATAAATTTTGGTATGGAGATAGATGAGAGCTGGATATTTCGGGATCGGGACCCACGCGAGGAACATGTTTTATCCCGATTTTTTAATAGGATTGGGACTTTCGCAGATGAAACTGCGGGGTGTCGTAACAGTTTGTTCCTACCATAAGGTACTTGGTTGACGCGGGTGACACCGTGGGGCATAGTTATAGTCACTACCGCCTCCTTTTTTTGAAGTCGGTTAACAAGGAAGAGAGATGTGAAGTAAATAGAAAATTGTCGACCTCTGTGGCGCGGCGGGTTCGATTCCCGCCGGGGGCAAATATTTCTGATAACCATAAGTGTTTGTTTCTGTTTGGTTCTGGGTGAATTCTATGTATCATTGTGTGTAGGTATAGAAAAGAAAAAAAAAGTATAATACGTAGTATATCAGTTATCTAGTACCCATAGTACAAGCCTAGTGCTTAGTTTGGGGCTAGATAGCGCTGTGTGTAATGTCGTGCAATATTTATTTCTTATTTATTTAAATATGTCTAGAAGGAAGTTCAACTATCCATTCATACAATTACTCACAGTTCATTGTCAAAAGTAAGTAGGTACGTCAAAAACAGACCAGCCTTTTGATTTTGACCTTTTTCAATACGGAATTGATTTACAATTAGACAAACATGTGAATTAAATTTTAATAAATTACTAATTTATAGTGGTTCATGTTGTCTAATCTACACTAATCTTGAGTATACATAAGCAAACTATAGAGCGCGCCTATGGGTATTTGCTTACCTACTGCGCAAAGTGTAAGCAGATGCTCTATACATAGATATTCAAATGTTGAGGTTGAATAGTGATCCGCGAATCATTTTTACGCGTCACTGAACAATTTACCATAATTATTACTAGAATAAATTCTAACGAGAGAAACAGTCAATTCCCGATTTGCCTACTGCGCAAAGTGTAAGCAGATGCTCTATACATAGATATTCAAATGTTGAGGTTGAATAGTGATCCGCGAATCATTTTTACGCGTCACTGAACAATTTACCATAATTATTACTAGAATAAATTCTAACGAGAGAAACAGTCAATTCCCGATTTGCCTACTGCGCAAAGTGTAAGCAGATGCTCTATACATAGATATTCAAATGTTGAGGTTGAATAGTGATCCGCGAATCATTTTTACACCGCGGCACTGAACATTTCACCATAATTATTACTAGAATAAATTCTAACGAGAGAAACAGTCAATTCCCGTAACCCTAGGTGACTGATGACATCGTTTTTGTCATTTTCGACTGTTCATACCGGTGCTTACAGTTCATACTCGCATACCAGCGCTCTATAGCTTATGTATACTCAAAGACACTAATATTATAAAGCAGAAGAGTTTGTTTGTTTGTTTGAACGCACTAATCTGAAGAACTAAATAAATAATAAATAAATAAATAAATAAATAAATCCTGTGACGAACACACAGCGCCATCTAGCCCCGTGGTAAGCTGCTAAGCTTGTGTTACGGTGACTAGACAACGGATATACTACTTATATTTATTTTTCTTTTGTAAATACATACATATTATACATAATACGCCCAGACCAGAAACAAATACTTATTTTTAAGCATAAATATTTGCACCCAGCGGGGATCGAACCCGCAACCTTCTGCATTGCAGCCAAGCGTTCGCCCGACGCGCCACAGAGGTCGTCGAGAACTGCTGGTCCGAATTGAAAAAATCTTTTTGTGTTTTATAATCCATTTATCGAGGAAGGTTAAGGCTACATACTCTTTATATCACACTACGACCAATAGGAGCAGAGCATCCATGCAAAATGTTGCAAAAACGGAAAAAATGCTCCTTTACAGAGCTTCCGTCGCGTGAAGTACGACGCAGTAGTGTTTATTCTTTTTGTACTACGCGTGCGCGGCGTCGGGAACGGGACTTACGCGAGTGAAACCGCGGGCGCTGCTAGTTTTATAATACAACATAATTGACCAACTGCCTAGCCAAAATGATTTCAGGACGCGACTCATGTGAAATCCCTTCCGATTGAATAGTTTTCTTCATGACCGGTATCAAATAGATCTTTAAACAATGTACTATGTTATTGTACATGATACAAGAAGTGTCCCCTTCATTTCAAAAACAATAAAAAATAACTTTAAATACCACTATTATACAGGCAAAGTTACCCCTGTTTTACAAAATAAAACAATTTTTCTTCTAAATCCTTAACCGCTATATTTTCTTATAGGCATCATAATATTAGAAAATACAATACCTAGAACCTCTTCATCGCATTTTATAAAAATATTATTTTAATCTTCGTTAATAATTGATTTTACGAAAGATTGTAGATTTTTTCATGCAATTCCATCTCGCTCATTTATATGCAATCGGACAAGGACCGATAATTGTCATCTATCGCCGTCTTAACCTTAGACAACATGATTGAGATTAAAAGTTCAAAAGTTGTCAAGTGCACAGTCTTCTAGGAGCGAAGACGACGATGTAACATGTCTCTGATTAAAATTGACTTTAGCATTAAATATCAATTAATCGAAAAACTTGTTTGTATTTTGACAACAACCATTTTGTTAAGAACCGCGATTTCATTTGATTGATTTCATTTGAAACGTTTTCAGTTTCTTAGCGATTCTCATACAAGACAACTGCGTTCTTCTGAAACCCTACTTCTGCAAGCCCCCAAACACAACTCCTCATTTTATAATAAATCATTTACTGTTCATTCTATGATTCTTTGGAATTCCCTTCCACAACCTATCCGATCTGCCAAGTCCTTACCCATCTTCAAAGCTATGGTGACGAATCATTATCTCAGTATGGTCTGATCTATGGATATGTGTATGTATTATTGTATGTATGTTTTTGTAATGTGTATGTATGTATGCTATATATGCGTGGAAGTGTATTTATATATTATATATATATTGTTTAGTATGACATATGTATTTTCATAGTATTTTAACCTTCTCCAGTTCACACCTATTCAATTATATATTAATATCATTACTCACAACCTGCCACTCATGCTAAAACGGATCTATTCCATCCATAGGTTGCCTGGAAGAAATCGCTTTCAGCGATAAGGCCGCCCATTTGTGCAATTTACGTTTAATCTATGTCTTTACTTCATGTAATGTAATTATTTGTGTTTTTGTTGTAATGTTGTATGTTGTGCAAATAAAGTTATTATCTATCTATCTATCTATCTATTCGGAAGGGATTTCACATCAGTCGCGTCCTTGAGGTAGTTTTTGCTTTGATATATCAAAACGGTCCTGTTGAACCCAGTTGGTCCCAGTATGTCCTTATCTAACTAACCGACGAACACTAAAGTGAAAAAAGGACAGACTGGGGTCTCTTTAACTTCACGCGGGACCGTTTTTTTGACGAAGTAAGCTTTCTAGTTAATACTGTACTATTATTTCTATGATTTAAATAGAATTAATTACAGATTCATGTTACGAGGTATCAAGGTCGATTATGTTCTATACTAGCTGTGCTCTATCTTTATACCAAAATTCATTAAAATCGGTTTAATTTCATAAAGTTACTTCCGCATCCCATCCTATTAATATTTTATAAAGCTGAAAGTTTGTGAGTGTGTGTGTTTGTGTGTTTGTTACTCAATCACGCAAAAACTACTGAACCGATTGCGATGAAACTTGGAATATAAGTAGCTGGATACCGGAAATAAAACATAGGCTACTTTTTATCCCGATATTCCCGCGGGAACGGGACTCACGCGGGTGCGAGCTAGTTTATATTATGCAAAAGTAACTCGACTTATGCGGATAAGTCCCGTTTCCGTTCCCGCGGGAATATCAGGATAAAAAGTATCCTATTTGTTATTTCAGTCAGGTTTTACGATGACAAATTTCAATTGTTTCAATTGAAATTGTTCATTTTTGCGATTACGTATATTCAATTTGATTCGTTTGCTACTGAATGACATGAAAAATAAATGAAATAAATAAATAAATATTGCGAGACATTACACACAGCGCAATCTGGCCCCAAACTTAGCACTAGGCTTGTACTATGGCTACTAAACAACGGATATACTACATATTATACTTAATCCATACGTATTATACATACATAGGATAGACACCCAGACCAGATACAATGACGGGATAACACAACTATTTCATTTATTTTAATCGAGATTTGTTAGCAACCGTATTGTCTGGACGTTGAGCTAATACAGAATAAGTACCTACTTACTTTCCTATTAGTTTCAAACAATGTTCTTGGATAATTGCCAAACACCTAAACTTCATTTCTTAGAATATAATACCATTGACGTACATAATGAGGATAAGTAACTAATTTTAGAATACTATATATCCTCTCCATATTCTTTGTCAAAAATAAAAAAATACAAGTCAAAGAATTACTTTGATACGTTAATTCGTTTCCGATTTATAGAAGTAAACGTGCGATGCGGACTCGTACTAGGTTGTGACGTCATCTCACACTCTCCCAGTCCGCTCGCGCTCTATGTGTCGATGTCACAGTACATGTCGTCTAACGTTTTGATTAGCGGAGCGTTGTAAATGACGTCACGTGACTGTTAGCGAGATGCAATATTTATCGTAAGTTTAAATGTCTGTAAAATTAAAACTACGCACGATGACGCAAAGGGTCGTTTATGAATACGGCTGTTAGATACTACTAAACCCCTTTTTACACTTTGTTATAAAATAATTTCAGAACTTGTTGATGGTTCAGTGAAATTCGACTGTTAGCGAGACTCAATATTTATCGTAAGTTTAAATGTCTGTAAAATTAAAACTAATAGGTATTTTGGACTACAACAAAAACTTGCGTATTTGTATACATACAAGCTTTACTGTACCAAACTTACACACCTAAACTTCATTTCTTACAATATTATACCACAGATAGATAGATGCCTAGATGCTATATGCCTAGATGCTAGATGCCTAGATGATAGATGATTGTGCTTCCTAAATTTAAGCTGTATTTGTTTCTATCTATGTATCTTGTAATTTATATGGTGTATACAATAAAGAATTAATTCATTCATTCCTTCATAGATATATTTTTTTATTATAGGTTCAGTGATTGTTGATTATTTTGCTTAATATCACTAAAGCCTCCGAAGTGTTAGTTATTAGACATTAACGAGAAATTAATGAACCGTTATTGGAAAAAAAAACTTCAAAATATGCACCTGGTACCTTAAGGTGACATACTCCCTATATTGACGGCAGGGATCTCAATATTTCTCAGTAATTACAAAACATTTGGAAATACTATTTTAATATTTTATTTTTCATTCTCTTATCTTCATTTTGGTAGTTTTCTTTACACGATTAGTTAACTTTTATAACAGATTTATTTGTATCTTACACGATTGGTTACCTTTAAGGACGCGACTCATGTGAAATCCCTTCCGATGGAATGGTTTTATTCATAACTGGTATCAAATAGATCTTTAAACAATGTATTATGTTATTGTACATGATACAAGAAGTGTCCCCTTCATTTCAAAAACAATAAAAAATAGCTTTAAATACCACTATTATACAGGCAAAGTTACCCCTGTTTTACAAAATAAATCAATTTTTCTTCTAAATCCTTAACCGCTATATTTTCTTATAGGCATCATAATATTAGAAAATACAATACCTAGAACCCCTTCATCGCATTTTTTCAAAATATTATTTTAATCTTCGTTAATTATTGATTTTACGAGAAATTGTAGATTTTTCACGCAATTCCATCTCGCTCATTTATATGCAATAGGACAAGGACCGTTGCTTATCATCTATCGCCGCCTTAATAACAGATTTTTTAAGTCTAAATCAACTCGTTTAAAACAGAAATTTTCATTTTCCAGCGTGACGTATTTAAACCTCTATTTTTTCTGTTTTTAAGCTTAATAACATACACTTGAAATTGAAAGAACAGTTTTACTTAATTAGCAATAGTTGTCTTGTTATCAGAAATTGTTTGATTTTACTCACTAAAATATTGCATAGTCGTATCTTACGTCCTTTTTTTACACATCTGAAATTTGCTAGCCCTATCCCTGTCACGTCGTTAGGTGAGTATGGGGCCTTAAGTCGTATCTAAGTGTACGTAAATTAAAACTCACAGTAGACCTATATCATTCACTAGCTGTGCCCGCGACTTCGTCCGCGTATTAATTAGTAATGCGCGGTATATACAAGGTGTAACGGGTAAGCCCTTTTAATCCGAAAAGGGGTTGTTCTAGACGTCTAGGCAAACAACTTTTGTTCTACGACTTTTGGAAATTCGAAGTACTTTTCGAAAAATTTTGATGTAAAGTTTACTTGAAAATCAACTGATTCTGAGAGTTCGAGGTTAGACCTTATGATGTCCTTTTATTTAGCTTGATGGTTTACAATAAAAACTTCAGTTACCTTTATTTTCAAAAGCAGCTGTTTTTTCAGTGAAACATAATATCAAAATGTTCAAAAAAAAAAGGTTTGAATGTTCCAAAGTCGTAGAACAAAAGTTGTTCGCCTAGACGTCTAGAACAACCCCCTTTCGGATTAAAAACTGTAGTATCTCGTGAGATATTCATTGAAATCAAGTGATGTTAATGAGAATTATGTTTAAAATTAAATAGTTTTAATGAATAACGTATTAATTTGGATGACGATTAATTTTAATATTTACAAAATTACCTGCGGAACAAATGCATTGTTCTACAACAAATTTGATTACTCTAAAAATGTTATATTGAGTCAACCTTAAGAGGTAGACATTTGCAGTTGCTGACTATTTATTAGATCCTTTTTAAAGGAAGAATTCTGTCATATATGGTTTTTATGTGAATTTGACCGTTTACTCAGCGCACGCGACAGACTCTCGGAAAAGGAATATTTTTTCCCGTTTTTTAATTTTTTATGAATGCTTCGCTTCTATTAGTCGTAGCGTGATGTAATATAACCTATAATAACCTTCCTCGATAAATGGACTATGAAACACAAAAAGAAAATTTTATTTTGGACTAGTAGTTCCTGAGATTAGCGCGTTCAAACAAACAATCAAACATACTCTTCAGCTTCATAATATTAGTATGAAAAACTCTTCAGCTTTATAATATAAGCATAGATTGAGTAAATAAAAACTCCAGCTACAAATGAAATGATAAAGTTAGCCCTTCTAAACAACCAACCACTTTGTTTGCATTCGCCTATGTTGATGATGTAATGTTGACGGTGCGACAAACAAACATGCCAGTTTTATCTCCTCAGATTTATCTAATTGATGATCTTTACTTTACCAAATAGGAACTTTAACAGCTGTATTCACAAACGGCCCTGTTCGTAGAGTTAGCTTTTGTCACATGGTATGCCGTTAATAAATAAAATGCGAGTTAAACCCGGTAAATATTGTTTCTCATTATAATGTCTAATCGCGAAAACATAAGCTCATGTTAGAGAAAATTACCCTGTTGCATGCCATATGTAAAGGCTAAGTACGGTGATCAAATAATTCCGAAGCCACACCAAAATCAATACACCTAAGACGTAGCCGAATGATCATGTGCATTTAATGTTGTACAAGAATCTGAAGGGAATAAACTATTTTGAATTTTGCTTTTTGACTTCTGTGTGCAACGTCTATTTAAGAAAAATAGTAGCTTACAACACGCACACAATTTATAATGGGTTTTTTTTCTACTCATTTTTTTTTCTCTATTTTTTATTTATATATTTATTCATAATTTTCTAGATATACGTACAATGAATCCGCCAAGCCGACCTCTGTTCAGTTCTCACTCTGACACCTCCGCTATCAATATAAAACATATGGTAAGAATATCGTGTCTGTTTGCATTTGCATGGTGATTTCTTTGTAATTAATGCGTTGAGTGATTTTAGCTAAAACACCGCTACATTGCTGGCTAATGCCCGCGTTTCTGAAGTCTGTTTAAATAAATAAATAAATCCTGTGACGGACACACAGCGCCATCTAGCCCCGTGGTAAGCTGCTAAGCTTGTGTTACGGGGACTAGACAACGGATATACTTACTACTTATATTTATTTTTCTTTTGTAAATACTACATATTATACATAGAAATACGCCCAGACCAGATACAAATATTTATTTTAAGCATAAATATTTGCACCCAGCGGGAATCGAACCCGCAACTTTCTGTATTGCAGCCAAGCGTAAGTAATTATATAAACTAAAATTATAATAAATTATTTATTCTGTTTAATTTTTACTGTGTTTTTTTTCTAATATTTTTAATACTGATAATTTCGTGTATATTTTTTGTTATTCCACCAAATTGAACACGTAATTAGGTAGTTAGTTAGTTAATGTATTGTTTGTTGTTTATGACGTAAGGTAGGTCGGTGTGAGTTGTTTTTCCGTCATTTAATCTATACATATAAAATTCAAAGTGCGGACAGAATGATTGTTTGACTTTATGACTGAACTGAACTATAAGAAAGAAAAAATGATTTTCAATGACGACTATAAAAAAAAAGAAGTTTTTGAATGTCCACCCCTAAAGGAGAGTCGAATTTCGTATGAAACTTTTTATTACTAGTAGTTCGCCCCGAACTGAGACCTCACGAGAATCCATTTACAGAGATTTTATTTTTTGTAGGATTTTAACACCAACAGCTTTATTTTTTTACAAAATAAGAATTATTATTAAACGAATAATATAACGAATGACAAGAAAAACGATAACATAGGAAGAATTATTCCCTAATTACGACAATCAATCACAATTTGTAACATAGACATGAATTATTTACATTGAACATTAATGGACGTTTACTTTCTTTATAAACAATGTCAGATCTTGGAGTATATATCGCAAGCAAACGCAACGATACCGTGATCTAAGAGGGATGTTGAGTGCCATCTATTGACAAATTTTTAGAACTTGATTTTTTCTCTTTTTGCACCCCCTATCTCCCCAACCCCCCTACCGATCCGGCTCATCTTCGAACTCATAAATTCTATTGACCTAAACTACGCGCATACCAAAATTCATGAAGATCGGAGCTACGGTACTCAAGTTATCGTCGAACAAACATACAAACATACAAAGATACAAAGATACAAGCGCCAGGCCCGTCTACCTCTAATAAAGAAGAAATACTTATTTGTTTGTTAATAGATTAGACTACGAAAGTACTTACCTATTCATTCCTGGATCGACTTCAATATTTATTTCACCAATCGACTTTTACTTTCGATCCCCATATTCCTACGGGACCGAATCCTTCGCGGGTGAGACCGCGGGAAGCTGCTAGTTGTATATATTGTGGGTTTTATTCATTAGATAGATTTACCAAACAACAGTTAGATACGAGAAACCACTTAGCACCTTTTTTGTTATTTCTATATTTATTTGCTGACGGACAAGCGTCAGTAAATGACAAGGTTTTTTTTAATATATGTTATTGTTTTTTTATTACAATTTGGTAGGAAGAAATATGCCCGAGAAATTCAACATGACACGTGATTCGCTGTGTAGCTAAGTGGTTAGAGCAGTCGCCTGGAAAATAGAACTATCCAATATTGAAAACCAGATTTCAATCGGATTAGTAGTTTTCAATTGTATAAGGAACAGACAGTGAAACAGACAAACAGACAGACAGACAGGCAATAATTTTAAAAATTATGTAATTTTGTTCTACTACATAGCCTAAGTCCCCTAGACCACTTTTTTTTTAATTTATTTCCAAGTACAGACTTTCTGTCCTCTCTTACTTTATTATAAGTATAGAAGATATATAGATAGATAGATAGAATCCTAACCTACTAATATTATAAAGCAGAAAGTTTGTATGTGTGTATGTGTGTTTGTTATTCAATCACGTAAATTTTCCCACTTTTTTATACTCTCACTTTTCTTGTTTGTTTGTTTTTTTGTTTGTCGGTCCAGGCGGTATCTTGCACCTTCAATTTGAGGCACTTCCCGACTAGCTAGCGGGCTGAAACTTTGGGAATAGTTCGGAGCTAGATGACAATGCAACCTAAAGCTACTTTCAACTTTCCACAAGCTTAATGAGGGCGCATCTTGACGATTTACTCAAAACCTATGTTTGCTATGCATGCCAATAACATCAACTAAATAAGATGCTCCACGTTTTGAGTGGTTCCTCGTTTGGCCTCGCAGGGTTATTTTACTCTTTTTAGGTCATTTAAAAACGTGAGTTTGTAGATTTTATAATACACTAGCTGCGCCCCGCGGTTTCACCCGCGTAAGTCTTTATCCAAAATTTAAAAAATTCTGGCATAAGATCCTTCTCCTGTTCATAACAAACACAACACAAAAAGAATTATCGAAATCGGTCCAGCCGTTCAGGCGTAATGCCGTGACAACGCAAAATAGGCATTCATTTTTATATATAAGAAGATAAGAAGAAGATAAATAAATAAA